>OU342746.1:79208534-79808534 GCA_910589775.1 Avena eriantha
TCATAGAGCACTCCATGAACCATTATCATGCTTTACTTAGATAAACCTGCACAAGAGACAACAGTGGACTATTTTTATTAGAAACACAATATGAATACTCCTAGTATAAATGTTCTACCTATTTGCAGTAAGAATCACCTTTTAATGTTTGTCTCTAGATTATTTTCTTAGTAGGAGTAAATAATAGCGCAAGATTGTTTAGCATCAAACTGCTATCCACATTGTTCCTATTCTTTTGGGCTGGGGATGGACGCCAGGAAGACACGCGGCAACGTCGCAATGGAGCCCTACTATCCCATGAGCAGGCCCCGCCGTGGGCCAGGGCGAAAGATTTCATGCCGTGGACGCGTGTACCGCCTGCCGTCATACCCCGTTCGCCGGACGGTGGGCCACGCGTGACATGGGCCCGACGTCAGCATTTGAGGGTTCAAATGCGCGCGGTGAAAGTCATTTCATGTGCAACGATGCTCCAGACCCGCTAGGTTGCGGGGCCCGCGGAAGCCGACATGGTGTTGTGAGCCCATGTGGGCCGTGGTTTATCGCGGACACGGGCCCGCTATACGTTGATGTGGCGATGTTAACCCATGCTTTCCACGATATCTCGTGTCGGTACCGTACGCTAGACGCCTTGGCGACGTAGGCTCTAAACAGAGCAGTTTGTCGCGTAGCTGGGGCCCGTCGAGAGTGGACGTGGCGCGGTAAGCCCATGCCAGGTGCGATTTCTCACGTTGTGTGGGGTGTGTTCTGTGCTGACATGCTCGGGTTCTCACGAGTGTGCGTTCAATCTGGCAGCCTAGACCGTAGACGTCCACTGCTCCTCGCAGCGGGATCGTACAGTGGGTCCTGTTCAGATCTGACCAGATCGTGCATGGGTAACCGTGACTCTCCATGCATGTGTTATCGCGCGGCACACGTCCATCGTGCGTGAGAGCGGTATTCCGCGCCAGCGGGACCAACCCGCATGTTGTAGCTGCGAAAACCCGTGCACGCCTTGCACAGTGGGTCGTGGCTCGCCTATAAAAGATCCCTCGGTTTTCATATCTGTGACATCCTATTAGTTCTTCTCCTTTGTTCTCGCGGCCTCAACTCATGCTGCTCTTTATCCTAGAAGGACCATCACCGAATCGCTCTTGAATGACGGCTTAGCTATATCCGATAGATTCTGGGGGATGGTGTGGTTTCTTCTAGGTTCTAGAGCGGGATGAGGACAACGCGGTAAAGTAGGTTTATTTTATACGGTGGGCTTTGTTGACTCGTGTATTAACGAGCTCGTTGGGGAACCCCAAGAGGAAGGTATGATGAGCACAGCAGTAAGTTTTTCCTCAGTTATGAAACCAAAGTTATCGAACCAGTAGGAGCAAGGAAATACCTCCAAGGTGTTGCTAGCTGGAATTTGGTAGGGCGCACTACCGGTGCCAGCAGCGACGTGGAAACGTGCACAACACAACCACAGAACTTTGCCCCCAACTTACAGTGAGGTTGTCAATCTCACCAGTTTTGCTTAAAACAAAGGATTAAACGTATTGTGTGGAAGAAAGTAAAAGCTTGCATAAAGTAAACAGAAAACAGTAAACAGTTTGTAAATTGATGGTAAAAGAAAGGACCGGGGTCCATAGTTCACTAGTGGTGGTTCTCCTTAAGATAGATAACATGTTGGGTGAACAAATTACAGCGGGGCAATTAACAAACATCAAGAAAGCAAACATGCATATACTAAACATATTGACTCCTTTGAGATTCGATTGGGCATTACAACATTATACATATACCATAATCCAACTACATCTATGACTAATAATCCACCTTCAGGTTATCATCCGAACCCCCTCCAGTATTAACTTGCAAGCAACAGATAATTGCATTACGCTTTGCGTGTAAAGTAAACAATATGATTTTTCTATGAACAAAGGATTGTTGTTTTCTCCCTAGTAGCAACAACACATCTAGTACCTTAGAGATTTCTGTCACTTCCTCAGATTACTAGAGGCCTGAACCCACTATCGAGCATAAAAACTAACTCTTGGAGTTGCTAGCATCTACTTGGCCAAGACAGCTACTAACAACAGAAAGCATGCAAGATCACAGATAACAAAGATATGATAGAATCAATAATCAATCTGAAATAACATCTACATATCCATCGGATCCCCGCAAACACAACATGTAGGATTACAAATAGATGATCTTGATCATGAATGGAGCTCACAAGATCTAAACATGATAGCAAAAAGGAGAAGAACCAGCCATCTAGCTACTACATGGACCCGTAGTCCAAAGATGAACTACTCACGCATCACACCGGAGGCTTGCATGGTGATGAAGAAGGCCTCCAAGGTGAATTCCCTTCTCCGGCAGGGTGCCGGGAAGAGCTTCAGGTCCCTCCCGATCTAAGGATGGAGATGATGGCGGCTACAGAATCTTTCGTGGAATTTTGATTGGGTACTTAGGGTTTGTGTATCGAAGGAATCTTATAGGCGAAAGGGGAGGCCGAGGGGGTTCCCTAGGCGGCCACACCACCCCCTGGCGCAGGCCAGGCCTGGCCGCACGGCCAGGTGGTGTGGCGGCCCTCTGGCCCCTCTCCGTCTCGTATTCTGGCTCCGTGTCCCCCTTGGTGAAAAACTGACTTTGGCTTTTGTCCCATCCAATTACGAGAATATTCATTTTCTGACTCTCCTGGAACCAAAAATAGCAGAAAACGGGCAACTGGCACTGTGGCATCTTGTTAATAGGTTAGTCCAAGAAAGTGTATAAAAAGTACTCCAAAGTTGGAACAAAACATAAGAAAGTAGATAAACCAAGCATGGAACATCAAAAATTATAGATACGTTAACAACGTATCAACATCCCCAAGCTTAACTCCTACACGTCCTCGAGTAGGTAAGTAATAAAAAGAAAGAATAATTTTTTAGGTGACATGCACTATTACAAACTTGATCAAAGTATTTGTTAAACGTTGATAGCTGGGATCAGAGTACTTCAACATATCATGAAAGACAAAGTTCTAACAATAAGACATAGCAACTATGTTGCAACATGAAAAGGCACAAACAAAAGATTCATGAATAAGAATGCTTTGCAAGACGTTTGTTTGTTTCACATAAAGAAAACATAGCATAGTGGCATTCAGCTTGTCCCTCATAGAGTAGCAAACATAGATGCATAGGACACCTTCAAAGTTCATAAGAGTGACTAGATACAAATAGTTTAAGAACAAGCAATATCAAATTATGCATCAGTCAACAAGTCTTGGGACAATGCACATAGAACTAAGAATGTCCACTATGCTCTCAAAGAAGGTGCATAAAGATAGAAGGTGGAGACTCAACATAAAAGTAAAAGAAAGGCCTTCATAGAAGGAAGCAGAGATTCAAGTTTCATAAAGAGCTTCCAAAAACTATGGTATTTACTAGCTTTCAGCTCTCATTGCCCCTATCATAAGCATCTTGAAGTGATTAAGGTTAAAGTGAACAAACTATGGAGTATATGCTTTACAAAGTATAAGTTGGAAATCTCATGTCCCTTGAATACGAGGGCCGTTCCTCATGCTACTCAAGTTTAGTTACCGGTAAGTTCTTGTCATAGTAAGTACATGTGTATCATAGAGAACTGCCAACGGGGTACCCCTTGCCCGATGATACAGAAGAATCCCCATATCAAAATGATAAGGCAATCAGACAACGAGCATCTCAGCAATTTTCTTATTTACCATGGGAAAATGGTGCTTTTTTCTCTCTTTCCTCTTTTCTCATATCTCTTTTTTTCTTTTCTTTTTTTTCTCAATATCTGACTCTTTTTTTATAAGAAGAATGCTTCATAAACAGCTCATTATGGTTACGCTGCAGGTTTCCACCATGACATCATGGATTAGACCAGCGGCCCAGGCGTATCTCTAAAACACATACATAACTCCATGGAATTACAAGCTCCCCTTTCATTTCACACCGACGACATCCATAGACAAAATAGCATGATATCAACTAGGTACAAAGTACAAGTGCAATATTGAAAGCGTTCCCCATGACAGCATGGTTCTGCTAATCCCCAACATATAAGTGCAAGCATATACAACATAGATGACACAATGGTTCAAGTTTATTAAGGGCAAGAAAAGTAAAGTGTGCCATCAAGTTCGTGAGAACTTTAATCACTAATTTTCTCATAACAAGTTTAATTCAGAAGGTAGATAAAAACATGAATATACTTGGAATAGCAAATGCTAATAGGTAGGTATGGTGGACTCTTTGGAATAACTTGGTTTTAGCAATTGGATGCATGAGTGGAACTCATACTTGGTTACAGAGGCTAGCAAAAGACTGGGAGCGACCAACTAAGAGAGCAATAATGGCCATAATCATGCAGAGCGGCAAAACATCATTGATTAAAGCATAAAGTGATATTACAAGTCAAAAACTAAAGGATCATCAAGGCTATTTTTGATGGTAATACGTGTCTCCATTTATATATCAAAGATCATAGTACAAGTCACGTAAACACCGACCTGACAAAACTGAAAAGACAGCAAAATACAAGCTTTTGCGCAAAGGACCATCGGCAAAGAAAGAAAACAATCTAAATTGAAGAAACATTTGAGCTTGACGCCGACGCCCGTCAGCTGTCTCTAGCACCACCATAGTAGCCACCAAAGGAAAGAATGACGGATCACCTCCTCACCCGAGCTCGATGCGGCTCCATCACTGGCATGCAGCTTTGCGGACCTCCAAGGTGGCTCACCTAAGGTGAAACCATTGCCGTTGAACAAATCAGACCGGGGCAACTGAAGGGAATATGCCTGAGAGGCAATAATAAAATGGTTATTATCTTATTCCTTATTTATGATAAATGTTTATTTTGCATGCTATAATTGTATTAATTTGGAAACGTTAATACATGTGTGTTTAATAAACAAAAGGAAAGTTCCTAGTTATGCCTCTCTTATAAACTAGCTCCTTCATTAACAAGATGATCAAGGTTTCCTGATCATGGACATTGGATGTCGTTAGTAACGAGGTCACAACATTGGTGGAATGATGTGATGAACATTCATCCGAAGTATAGCATTACGATCAGAGTCATTATATTTATATTGCTATAACATCGTACGAAGTAATCTTAGTCCTTAGACCATGAGATCATGTTAATTGCTAACACCGGAAGAGTATCTTGATAACATCAAACGTCACACCGTAACAGGGTGACTATAAAGGTGGGTTCAGTTCTATGAAGGTGTTATGTTGAGGCTCATGGATCAAGAGTGGGATTTGTCCATCCCTATGACGGATAGATATACTCTAGGACCTCTTGGTGATATCACATTGGTAGCTTGCAAGCAAGTGATGAGATCACCAGAATGTTATATCATGGGAACGAGAAAAGAGTGCATGTCGGTAACGAGATCAAACTAGGTATTTAGATGCTGATGATCGAATCTCGGACATGTAATATATCACGAGACAAAGGGATTTAGTTACTAGCATTAAAGGTTCTCATGATCACAGAAGTCATTGTTGAATGTGTAGGAGTCAGTATGGATCTCCAGGTCTCGCTTCTGATTATATATCTGAGAGGGGTCTCGATCATGTCTGCATTATTCTTGAACCGTAGGATGACACACTTAAGGTATACCGACACCATTTGGAGCAAATATGTTTCCGATAAAGATTTAAGAAAGCGCTAGAATTATTTCAATAGACACCAAAACTGTTTCGGGTGAAATTGCTAAAATTGGTTCTACATGTAATATTGAAATGTTGCACGGGGTTTTATGTGAATTTTTGTTAATGAAAGTAATTAACAAAATTATGAATAAAAATAATAAAAGAGTTTTATTAAATGAGAGAGCATTAAAGTTGGAGAAATTTAATGCATTTAAAGTGGAGACTATAAAAGAGAATGTGAAGGGGCAAATTTATGTGGAGGGAGTTACCACCACATGAATGAGGAGGTGAGGGGTCACCCCTTGGGTGCCGGCAATGGGGAGGGGCACCCCCCTCCTCCTATAAAAGGCCCCCCTCTCGCACCTTCACACTCACACCTCCTCGTGAAAGATCTCTCTCCCCCTCTAGTATTATTCCCCCATGGTCTCGGATTAGCGAGATACATGTTCTCGGTGGCTTTATCTGGAAAGGAGTTGCTGCTTCCGCTGCTTTGATGGAGCGAGGGACGGAGGTTGTCGGGGTACCGGACGTGTGTGCGATCACGGATGCACCACTTCTTTGCGGTGCTGGACTTGGTGGTGCTGGACTTGCTGGAGCTGGATCTGATGGACGTGCTGGAGCCGGACCTGCTGGACTTCATCACGATCTTGAGACCGGCAAGTGTACGACTACATCATCCACGAGTTCCATCTTGTTAACAAAGCCTTGTTGTCTTCGAGGGTAAGTTCTCCATGGATGTATATCCACCCATTTCTTGTATCTAGTCGATAGATCTTGGCGTATAGTTCCCATCGTAGGAAAAAATTTGTTTTCTATACTGCGAACCCAACAGTGGTATTAGAGCCTGATCTATGCGTAGGTGCTTTGCACGGGTAGTACACATATATTTATATGTGGGCGATGATGATCATGTTATTCAATCTTCTATGTATTTTGGATATTGGTGGCATAGTGGGATGAAGCGGCCCGGACCAACCTTACATGTCATCGCACATGAGACCGGTTCCACGACTGACATGCAACTAGTTTTGCATAAGTGGCTGGCGGGTGTCTAACTCTCCTACTATAGTCAATATCTGATTTACAACAAGTTGCTAATAACTTAATTATCATCATTGTGGTTCCATGTTCGTAGGTAAGAACGGTTCTATCTTCGAAAGCCCTAAGCCACGTAAAACTTGCAATTGATAAATTAGAGGCGTCTAGTTTAGATCGTGGCTGGGCTAGTGTCATGATATGGTAATGTTGTAAGTTGATGTATAATTGATACTCTTACAACACACTTAACGTGTAAGTTCCATAGACCTTGGCCTTACATAGAAAGGAATGACAAAGATCATACCACAATGCATGTGATAGAGATCAAATGCATGACCATATCATCCCACTTTACACATTAGATGTTCGCATCTTATATTGCTAGTTTGGCGTTTTAGTAGCATTTTAAGATGATCCCTCATTTAGATATCAAGATAAAAATGTGTTCTTCCTTAAGTATGCACTGTTCTATGGATCGTGTTTTGAGACATCACGTGATGATCGGGTGTACTCGACTCTGCGCTTTCATACAACGGGTGTAAGACAATTTTACACACGCGAGTACTAAGGCTCTTACTTGGAGAGCCTAGCATGTACAGACATGGCCTCGGAATACGGACCGAAAGGTTAAGCATGAGTCATATAGTTGATATGATGCCCATATTTATGCTCGCCTTTGAAGCTACACCGACTCACGTGATGATCGGACTTGGTGTAGTGGGTTTGGTTCATGTAATCACCAAAAAGGCACGAGGGATGTCATTTTTGAGTGGGAGTTCATTTCTAATTTGGATTAGTCGGACTCAATTTGTCATAAACTAAATCGAAGTGAATTTGCATAATTTTTTGTAGTCATTGGCATATGTTACTACCTCATGCTTAGTTTTAATTGAGATAATAGAACTATAGAATTCCGGATATTTACTTTACGAACTGGTATCATATTGTTTTGAATGTCAATCTAAAGTCTATAAGTCCTATTGCAAACTTTCAGCAAACTCTATTTACTCCATGAAGTTTAATAAGTAGTATTAAATCAAGAGTAAAAATTCCAATGTTAGTATCTAAAGTATCATGTTTTCCTCCATGATTATTGATATTCAAAAGTTGTTTTAATATCAAGATTATATAGGAGCTGAAAATTGTTTCAGAAACCATCATGTGTGAAAGATATTGTGATATCTGAAACAATGTTTTTGGTTGCATTATGATAGAGTATAATTTAGCAAAATACATGTTCTCATATTGTATGAGAATTTGTGAAGGATGGAGATGCTAAGCATCTGGATCTCCCAAAAAGGTTTTGGGAACTAACAATATACTCGCGATTCTTTCTTATAGGCTATAGTATCTTGATCATGAAAGTTTTCATGATAAGGATGAATAGAAGATGTAAGTAAAATGTTTACTACACTAATAGATCTCTAAAGAATGGATTTTTGAAAGAACACCAAACATTTGATGATGGTGATCCACTTCAAAGTGCAAGTCCAAAGGTATTAGTATTTGACTATATACACTTTGTACTATGTATCATGTGAATGTCACCACTATTGATGTTGATAGATTCTTTTAAAATAAAAGGAATTGTTGAAAGAGAATCTATGAAATATTTGGCAGAAAAGAAAAGGTTGGAGATGTCCAACTTAGGTATATAGAATATATACATGTTATGGTTGTATTCCTTGCTTGTTAAACAATGTGGTTCTCAGGTATTGGATACCCAATTGGTTGGTACGAAGTGTCATACAGGACAACGCAATTCATGACCTGCAATGGCCTAAGTAACTGGCAAGAGAATAAGTGAAGATGTTCATCGAAAACAAATAAAGTGTTATTGTGTTTTTCGTTGTCGTCAAACCTAGCCTTTAAGATTTGTTTTAATAATTGTTAGTTTGTTTCGGTATTACGAGAACAATGGTTGTTCAAATAATTACTGTATTCCATAAAGGATGGATGAACTTTTACAAGTCTTGTTAGAGAAATCACATCCATAAACATTATTGCTAAAATGTCGTAAGACAAATGATTGGAAGATCACTTATGAAGTGACATCGTTGTTTGAATTATATTGGAAAGTAAACATGAAGAAACTCCATGTTGATGGATTTTTGGAGTCTTTTGATTTTGATCAATTGACGCTTGTGAAACTTTCCTCGAGATAATTGAAACTCCGTTCATAGGCCAAAGAGGAACTGATGACTAGCTTATTGGAAATTGTGCATGTTGATGTGCATAGTCCATTATGTGTAGCCATATGTGATGGATCTTTTTCCTTCATATGCTTTGTCCAGAAATTTGAGTGAATATATTTATATATTTACTTAATAAGGAAGAAGTATGAAACATTTGAAAATTGTTCAAAAACTTTCAAGATGAAGTGAAAAATCATTGTAACAAGAAAATAAAGAGTTTATGATTCGATCATAAAGGAAGATATTTGAGTTTCATGTTTAACAAAACACCTAAGATTTGAGGAATTGTTCCATGATTTGTGTTTCCTGATAAACCATAGGAGTATGGCATATTCAAGAGATGAAATCAAACCATGTTTGACATGGTAAGATCAAAGGTGTCATTTATAAAACTGCCATTATGTTTTAAGGATTGAAGCTTTAGAGACTACCGCGTTTACACTGAAAAAGAGCACCATCGTGATCCTTTGAAATGACACCATATAAGTTATGGTTTGGGATAAAAGCCGAATTGTCTTTTCTTAAATTTTGGTATGCTATGCATAAGTAAAATGTTTACAACCAAAGTCGGATAAGCACGTCTTTGTAGGTTATGCCAAAGAATTTGTTGGCAATTTCTCCATAACACCGAGGACAAAAGAGTTTGTTACTTGGAACGTCAAGTTTCTTGAGAAGGAATTTTTCGTGAAAAGTTAAGTGGGAGGACAATAGAACTTTGATAAGGTTGTTGAACCTTAACTATATGTGCTAAGTAGTGTGGCACTGGAAAGTGTCCTGGTGGCGGCCACAATGCTCATGGCTCCCATGATTACAGAGGGTGTGATTTTGGAGACTAGAGTTCCTATTGAACCGTGTGGGTCGGTAAGAATCAAATAGTATGATTTGATAAGCAAGTCGTTATTGTTTTGACAATGATGAACCGACTACATGCAAAGAAACGATGATGGGCCTTGACTCCATAAAATGACTAGAAGGCATAGAATCCGTGATAGTATCCATACACGAGAAATCAAGTTTCTGAACTTGGAAGACCCTCCGGAAAGGCGTGAAGCCTATCGGTCATGTTTGGATCTATAAAGAAATAGACATCGATGTTTAACATCTATGAAATAGTCGACATCCCGGAAAGAAGTTTACAACAATGTTCAAGGAGTTGACTATGACAAGATTTGATCTTTCATAGCGATATTTAGTCTTGACGGATTAATGTAGCAACCACTACATATAATTTGGTATATGGTAGTTGAATAAACAAAACAAGGTTCTTCTAATAGAATGGTTACCTAGGACGTGTACATGACATGGTCTGAAGGGTTTTGTTAATTCAAAGAGTGCTAAAAGGGCATGCAAACTTCAATAGTTGAAGTGAGCATAGCGGAGTTGGAAAATGTTAAAGGAGTTTAATTTCATCAAGGATGATTCAGATGCTTGCATTTGCAAGAAATTAAGTGGGAGCACTGAGACAAATTTCCAATACATTATGCAGAGTACATATTGTTGATTGTAAATAATGTATCTTTTATTGACACAAGTTAAGAATTTCATTAAAATAAGATTTCGATGAAAGACTTGGGCAAAGACGAAATATTTGGCATCAATATCTATATGGATAGATTGAGGCGCTAATATGGTTGTGCCAGACATACATATATGAGATATTGAAAGGGTTCAATATGGAAACAACAAGAAAGGTTCTTGCTGCATGGAAAGGATTGTATCAAGATTCAAGTGTTTCAACACTTGGTGAGTAAAATCACATGAATATTTTGATCGATTATACCGTGATATGTATATATCCAGAATGTCATATGCTCTAAATGTTATGAGCACATACCATAATGATTCATAAGATGATCATTGGATGATAGTAAAGATATTCTTATGAGCTTTGGAAGAACAAAGAATATATCATGTATAAGTGACAAATAGTTAAAGGTAGTTCATTGTAAAGTGTTACATTGATACTAGTTTTGTCACAAGGTACAAATTAAATTTATCTCAATTTAGACTATGGATGGCACAATGTAATGGAAAGGATGTTCCATGATGGATTTGGATGATTTCCAAAGTTGAGACATTGTGACGGATACTACAAAAAAAGCTAAGTATATGACTGCTATAGTAGCAGCAAAGGAGGGCATTTGTGTTAAGTAGTTTGTTATCAAACTAGGTGTGGTTCAAAGTGGGCTAATACTATGAAGATATATTGTATGATAATAATATCAACATATTTTAGCCCAAACGAACTAAAGGTCTCACCAAAGGACCAAATTTATACAATGACATCTCATTTGAGAATGAGTAATGCGTAGATATACAAAGCCATGCAAATACACACAGACCCAAAACTGTCAGATCCGAAGATTATGTTAACCACTAGCAATCGTGTATATGCAACACCAGAAATCCATAGATGTTCAATACGCGAAGTTTTTCAAACTAGATTATTAACTCTAGTGCAAGTGGGAGACTGAAGGGAATATGCCCGAGAGGCAATAATAAAGTGGTTATTATCTTATTCCTTGTTTATGATAAATGTTTATTTTGCATGCTATAATTGTATTAATTTAGAAACGTTAATACATGTGTGTTTAATAAACAAAAGGAAAGTTCCTAGTTATGCCTCTCTTATAAACTAGCTCGTTGATTAACAAGATGATCAAGGTTTCCTGATCATGGACATTGGATGTCATTAATGGCGCGGTCACAACATTAGTGGAATGATGTGATGAACATTCATCCGAAGTATAGCATTACGATTAGAGTCATTATATTTATATTGCTATAACATCATACGAAGTAATCTTAGTCCTTAGACCATGAGATCATGTTAATTGCTGACACCGGAAGAGTATCTTGATAACATCAAACGTCATACCGTAACAGGGTGACTATAAAGGTGGGTTCAATGCTACGAACGTGTTATGTTGAGGCTCATGGATCAAGAGTGGGATTTGTCCATCCCGATAACGGATAGATATACTCTGGGCCCTCTCGATGATTTCACATTGGTTAGCTTGCAAGCAAGTGATGAGATCACTAGAATGTTATATCACGGGAACGAGAAAAGAGTGCATATCTGTAACAAGATCAAACTAGGTATTTGGATGCCGATGATCGAATCTCGGACATGTAATATATCGCGAGACAAAGGGATTTAGTTACTAGCATTAAAGGTTCTCACGATCACAGAAGTCATCGTTGAATGTGTAGGAGTCAGTGTGGATCTCCAGGTACCGCTTATGATTATTGATCTGAGAGGAGTCTCGATCATGTATGCATTATTCGCGAACCGTAGGGTGACACACTTAAGGAATATCGACACCATTTGGAGCAAATATGTTTCAGATAAAGATTTAAGAAAACGCTGGAATTATTTCAATAGACACCGAAACAGTTTTGGGTGAAATTGCTGAAATTGGTTCTCCATGTAATATTGAAATGTTGCAAGGGGTTTTATGTGAATGTTTGTTAATTAAAGTAATTTACAAAATTCTGAATAAAAATAATAATAGAGTTTTATTAAATGAGAGAGCATTAAATTTGGAGAAATTTAATGCATTTAAAGTGGAGACTTTAAAAGAGAATGTGAAGGGGCAAATTTATGTGGAGGGAGTTACCACCACATGAATGAGGAGGTGAGGGGTCACCCCTTGGGCGCCGACCATGGGGGGGCACCCCCCTCCCCGTCCTCCTATAAAAGGCCCCCCTCTCACACCTTCACACTCACACCTCCTCGTGAAGGATCTCTCTCCCCCTCTAGTATTATTCCACCATGGTCTCGGATTAGTGAGATACATGTTCCGGTAGCTTTATCTGGAAAGGAGTTGCTGCTTCCGCTGCTTCGCTGGAGCGAGGGACGGAGGTTGTCGGGGTACCGGATGTGTGTGCAATCACGGATGCACCGCTGCTTTGCGGTGCTGGACTTGGTGGTGCTGGACTTGCTGGAGCTGGATCTGATGGACGTGCTAGAGCCGAACCTGCTGGACTTCATCACGATCTTGAGATCGGCAAGTGTACGACTACATCGGCCAAGACGATGAGCAGCCTAAAAACAAATCTACTTTAGACTAAAATTATCCACACACGTGGATCCGGCGACCCCCTCACCACCGACGACCTAGGTCGCCGGAGGTCGGCGCTAGAAGGTGAGTGCCCTAGGGCAGGAGCTCTTTTTTCTCCCCTGGCGGCGCGCATGGGGAGAAAAGAATACACCTCACTCCTTCCGTCCTCGAGAGCTCCATGATCATCAAGGCTATGGTGACTTTGGATATTCATAACATGGTGTGAGCATGCGCCAAGTCAACCCAAATAAAGCATCAAAGGAGAATACCACAATACTATGCTTTAATATGCTAAAACAACGCATGATTCTTCCTAGGCACATTAAGAAATCTCAATTGTTTATAACAATTCATGCTAAAACAAACATCACTAAGCATAAATCCAAAACAATATCAAGCATGACATGACAAAGCATAGGCCACAGTCAAAAACAAGCTCTCTTTACCACTTAAGCATGAACTTCCCTACTCTTTTCCAATCCAAACCAAACTATTTGAAAACCAATGCATGAAAGAGGGGGTCCAACCAATTTATTCAGAAAACTAAGAAAACAAAGCAAACGAAAAACCAAAATGAAAACGAAAAAGAATACGCTCCAAGAACAACACAAATGTGCATGAAACAATAAAAATGAAGTGTTTGGAAGAAACTTAGGATTTTTATTGATGAAGAAGGGGATGCCTTGGGCATCCCCAAGCTTCGACGCTTGTACTTCTTGGATATTTCTTGGGGTGACATGCCTGGCATCCCCAAGCTTGAGCTTTAGTCCATTCTTCATCTCATTACATCACTCCTTCCATACACCTGAAATTTTTCCTTCATACAAAACTTCACACAATCTTTATTAGCAACATTAGTGCACTCAAGATAATAAGTCTTTGGGTTCAGTTTTAACACCAAAAAAAATTTCATTAAAACACAAGCTACTGTAGCACTTCCCTCAAAAATCTCAATTCCCCAAAAGAACTCAAAAAGGAACCAACAAGAAGCAAATGCAAATAATGGCAGAAATCTATCAAAACAGACCAGCAGGTAAAGACGAATTTTTTCGAAGACCTTTTTGTTGCTCAAATCAAAAAGTGTTGAACTAACGAAAGTTAGATAACAACCTGGGTCAGAAGCACAAAAATTCACGCCTCAAAAATACGTACAAAGATTTTACACGAATCTTTACGGTGAAGAACAGAAATCTATTTCGGGACAGCAACTTTCCCAATCATTACTTCTCTGTCATTAGAGGTTACTCTTGGCACAAAAAGCAAATAAAAAGGATAAGGAGAGGTTATTACATAAGTAATAACTTCCAAGACTCATCTATAACTTTTGGGTTATCTCCCAATAAGTACTTTTCTTTAACGCCTTTAAGTTAGGCATAAGAAGCAAGAAAAAGAATCAAGTATTCTCAAATGAAGAAGCATTAAGAGTGATACCGGAAATATTTTCAACAAGGCAAGGTATCTCATCCAAATAAGTTCTAGAGGATCCTTTCTCAGTACTCTTGGGTTCACTATTTTCATAAAAAGGGTTTTCAAGAACAATCCAATCAAGATTCTTTTCTATGGCTTCATGCATTGCTACAAATTTAAAAGGTATTGGTATCTTAATTTCCTCCCCATTAGGTTCAGTTTTGTTCATCTTTTCTCATGTACCAATAACATCTACACATGATCCTAGCATATTAAAATGTTCAAAGACTTTTCTAGCTTCCTTAGCAACATCATAGAATTCCTTAAGCAAAGTTTCTAGAATAAAATCTCTCTTTTCGGGGTCCTCAATTTTCTTAAGTTTAAGAAACATTACTTGCATTAAGGGGTTAAGGTTAACAAACCTAGCTTCCAACATGTGAACTAAAGAAGCTGCAGCAATTTCATAATTTGGAGCAAGTTCTGCAAGGGATCTATCCTCAATGTCCTCATGCTTACTAATATGATTAAAGAATTCTTCAATATTATCTTTTCCAATTATAGAGCCACTACCTATTGAAAGGTCTTTTAGGGTGAATTTAGGGATCAACATGGTGAGCTAAGAAAGAGGTAATAACTATAGAAAGACCTTTTTTGTGTGTTTAGTATAAAGAAGCAAACTAGAACAACTATTTTTTTGTGTTTTTGAATAAGGAAACAAGCAAACAAAGCAAGAAATAAACTAAGCAAAAGAAAACAACAAATTAAAGAGATTGGTTATGAGGGACTCCCCTTCTGAAGATGTCCTTGAATCCTCGGCAACGGTGCCAAAAAATATACTTGCTGACTCGTGTATTAACGAGCTCGTTAGGGAACCTCAAGAGGAAGGAATGATGAGCACATCAGTAAGTTTTCCCTCAGTTATGAAACCAAGGTTATCGAACAAGTAGGAGCAAGGAAACACCTCCAAGGTGTTGCTAGCTGGACTTTGGCAGGGCGCACTACCGGTGCCAGCAGCGACGTGGAAACCTGCACAACACAACCACAAAACTTTGCCCCCAACCTACAGTGAGGTTGTCAATCTCACCAGTTTTGCAGAAAACAAAGGATTAAACGTATTGTGTGGAAGAAATTAAAAGCTTGCAGAAAGTAAACAGAAAACAGTAAACAGTTTGTAGATTGATGGTAAAAGAAAGGACCGGGGTCCATAGTTCACTAGTGGTGGTTCTCCTTAAGATAGATAACATGTTGGGTGAACAAATTACAGCGAGGCAATTGGCAAACATCGAGAAAGCAAACATGCATATATTAAACATCTTGACTCCTTTGAGACTCGATTGGGCATTACAACCTTATACATAGACCGTAATACAACTGCATCTATGACTAATAATCCACCTTCAGGTTATCATCCAAACCCCCTCCAGTATTAAGTTGCAAGCAACAGATAATTGCATTACGCATTGCGTGTAAAGTAAACAATACGATTGTTCCATGAACAAAGGATTGTTGTTTTCTCCCTAGTAGCAACAGCACATCTAGTACCTTAGAGATTTCTGTTACTTCCCCGGATTACTAGAGGCATGAACCCACTATCGAGCATAAATACCAACTCTTGGAGTTGCTAGCATCTACTTGGCCAAGATAGCTACTAACCACGGAAAGCACGAAAGATCACAAATAACAAAGAAATGATATAATCAATAATTAATCTAAAATAGCATCTCAATATCCATCGGATCCCCGCAAACACAACATGTAGGATTACAAATAGATGACCTTGATCATGAACGGAGCTCACAAGATCTAAACATGATAGCACAAAGGAGAATAACCACCCATCTAGCTACTACATGGACCCGTAGTCCAAGGATGAACTACTCACGCATCACACCGGAGGCTTGCATGGTGATGAAGAAGGCCTCCAGGGTGAATTCCCCTCTCCGGCAGGGTGTCGGGAAGAGTTTCAGATCCCTCCCAATCTAGGGATGGAGATGATGGCGGCTACAGACTCTTTCGTGGAATTTTGATCGGGTACTTAGGGTTTCTGCATCGGAGGCATCTTATAGGCGAAAGGGGAGGCCGAGAGGGTGCCCTAGGAGGCCACACCACCCGCTGGCGCGGGCCAGGCCTGGCCGCGCGGCCAGGTGGTGTGGCGGCCCTCTGGCCCCTCTCTGTCTCATATTCTGGCTCCATGTCCCCCTCGATGAAAAACTGACTTTGGCTTTTGTCCCATCCAATTCTGAGAATATTCATTTTCTGACTTTCCTGGAACCAAAAACAGCAGAAAACAGGCAGCTGGCACTGTGACATCTTGTTAATAGGTTAGTCCAAGAAAGTGTATAAAAAGTATTCCAAAGTTGGAACAAAACATAAGAAAATAGATAAAACCAAGCATGGAACATCAAAAATTATAGATACGTTAGCAACGTATCAGGCTTGCGAGTGTCTTGCCGGAAAAGCATCTACGGTTGTTACTTATCGGTATGGCATGCTGCATCTTTTTTCGTGGCCACCACCGTCGAGGGCACGTGGGGTACACCAACGGCGGGATAAGAGTATAATTAGGCGCCTAATAATGCGCTTTTCCCTGTCGTTGGTGTTTTCCACTTTCCTTCATAGCTCGATAAAAGGCGATGAGAGGAGTGTCCTTCCACACGTCGACTGCGAGGAAACTTGCCGGGAATGACCTGCTTCTTGCGAGGCCGTTGGAAGATGCTGCACTCGGCGGTTCCAATTATGTGTCGCTATTCCTACGGCGGTCGGCACCTAGAGTACTGGATGTGGCTTTGAAGATCTTCATCGGTTGCTTCTTTAGGATGGTATTCCGACGATTTCATCACCATCGGTCTTCCTTTCTCAGCGTCTGTCGGAAGCCAGAGCACTGGACGTGCCTGTGAGGATCTTCATCGGGTGCTTCTTTCGGCCTGTGTTCCGACGATTTTATCACCAATAGTTTTCCTTTCTTTACATGTATTGGTAGCTTTGCCTGTAGAGTTACCGAGCGGTTTGCCCTGTTGTTAGCCCTTTCGCATGGTTTTGTAGTATTCTAGGCTTCATCATGTATACTTTTCCTTTTTTCGTGTTCCAAGTAATGGTTATATGTTTGTGGTGTTTGCGACTACATGTTGAAAACTTTGTGCGTCCATTTTTGCAGCTTTCTTTTCTGTGTGCGTGTTACCGTCTGCCGATGTGATTTTGCTCGAAGAGGTATTCGTAGTGCAGAGAAAGTATCTAGCATGTTCTCTTACTGCGCCGTTGTCTGGACATCTTCCTCTTCATGTTCTCTTCTGCTAAACCGAAAGATACTATCTGGCCATTCTTATGATATTTTTTGGAAATATATATTGATTTACTTATCTTAGATAGGAAAACACGAACGCATAGGCAGCATGCTACATATGCTATGTGCGTCTCCAAAACATACCTAGTGCCTTCGTGTTAATTCCCTTAGAAGATAGCAGGGTTGAGGTTTGTGCTGTCTTCTGTCATGTGTATATAATTCACAAGCGAGATGGCACGTTTGGCCAGAGCGTGTGAGACTGACCTTTTTGTTTTCTCTCGCGTTTCATGCCCGTACCTGCAAGCAGACGTGCACGGCAGGCTCCACTTGCTTCAGACGTGTTTAGTAACTTCCAGCTTGGAAGAAAATGACACACGGACGAAGGATTTAAACGTTTGGTGACAACGCGTGAAGCTGATCTTTCTATTTCCTATTGCGTGTAATGCCCATACCGGCGACCATATGCATAAGGAAAGGTCCTCCAGACGCCGCTCGCATAAGACATGCTTAGTCCCTTACATCTTGAAAGCAAATGACACGCGAATAAAGAATTTACATGTTTGGCGTGCGTGAAGCTGACTTTTCTGTTTCCTTTTGCATTTAATGCATGTCCCGACGACCATACACGCACAGATAGGTCCTCCAAGCGCCACTCGCGTCAGACGTGTTTAGTCCCTTCCATACCGAAAGAAAATTAGACGCGAGTTGAAGATTTTCTTTCACGCATGACATGACCATAGCACTGGCCATTGCATTTATGTTTGATGTCGTTCTACTATAAACAGTATAAGTTTTGTTTTGCTGCCATCTACCCTCCTTCGCCTCTCCTTGCTACTCCTCTCCAGGCCATGCCCATGCTCCGCAAACTCCGATACAGCGATATGCGGGTAGAGTTCTTCCAGTCCACGACGATGCAGGAGGATCCTCGATGGCTGTATGGTCACTGATAAATCTGTTTCCTTTGTCATCTCATGGTGATGAAGGATTCGTCATGCCTGTGCGGTCATTCGTGGATGCGAGCATGCCGTGAATGCCCACCGGATGTTGCTTGGCAAGCCCGTCTGCATGGGCGTACCGACGATGCGACTTGCTCTGTCGTCGACGTTTTTGGGCCTCGCCTTGACTGCGACGAACCTGAGTTCTCGTCGAGGGAGATGGCCTGGATACAGGGCAATCTTTCTTGACCGTATCGACGTGGCCCTTGAAGGAAGCTGCGTACCGATGGTGGTTTCTTTCAAGCTATTGACCACGGCGATCCCTCACCGACTCTAGAAGAGCTTGTGTGGATAGAGGCTAACGCCGATGGATCGTGGCGACACGGTCCTCGAACGAAGACCATGTTGACCTAAGGCGTCGTCTGGGTTGAGGTCGCTCGGGACAAGCCTCCCTACACGCGCCACAACACGTACACATGCCCGGCCCTACGCGACGACGGCGCGCAGGTAGAGACTTTGTTTGCCGACGGCATAGCCGTCTGCTGACGGAAGTTAGTACCACCGCTGGAGCGGCGGTGCCTTCTGTGGACAGTTTCACTGCCGCGACAAGTGTGCCGCACGCATCAGAGTTGGCAAGGATTATACGTACGAACCGGACTTCTACGGCGACGAGTGTGACAACAAGAAAACAGTTCCTCTTTAGTTCTGCTGATCATAGTAGACACGGTTATGTTCTCTTTAGTTTTATTTACTCGATTTGTTTTAAACCGTATTACTCGGTAAACCAAACTAATCTGTTTAATCATTTTCATATTCCCTATTTATTCTATTTCCGCTGATTAATTAGTTCTTCCCCATATAACAAACTGTCTATCGGCCCGTGCCCCGGGGTGTAGAGAAAATTCTAGTAGAATATAAGCCCGCAATAAAATATTTGAATATGGATGATACTTCTTGTTAGCTCTGCGACAAGTAAATAACGAAGAACGAAAATAAAAAGGCAGCGAGGGGGACACAGATTTAACGTAGAAAACCCTCTCCAAAAAAGAGAGGAGAAAAACCACGGACGCCAGCGAAACTTCACTATATCGGAGAGTGTTTACACAACGCCGGGGATTTCACAGATGCAACTAATCCTAGTCGGCGGCTTACAAGAGGTATATATAATGGTGGTAACCTAGGTCATCAACGATCCGCATCGGCCCAAGCCTCCGGCGACGGGCCTCGCTCCGCTCCATCGAAAGTTGGTCTCTACTTTGTAGAATTTGGATCAACATATAACACTTCTAACTTCTTGCGCAAACCAGTATAGATACAACCTGTAAGAATATGCATGTTCCACCTACATGTTTAAGTTGCCTCTATATTCGTAAGGAAATGCATGCTCCATCATTGCCTTAGAATGCTCCACCTAAAGGTTTAACTTGCCTCTATACTACAAAAGACAATCTAATTCACCTTCCTATAACTCATGTCCTTACTGAAATCCGTATCCAAACTGCAAGAAACAACAGAAAAGCAGATGGAGCACCAACCATTCCAGCGAGCTAGAAAAAAATCTACATCCAACTATGCAGTTCTAGAGACATGTACATGAAATCAAGAAATTACCAATACACTCTAGAAAAAATATTCCATTGGTCTGAGGAATGGATGGTTTATGCATGGTGGTACCTTTGTCTGATCTGAAAGCACATTCACCGCACAATGATCATATGCTCCAAAGAGCAGCAGAAATAAACACATATATGATTTCTAAATGACCATTGTCTCAGTACTTGTTATCTGCACTAAGAAAGACATCCTAGTAACTGTTGGGTAAGAACGACGTGACAGAATAGTGAGTGTATGAAAACTCTAATACATAATGTAAATAGTGAGTTTTCTGTAATTAAAAAAATATAGTGTGATACTATGGAAGATAATAAACCTGACAAAAACAAATATATATGAGACTTCCTATTTTGACATAAAAAAAATCCCCAGTTTGATCACCAACACTAAACAAGCATTTGGAAAAATTAATCACCACAAACGTGCTTCCAGCTACTCATCATCACGAAAGTCAAATTGCCTAACGGCAAAATTATGTCACCTTGATGGAGATGTCGACCTCCTCCTGGTACTGTAGCTTGCCTAGCCCGGCGAGCTTATCTGCCTTGAGTAGTTGTGCCATGTACCGCTTAATGAACCCCGACAGCCTCACCTCGCCCCCCTTGAGATATATTCCTGTTTAGAATCCTTCATCTATTCCAAGACATCGAAAAGATACCTGAATGTGAGAGTAAAAATGGGCTGGTGCATAATTATATAAGAAAGGGGCTAGTGCATAGTTACATAAAAAGAGTTTATCTGTAGCAAGAAGCATAATTACTCATAGAGATCTGAAGGAGTAAATCTGGGAATCAAAATTGTCAAAATTGTCTTCTGAGAATCTTCAAAAAGAAAAAATTGTCTTCTGAGAGAGAGAGAGAGACAGGAACCTGTAGGTGCAGCGGTCGGCATTGAGGTCTAGCCCCGGCAAGTGGGCCATCAAGAAGGGGAAGAAAGCTAGGGATAAAAGGAGGGTCCACCCTGCCTTGCGCCGCGGCACACTCGGGCATATTCTTCCGCCTCCATGCCTCACGCCACCAGAGCAAAGGGGAGCCCAGAGGAGAGAAATAAGGGAGGAGGAGCGAGTCAGGAACACTTGCAATGCACCTGACGAAGCTAAGGTTCAGACCAAGCCTAACTTACCATTTCGCGCCAAGGCAGTCGTCTCCAACACCGTTGATTGGACATCCAACAACTGAAGCTCCTCCGTCTATTGCTGTTAGTTTGTACTCAGCTTTTTGCCTCAACTGCCCACTTCGTTGACTCTATTAGCTGGCTATTTAGCTCGAGTCCGAGCATGTAAAAGACATATAATTGTTGAGTGGGTTGTAACCTAGCCACCATGTTCTGGCTGGCCTAGATCTCCTTCTAAGAGCAAACTCCTGGCACAAATCGTTCCTCTGAAAGTAATGAAAGTGAGATCCTAAGACACTAAAATTCTCTGTTTCCTCTGTTCGATCGTGACGGATTTAGTCTAGGCATAACAATTGGTAACAAGAACCATCGATCCTTGGAGGCGAGTGATGAGTGCAAATATAATGCATATTTACATATACAAATTATTCATACATCACATGCTATATGTACCTACAACTATGACCATTATACATGATTACTAGTTCTCATTCATTTTTATAAACTTTGCACAACTAGTAGTTTTAGTAGAATTTTATTACTTTTTTCCTTATTTTTGACTTGTGTGTAGGTGCTATGGACAATTATGGACAATAAAATTCAATATGGAGAAATTACAGGCGCTAGACTTAGCCATATGAGATGTGGAAATGTCATATTTTTTCAACATCTCATATTTCCGATCCAATATCCTGGTGTTGTATCCCTCGTCTATACGAATCCAACGAGTCAAAGAACACCTCAATCGAAGTCTGTATAAAGAAATAACGGCCAAAATACTGCACTGTACAGAGGGTTGAACAACCTATGGTACGGGCAGAGCCCGCCCGTACCATACGGTTGTACCACCCTCTGACGCCTTTGTTTCATCAAATGGAACAACATTTGTGAAGGCCCAATGGGCATTTTCGGCCCTGAGCTCCATCGTTTCGCGAAACCGACCTCTAGAATGCTTATTTAAGGAGGGGAACCCTAGCCGCCTCCATCATCATCCATATACGCCCTTAGGGCGGAGCCCTTCCACTCCGCCGCCTATCCATAGCCCCCAAGACCAAGATCTCCTCAAACACCTCCAAGATCAAGATCTCCTCCAACACCTCCACAATATCCAAGCAAGATAAGGAGAAGGAGACGCACCCATCTTCACCGTGTGCACTGTTCATCGTCATCCTCCCCAACGATGTCTCCACCTCTCTCTCTCCCTTGTTTTAGATTTTGTATTTGTAAGATTGGACATGATGATCTCCATGAATTACTATTCATATTTGTATTCATTTATGTTTGAGTAATTGTGTCGGTTCCAGGTTGAGGTATGATCTAGTATGCAACTCTAGCCTTTGTGTTTCATCTATTATGTATTACTCTATCTTCACGTGACAAACAGGAGGTAGATGAGTTCATGTGATCCTTTGGGCCAAAGTGTATTGTTGACTTGCATAGTGAAAATGCGAGGTTGAAAGTAGTACACGCCATGTGAAAACCGGTAACCATCAAGAGGAGATTGTTTATTTATCTAGAGTATTATCTTGCATAATTCCAATAGATAACTACATAGTTTTCCATCTAGTACTACTGAGACCAAAAGCATAGATATCGTATTTTATTCTATTCAATTCTACAAGTACAACCCATTTCGTTTACTTTTTGTTTTAGTTTAATTTGTGCTTGTTTAGCTCCTTGTTCTTAGTTACTTCAAACCTCTCTCAAATCATAGGGGTCTAAGTCTCTGTGCTATATTGTGCTAGTCCCTGGTTCGACTCACTAGCACACACAGTTCAAGATGTAATATCACAAAACAAAGGTCTTAATTTTATTACATCGAATGATTCAGAATATAACATAGTATAAAACAAGTTGCATAGAAGAAGGTCTAGCTCCTCATAATCAAAGTTCAACAACGGAAGACTAAAATAAGATAAGGATCTCCATTCAAAATGCCACAGGCGAAGCATGCTGAGTGGAGACTCGCGACCCTAACATCGTACTTCAAAAATCTTTGGGGAAACCTGCAACATGAAACGTTGCAGCCATGAGTGGTCAATACTTTGAATGTGTTGGCAAGTATCACTAAGAAAATAAACCATTCTTATCACTCAATATCAAATATTAATCAATGGCCATATCTCTATGGTCAATCTGACAAAATTCCAAAGGGTTCCGCAATATAAAATCTTGACACCATGACTCCGGGGTTCCTACTCCATGACTTTGTAGGTTGTACACCATGTCTTCGTGGTTTGTACCCCATGTCTCCGTGTTTTATACACCATGTCTTCGTGGATTGTACACCATGTCTCCATGGTTGATATCCCATGTCTCCGTGGTTGATATCCCATGTCTCCGTGGTCTCTTCTGCGTGTCTCCGTGGTCTCTACTCCAGGTCTCTATGGTCTCTACCTACTGCCCTATACTAAAAAGGGAGGTAGTTCCCATATATATCTGTTTCTGGCATAGCCAAACAGTTCCAACAAACCATAGACACACAAGAAACAAGATTGAATATCCATATGGCTATCCTATCTGGGTTTCATAGTGTACCATCCTTCAAACAGAAATACTTCTACGGTCGCATAGTAAGCATAGGCTAAACCATGGTAAAGTTAGACTTGCAAAGCAAGCATAACAATGTCAAAGGTATAGATAAACTTGCAAGGTAAGCATAACTTGGACAATGGTGTAGATCGACTTTCCTTATTGGTGATGGACGTTCATACACTTCTTACAATCACAGGGTTTGCACACCTCACAATCTATACAACAAAGAATTCCAAAGAACACCCATTCACACAACAAACATCATGCACAAGTAAGACATTCATGATATTCATACAAAACATTTAATGTGTATTTGAAAATCATTAATAAGGTTTTATAAAATTAAAACATGCATGATGCAAAAATATTTAGTTCAAAATCATTTTTAACACTAAAGTTATGTTCTAAATAGTTATTAAAAGGGTTTAGTTTCATATATAAACAAACTAGTTGTAAACATAGTTTTAAATTTTATACTCTGATCCTATTGGATAGGGAACCAATATATAATCATTTAGCAAAAAAAAACACTTTAAAAATCATTTTTAGTACTAAAGTTCTGCCCAGAATACCCTAATGGCAATCCTGTAATATTTTTCAATTTCAAATAGTCAAGTTTGAAAAATAACATTGGGAAAACATTCTACAGGTTACAAGGATTCCAGAAAGATATTATTTTAATTATTTGGACTTGTAGATAAAAAGTTATGACACTTCTAAGTTGTAGGGGCTTTTTGGCAAAATATCCATCTAATTATCGGGCGGAAGAATCTGTTTTTAAACAGCTAGGCCACGTGGCGAGATCCTACTGGAGGATACCCCTTCACAACTGGAACTAACCTGGGCCATTGGATTTACGTAATATGAACGGACGAGATCGTTGCGGCTAGCGGCTCGGCTCCTAGCACGGCTCGACTCGGCTAGATGCCATCATGGTCGTTCACGCGTGATCAGACGGGCAAGAGGGAAGGAGCGGGCTCACCTTGCGGCTCCTTCGCCGGAGACAGAGAGGGGTGGCGATGCTGCACTCTGTCATGGACGAGGCGTGTGTTGTAGCGGTATTGGGGGTGTGGGAAGTAGCGGAAGGGCTGCGCCTCGTCGAGGAGGGGACTGATGGTGGCGGTGGAGATGATTGTTTCTTCCTCGGACGGTGTAGGGAGGCGGCTGGAGCGGCGGTGACATCGGTGACCGGTGTCGGCTTCGGCGTGGAGGCGTTCCTGGCTTGGAAACGGCGGGTAAAAGGGGCCAAAGGCTGTACCCGGGAGAAGCAGAGAAAGGGGACAGAAGGATAGGGGCGGGGACCTCGTGTACTAGCGGGAATCGGCGGTGGTGGCTCGGCGGACGAGGAGCTCCGACGACGAATTTAAACGACCTGGCGGCATCATTTAGAAGGGAAAGAGGGGCATCAAGGAGAGAGGAGTGAGGCTTTAAGAAGGAGGGCTCGGACTGGGCGTTGGCAAGCGGGAGTGGGGTGAGTGGGGGAGGTGTTGGGGCGACGGGGTCGTGGGCGTGTCGGCGAGGGAGCGGTGCGGGAGAGAGACGATGTCGTGGGGTCAGCGCATTAGTGAGAGGAGGGGGTAGGCAGGCCGGCGGACTGCTGGTGCTGCTACGCGTCGCTCACGCGGGCGGGCACACGGTAGATAGGGCGAGGGAAGATACGGGCCGTCCCAGGCTGGCCGGTTCAGTAGGTTATTTTTTTCTCTTTCTATTTCACTAATTCCTTTGTAGTTTTAGTTTTATAAATCCAAAATGAGTAAAACTAGTTTCTAAAATTTTGTAAAATTGAGACACACCGCAATAACTTTATAGAAACTAAGTTTGACTAGAAATAATATATCAAAATTTCCATTTGCATAGTATTCACTATATGGCTAATTTGAAAAGGTGGGAAATTAGGGTTTAGGTTTTTTTAAACATACAGGAAAATTTCAAAAATTGTTTTTTGGTCTTTCAAATAATCGAATATTGTTAATAAAATTCACATTCCAAAAATTCATAGAATTCTACCACCCTTAAAAAGAATCTCGTCCTCAAGATTCGAAAAGGCTAGAAAAAAGGGTTTAGGTTCAGGGTAGACTAGGGTGCTACCACCCTAAAAAGAATGGTCTTACGGGATTGATTCTCGAGGGTTATCCTAGCTAGGATTTCTTATGGATAGCCACCCAAATTATTGTTATCTCCTCGATATGAATGAATGAATGTGATGCACGAGTGTCGAAAAAGAAAGAGTTGGTCAAAATTTACTATTTGTTGTAGTTGGCTCTTCAAAGACTTCTTCCACATCGACATGGTTCACATGTCCCTTATTGAACGGACTGGGCTTGTTCACATTGAAGCCTCCACCATTCTTATTCTTTTCCGGGCAGTTTTTTGCAAAGTGTCCCAACTTCTTACAATTGTAGCACAACACCTGGCTAATGTCCTTCTCACTAGAGTTGATGGGGTTCTTGTTGCCTTGGTGACCATGTCCATTTCCTCCATGCCAATTGTTCCCATTTCCATTGCGATCATGGTGGTGATGTCCCGCATGTTGGTTGTACCTGGAATTACCACCATATTCATAAGACGTGTGTGGATTGTGGTGAGATCCTGAGTTGAACTTTCCATTGTTGTTGGACTTCCTCTTGCGGTGCTCCCCCCGCTCCTGCTGGTTCTCAAGGATAATGGCTTTGTCCAGTAATGCCTGAAAGTTTGGAGTGTAGACCACGAACAGTTGGACCGATAAATCATCATTCAGTCCATACAAAGAACTTCTCCCTTATCTTGGCATCGGTGTCCACATCGTCTGGTGCGTAGCATACCAGATTTTTGAAATCGTCAATGTACTCAACAACAGTGTGGTTCCCCTGGTGGAACTTGTGAAACTCTTTCTTCTCCAGGCTCATAACTCCCGCGGAGATATGATATGAGCGGATACCTTCCTTGAACATGTTCCAGTCAACTTCTTCGATGGGGTGGGTTATCTGATAGTTCTCCCACCATGATGTTGCAAGGCCTTCCAATAGGTGACCAGCAAACCTCACCTTCTATGCGTCAGTGCAGTCCACAGTCACTAAGTTCTTGCTGATAGAACAAAGCCAGTCATCTGCCATAATTGGATCAACAACATTAGAGGAAGTTGGTGGTCGAAGCCTCAGAAACCTTGTGAGCCTGTCCACGTGCGGTGGTTATTATAGCCACCATTGTTGTTATCTCCATTGTTGTTATTGTCATTGTTGTTGTTGTTGTTGCCATTGCTATTGTTGTCTCTGTTGTTGTTGTTTGTCAGATTCTCTATCAAGGCTTGCATCATCTGACCATGGTTCTCTAGCAACTGCCATTGTCTCTCCATCATCTGACCTTGTCTCTCAAGCAACTGCTGCAAGCCTGGGGACATCCCGGGGACACGTCTCGATGGCATCTGTTTAGGCTAGTAGGGATGAGTATAGATAGAACAGCTAAGGGATAAGCCACCAATTTTTCCTAATCACAACAAAACAAACAACACTCTAACAACATTCAAACAATCACACAATCAGGCAGACAACTACTATTTTGAAAATAGTTTTATTTACGTGATTGGGGTGCATTTTATTCCGTCACTATATAAACTTCTAAGTAATAATAGTAATTTTCGTCCTGTTCTGCAAAATAATCACAACTGGATTTCCACAGTTGTCTTTATTTCAATGATTGGAGCAAGTGCTCAACCGGTAAGATCAACCAGTGGTTTTTTTATTTGTACCATACGTTGAGTATACGCTAATTTTCCCAAACCACTGTTGCAAAATGAAAATCCCAAATCACTGGCGGTACTAAATTTTTGGCCATATGATTATGCACACGAAACGAAAGCTCCAGGAACTGTTCTTTTTGGAAAACTTGCAAGTTACATGGGGCACAACATAAATCCTGCTGAATGCCACTACTCTGATCCTCCTCCTACCTTCGACACTGCCATCGATGGTCTCTTTTTGCGTGGTGGTGGCGCGGGGCATCTCTTGGTATGTCTGTTTCGAGCGGTGATCGATCTGGAGCAGGCTACGGGCCTGGAGTTCTGAACAGGATAGAGGCAATATCTCTTGAGTTTTCCCCCCTATGGGCTTCATTTTTATCCGATGAAACAATTCTGGATGCAGTAAAGGCAGCTCGACCAATTCCATTGTGTCTCACTGATCACTTAGTACCACAAAGTCCACCTGAAGGCCCCCTATTCAAGGGAAAGTATGTTTGCAACATAGTAAATGAAATGGACCAAGTGCATCATCAAGAACAACTTGAGAGCAGTAGCAATTGAACATTCAGCTGTAGCATAAAATTCAGTTCAATGATATGGGAGTTCGGCACATGCACATACAATTACCAGACACTAAATTGCAGGAGCACTCACATATACATCTGTGAGAACAGAAACTAAAATTGCAGGAACACATGCACATACAATTTATTTCTAGGAGTATACATAGGACCCACAATACTTTAGGTACATACATTCTTAAACTTAAAAAGAAATATGAGAAACAAAATATAGCAACCCACCAATCTTTTTCAACTCTTCCTCCTAATCAGCAAAATTAGGGTGAATAGGAAAGAGAAATAATTGGTGGAGGCAGATCTAATCGCGAGGGATAGAGATGGACAAAGGCCAAAGAGATGGGGAGGCATGACACACCTGCATCACATTCTAGACAATTATGAACCCAATAATCTGGTTGGCCGCTAACTGCTGAGTACATATGTCTCAGCAGCCAAATCCTAGCTGCATAAAAGGAAAACTAAAATAAACCCCAAATAGTATAGATGGTACTTATACGACTTTGCTGTATCAAAATCAATCCAAAATGCATCATATTTGATTTCACGATGGAGACAGGCTCATGCCATACATAGCTTTATTACTCCTAGAAACCTTAGGCACACATGTATCTTCAACCAAGGCAAAGAAAAATAATACATAGACTAATGGATGCAACACAAATAAATTCAGTAGTAGTTGCAGCCCAATAAGTATTCAGAAGTAGATCGATCGATCGATCGATCGAGAGAGAGAGAGAGATTCTAGCATGTCCTCATCATGTAAAGGAGCTCCGTGAACCCACCAAGTACACTCACAAAAATATTAGATGAGATGTTGGCTATGACTATATTTTTTTTTAAGTACACCCACCAAGTATACTCTGAATGATGAAAGGACCTGAATAACTACTGAAGTACACTCACCAACATGGCCAATAAAGTCTACATTTCATTTCAGTTCAGCTTATCTTAAACATGAATAAATTAGCATGTTAATGATATAATTATGAGTTTGATCTTCCATAAACTTCGGAAGCTTGAGTGCTCACTATAAGAGAGGGGTAAAATAACAAAATATGGAAGCTTACCAGCAACCTATTTCTGCCTGATGCATCTTCCAAATGGATATTCTAACCACTTTCTCCATGGTAAGACACATTCTTCTCCACACTTCAGAATCAAAATATCAGCCTTAGTGGGAGACAAGAAGCTCGAGCGGATGATAGTAGCAAGGCATCGCGGCCAATGTGCTTGGACCTAGCTTTGCATTTAACCTAGTGAAATTTTAGAAGAGTAAAATTAGAATCACAAATATTCCAAAAATTATTGCTACAAATTTGCAAATAAACAATCATATATCTCGCTGCGACTGTAGGCCTCATGCTCCTCTAAGCTAATGTATTCCCCTGAAGCACTTGCATGCTCAAGAGCATCTCTGAGTCCTCATGACTTGATACATCCCTGCTATTTTAACAACCACTTAAAGTACATAGGGTAATATTTAACCTACCACTTAAATACTTTTCCTAGCATTATCTAAAAATTCATAGAAATAGTAGACAACACGCTATTTTTCTCCTAGTGAGTTCAAAGTACTACATCAACAACCTAAACATTATCATTAGGAAATATCAGCAGGTGTAAATTGGTGCACTAAAAAGCAGAGAAACCAAGATGCTAGGTTGTCTACACATAATATAACAACATCAGGTTGCAAAGAACAATTTTGATTTCAGCAGGCTAAACCTTCTATTATGCATAAATATAAAATAAAGAACACATATTATATTTGTAGTGATTACATAAGAAGAGAACTGAGTTAACCGCGTAGGCTGGCTACAAGCAAAAAAGTCTAGCAAATAAACATATTGCAATTCGTGCCATGAACAGTGATAGACAGAATAACTAAAAAAATTGAAAACCCACAAATCATGTTCCAGAAATCGAAGCACTCCCACATTATCCTCCCATGCATTCTCACTATAAACTCTCACCAGCAAAGAAAACTTGCTTTGCACCATCATATTGACTTGCCTCAGCTACTGAACCAGAATAATTTAGTGAGCGAAAAATAAATAATGAATACATGGAATGCAGGCCGTGATTGCTGTCCCTGGCATCACTTGACCCTCCGACATGCTTTATGCCGCCCACAAGTCTGCCGTGGTGCCGAGCTACTGGTCTTGTTCCGAGCACCCTGACTTCAATTCCACCTCCATGGATTCACCGCTGGGTCTGATGAATTTCACGCAAAAATGGATCAGCACAAAGACATTTCATCAAATAGTTCATGTGCAGGACGAACAGAGGCTCGAGATGCCACGACCAAAGAAAGAGTGAAAGAGGGACCTCACCTAGTGCTTCAGACCCAGGCGATAAATCGGCTTGGAGGATAGACCCACCAGAATTGGGAACTATTGTACCATATCCTACATGATAAAAGAACCAGTATGGTACTAACACCACATGTGTGGAGTATTACTTGTCTTGTTTTCGTGGAGAAACGACCTGATCATGCTCATCACAGGTAGCGATCAAGATGATCATCGGTTCATTACCTGGATATTAATAAGATCATAATCAGAGTACATTATATATACCATCTCACTAAAAATACTAAGATAGACACCATATATAGACGCCAAAGGTTCAATTATTTACCCAAACTGATGATTTGTAAGAATAAGACGATATCAAAACTATTAAGCAATGGAAGAAAAAAACAAGCCAGCTAAACCATGTAGCGGTACTGTGTAGAAGGCTTTTTTTTTCCAAAACAAACCTAGCTGCTTTCTGAAAACGTACACTGCATGCTACTCATCATCATACATTGCTAACTTCCCGTTAAAAAATAGTGATTTTGTGGAGTGATTCAACAACCGCAAACATTTAAACATGCTCCGTTTATATAATAACTTTCTATGAACTATAAAAATAAAGTCACAAACTGGGAACCAAGCTACTGCAGGGTGGCGATTTCATCAAGAAACAACAATACAACTTAAGACTGCTTTTACCACTCACTGTCGAAACAATAAAATTGACAGTTCACTATAGGTGACATGTTTAGACATCTTTTAACTTAATGGCAAAAACATAAAGCTTGTCGTTGTTCAGCACTATGCTAAACTGTTGTCTGCATTTTACTTAGATCATCACAAATCGTAGGCTCCATCCAAACAAACCATGACAATAAAAACTTGTTTTTGTCACAACTTCCTTCTCCTGAGAAGAAACACAATCAATAGGGCAAGATTAATTGCATCTAATCAAACCATGCAAGAGGATAAAATCATGGACAATCACTTGTTACCGCAAAGATGTGAAGAAAAAATGATGACAAGGCCACAAATTTTCTAAAAAACTTATATAGGAGCAGATCATGCATGTAGACCTGCCATATAGCAGAGAGATTTGACCTCAAAACCAGATCTACACTTCTACCTAATAAAACTATTCTGCAATAAGGTAAACAATACTCAAACTTGAATGGATGACACCAAATTACAACTAATGCTAGCACACCCAATCATAACTAATAGCCTGCTATTTGAGATCCACACACAGACAACAAAAGAGATCAAGGACATAGCACTTGACATCACCTTGATTGACATGAGGACAACAAGAAAAGGTTACAGGGACGTTGTAGTCGCTAGCGGCCAGATGTTGTTGTTGTCGGCCACCATGGAGCCGGGGACACGTGGGCGCATGTCGAGCTCCTCGCATGCTCCAGCTCTACGTCGTCGCCGCTAACTGAGAGAGAGGGAAGGGGTGAGACAGGAGAGAGAGGAGCAGAGATTGGGGTGGGAGGCTAGGAGGCGGACCTGAGGGCGAGCGCCTCTGCTGCCGGGGACGCGCCAGCGGAGAGCCATGTTGGGCCATGTCTCTCCACATGGAGGTGTGTTGGCAGACCAACATCAGCCCATGAAGTCCAACACGTTTCAACCGTTGATCGATGTTCGTATCCAACGGCTGAGGTGCTCCTTGAGAGAGGAGTAGAAAAGAAAACCCTAGCCACCCTTGGTGGCTGTGCGTGTCTCAATCAGAGAGTGAGCAAGTGTGAGAAGCAAGCCAACGTGGTTTTTGCTGAGAGAGGGTGAGAGAACATACAAGAACACCACAACCTAGTGAGAAGAGAGGAAGAAGAAGGAGAGGTGATTTCTGTCCAGATTTCTGAGATCTGACCAGTCTGTCTTCAAGCTGGTGTTTGAAGGCTTAAAGGTGTGTGGATTGACTCCAAACTTGGTGAGCTCGTTCCTTGCTTGGATTACTTCAGTCTGGTTAGATAGTTTGAGGTTTAGGTCAGTGTAGTTTCAGATTTGGAAGCGGTTTATTCTGTTCGGACTGCTGCAGTTTTAGCACAGAGCAGTTTGGTAGACAAATAGTTTGGGCAGGCAAACGGTGTCCGATTGACCTGAAATTTGGTGTGTATGTTGGGTACCCGTATGTAAGCTTCTATACCAAGTTTGGTGCTGATTGGATCTGCGGTTTAAGAGAAGCTTTCTGATTACCGAAGAGGACAGAAACTGAGATACTCTACTTTGCTGTAATCTTTCTCTCAAGTGGTTGTTGTTGTTGTTGCTGCCGGTTGACAACGTGCTGAGTGTGTTGTACATCTCTAGATGTTCTAGAGAAGACTATATACCCAGGTTTCTCATAGTGAAGCTCGCGTGGACCGGGTTGTCCACACCCGTGGTTTTTTCCTCCTCACCTTGAGGAGGTTTTCCCACGTAAATCCTTGTGTCACCTGTGCATGTGCTCGTTGTTTTATTCCCGCTGCATATCTGTTGATTGAAGCTATGCTCGAAGGTTCACCGCAGGCAGGAGCGGGGAGGTTGTGTATCCTCTTCCTCCCCCAACAAAGTGGTATCAGAGCCGAGGTTCAGTTTGTATTCAGTTTCAGGGCAAAGTTTGTTTTGGGCTGATTGCATTTCTTGTGGTGAAAGATAGAAGTGAATACCAACAGAATGATTTCTTTGAATGGTACAAATTATCAATCTTGGAAGTGCAAGATGAAGGAATTGTTATATGTGAAGGATTACTGGATGCCGGTATTCTCCACTGAGATGCCTAGTGATATGAAAGAAGATCCGTGGGAGGTACTTCATCTCCAAGCTTGTGGGTTCATCTGACAATAGGTGGATGATAATGTTTTGAACCATATCATTAAGGAGACACATGCACGTAACTTATGGCAGAAATTGGAGGAACTGTATGCCCGCAAAGAAGGTACCAACAAGATGTTCCTGATCAAGAAATTGATGCGTTTGAGGCACAAGGAGGGCACTCCAATTGCAGATCATGTACATGAGTTTCAGGGCATTATAAATCAGCTATCTTCATGGGAATTACATTTGAAGATGAAGTGAGAGCCTTGCTGCTACTTGGGAGACCTTTAAGGTTACAGTATGCAATTCAGCACCTAATGGAGTAGTCACTTGGAACCTTGTGAAGACCAAGGTACTAAACGAAGAGTCCAGACAAATTGCTGATAAGGACGGTTCTTCCTCACATTCTAAAATGTTGGTGACCGAGTCATGGGGGAGAAGCAAGAGTAAAGGTCCGAGTAAGGGAGTAGAAAGAAGTAGAAGCAAATCAAGAGGCAAAGACAAGTATGCTGGTGTTATATGCCATCACTGTTGTGAGAAGGGCCACACCAAGTGGCATTGTGAACAATGAAAGAAAGACAAAAAGAAAAATAAAAAAGTTTAGAAACAGACCGACAGTGACAATGATAGTGAGGGAGGCCGGATTGCTGCGGTAGAGGAGATCATGTTTCTTATGCATGAAGAACATGATGGCAGCAGTGTTTCCACCATTGAGGAGAGGATCACTGTAGTTTCTGATGATATCATCAGCCTTGCAGATGGTGATGAGATGACTTGGATTCCAGACAGCGGTGCTACCAAAGATGCTACATCTCGTAGAGATCTCTTCACCAACTACATAACGGGTGATTTTGGTGTTGTGAAGATGGGAAATAATGATAGAGAAAAATTTATTGGAAGAGGAGATGTGCACTTGGAGACTGAAAATGGTACGACTCTAGTCCTCAAGTCGGTGAGGCATGTTGAGGCCCTTCAGCTCAACATTATCTCAGTTGGATTGCTTGATAGAGATGGGTACTTGAGCAGATTTAGAAATGAATAGTATACACTCACCAAAGGAAATCTGATTGTTGCAAAAGGTAACATGGTTTTAGTTTTGTATCATGTTCATGCTAAGCTTTCTGCTGCTTGTGTCAATGCATTGCAGAAAGAGGATGCGTGTGCCTTATCGCACAAGAGGCTTGGGCACATGAGTGAGAAGGGGATGGCGGTGCTAGTGAAGAAAAATCTGCTGAAAGGTGTGAAGGATGTTCACATCAAGAAATGTCCAGATTGTCTAGCGGGGAAGCAACACAGAGTTGTGTTCAAGAGTCAACCTCCTCACAAGAAGCCCGAGGTGCTATACTTGATACATTCCGATGTTTGCAAAATGTCGGTGAGGTTAATGGGTGGAGCAAAGTACTTTGTCACATTTATTGATGACTTTTCCAGGAAGGTTTGGGTCTATGTTTTGAAGAACAAACATCAAGTACTAAGTATGTTCAAGCAATTCCATGTCTTGGTTGAGAGAGAAACTGAGAAGAAGATCAAGTGCATTCGTACTGATAATGGGGAGAGTATATTGGCCCATTTGATGCCTATTGCAAGGAGCAGGGAATTAGGCACCAATTTACTCCTCTGAAGACACCACAGCTGAATGGTCTTGCTGAGAGGATGAACATGACAATTGTTCAGAGAGTTAGAGTGCAAAGCTACCTAAACATTATTGGGGTGAGCCTTGTCCACTGCAGTTTACCTTATTAATCTCTCGCCAAGTTGTCCATTGCAGGGAGATGTTCCAAATAGGGTATTTTATGACAAGGACGTCTCGTATGAGCACCTGAAGGTTTTTGGGTGCAAGGCCTTTGTTCATATCCCTCAAGATGAAAGGTCAAAGTTTGATTCAAAGACACAACAATATATATTTCTTGGCTATGGAGGTGATCAGTTCGGCTATAAGTTGTATGATCCAATAGCAAGAAAGGCCGTGAGAAGCCATGATGTTGTGTTTGTTGAAGACCAAACAATTGAGGATATTGTGAAGACGAAGGTGCAGGCTCCGGTGCAAGTTCCGGTGCATATTCCTCCTCGAAATCAGCAGCAAGACAGATCTAATTTTCACCCAGTTCCTAGAGATTCAGTTGAAGAAGAAGCTGAAGATGATGATGCAGAAGATGTGCAAGGTGATGCACATAGTGGTACAGGTGAGGAAGCTCCCCAGCAGCAAGAGTATGATGCTGAAGAAGATGATCATGATCAGGAAGCATCTGAACTAGATAGTCCACCAGCTGCTCCACTCAGACGGTCCAGACGAGGTCGTGTTCCTTCCACCAGGTACTATTCAGACCAATATGTGGTGTTATTGTCTGATGGTTCAGAACCTGAGTGCTTTCAAGATGCAATGAAAGATGAGAACAAAAAGGAGTGGAATAAGGCTATGCAAGAAGAGATGGATTCCTTGCATAAGAATCATACTTATGAGCTGGTGAAGTTTCCCAAGCGAAAGAAAGTTCTAAAGAACAAATGGGTCTACAAAATCAAGGAAGAAGAGCACACGTCACATCCAAGGTACAAGGCTAGGCTAGCTGTAAAAGGATTCAGCCAGAGAAAAGGTATTGACTTTGATGAAATATTTTCTCCGGTGGTGAAGATGACATCAATTTGAATGATCCTTGGCATGGCAGCAAGTCTCAACTTGGAGGTTGAGCAAATGGATGTGAAGACAACTTTCCTTCATGGAGAGTTGGAGGAAGAAATCTACATGGAGCAGCCTGAGGGGTTTCTTGTTAAAGGCAAAGAAGACTATGTGTGCAAATTGAAGAAAAGTCTCTATGGCCTGAAACAAGCACCAAGACAATGGTACATGAAGTTTGAATCTATCATGGGGGAGCAAGGCTACAAGAGGTGTAGCTCAGACCATTGTGTGTTTATCCAGAGGTTCTCAGGTGATGATTTTATCATGCTATTGCTCTATGTGGATGATATCTTGATTGTTGGCAAGAATGTCTCAAGAATTGCTAGGCTAAAGAAAGAGTTGAGAAAAAGTTTTGCCATGAAAGACTTGGGTCCAGCAAAGTGTATTCTCGGCATGAGAATTGAGAGAGACAGAAAATCCAACAAGTTGTACTTGTCTCAACAGAAATATATTGAGAAGGTACTTCGCAAGTTCAAGATGGACAAGGCAAAGGAAGTGAGTTGTCCACTTGCAGCTCATTTCAAGTTGAGTAAAAAGCAATGTCCCTCCAATGAAGAGATGGAAAAGGAAATGCAGAAAGTTCCTTATGCTTTAGCGGTTGGGAGTTTGATGTATGCTATGATATGCACACGGCCTAACATTACTCAAGCGGTTAGTACTATGACCAGATTTATGTCCAATCCAGGAAAACCACATTGGGAAGCCATGGAGTGGATTTTGAGGTATCTTCGGGGCAACACTAATATGAAGCTTTGCTTTTGTGGTAGTGAGCCCAAGCTGATTGCATATTCAGATTCAGACTTGGCTGGAGATGTTGATGAAAGGAAGTCTACTTCAGGTTATTTGATTACCCATTCAGGGGGAGCAATGCCATGGAAAAGCAAGTTGTAGAAGTGTGTGGCGCTGAACACAAATGAGGTCGAGTTCATCGCAGTAACTGAGGTGAGCAAAGAGCTATTGTGGCTGAAATGATTGGCTTGTGAGCTTAGTTTTGGGCAAGACAAGTATGTGCTATTTTGTGACAACCAAAGTGCCATTCACCTTAGTAAGAATCCAAGTTTTGATTCGAGGTCAAAGCATATTGATGTTCGCTATCATTGGATTCGAGATGTGCTGAATTCCAAGCAAATGCAAATTGAGAAGGTGCACACAGATGACAATGGGCCTGATATGTTGACCAAGGTGGTGACAAGAGGAAAGCTCGAGGTATGCCGTCGGCTCGCCGGCATGACTGTCGGTTGGCAGTGAGACCCTCCATGATGTCGGGAGGGGGAGTTTGTTGGGCCATGTCCCTCCACATGGAGGTGTGTTGGCAACCCAACATCAGCCCATGAAGTCCAACACATCTCAACCGTTGATTGATGTTCGTATCCAACGGCTGAGGTGCTCCTTGAGAGAGGAGTAGAAAAGAAAACCCTAGCCACTCTTGGTGGTTGTGCGTGTCTCAATCAGAGAGTGAGAAAGTGTGAGAATCAAGCCAACGTGGTTGCTGCTGAGAGAGCGTGAGATAACACACAAGAACACCACAACCTAGTGAGAAGAGAGGAACAAGAAGGTGAGGTGATTTCTGTCTAGATTTCTGAGATCTAACCGGTCTGACTTCAAGCTGGTGTTTGGGGGCTCAAAGGTTTTTGGATTGACTCCAAACTTTGTGAGCTCATTCCTTGCTTTGAGTACTTCGATTTGGTTAGCTGGTTTGAGGTTTGGGTCAGTGTAGCTTCAGATTTGGAAGCGGATTATTCAGTTCGGACTCCTGCAGTTTCAACACAGAGCAGTTTGGTAGACAAATAGTTTGGGCAGGAAAACGGTGTCCGATTAACCTGAAATTTGGTGTGTATGTTGGGTACCCATATGTCAGCTTGTATACCAAGTTTGGTGCTGATTGGATCTGCGGTTTAAGAGAAGTTTGCTGATTACCAAAGAGGACAGAAACTGAGATACTCTACTTTGCTATAATCTTTCTCTCAAGTGGTTGTTGGTGTTGTTGTTGCCAGTTGGCAACGTGCTGAGTGTGTTGTACATCTCTAGATGTTCTAGAGAAGACTATGTACCCAGGTTGCTCATAGTGAAGCTCGCGTGGACCGGTCGGTCCACACCCGTTGTTTTTTCCTCCTCACCTTGAGGAGGTTTTTCCATGTAAATCCTTGTGTCACATGTGCATGTGCTCGTTGTTTTATTCCCAGTACATATCTGTTGATTGAAGCTATCCTCGAAGATCCACCGCAGGCAGGAGCGGGGATGTTGTGCATCCTCTTCCTCCCCCCAACAAGCCATGCCGAGGACTCCACTCGTGTCGCAACCACTCTGTGCGCCACCACCCTCATCCATGCGCGCTCCAGCAGCACCTCCTCCAGCTCGCCACCGTGACCATCTTGTGCCTTGTCGTTATGGTTCTCCTATGTGTTGTTGTTGCGCTGCCTCCTTTCCCCACATCCTCTGCACCGCCTCGTGTGGAGCCGGGGAGGAGGAGAGGAGGTGGTGGTGGATCTGGGAAGAGCAGAGGAGGCGGCGTATCGGGGAGGAGGATAGGAGCCTACTGATTGGGGGTATGCCACCATGACCATTCTGTGCCTTGTCATTCTGGTCCTCCTCTGTGTTGCTGCTGCACTGCCTCCTTTCCCCACATCGTCTGCACCGCCTCATGTGGAGCCGGGGAGGAGGAGAGGAGGTGGCGGTGGATCTAGGAAGAGCAGAGGAGGTGGCGTATCGGGGAGGAGGATAGGAGGCTACCGATTTGGGGCTGTGGCTTGGATATTTTGGCCAGTGTAGGGTTTCACCCCAGGCGGATAGGAAACAAAGAAAGGCGACACAGACCAGCAGTCATCGCTGCCTCCGACTGTGTGTCCCACGCGCTCTTGGGTCCAGATGTCATGGACTAAGTCAGATGAGCAGGAGGTGAAACAAGAAACAACGGCATCTAACGGCTGCAGTCAAAAAGGGGATTGAAACCTTACTATGCAAGGTAAAGCGGATGGACCAGCTTCGTGTGCACGCCGAGGCCCCTAGGAGGCCGGGTAGGGCCGCGCCCTTTATAGGTAGTAATGGGCGATTACCCTGGTGGCTTTCCGTCTAATTGACGAGATCTATGACACCGAAGCACCGAATTTCTGGTGGTCGGTGTGTCCACAGCTGCGTCCCTGCCGTTCGTACCTTACTCCTCGGTTTCCCTTGTGGCGGCACTACACCAGGCACTATTGGCGGCAACTCTTGGGCGTAGAGACAAAGTCCTTAGAGTAGAAGCACGGGCAGGCCGATTGGTGCTATTGGCGGACGCTCCTCTATTGCTCGTGTCGTTTCTTTTGTAGTGCGCCGCAGGGAAGATCGCCATGCCGGAGCCATGATGCTGGTCATAGTGGTAGTATCATACTACTAGTATCATGCATTTCGTACTATTGTATGATACTACCTCTGTTTGGGATTATTAGTCCTAAGGGCCAACTTGCTAGTACCAAGACACTCCATAACTCTCTCGCATGCACCAATAGTTTTACATGCATGAGAGAAGTGAGAGAAAAAGAAGAACATGCATTGGACGAGAGAGACTAATAAATGAGATAGCCTTATAATCTCAAACAATATAAAAAAGCTCTCCGGACTTATAATCCTAAATAGAGATAGTACTATCTCTATAGTGCATAGTATCGTATGACAGTATCATATTAGTACTATATTTAATGATTTGTAGAATCTCAATGCGAAATTGTGTACAAGATTTATTTGTATGAGGATTTTCTAGTTTTACGTGCTATGATACGGTATCTACCTATGATACTCTAATCATCTCTTTCTTCATTAATTGTTGTGCCACATCAGATTTTTTCCAACATGGCACGCATGATACTAGCTATGATACTTCCACTAGGACCAGCCCGAGTGCGTCCGTGGTCGCTCCGAGGGACATCAACAACTTGGCTTAAACCTGAAAAGTGTAGGATCTCAGCCGACAACAGCTCCGCATTAACCTTCACCCCTTCTTCTCTACAACCTCTATCTCCTCGGTCCTCATCTTCTTCTTTCTCTATCGTTGTAGCCGAGGAAAATCGAGTAGATAGGAAGAACATAAGAAAAAACCGGGCCATAATCCATAAATCACGTACGGATCAACCTATCTAAAGGCCTAGCCCATTACTATTGGGCTATTGGCTGGCAAGACAGGATAAAACAGGTATGTACCGACCTAGCCAGGGTCAACCTCATCGTCGTTGGGCTGGCTAATGAAATCATGTACTCAAATCCTTTCTTTTTATCGCATATACGGATATAAGCTTTGGTTACCTACTTAATAATCTTAGCTATTCTCAGAAAAGAAATTTAGCTATCTTTTTTGTGAGTATGTGATAAACTAGACCGTTTCTACTTCTATTTTATCAATATATACACCATTGGGTAAGTATGTGTCAACATTCCAACTCTCTGAACACCGTCCCTTATATTACTTTATATTTTTCACTTCTCGGCAAATTATTAGACTATACTAAAAAATAACTAATATACTAATTTCTTAAGCGTGGTGAGCAGAGCCTGTGAGACCACGTTTTGCTGCTTGTGTGGGTCAAGGATGTACTTCACTATAAGAAAAAAGGTAGTTTGCCGTGTGCCCAAAACACACGGCGAAAGCCCTATTCCACACGGCAAATAATTCGCCGTGTGTTACTCACGGCGAAATATGACGAGGAATAATAAACGGTAAATTGGGGATTCGCCGAGAGCAAATGCACAGGCTCATAGCGAACTGTTTGCCGTGAGCAAATCTTCACTGTGAGCTGCATATCCCACACGACAAATACATCTAGATGACGGCGCCAAACGTTAATGGCAGTCTGACATATGGGCTCAGTCCGTAAATACCGGACTCACCTGTCATATATTCACTATGAGTTTAATGTTTACACACAGCAAATCGAGGCCCCACGTGTCAGTTATCCAACGTGAGTTTTTTGCATACACACGGCGTACAACGGACCCACCTATCAGGTATTCAATTTGAGCTTGTAGCTTACACACAGCAAATGACATGGCCCCGTTTGTAAACACCGTACCCACCTGTCAGAAATTCACGGTGAGTTTAATGTTTACGCACGGCAAATTAAGGTCCCGCATGTCAATTATCCATCGTAAGTTTTCTGCGTACACATGGCATAGGGCAGACCCAACTATCAGATATTCACCGTGAGCATAGCTTTCATACATGGCAAATAGAGGTGGCACCTATCATTTATCCACTGTGAGTTTATTTCTTACACACGCCAAACGGAGGACCCACCTGTCAGATATTCACCGAGACCATAGTGTTTCCACACGACAAAAAGAGATCCAACCGTGGTACCACCTACCAGATATTTACCTGGAGCTTACTGTTTGCACACGGCAAATACCGTACCCATCCATCAGATATTCACCATGAGCCTACGTTATTAGAATCTCAGCAGAGAGCACTAGGAGTTGGAGTGAGTATCCCCAAGCTCACATATACAGTATAATATATTGGCATATATAGACATAATTTGACAAGAACCAAACAACATCATAACATAGAATCTCAGCCGTACTATCAAGAGGGGCTCTCGAGTGAGTAACTCAATCATATCGTTCGGAAAGAGTTTAAACCTTTGCATACTTACATCATCGTATTTGGTTGTTTATTTGTCTTATCCATGTGAGGATATAGATCTCGTGGTAATCTTCATAACAAGCTCTTGTTCATCAAAATCGGATCTCTCTTTTATATCTTGTTGCTATTTTGATCTTTCACCGAGTGAGGTATCTCACATTATAATACTTGATACTTTATCACTTGGTGATATCCAATATTTCCATTTTTAGTTCGGTAGATCTTGTTGTCCTCTTTCCAATTGCATTGGATTCGGGTCAATCGGAGTTACCAAACAAAAGTTGTTGCAGTTTTAATATTTGCCCTTTTGTTTTGAAAAAAGAAAAAGTTCTTTTTTGGGGCAAACCGGTGGTACTGGATCAACCTCCGCCTAGGTCTGTGCACGGCCCATTCTCTCTAGCCCATCCGGTAGGCTCATCCGTTGGTACCGGCCCTTTGCGGTAGTACCGCCCGGGCGGGCCGGTACTACCGGGCCAACCCACCAGCTGCTGCCAGCCGCCGCTTTGCTTGCTCGCTCTGCTGGCTCTCCCGTATTTCTCGCCTTCCCCCGATCTGCTTCCACCCTCTCTCGCTCGCTTACAGCACGTGCTCCCCTCCGCCCGCACGGGTGCTTGCTCGCCCATTGCCGCTGCTCCCGCTCACGGGCCGGCCTAGCATCGCCCCGCCTGCTCCCTGCCACCGCCGCTTGCTGGGCCTCAGCTTGCCGCGCGCGCTCGCACCCACGCTGTGCTCACTTGCTCGCGCCTCCCACCGATCCCGTTCCGCTGATCGTTCGCCCCCACGTTGAACATATTGCGGTGCTACTGCCTCCGCATCATCTGTTTCCTAGCAGTTTCTCTGGTCGTGGGCGGTAGTACCGGGCCAAGCCGGTACTACCGGCCTAGGGAGAAAAATCACCCCAACGGACAGATTTCGGCCCCTCTTCTATTTAAGCCTTTTTGCCTTTTCATTTAGGGTTCTTTCTTCCTCCCTTTTGTCTAAGCTTTGCCCTATTTGATCTTATTCTTTGAAGCTTTATTTCTCTCTCTCCCTCTATTGATCCTCATATTTGAGAGGTAGAGAGAGAGGAGATCTAGATCCATGTTTTTACCAAACCAAATCTCCTCTTTATGAGTGAATCTTTGGGATCTAGATCTTTGGGGCATTTTGTGTTCCCCTTTTGTGTTCTTCCTCTCTTGTTCCCCCAAATGCTTTAGTAGCTTTGTTGGAACTTGAGAGTGAAGATTTGGGGCATCTTTGTGGTGTTCTTGCCTTTTCCATTAGGTGCATCAGTTTGTGTTCTCCCCGGAGGATTTGTTCGGTGATATTCATTGAAGTTTGTCCCTCTTGGGTTCTTCGAACCCTAGATGGTTATGTGGCCTTTGTGGTGTGTTATTGGGGTCTTCAATTAAGTTGTGAAGCTCCCCCAAGATTATGGCCTTGGTGGCATTTGTTGGGAGCCTCCAATTGAGTTATGGACATAGCCCCAATATTGTACGGGTTTGGTGACCACCCTCAAGTGGCCCATAGTGGAACGGGTGCTTGCCACGTGGTGGGTTCTCGGGAGAATAGGGTGAGGCCTTTGTGGCGTTGGTGGCCTTAGTACCGCCCATCCCTCCAACGAGACGTACTCTCTTGTTGGGAGGAACTCGGTAAAATATCGTCGTCCCCGCATGATGCGGCTCGTCCTACGGATGCTCCTACATCTACACTACCGAGTCCCCTAAGTGGACCGATGACCCGTGCCCGAGCCAAGCTCCTTCAAGATAAGGTGAATTCGCTCCTCTCATCATGTGACTTTGACATACACATGGATGGTTTGCTACTTCATACCACTACTCTGTGCATCATCAGGTACGAACCCCCGCCGCGTCAACCCACGAGCCCTGAAGCTGCACCTGTCCTGAAGCTACCTGAGCCGGAGTGTCCGTCCGGAACCAGCCGGAGTGTCCAACGCGACTCGGTCAGAGTGTCCGGCCTGCCCCAACCCCAACCTGGCGTGGACATTTAGAAGGCCAGTTCGGACACTACCCGGACACTACCCGGAGTGTCCGGCCACCCCAGACTGTCCGGTCAACTCGACCCGGACTGTCCAGCCTGAAGATGGGCCTGCGAGCCTAGTTGGGCCCTGTGGCCCATGTACCCTCTACTTCGCCCAGAACTCTACTTTAATGCCTAAATTACGCCTGAACTTGTGGCTGGCCTATATATAGTCCCCCATCCACATTTGTAAACCCTAGGCATGATATTTGGAATTAGTGGAAACCCCTTGTGGATCTATCTAATTCTTGCCGCATGCTCCGCTGACAAAGGAGCACCAAATATCCCAAACCTCGTTGGCGTTTTCATCGTGCCTCCGCGTTGTACAAGGCCTTGGCATCGGTGTCCCTTTGCCAAGACGTCAAGATCTCACCGAGTCTCCTATCTCGCCGTGCCGGTTCGAGAGAGATTCCTCCGCCTGACGCTGATCCTAGGAATTGCGCCGGACCGGTCACCGCCGGCGTGAGCTATTGGTGTTTATCATGGTTTTGCATGAGTGTGTTCATCGCGTTCTTCGCGCGTGTGTTCATCGTGTTCATCCTTCCCTCCTTCCCCTGCACTCCACCCTCGATTTGAGTGGGATTCGTGAAAGATCGGGCCACCCTAGAGGTTTTCCCTCAACATATTGGTATCAAGAGCTTGGTTGCTCACGAATTCCCCCACAATGTTTTCTTCTATCTACCAAAAATTTGAAAATCCCCAAAAAAGAGCCCCATATTTGCCTTTGGATCGATCTATTGATTTGGAGTGTTATTTGTGGTTTTGATCCGACCAAACCTTGTCTTAGGAGTTGGTCTAGCTTTATCCTGCGTTCCCAGCCCGATTTGTCCAGTTTTTCGCGGATTTGAGGCCTTAAGGTGATGATTTCTGCTCAAGAACACGAGAAGGAAACCCGCGCGGGAGTGTCCGGACTGATCTCACCGGAGTGTTCGGCCCGACCGGAGTGTCCGGCCGAACCAGACCGGAGTGTTCGGCCCAGACAGACCGGAGTATCCGTCTGTAACGCCAGTTTTGAAAGTTTTGCCTCATTTTTCGCATTGGCTAATTTCCTTTGTTTGCACGTGTCCCGTGTGCGTGTCAGCAACTAACAACAAGCTTCCACATCAACAACTTCCACGCTCATCCACACCACGGTCCATGAACATCATCTCGTACCACCGACGCCAAGTTCATCATCACCAACGAAGGTATAACTTGCGTCACCTTGTTAACCCCTATCTTCCTTTGTGTGTACCTATCCCATGAGAGTGGCTCATCTTGTGTTTGCTTGAGCATATTGCATTTGTCCTTGGATAGTGAGAGTGCAAGAGCAATATCAAGTGTGACTAGGTAGCATCAAGGGAGAGCAAAAAAAAGATACAAAGAAAAAGCAAAAGAAAATAGTCTCACATTGCCAAAAAGAGTCTCAAAGCTTGTAAGTAAGAGAGAAAGAAGAGCGCCCAAGGCAAGTACAAAAATCCGTTGCTCACTTTTCTTCTTTTCAAACGAGCCACTGTCTCTCCTTGCATTGGCACGACAACGAGCTTAGTCTTCGTTAGGACAATTTGATTGCTCATTTTCATAGTCGTGTCAATCCCAACTTTCTCCACGTGTGTGTACATAGTCGTAGGTTCCCGTCACCCTTTTGAGTTTTTGACCTTCGCCTTTGACTTGAGTTTTGTTGGATTTTACTCACATTTGACTATCCCTTATCATTTGGTTGGTTCTTTGGCTTTTCACAATCCTAACCTACCACCAATAAGCTTTTGAGAGTTAGTTCTTTCCTTAGTGTGAGTTTTCTTTGCAGTTCCACTTTGCACGCTTATAGCTCTCACTTGTGGTTTCTAGTTTGGTGCAATCCCCAAGGTGAGGTACAAGGCTAACACCACCATATTCCACTTCCATATACAATACTTGTGTGTTTTGCATGATGGATAGGCATGGTGAGTCGAGCCAACCACCTCCCCAAGAAGAAGATCAAGGACCATACATGACGCATGCAAGTCACTTCATCGTTTGACAAGATTTCCCTGAATGTTGTCAAGCCCTTGAGACGCGACAACATGAACAATTTGGCAAGACACAAGCCGAGTTCAAGAACATCGACAACTGCTTCGACGACCTCGAATGACAAATGCATGCAGTGCATCACAACTTCGGCCACCAAAATGAAGCGCTCCAACGCTTTGTCGCCGAAACAAATGACAATCTTCGACGCCTCATCGATGGAATGGAAAGGCCATGTTCACGCGCATAAAGCTCTTCAAGTTCTTCACGTCATCATGCACTTCCTCAACAAGATCTACATCCAAGTGCTCCAAGACGCAATGATGCCCCCGTGGTTGAAGATGGAAGTTCGTTGACCTATGTCCCTTCCCCACGGTACGCTGCAATGTCAAGCTATGATGGTGATTTCTCTTCAAGGCCAAGAGCAAGGCAAGAAGCACACCGTCATCACGCAAGGGCATTAGTGCTCCAACAAGAGCAACCACAAGAGAAACCGCAAGTTCAACCACAAGTGCAACCGCAAGTCTACCACCATCGACCGCAACACATACTTGACACAACAAGTGATGACTCCAATTTGGAGAATCAAGCTCGTCATCGACGTGAAGCTCTCCAAGATCCTCCTCCTTGTCATGAACGTCCACACCGACACCATGGTCATCACGAGGCGCCTCCTCCACCACGCCAAAACTTGGAGCGCCAAGTGGCCCAAGTTGAGCGACGCCACCACGTCAAGATGCTCATGACCATGATCTTCGCCATAAGGCCCATGTGCCTAACCAACGTCACCAACCAAGGAACGAGCCTCCCCTTCGTCGCCAACCGCATCAAGAGGCTCCACACCCTCGTCACCATGAGGCCCAAGCACCTCAACCATGTCAACAACCACCCCAAGAGCAAGAGAAAGCTCTTCAACAAGAATATCAAGAGCAAGCTCCGCAACAAGGTCACGAGAACCAAGTTCCACCTCCTCAAGCACACGATCGTCAATAAGCTCGTCACAACGATCACATGGAAGATGAAGACCATCATCAACATGGCAACAAACGCTACCGTGACCGCAATGAGGAAGAAACATTTGGCAACCTCAAGTTCACAATGCCCAAGTTCACCAGATCCATTGACCCCGAAGAATACCTCTCGTGGGCACTCAAGGTCAACAAGATCTTCCGCATGCACAACTATAGCAACGAGAAGATGGTCGCCATGGCTTTTCTTGAGTTTGATGATTACGCCAACCTTTGGTGGGAACAAGTTCAAGTTGCTCGTGATGCAAGACAAGAGCCGCCAATCACAACTTGGCATGACATGAAGGCTCATATGAGATCCCGCTTTGTCCTCGCGCATTACACGCGTGACCTCTTCAACAACCTTCAAGCGCTTCGTCAAGGGACAAAGACCGTCGAAGAGTACTTCAAGGAAATGGAACTCAACTTGATTCGCGCCAACATTGATGAACGCATGGAGCAAACAATGGCACGTTTCCTTATTGGATTGAATCACCCAATCAAGCGCATCGTCGAGTTCCAAACATACAACACCATGGTTGAGCTTGTGCACATCACAACAAAGGCTGAACATCAAGTGCAAGAGGATATCAAGTACAACAAGCCCAAGACGTACTTCACCTACAAGCAAGCATCAACCGCTACACCAACAACTTTCAATGGAAGCTCCTCAAGTACCCCCAAGCCTTCCTTCAAGCCCACACTTCCTCAAGGAAAACTGCCCCCAAGTGGCAAACAAGCAAAGAGTGATACACCTTTCAATGGTGAATGCTACAAGTGTGGAGGCAAAGGACACAAGTCGGCCGAATGTGGAAACAAGAAAGTCTTGTTCATCCATGACAATGGTGATGAAGAGTACTTGAGTGAAGATGAATTTGATGCCCGAGTCAAGGAAGCAATGGCAAGGCAACGAGTGGAAGATGACCAAGAACTTCTCATGTGTGAACATGCCGCAAGTCCATCACTTGTCGTCACAAGGATCTTGACCACTCAAGCAGAAGAGCATGAAGACCAACGCTCCAATATCTTCCAAACACGAGCCGGCATCAATGGCAAATCTATCAAGGTGATCATTGACGGAGGGAGTTGCCACAACCTTGCAAGCACCGAGTTGTATGAGAAGCTCAACCTCACCCTCCATCCGCACAAGCACCCCTACCACGTGCAATGGCTAAGTGACCAAGGGTCCGTGAAGATCAAGCATACTGTATCGGTCTCCTTCGCCATTGGTCCTTACAAAGATACGGTGGAGTGTGATGTGGTTCCTATGACAGTTTGCCACATGCTTCTTGGTCAACCATGGCAATTTGATAAGGCTGCTCAACATGATGGTCGCACCAATGTATACACCTTCAAATGGCTCAACAAAACATGTGTTTTGCAACCAATGACTCCTAGCCAAATAATTGCGGCCAATGCAAAGGCTTTAGCAAGGGCGCAACGCACAACACCTACTTGTGAGAAGAGCGGTGAGAGAGAGAACCACCTCATAGTGAGTGAGAGCCATAAGTCAAACTCGAGTAGAAAACTAAGAGTGTTCTCCTTGCCACCAAAAGTGAGATGAGAGATGTTCGGAACAACCCATCCATCTTGCACTATGTCCTCCTTTGCAAGGGACTAGCGCAAGGAACTAATGAATTAACCAATGTTCCTCCATCTTTGATGAGTGTTTTGCAGGAATTCAAGGACGTGTTTACCGAAGAGCTTCCACATGGACTACCTCCTCTTCGCGGAATCGAACATCACATTGACCTCATCCCCGGTGCACCACTTCCCAACCGCGCCGCTTACCGCACGAACCCGGAGGAGACAAAGGAGATTGAACGTCAAATCAACCAACTCGTCTCCAAAGGTTTGATCCAAGTTAGCACTAGTCAAAGTGCCGTACCCGTGATTCTTGTTCAAAAGACGGATGATACGTTACGGTTATGCATGGACTACCGTCAAATCAATGCTATGACCGTGCGTTATTGACATCCCATACCACGTCTCGATGAAATGCTTGATGAGTTGTGTGGAGCCACTATTTTTTCGAAAATTGACCTTCGTAGTGGTTACCATCAAATACACATGGCTGAAGGTGATGAGTGGAAAACCGCCTTCAAGACCAAACTTGGTCTCTATGAATGGTTGGTTATTACCTTTGGTTTATCTAATGCCCCATCCACCTTCATGCGTCTCATGAATCATATCTTGCGTTCTCTCATCAGAAAAAGTGTTGTTGTATATTTTGATGATATTCTTGTTTATAGAAAATCACTTGAGGACCATATAACACATGTCAAGGAAGTTTTGCAAATCCTTCGACATGAAAAGCTTTATGCTAATCTTCCCAAGTGCACTTTTGCTAAAGACGAGTTGATTTTTCTTGGATTTGTCGTTTCTTCGAAGGGAATTGAAGTTGATGTTTCCAAGGTAAAAGACATACGAGATTGGCCCATCCCAACAAATGTGAGTGAACTCCAAAGTTTCCATGGGTTGGCCGGTTTCTATCGTCGCTTTGTGAAAGACTTTTCAACCATTGCATGCCCTCTCAACTTGTTGATGAAAAAGAATGTCACCTTCGTGTGGGGAAAAGCACAACAAAAAGCTTTTGATGAACTTAAAAAGAGGCTCACCGAAGCACCTCTCCTTGCGTTACCGGATTTCACAAAAACTTTTGAGATAGAGTGTGATGCTAGTGGTATTGGCATTGAAGGAGTCCTTATGCAAAACGGACGTCCTATAGCCTACCATAGCGAGAAAATCGATGATGCTCGCCTTAATTACCCAATTTATGACAAAGAGCTTTTTGCCTTAGTTCATGTCCTTCAAGTGTGGCAACACTACCTATGGCCCAAAGAATTTATCATACATTCTAACCATGAGTCATTGAAATATCTCAAAGGCCAGGCCAACTTGAGTAAGAGACACCCCAAGTGAGTTGAGTTCATGGAGTCTTTCCCGTACATAGTCAAGTATAAGAATGGCAAAGATAATATAGTTGCAGATGCTTTGTCTCGCAAGCACACAAGCCTTCTTACGAGACTTGAAATCAACGTGTTGGGTCTTGAGGAAATAAAATCTTTGTATGCTTCCGACCCGTTCTTTGAACCAATTTTCGCAAAGTGCTCCATTGACAAAGGATTTGATGATTTCTATTTGCTTAAGGGGTTTCTTTTTAAACAAAACAAGCTTTGCATTCCGAAATCGTCGCTCCAACTTTTGCTTCTCCTAGAATCTCATGGTGGAGGCCTCATGGGTCACTTTGGCCACAACAAGACATTGGACATGCTCTCCACTCACTACTTTTGGCCCAAGATGAAGCGCGACGTGGAGCGCTACGTTCAATGATGCACGAGATGTGTTCAAGCTAAGTCACAAGCTAATTCCTATGGTCTTTATATGCCATTGCCTATTCCTCATATACCTTGGTCCGACATTAGCATGGATTTCGTGTTAGGATTGCCTAGATCTAAGCATGGTCATGATTCTATATTTGTTGTTGTGGATCGCTTTTCCAAAATGGCACACTTCATACCGTGCCATAAGACCGACGATGCTTCACATGTTGCAAATCTGTTTTTCAGGGAAATCGTCCATCTTCACGGTGTGCCACGAACAATCGTCTCCGACCGCGACGTCAAATTCATGAGCTACTTATGGAAGACCCTCATGGCCAAGCTCGGAGTCAAGCTCCTCTTTTCATACGCGTCGCATCCTCAAATAGATGGACAAACTGAGGTTGTCAACCGAAGCCTTGGAACTCTACTACATGTGTTGATCAAGAAAAACTTGAAGGATTGGGAGGAATGCATTCCCCACGCCGAGTTCGCCTACAACCGGGCAAAACACTCAACAACCAAGATAAGTCCATTCATGATCGTCTATGGTTTCGAGCCCCTCACCGCGCTCGACATCCTACCACTACCTCTCCACGAGCGCACGAACATGGACGTCGAGAAGCGTGCACAAGTTATGAAGATGCTTCATGAAGAAACAAGAGCTATTATCGAACAACAAGTCTTTCGCCAAGCTTCAAGGTTAAACAAGGACAAGAAGGAGATGATCTTTGAAGAAGGTGACCTTGTGTGGATACACCTCAGCAAAGACCGCTTCCCCAAGGAACGTGACTCCAAGCTCAAGCCAAGAGGAGATGGTCCCTTCAAGGTCCTAAAAAGAATCAACAACAACGCCTACATCATCGACATACCGACCTCCAAGTACCTTGCAAGCAATACATTCAATGTCAAGGATCTCTCACCCTACCATGGAGATGTTCAAGATGACAACCATGAAGAGTCGAGGACGTCTCTTTCCCAAGGGGGGAGATGATGCGACCCGTCCTATGGACGCTCCTACATCTACACCACCGAGTCCCCTAAGTGGACCGATGACCCATGCCCGAGCCAAGCTCCTTCAAGATAAGGTGAATTCGCTCCTCTCATCATGTGACTTTGACATACACCTAGATAGCTTTCTACTTCATACCACTACCCTGTGCATCATCAGGTACGAACCCCCACTGCGTCGACCCACGAGCCCTGAAGCTGCACCTGTCCTGAAGCTACCTGAGCCAGAGTGTCCGCCCGGAACCAGCCGGAGTGTCCGGCGCAACTCGGCCGGAGTGTCCGGCCTGCCCCAACCCCAACCTGGTGTGGACATTTAGAAGGCCAGTTCGGACACTACCCGGACACTACCCGGAGTGTACGGCCACCCCGAACTATCCGGTCAACTCGACCCGGACTGTCCGGCCTGAAGATGGGCCTGCGAGCCTAGTTGGGTCCTGTGGCCCATGTAACCCTCTACTTCGCACAGAACTCTACTTTAATGCCTGAATTACCCCTGAACTTGTGGTTGGCCTATATATAGTCCCCCACCTCCATTGTAAACCCTAGGCATGATATTTGGAATTAGTGGAAACCCCTTGTGGATCTATCTAATTCTTGCCTCATGCTCCTTTGACAAAGGAGCACCAAATATCCCAAACCTCGTTGGAGTTTGCATCGTGCCTCCCTGTTGTAGAATGCCTTGGCATCGGTGTCCCTTTGCCAAGACGTAAAGATCTCACCGAGTCTCCTATCTCGTCGTGCCGGTTCGAGAGAGAGTCCTCTGCCCGACGCTGATCCTAGGGATTGCGCCGGACCGATCATCGCCGGCGTGAGCTATTGGTGTTTATTGTGGTTTTGCGTGAGTGTGTTCATCGCGTTCTTCGCGCGTGTGTTCGTCGTGTTCATCCTTCCCTCCTTCCCCCGCACTCCACCCTCAATTTGAGTGGGATTCGTGAAAGATCGGGCCACCCTAGAGGTTTGCCCTCAACACCGCATGCCTCGGTTATCTCTATACCCGAGCTCTTTACTTATGCACTTTACATTAAGATAGCCATCGTGCTTGAAATAATCTATATTGCTATCATATTGTTGCTTGTCTTGCTTAGCATAAGTTGTTGGTGCACATAGGTGAACCTTAATATATTTAGGCTTTGTACTTAACAAAAGAAAATGCTAGTTTTATTTCGCCATTGTTAAGCCCATATCGTAGAAGTTTTTAAACCGCTTATTCACCCTCCCCTCTAGGCGACATTCATGATCTTTCACCATCCCATCCTCTCGTCTGTATTCACGAGGAAAGAAAGATACTCCACTAGAATAAGGAAAGAGAAGAAGGCATGCATGCTTTGGTAATAAATGCTCCTGCCATGTTATAAAACCGAAAATCATTGTCGACAACTCACATGCTCCTACCATGTAATAGTACTTGTGATACAAATTAATGTTCTTTGGTTTGTCTAGATTCAAATATATCTAGCACTAAAACGTGACTAGATATATCCAAATCTAGGTAAATCTGAGAATATTAATTTGGATCGGAGGGAGTAGTAGTAGTTCAGTTGGTTTCTCACTATCAAGGCAGCAGAGTCGGGATTTTTGATTTCAAAATTTTACGCCGGGTGAAGCGGGACCGAGGGAGTAATGTCCAACTCCTGGCCGAAACCTTATCCACAAAGTAAAAAAATCATATGTGCTAGGATGCATAGCTACCGTGGAAACTAGCTAGTCGCGAGCGAACTTTTCTTCAAGTCCTTCTGAAAGCCATCTACGCCAAGTCGTCCGAAATTTTCTCTCCTCGAGTACTCTCTCCCTTGTTTGCCGAACCAGCTCTCCATCCCCAAATCCTCCCCTTTCTCCCCGCTCCAAGATCTGCTGCTCGTCGGCCCTTCCTTCCCACAACCACCCCTCGCTGTCTTGGCACGACCCTAACGGCCATTGGAGTGCTACGCGTGGGGACTAAGTTGTCCCCCATAGCCAGCCTTGTTAGCTTCGGATCGCTAGGCGTCGATCTACAGAGAAAAGGGGTTAGAGAAAACATACCGTCGGCCTTCGAGGTTGACGATGAGCTCGTCATGGAGCTCGACAAAGTGGTGGCGGTGGTGAGATGGGTGATTCCCGCCGCTGCAGCGCAATGCCAGATCGGGTGGCCTAGGGTTTTTTGTTGTGCGGTGGGCGAGTCGGCAGACGAACCTTGGGGTTCGTGCCTCCGAACCCCACCTCTTTATATGCGCTGCGCGACGGGGGCCCACCAATGATGGTGACATTGGGCGCCCCCGATCAGGGCGCGAGACCGAGTTGGTCATCCATTGGGACGACCGTGGAGATCAATCTAACATTCTCCCCCTTGATCTCATCTTCCATTCAACTTATACTTTTGCACCCATTTCATCACAGATCAATATATAGAGCATGTCTCATCATAATGGCCAGTTACACACCATCAATTCAACAGCCACTATACACCTCTCTATTTTGAAACAGACTCTTGATCTTAGGCCCTTAATATCCAGGTATCATAGGCTTTCCCTTAAACCCATGCCGGCTAAGTGTTCCCTGAACACACTGGGTGGTAAGCCTTTTGTGAGAGGATCCGCGAACATTTCTTTTGTACTTATATGCTCCAAACTTATTGTATGATCCTGGATTCTTTCTTTCACAACATAAAACTTAATGTTAATGTGTTTGGCAACAACACTTGACTTATTGTTGTGAGCATAGAATACTGCTGGCTCATTGTCGCAGTACATTCTGAGTGGTCTTTGAATGCTGTCCACCACTCTTAACCTGGGTACAAACTTCTTTAAACAGTTTGCCTGCCCCGTGGCCTCATAACATGCTACATACTCAGCTACCATCGTGGACAATGCCGTGATGGTTTGCTTGGAGCTTTTCCACGATATAGCTCCACCTACGAGAGTAAATATGTATCCTGACGTGGATTTTCTTTCATCTATATTTCCCGCATAGTCTGCATCTGAATACCCTTCTATCTCAAAGGAATCAGATCTTTTGTATGTTAACATGAGGCCTTTTGTGCCTTTTGCATAACGCAATGCCTTCTTTACCATTTTCCAATGATCTATTCTTGGATTACTTTGAAATTTGCCAAGTACCCCCGGTAACAAAAGCTAAGTCAGGACGTGTACATACTTGAGCATACATCAAGCTTCTGATAGCAGAAGCATATGGAACCGCTTTCATTTGATCGATCTCATATTGGTTCTTGGGACATTGAACATTCCTAAATCTATCGCCCTTGACTATAGGGGCAGGCGTAGAATTACTCGCATGCATACTATACTTCTTCAGAATCTTCTCTAAGTATGCCTTCTGCGATATCCCTAAGACCCATTTTTTTTCTATCTCGGAGAATCTCAATTCCTAGAACGAATGAAGCTTCACCGATCTTTCATATCAAAGTTCGAGGACAAGAACTTCTTTGTTTCCAATAGTAGACTAACATCACTACTGGCAAGTAGAATGTCATCCACATACAGGATAAGGAAAATGAATTTCCCATTCTTGAACTTTGCATATACGCAATTGTCCTCTTCATTCTCATTGAAACCAGACTTTCTTATTGTTTCATGGAACTTTAAGTACCATTGCCTGGAGGCCTGTTTTAATCCATAAATGGATTTCTTCAGACGACATCCCATACATTCTTTTCCTTCCACAACAGAACCCTTGGGTTGTGCCATGTAAACCTTTTCTTCTAGGTCTCCATTTAGGAAAGCCGTATTTACATCCATCTGATGCAATTCTAAATCATAGTGTGCCACTAAAGCCATTATGATTCTAAAAGAATCCTTACTTGAGACATGCGTAAATGTCTCATTGTAATCTATTCCCTCTCTTTGGGTGAAGCCTTTAGGAACAAGTCGTGCTTTATATCTTTCAATATTTCCTCTAGAGTCACATTTTGTTTTGTAGACCCATTTAGAGCCTACTGTTTTGGCTCCTTTAGGAATTTCTTCTAAATCCCAGACTTTGTTGCTACTCATGGATCTCATTTCATCTTCCATGGCTTCAAGCCACATCGATGAGTGAGCACCTTTAATGGCTTCTTCAAATGTGGTGGGATCACCCTCCATTTGAACTTCTTCACTAACATAGACTTCAAAATTGTTGGGAATAGCTGGCTTTCTAGTTCTTTGAGACCTTCTAAGGGTCTCGCCTTCTGGCACATTCTCTGTATGGGGCTGTTGCAGCTCTCCCTCTTGTGTGACAACAGGGTCTTCATTTTCATTCATTGTTGCCACAGGAGAACTAACAACATGTGTCACATCGACATTTTCCTGTGTCGGTGCAGCAGCATGTATCGAGAAAAACGGTTCCTGAATCATCGGAGTGGGTGCATGCACTCGCTTCTCCTCAAGGTTGATTTCTCGCGATACCGTTCTCCCCCTGATCATCTGATCCTCCAGAAATACAGCGTGTCTCGTTTCCACAAACTTAGTAAATCTGTCTGGACAATAGAAACGATAACCTTTTGACTTGTCTGGATAGCCAATGAAATGGCAACTTACTGTTTTAGGATCTAACTTCCCAAGGTTTGGGTTGAAGAGCTTAGCCTCAGCTGGACAACCCCACACTCGCAAATAATTGAGTGAAGGTTCGCGACTAGTCCATAACTCATATGGTGTTTTAGACACCGACTTACTGGGAACTCGATTAAGTATGTGAATGGCGGGTTTTAACGCCTCCATCCACAAACCAACCGGTAAGGTGGAGTAACTTAACATGCTTCTTACCATATCCATCAAGGTATGGTTACATCTTTCAGCTACTCCATTCTGCTGAGGCTCGCCCGATGTTGAATACTGGGCAACTATACCATGTTCCTGTAGAAACCTTGCAAAAGGTCCAGGAACTTGGCCATATGGAGTGTGCCGACCATAGTATTCGCCTCCACGAACGGACCTTACTACTTTGATTTTTGAACTATGCTGATTTTCAACTTCAGCCTTAAATATCTTAAATTTATCCAATGCTTCTGAACGCTCTCTAATTAGATAAATATAACCATAACACGAATAATCATCCGTGAATGTTATGAAAGAATCATATCCATCTACAGATGTCACATGAAATGAACCGCATATATCCGTATAAATTATTTCTAAGACTCCGATGCTTCTTTTGGTGCCCTTTTTAATGTTCTTTACGAACTTTCCTTTAATGCAATCGATGCATTGCTCTAAATTTGAAAATTCTAAAGGCGGTAGAATTGATTCTTTTACTAAGCGTTCTATTCTACCCCTCGAAATATGGCCTAAACAACAGTGTCATAATTTTGAAGAGACAACATCAATTCTTTTCCTTTTATTCTTTCCATTCAGGGATGAGGAGGCATTCTCATTCTCAGCGCTTAATGCATACACATTCTCACAAAGTGATAACAAATAAAGCTTGTCTTGTCTGAAGGCAAGACCAACAATCTCATTATTACGCTTGATTTTACATTGTCCATCACCAAAATGGCAAGAAAAACCATCATCATCTAAGCGCGATACACTTATTAAGTTTCGATGCAAAGAGGGTACATAAAGTACATCTACTAGTAAAAGTAGAAAGCCATTTGATAATTCTAATGGGAGATCTCCAATAACTTCGACTTCAGCTTGGACGCCATTTGCCACTTTAATTCTTCTTTCTCCTCTTTGCAGGGTCCTACTCATACGGAATCCCTGTAATGAATTTGCAACATGGACAGTCGCACCTGAGTCAATCCACCAAGTAGATTTTGCATAACTTAAGAATAGTGATTCATCAACAAAAGTAATTAAATCCTCACCTTTCTTGCATAGATGCTTTAGGAAGCTCACACAGTCACTCATGTAGTGGCCCTTTTCCTTGCACCACCTGTAGGTGTCCTTGTCCACTTCCTGCTGTCGGTGATCATCATCCTTTCCATGCGGCTTAGAAGGAGGGGGATGCCCCTGAGGTTTCCCTTGTGGCCTGGAACCCTGAAAGTTCCTCTTCTTGGTTGGGCTCAGGTAGTTCACAGAATCACCAGATTGCCCCTTGAGCCTCTCTTCTTCCTGTACGCACATGGCCATCATCTTCTCAATGCCCCACTTTTCTGGCTGTGCGTTGTAGTTCACAGCAAAAGTCTCAAATTGGTTTGGCAGTGAGGCAAAGATCAGATAAATAATGAACTCGACTGGGAGCTCCATTCCCATGGGCTTGAGCTTGGAAGACATGTTGCTCATTCGCAATATGTGGTCCCATACTCCACCACCAGTGTATCTTGTAGTAACAAGTTTCTTAATGAGAGAGCTTGCATAGGCCTTTGAAGATCCAGTAAACTGACTCTCTACCTTCTTCAGGTACTCACTAGCAGTGCTACACTCTAGGATTGCTCCCCTTATTGCTTCCATAATGGAGCTCTTAATGACCATCAAACACTTTCTGTTGGACGAGTCCCACTTTGCATGATCAAGGTCGTACTTCATTCTTATTGGTCCATGGTCATGGACCCTTTTGTTGAAGTCATCTTCACTTTATTTTTCACCTCTCATGGGGTCCTCCGGTTCTTTGGGATAGGTTTCAATCAGTGCCAAGTCGAGGTTAAGCAAAGCAAGCCCCATCTCAACCTTCTCTCGCCATGAGCCATAGTTCCCTCCATTGAGGGGCTCAATAGCCGAGATAAAACTCATAGGATTGCCTGAAAACAAAATATCATCAAAATGAGTTAATTCAACGTTGGTCAAATTAAAACATGATCTTCTCAATATTAATTCTACATCACCGTTGGGCAGAAATAGAACTAATAGTGATGAAATTTACTATCCATAGTGAAAATCTTACTAACAACGTTGGTCATCAAATAAGATCATCACTTTATTGCATTTAAGCAATTACTTTTAACTATTTGCAGCGGAAAACATGAATAAAACATCAACTTTATAATTTACAGAAACTTTACCGTTACTTTATTATTTTTCTACACAAAATTTCGTTGGATAATTTTGCTATAGAAAAAAGTGTGCAAAAAACATTAAAAACAAACAATTAAAATGCCCAAAAAGCTTCTGTAAATAAAAACTGGGTGCTAGGCAGTAGATAATGGCCCACCGCCCGATGTGTAGCGCTTAGCGCCCTCTGCCCGGCCCGAAAATCTGCCCGCGGCCCTGCGGCGGCCCACTCTGGGGCGGTCCCCCGCGAGCGGCTGGATCGCCGCCGTCCATTCACATCCGACGGTCGAGCGTCGTTTTCGGCCGAATAAAAACAGCCGCCCCGACCCCGACCTAAACCCTAACCCTCATTTCCTGTCTCCCACTCCCCCGCGTCTGTCTTGCACCCAACGGCGGCGGCGCACCGTGCGCACAGGACTGGCGAGGAGGCTGCGCCGTCCCGGCAAGCCCCTCCCTTTCTCTGACACGAGCTCCCCGCCCCCCCCCACTGTCTGTCCCGCTCGCTCTCTGGCGGCTGCTCGCTGTGTGACGCGAGGTGGCCGCGCCGCCGGCTGACTGCCGGCGACGAGCTCCTCTCCGCCTGCACGCGAGCCCCTCTCCCTTTCTTTCCTCTCCACCCACTGAAAACCACCAAGACCCCAACGATCTGGGCAGAGGAGTAGCAGCAGCTAGCGATGGCGCCCCCCTTGTCCCTTTGCCGGTGCGTGCATCCACCCGAGGGTGGGTGCGCCGCTGTCAAACGGCCCAGGCGGTGGCTCCCTTTGCTGGAAACGGCCGGGGGGACTTTCTTTTCTAATTTGGGGAGGAGAAAAAATAGCCGGGGCTTTCTCTGTTTGAATCGGCCCCCTCCTTGATTTTTATTCTTTGATTTGGGGTCGAGGATGGGAAAAAGCTGAGAAATCCGGGGCTTTTCTTTTTCTTTCCGATTCTAGATCGGCTTGATCCGAGAGAGGGGAATCTGGGGCTTTAGGGGTTTTTGATTTCTTCACCCCGGAGGGGTTTGTGTTCTTCTTCCCGACCTCGGCTTGCTGATGCGTCGAGATCGAGAGGAACGGCGTGGCCTTGCTGCGACGCTTCTTAAAAACCCTAGCCTTTTAACTTTTTTCCTCGGATCTACTGCTTTCTCTACTAGATCAACTAGCCTAGCTGCTCTGATACCATTGTTAGCTAATTTGGATCGCTAGGCATCGATCTAGAGAGAAAAGGGGTTCGAGAAAACATACCGTCGGCCTTCGAGGTTGACGACGAGCTCGTCATGGAGCTCGACGAAGTGGTGGCCGCGGTGAGATGGGTGATTCCCGTCGCTGCTGCGCAATGCCAGATCGGGTGGCCTAGGGTTTTTTTGTTGTGCGGTGGGCGAGTCGGCAGACGAACCTTGGGGTTCGTGCCTCCAGACCCCACCTCTTTATATGCGCTGCGCGACGGGGGCCCACCAACGATGGTGACGTTGGGCGCCCCCGATCAGGGCGCGAGACCGAGTCGGTCGTCCGTTGGGACGACCGTGGAGATCAATCTAACAAGCCTTTCTGGCCGTGCAGCCGGCCGACGTTCGCCGCCCCCACGCCCCTTGCTGACGCCACCATCACCGCCCATGGCTCCGACCGTCGCTGCTCCGCCACCGCTTGGTGAGGCCCCGGCTCGATCTCCTACCCGGCATAAGGCGGAGCACCACGGTCTAGAGGGAGAGGGAGCAGTTTGTGTGGGGTGCGGGAAGGTGGCGAGCAGATCGGCGAGAAAGCGGTAACATTGCTGGAATTCGCCCATCAACAGGACCTCTACCTCCTCACGATATCTCCCCTCGACCACAGAAGGTCCGCCCCTCCTCCTCCCCACTTCGTCGTTGCGCCTGGAGCCGCTCGACCACAACTCATCTGGTCAGTACTAATTAGTATTTCAACCGTATAATAGGTGTAATTAGTTACTTGTTTTTCTATTTTCCTTCGTGCTTCTTCAATTGTTTTGCTTGCAACGTGGCACTATTTATTTGTTTGGATAAAGGTATTTACAATTTTATATAATGCTTAAACTCACATATCATTTAGCTCTGCTAAATTCAATATACTATGTTCTGACTACGTGTTGTTCAATTTTGTTTTGATGCGTGCGTTCAAACTTCTTTAAGCTTTTGGCGATTTGTGCTGACTATGCAGCCATGTGTTTTGCCACGATATGCAGTTATTTCTCAGTTTTCTTAGCCATCGTCCGTCTGCATAGGTTTATATTCTCGATTATAATGTTCTGTAGCTTGGTGAATTTTAATAAAATATTTTAAACTGATGGGATTGTGAGAATTCTGCTGCACATACTATCATTATTTATGCATCTGATGTTGGAAAATGATTGCTTCTTGCAGGTCTTCTTCAAAGTTTATTGCCCTGTTTTCTGCACTTTGAACTGATGCTAACTTTGAGGTCAACTATAGGTGCTAGGCATATTTTCTGCAGGTATTTATGTATAGGTTCTCTTCCATTGGAAATCATACGAAGAGAAAGATTGGTGTCTATTTTCATTAGCTCAGAAATAGTGAATAAGCGAAAAAAGAAGTGTAACAACAGTTTTTAGGAGCATTCATAAAATCATGATCTTATATAGTAAGAAATAAGAAATCAAGACCTGAAAATGACTTGACACAAAAAGTAGACAACTTTGTATGCAATTCTGGTCATCAACACACTAAAGAAATATAAGTCTGTTGCCTGAAACTCCATAGGTAAGGAACTAAGGATGCAAAAAGAGTATCCATGACGTAGGTGTTTATTTTATTTGGAACATCTCATTCATTGTACCTATGAGTATATATCTTGATAAATTGTGCATATGAGTGTTGAATGCTTGCTTCAAGAACTTGATAATTTCCTTGCTCAAGTTCTTATGGATTTTTGGTGGGCTTCTCATTTTTCTCAGGTCCATGTTCATGTAGGTGAGGCCCTGACCCCATCCCACCATCGCAGACCGTCATCCCACCATCTTTCGACTACTTCCACTATCAAGGTGAGCTAAAACTTCATCTCCTCATTTCCTCGATAATACTAATTTTCATTTCACATCGTGTAACCTAGGCGTCTCCCATTCGAAAAAGTTATGCGCATAAGTATGCAAGTCTTTGCATATTTATAACCATAACTCTTTCGATTGTCCACCTCTTTTTGGACAACCCGAGGATGTTTAGATTGCGTATGTTTTCCATGCTCTACTCTGGTCCGAGACAAGATTTCGGCAACGTCTTCCTATTGTTCTCTAGATGCACATTCTCCTGCCTTGTTGCTAAGACGTGTATCTAGAGAACAGTGGGGAGGTGCTGCGAAAATTTTGTCTCGGACCAGGGTAGAGTATGGAGAATGTACTCAATCTAGATCTCCTTGGGTGGGATTACGAACCTCTTTACGTATTAGATATATAGGTTGATGCATGCCTTTTCCCCTTTCAATGACAGCAATAAAAAATGGGCATCATTAATTTGAAGAAATTAATTAATTGTGTAGCTACTTGCATTTAATTTTGTATTAGTTGGTTATGTATCGTAATATATTAGAGAATGGATGGTCGCCAGTGGATGTACAATGGCCGCCGTGGTTGGCATGACATGACCGTTGAATGGATGGTTTAAACCGAGAAATTCTTGAATGTTGCATTTCGAGAAGGTCGAGATGTAGCTTATTGCCCGTGCAATATCTGCCAAAACTATAAAGAATCAGAAGGCTAGATATGGGTAAGCACCTACAAAACAATGGGTTTATGCCAAACTATGACCCATGGATCTTCCATGGCGAGCCTGACCCTACCAGAGAGGAAGGGGTGCGACAACGCACCGATGACCATGGTACCAGGGTCGTAGACATGTTACATGACTACCATGCTGCATATGAGCCACCACCACCTACGGAGGAAGAGCCCGAGGAATCCGTGAAGGCCTACTCTGATATGTTGGCCTCGGCAAACAAGCCTCTTCATGAGCACACAAAAATTTGTCAGCTGGATGCCATCGGACAAGTAATGGCTTTAAAGATTGAGTGTGGCTTGACCAAAGAAGGATTTGATAAGATGGTGTCAGTTATTAGGGGCCTTCTCCCTGAAGGCCACAATATGCCTAAAAACATGTATGAGTCGAAGAAAATCCTTCGTGCAATTAAGATGCCATACGAGAAGTACATGCTTGTCCAAAGGGTTGTGTCCTATTTAGGAAGGAGCATGAGACCAAGACTAACTGTCCAAAGTGCAATTTCTCTAGGTATGTTGAGGTAGAGCATGGTGACAATTCCTCTAGGTATGTTAAGGTAGAGCATGGTGACAGGCATTCAAAAAAGAGAATCCATGTAAGCGTTCTTCGATATCTTCTAGTCTTACCAAGAATTCAACGACTTTACATGTCTGAAGAAACTGCTAAATAGATGACGTGGCACAAAGATGGAATACGATACAAAAAATACGATCGTTGGAAAGAGATGATGGTACATTCATCAGATGGTGTAGCATGGAAGGATTTCGATCTTCACAATTCTCAGAAAGCTGATGAGGCTCGGAATGTACGAGTTGCCATTGCAACCAACGGGTTCAATCCTTTTGGTATGTTGGCCAACTTATACAGTTGTTGGCCCATGTTTATTATTCCCCTCAATCTCCCACCTGACATCATTCAGGAACGAAAGCACATATTCCTGTCGTTGTTAATTCCAGGGCCCAAACACCTGGGGAATAATATCAGTGTGTACATGCAACCGTTGATGGATGACTTGAAAGAAGCTTGGGTGAATAGGGTCCGAACATGGGATGGGGCTACTGATGACCCACAAGTATAGGGGATCACAACAGTCTTCGAGGGAAGGAAAACCCAATTTATTGATTCGACACAAGGGGAGCTAAAGAATATTTATAAGCCTTAACAACTGAGTTGTCAATTCAGCTGCACCTGGAAACAGTCTTGCTCGCAGTAGTTTATCAGTAGCAATAGTGTTGTAATAGCAATAGCAAAGTAACAGCAGTAGTAAAATAAAGACAATAGTAACAATTGAAGTAAACAATAGGATTAAAGCGTGGTAGGCATAGGGATGGATGGATGGGCGTTGCATGGACAAGGCAATTCATGTGACAATCAAGATATAGGGCATTTGCAGATAAATAAGATAAAGCATTCAAGTACTAAATAATCATAGGCATGTGTTACATATATAGTCATACGTGCTCGCAATGAGCACTTGCACAACATCTTTTGTCCTGCCAGCCCGTTGCAGCGGGGCCTTAAGGGAATATACTGGCAATTAAGGTGCTCCTTTTAATAGAGCACCGGAGCAAAGCATTAACACTTCGTGAACACACATGATCCTCACATCACATCCATCCCCTCAAGTTATCCCGATTTCTGTCACTTCGGGGCCTCGGGTTCCGGACAATAATGTGTGTATACAACTTGCAGGTAAGATCATAAACAATACTATCATCATGAATCAATAACATGTTCAGATCTGAAATCATGGCACTCGGGCCCTAGTGACAAGCATTAAGCATAACAAGTTGCAACAATGTCAAAACACACTAACAATAGATACTAGGCACCATGCCCTAACAATCTGATGCAATTACATGAACAATCTCATCCAATCCCTACCATCCCCATAGCCTACTGCGAGGGATGACTCACCATGGATGGGGGATTCATGGATGGTTGATGAAGAAGCGATGGTGATGATCTCCTCCAATTCCCCGTCCCGGCAGGGTGCTAGAACGGAGTTTTTGGTTCCAAATCGGGGTTTCTAGTGGTGGCGGCGCAGTGGAACTCTATCTGGAAAAACGTCGAACCCCCCTCTGTTTTTAGGTCAGAGGGCTTATATAGGCAAAAGGAGAGGTCAAGGCGGAGACCGAGGCGGCCACACCACCCCCTGGCGCTGCCTAGCCTGGCTCGCGTGGCCAGGTGGTGTGGGCCCCTCGTGGCCCCCCTCGTCTCATCTTCTAGCTCCATGAGTCTTCTAGTAAAATAGGAGTTTTGCGATATTTTCCGGGATTTTTCCTGAAAGTTGATTTCCTGCACAAAAATGAGACACCAAAGCAATTCTGCTGAAAATAGCGTTAGTCCATATTAGTTGTATCCGAATCACACAAATTAGAGAAGAAACAATAGCAAAAGTGTTCGGGAAAGTTGATACGTTTTGGACATATCAACTCTCCCCAAGCTTAGCTTATTGCTTGTCCTCAAGCAATTCAGTTGAAAACTGAGTGCGCTAAAAGAAACTTTCACAAACACATTTGCTTCATAAGATGTATATATTCTCAGCATATGATCAAATACTTAGGCAATTCATAATAAAGAGTATGCAAATAAATTTACCCATAAGTCATGCAAGCTGTGAAGAGATTTCAACCCAATAATAATAAACAACATGACACATAAGTACATGCAGGATTGTAATTCTCATAAGAAGATATGATAAAGTGGTATCTCACTTGCCTTTCTTTTTGGAGCAAAATGCCAAGGCACCTCTAAAGTTTAAGTGAAGACTAGAAGTAAAAATATCAAAGATTACAAGCGTCAAAGTTATGTCACAATTAACCATGTTTTGGGACAAGCACATTACACTAAGAATGACAGCTATGCTCTCGGGAAGGTGCTCAAAGAATAAATGGTGACTCTACATAAAAATGAAAGAAAAGATTTTGAAAAGTTTGAAAGGCTTCCAAATGTTGAAAGTATGGTACTCATTAGCTTTGAGCTCTCATTGCCCCTATCATAAGCATCTTTAGGTGATTAAGGTTAAAGTGAACAAATATGAGGATATGCTTGACAAGTTATAAGTCGAAAATCTCATTCCCCTTGCCTACGAGTACCAGATCTCATGCTACTCATTTTTAGTCACAAGTAAGTTCTTGTCATTGTAAATACATGTGTATCATTGAGAACCGCCAACGGGGTACCCCTTGCCCCATTGAAAGGATCATATGGGCACCTAGAGGGGGGTGAATAGGTGCTACTTCAAATTTTACTCTTTTTCAATTTAGGGTTTGACACAAAAAGGTAAATTCTCTAGATTATGCAAGTATGGTGAATTTATGTATATGTCAACCTAGCACATATACTAAGCAAGAACTAGATAAGTAAAGTACGGTAAAGGATAGAAGTAACCAAAGTGGAGCGCGAGGAGACACAAGGATTTGTTTCCCGTAGTTCCTTCATTTTGAGGGGAAGTACGTCTACGTTTGGAGAGGGGGTGGTTTCAAACCACTAACGCCACGAGAGGCCTCCCTTGTTCTACGATGAACCTAACCCCAACGGGTTCGATTCACCTCTTCCACTATGTGGCAACCTTCGAGGTGGAAGTCGGCACCTTTACAACGAGTTCGGGGCACACATCCAAACTTAATTGGAGGCTCCCAAATACAAGCAAGCTGTCAAACAATCAAAGACAAGCTTGTAAGAACCAAATCAAAAGCTAGGGTTTCCAAAGAAACACTAGAGCATGGGGCCCCTCAAGAGAATGAGGGGGAAATGAAGATCTCTCTTGGTGAAGCTGTAGATCAAGGCCTCCTCCTTCGATTCTCCAAAGATCAATGATTTTGGATGGTTGGATGAAGAGATCTTGTTGATTTGGTGGCTCAAATGGGGATGGTGTTCTTCAGTGGGTCGAGCAGCTGGAGGAAGGGGATAAGGTCCTCTATTTATAGCCCTTCACTCCACTGAACTATTTTCTGACCGTTGGAGAAAAGTCAGACCGGAGACTCCGGTCTACACCGGAGATTCCGTCCCATCTCCGGACCAGCCTCCAGACCGTCTATCTGGCGGACCCAGCCCTTCTAGGAACCAAGTGGACCAGAGACTCCGGTCCAGTCACACCGGAGACTCCGGTCCAGTCACACCGGAGACTCCGGTCTGAGGCTTGGACCGGAGACTCCGCTCAGATTCTGGACCTTGCTCCGGACCACCTATCTGGCTGACCCGGGCAAAAATCTAGAGCCTCCTCTAGGGATTCCTGGGGAAACTCTAGACCACACCGGAGACTCCGGTCCAGACAGACCGGAGACTCCGGTCTAGAATTCCCAGGAACATGTAGATATTGCAGGGAAAGTTCCATAGGCCAAGGGTCCTTTTCACTTTGCATTATATCAACCTGTAGACAATAGCATACTGTAAAATGCTCTACTTGTTGTTAACAAACACCAAAAGTGATTATGACAGTAAATGTCCTTTCAATCTCCCCCTTTTTGGTGTTCGATGACAACAGGTGATTTTGCATGAAAATAATTTGCAATGAATTATGACAGTGTATAATAATGCTCCTCCTGACTATTTGCACTAAGATATACACATAAAGCATGCACGGTAGGTAGTACATAGATAAAGCACATAGTTCTCACACGAGTTACAATAATGTAGGAGAACCCACAGAGTCACACACAAATAGCAAATAGTATCTCGCAAGAACATAAGGCAAATAAGTATGAAGGTCGAGATAGCAAATAAGAATCAAATCCAAGCCCATGCAAATCCTGATGACAATGTCTTCTCCCCCTTTGGCATCGAAACACCAAAAAGGGAAAAGACCTAAGCTAGCGCCCCAACGGATCAGTAGTCCTCGTTGTCATCATCCTCGTCCTCCTCATCCATATCCTGATCCTCATCACCATCATCATAGTCATCATCACCATCTGGAGCTGCAGGCCCTTTGCCGTGAGGGAGAGAAGAGGAGGTACCCTGGTACCCATATCCAGATTTGACATCAGAAAAGGTCTTCCAATCCACCAAATTGTCCTATTGGGCATTCCATGCCCCAAAAGAAAGAGTGTAGTCTGACTCAGTGGATGGTTGAGCCCCATGCTCATCAGTGTACTCATCCTCTCCTTCCTCATCACCCGCTACACCCTGAGCCTTAATCTCCTTGAGGAGTTTCTCTATGCGACGGTTTCTCTTGTAGGAGGCATGATGTTGCTTGCGGATGTCCACATGCATGCAACAAAGGGTCCTCTCCCACAATGAGGCCTTCTTGACCCTCTCATGTACATAGTCACATGTCATAGGAGGCAGGGGTGCATTGGAGGAACTCTTCCTCTGAGCCCTAGTAGGAGAGGGAGCCCTCTTAGTCTCAGATATCTCCTCCTCCTCAGTGGCATAGGAGCGTCTAGGAGGAGGCCCCATGTGCCCCTTCTGCTGCAGTGATATAAGAGTGTGCTCGGTAAGGTTGGGAGACAATCCAAGTCGAGAACCATGATCCTAAGTGTTGATGAGTCTCATGACAAGTGGTGCATATGGAGGATCCATCTTGTATAGTATGGCATGGTACATCTCCTCAAATATGAAATCCATAACATCAATAGGATCTACATCTGCCTCGGGGCCAGCCATGTAAATCCTGTGGGTATGATATAGCAAGTTAACCAAACCACATCTGATGGCATCATCATTTCTAGCACTAGGGGAAATGGTTTGGCAGAATATCCTCAACATTAGATTGTAGAGAGGCTTGAGTCCCTTGGACCCGCACACAACACCCTCGCTGCCATACAAAGGGGCAAGCTTGTTCTTGTTCACCCCAAGAGCTGCTAAGTGCATGTGCACCCCAACATGAGTGGACATGCCCTGGAAGGTCTCAAAGATGGCCTCAACAAAGGTGTAGAAAGTTGCAGAGCTGTGGTGATTTCCAGTCATCCAGGTCATAGTCCTGGCTTGGTCAGTCCCAAACACAACTATGGCATAAAACTGCTGCACAAGGGTGATGTTGTAATCTTCACGAAGCTCCATCAAGTTGAACAGCCCTAACTTCTCAATAATTCACAGTGCATCAGAGAAGTAGGGGCTCTTCCTCATCTGCTCAACACTCATGTACTTCGGGGGGCACACATGTGACCTCTTGAGCACGCTGTAAATGTCTTTCATGAAAACAGCTTGCTCCTTCCTCCAATAGCATGGGTCCTCGCTAGTGCAAGACAAGGCATAGAAATCAGTCTTCCGCAGCTCACGGTACTCCTTCTTTGACATGTGGGCCAAAGACTAAATATTGTCATACTTTTCCCTCTTGGCACGGTTCTCTTCCTCAACCCTGTCCTGCTCCCTCCTCATGTATGCTGCATCATGGGCCTGCTATCTCCGAATGGACGGGGGCACTATATACTGACCCTCGGACTCATCGTAGCGAGGAATGGCCCTCTTTGACTTGGCCTTGGTGCGATGAGGACGATGAGAACCAGAACCTATGAACAGTAGAGAGGGAGATAGCATGGAGGTAAGCATATATGTCCCAAGGATGCAACACAAGAGCCTTGAGGCATTACGGGATCTGTTTAGTCATCCCACACTGGAGTCTCCATAGTTCACACCGGAGTCTTCGTAGTTCACACCGGAGTCTCTGGCTCTGACCAGATGTTGGGGATATACTTTCCGGGTATCCTCATTGTGCCTCACTGACCAGGGTGTCCCACTTCGGGTTAGAGCTTTGCTTCACGGGCGGCACAGTCAGGGAGAAGAGACGGAGTCCAGTCCGGCTACGGGAAGGCCCAGAAGACTTACCGACATAGGCCCGTAGTGTTACTTGTAGTTCAAGATGTACTCTGTAACCGACTCTTAGTCGTAGCCAGATAGATCTCTCCTGTAAACCCTAGGCCGGATATCTATATAAGCCGTCCTAGCGAGAGCCTTTAGGGCACCCTCACAATAGTCTACAATCTCAACTCGCACAGGCGAAACCCTTGTAACCCATATTCCGGCTCTGTCGTATTACTGGATTGCTAGCAGGAGTAGGATCCGTCAAAGCCAGTGGATTCGAACCTGGGTAAACTTGTGTGCTCACCGTCCCGGAACACTATACGTCTCACACCCGTCTCTTCCACATGCCCCGAGGACCCCCTCATGGCATACTTGTCATCAATCCGACAACAGTTGGCGCCCACCATGGGGCAAGTGAGCTTCGGATCTACGTTCCGAGCGGAATCTGCAAGAATCAGAATCAGCGAGACTATCACCGTCGGCCGCATCCTCTACGCCAGTGACGTCCCTCTTATCGTTCTCGACGAGACCTGGATTCCGGCTAGGGAGGTCGTGACTGCCTACACCATCATGTCTTTCGGCGAGATCGATGTATACATCGGATTCACTGAGCCTGCCCCACCCACCCCAGCGGTGATGATAGAGGCAGAAGAAATTTCTGGATCCCGTTTGTCCGTGAAGGCGGCAGAGTTCCGGATCCCAAAAAACCCTAATCCCACCCAGCCCACACCTATTGCGGAGATAGTGGAGAAATCCGAGCCTGAAGCAGATCTTGCGGTTCAAGTCGAATCTGAAGTGGATCTCCCTAGCGAGGCCGAATCCCAGATCGATCCACCTGCCGAGGTCGAAGTTCAGGAAGAGCACAACAATAACCTTGGTTCCGGCTCTGCCAATGCCGAAACAGACCAACCTTTCCTGAGGCATACGTTGAGGCGCATGATGTTGCAAGGCGCAAACATGGATAAGATCCTCAACACCATTAAGATCTTCGAGGAAGCCCACGAGGAGAGCCGCAACTACCTCAGGACCCACACATCGCACTTCGTCGTATATCTTGGATCCAGATCCGGCTCCGCCGATGCTGGAGACAACACTGACTCAATGCTAGAGGCGATCAGAACAAACACCGACTTACCTGCATCTTCGGAATACTTGATGACGTCGACGGATTTCCGAAAGTTCTCCGCAGAATATGAAGAGGAGTACAACTCCAAAGCTGCAGAAGAAGGAGAAGCCATGGATGAAGGATCCACAAAAAACTCTCCCAAAGCACAGGATGACATGGATATCGGAGATAATCCCGAGGTCTAGATGTCCAAAAGTACCGATCAGAGCTTGCCTCTGGGAAACGGACCCAAAGCCATCTTTGCTACTGGCGCTGCCAAGAAGGCAAAGAAGAGGAACAAGAAAAACAAGACCCCGGCAAAAGAACTTCCAGCTGAGGAGGTGATTGCCGAGGAATACGAAGAAGACTCGGATGGAGCACTTATCCTAGACGAGCCCAAAGAAGAGTCGGTGGATGGACACGTGGTCACCGCAGGTGCCTGTAAACTCATTGACGCTGTATTAACCACACCTATCCCTACTGCGGCAGAACTTACTGCTGCAGAATTGGACGAAAGGCCCCAAGCCCTAGAAGCACGTCTCTCTGCAACAGCAGAAGAACCGGAAACTACACACATGTGACAATCAATTTCCGAAAGTACGCAAGGTTCACTTTGAGGGAGATCCGGGGATTCCTCGGCTTGACAGCAGTAGAGATCTGGTGTATCCAACACCAATGCAAAAAACCGATAGAGCCCGAGATATCCTGGCGAACAACCCATGCCCGGAACAGGTTCGATTCGGCATTAAGCTACTCACCAAGGGTCTGGAGCAGCAGAAGGTCGCGAAATCCGGAAGCGGAAAACTGGTCTCCCAATCCGACCAATGTTGCACGGATCCGGCCTAGAACGACATAAGACCCCAACGGGATCTGGAACAACATCACCGTTCTGACCGTCGGGAAGACAATCACTCAAGAACCAGATCTTTAGGACAACACCATAGAACTGCACGTGACTGGTGCAACGTTGCTCCGGCCGCCAAGTACTCCTGGATGAAGCCAAGAACATCGAGGAAGAGAAGAAGCGCATGGCCAAGGCGGATAAGCTCATCTCTCTGCAACATCAGAAGAACCGGAAACGACACACACATGACAATCAATTTCTGGAAGTACGCAAGGTTCTCTTTGAGGGAGATCCGGGGATTCCTCGGCTTGACAAAAATAGAGATCTGGTGTATCGAACACCAATGCAAAACACCGCTATAGCCCGAGATATCCTGGCGAACAATCCAGGCCCGGAACAGGTTCGATTGGGAATTAAGCTACTCACCAAGGGTCTGGAGCGGCAGAAGTTCACGAAATCCGGAAGCGGAAAACTGGTCTCCCAATCTGACCAATGTTGCACGGATCCGGCCTAGGACGACATAAGACCCCAACGGGCTCCGGAACAACATCACCGTTCCTACCGTCGGGAAGATAATCACTCAAGAACCAGATCTTTAGGACAGCACCACAGAATAGCACCACAGAACTGTCCATCCCGGTGATCATTTGCTCTTTATACACAAATTATGCGGGTTGTTCAAGTGTGCAGGTATTACAACAGATCAAGTCAAGAAGAAGTTATTCTCATTATCGCTAAAAGGAAGAGCTGAAGAATGGTATAAGCTACTGAAGAATGGTCAAGCTCTTGAATGGTAGGAAGTAGTACCTCTCTTTTATTCTAAATTTTATCCTCCTACTGAGATTCATAAAGATCAGAATCAAATATACAACTTTTGGCCTCTTGATGGAGAGAGTACAGCTCAAGCTTGGGGGAGATTGAAGTTACTAATGCTCAAATGCCCTATTCATGAGCTCCCTGACAATATTATTATCAATAACTTTTATGCAAGGCTCTCTCTTCATTATAAGGATTTATTGGATGCTTCTTGTGCTGGATCATTTACACGCATGGAAGAAGAAGCTAAATGGGACTTCTAGACCGTATATAAGACAATGCTGAAGCATGGGAGAATGACAAAGGAAGAAAGTCAGCTATAAATTATGATTATGAATGCATTGAATCTTTTATGGCAACTGATGACTTTCAAAATATTAAAAATGCTTATGGTCTTGACTCTCAAGCTATTGCAACTTATTTTAAGGCTTTTGCTTCCTATATTGAAGTTCCTAAAAAGAAGTGGAATAAGTATCATGCACCTTATAAAGACATTATTAGTTGTGTTCCTGCAAGAAATACTGAAGTTTATACTGCTAATCACGCTTTACCTGAACCTTATATTGAGAAAATGCCTTTCCCAGTTAAGATAAAGGAACATTCTATGATAGCTAGTATGGTTAATGAAAGTACAAATAAAGCTGTTGTCGTCGGATTGATGACAAGTACGCCATGAGGGGGTCCTTGGGGCGTGCGGAAGAGAGGGGTGTGAGACGTACGGTGTTCCGGGACGGTGAGCACACAAGTTTACCCAGGTTCGAATCCGCCGGCTTTGGACGGATCCTACTCCTGCTAGCAATCCAGTAATATGGCAGTTGGCGCCCACCGTGGGGCAAGTGAGCTTCGGATATGTGTTCCGAGCGGAATCTGCAAGAATCAGAATCGGCGATACCATCGCCGTCGGTCGCATCCTCAACGCCAGCGACGTCCCTCTCATCGTTCTCGACGAGACGTGGATTCCGGCTAGGGAGGCTGTAACTGCCTACACAATCATGTCTTTTGGCGAGATCGATGTTTAGATCGGTCTTGCTGAACCTGTCCCACCCACACCAGCGTTGATGATAGAGGCAGAAGAATCTTCTGGGTCCCCTTTGTCCACGGAGGCGGCAGAGTTCCAGATCTCAGAAAACCCTAATCCCACCCAACCCGCACCAATTGCGGAGATAGTGGAGAAATCCGAACCTGAAGAAGACATAGCGGCCCAAATTGAATCTAGAGTGGATCTCCTCGGAGAGGCTAAATCCCAGATCGACCCACCTGCGAAAGTCGAAATCCAGGAGGAGCATATCAATGACACTGATTCCGGCTCTGACGACGTCGGGACAGACATGCCTTTTCTAAGGTACACACTACGACGTATGATAATGCAAAATTCAAGTGCATATGCAATTCTCGAGACCAAAGTTTTGACGAAGCTGATCGTGAGAGCCGTAGGTACCTCAGGAAGCATGCATCGCACTTTGTCGGATATGTGGGATCTGGATCCGGCTCTGCCTATGCTGGAGACAACACCGAATCTGTGCTGGAGATAATTGGAACAAACGCCAACATACCCGCATCCTCGGATGAATCGATGACGTCAGTAGATTTCCTAAAGTTCTCCGTGGAATATGAAGAGGAGTATAACTTCAAAGCTGCAGAGGAAGGAGAAGCCATGGATGAAGGATCCGGGGAACACTCTCCCAAAGCACAGGATGACATGGAAGTCGAAGATAATCCCGAAGTCTAGATGTCTGAAAGTACCGCTCAGAGCTTGACTCCCAGAAATGGACCCAAAGCCGTCTTTGCTATCGGCGCTACCAAGAAGGCAAAGAAGAAGAACAAGAAGAAGAAGACCCCGGCAAAAGACCCTCTGAGAGAGGAGGTGATTGCCGAGGAATATGAGGAAGACTCGGATGGAGCACTTATCCCAGAAGAGCCGAAAAAAGAAGAATCGGTGGATGGACATGTGATCACTGAAGGTGCGCGTAAACTCATCGATGCTGCATTAACCACACCTATCCCTACAGCTGCAGAACTTACTGCTGAAGAGCTGGACGAAAGGGTCCAAGCCCTAGAAGCGCGTCGTCAACAACTCCTAGATGAAGCCAAAAACATCGAGGAGGAGAAGAAATGCATGGCAACTAAGGATTACATCTCTCAGTTGCATTAGAAGACACGGAAACATTACACACGTGACGGTCAATTTCCGGAAGTGAACAAGGTTCTCTTTGAAGGAGATCCAGGGATGCCTCGTCTCGACAGTAGAGGAGATCTGGTGTACCCAACACCGGTACAGAACACTGTCGCAGCTCGAGATATCCTGTCAAGTAACCCAGGCCCAGAACAGGTTCGATTGGGCATCAAGATACTCACCAAGGGTCTGGAGCAACAAAGGGCTGCGAAATCTGGAAGTGGAAAACTGGTCTCCAAATCCGACCAATGTCACATGGACTCAGCCTGGAATGATATAAGGCCCCAGCGTGTTTCGAAACAGCATCACCGTTCCGACCGGCAGGAAGACAAATACTCTAGAACCGGATCGTCAGGACAACATCACAGATCTGCACGTGACTGGAGCAACGCCGCTCCAGTGGCCGAGCAAGAGGCCATTGTTGCACTGTATCCAAGGAATCCTCCCCGACAAGAGTCAAACGATCGAAGGGGAGAAGATAAAGAGAAACGTCGGGAGGAGGATCATCAAAAAATGCCACCTCCTAGACAGGCAAGCCGTCCGGCTGGGCCTCACCGTAGTGGGAAAGACGGACGAAGGAACGATGGAAACCATGTCGGGACAAGCCGGTAGGGGGCACGTCATAGTGAAGACCCTCCCCGGAACCGGAATAATGACGCTCCGGACGGAGGCCGGTGAACAGCCAGAAACAATCCAGCTGCCCCACCCTCTCCACCAAGCAGTCATCACAACGGCTCTCAAGGGGTACAAGGTGGACGACATGGCGGAGGAGGTGGTGGTAGAAGCCGGAGTCCGGCTCCAAGGCACCACAGTCAAAGCCGTCACTCTAGAAGACGATCTTTGTCTCCAAGTGACGCGCGACACAGGATCAAAGCTGAAGCTGCACTACAAGACCTGAAGAAAGTACTCTCATCTGCTCCTATCCTTGCTGCGCCAGAACCACATGAACCGATGTTGCTTTAACTTGCTGCGACAAACAAAGTTGTTAGTATCGTCATGGTGGTGGAGAGACCGGAGAAAAATCAGGAACACTTAGTGCAGCGTCCGATGTACTTTGTCAGCGAGGTTCTGACAGAATCAAAACAGCGGTATCCGCACTATCAAAACTTGGCTTACGGTGTTTTTCTAGCATCTCATAAGCTACGACACTATTTTCAGGAGCATCCAATTACCGTGGTGAGCACAGCTCCCATGAGACATATAATCAACAACAGTGACGCCACAGGACACGTCGCCAAATGGGGCATAGAGCTTCCAGCTTTCGATATTGAGTATAAACCCCGGACAGCAATCAAATCCCAAATCCTTGCCGACTTTGTTGCTGATTGGACAGAGACGAAGGAAGATATGACCCTCCCTGAGTCGGAATATTGGACCCTCTACTTTGATGGGTCTAAGGCTCGAGGGGGCTTGGGGGCTGGCGTGGTGCTCAAATCACCCCAAGGAGATAAACTTATATACGTGTTGCAGATCCACTTCACAGCGACAAATAATATTGCTGAGTATGAAGCATTGCTGCATGGAATCTGGATTGCTAAGGATATCGGCATCCGACGTTTGATGTGTTATGGAGATTCGGATCTTGTTGCTCAGCAAGTTTTGGATATTTGTAATGTAAATAAACACATGGCAGCATATAAAGCTGTCATGGATGATTTATCTAAATTGTTCGAAGGGTTTGAGGTTCAACACATCCCTCGAGCAGAAAACGAGGAAGCAGATGCATTATCTCGGATAGGCTCTGCACGGAAAGCAGTCCTGGATTGCGCTTTTTTAGAGCACCTCAAAGTTCCCTCAATAAAGATAGTAGATGAGGAATATCCGACCAAATCTGACTCACCTCTAATAGCAGTCCTGGCTGTAATTCCCAGCTGGACCCAACCCTACCTTGATTATCTGGTAGATGGCAAATTACCCGAAGACGAGGTTCTGAGCCGGCAAATCGTGTAACAAGCAAAAACATATCCTATAGTTAAAGGTGAGCTCTATAAGCGGAGTGTTTATGGGGTTTTTCAGCGCTGCGTATCTCCGGAAGAAGGAGTGGAAATCCTAAGAGAAATTCATGAAGGCGAGTGTGATCACCACGCTGCAGCCAAATCTTTAGTGGCAAAAGCTTTTAGGCACGGATTTTTCTGGCTTACAGCTCAGGCAGATGCCGAATGATTACTCAAGACGTGCAAAGGCTGCCAAAAGTACACCAAACAAGCTCATGTCCGGCTGATCAGCTGTGAACAATACCTATAACATGGCCTTTTAAGGTCTGAGGGCTTGATATGGTAGGACCGTTTAAACGAGCTCCAAGTGGATTTACTCACCTCTTAGTGATGGTGGATAAATTCACCAAATGGATTGAGGGTAAACCTGTCAATAGTTGTGATGGAGCAACAGCCAAACGATTTGTCGAGGATGTTATAATCCGGTATGGTTATCCGCATAGAATTGTCACGGACAACGAGAGTAATTTCTCTATGGGAGAATTGGCCGAATTCTGCAACGAATAAAATATCCGGCTTGACATTGCGTCAGTCGCACATCCACAGGCTAACGGACAAGTCAAAAGAGCAAATGGTTTAATCCTACAAGGCCTAAAACCGAGACTCGAAGCACCACTACAACGTGCTACGGGGTCTTGGGTAGAGGAATTACCCTCTGTAGTATGGAGTTTACTAACGACTCCGAACAGGTCAACCAGATACACACCTTTCTTCTTGGTCTATGGCGCAGAAGCAGTTCTTCCTAGTGATTGAATTCATACTTCTCCTAGAGTGGTCGCGTATATTGAAGAGGATGCCGAGATTTCTCAACAAAATGATCTCGACTTGGTCGGAGAAGTTCGCGTCGTTTCTGAAATGAGATCAACAGCCTATCAGCAGAAGTTACGCAAGTATCATAGCCAGAGAGTTAGAAATAGATCTTTCAATAAAGGCGATTTGGTTCTCCGGCTTGTGCAGCAAAGAAAGCACAAACTTTCCCAGTATGGGAAGGGCCCTTTTTAGTTAGTCAAGTATTGCATAATGGTTCGTACTACTTAATTGACATGAGGCCAGTCAAAGAAAGACCTGCTACTAAGAAGAGAATGAGAGCTTGAGGCAGTACAAATCCGGATGAGTTAGACAGACCATGGAATAATGCTCAGCTATGTCCCTTTTATTCTTAGTTTATCCTTCTTTGTAAACATACATATGTACATGTTCTGTGAGAAATAAAAGTCTTGGTTGCCTCAAGTTTTTTCTGAGAAGTTTTCACCATCTTATTTCCTAATGATCATGTCATAGTCGAAAATCCCAGAATACTTGAAAGTACTTTATGCTCATGTTTGTTCTAGTTTAGATTTCCGATTCTAAAAATGCTACCTTCGGGTATAACCCTAAAGTTTCTAGTCTATACTTTGGTTATTTGTCTGATTGCTGGATGCGGATATTTTCTGAGTAGTGCATTGTTGGTACTAGAAGCCGGCTTTGTTTCCGAGTTTAAACTGGTTTAGCAATTGAGCTCCGTTGCTCGGCAAAGTTTCCGTGCAGAAGGTTTAGCCGGCTCACAAAAGGGACGAGGCGAAAAGCCAGATAAATGATAAGTATAGGCGAAAAAATATAAGTGCTTATGTAAACATTTCAGGCACACAAAAACTTAAAGCCAAAAGTGTTGAATAGATCAAAATCTTAGCACTAGCAAAATTATAGTACTGCATATTTACAGACCCATCATGTTTCTCAGAATAATACAAATGTTTCTGGCAATCTATGATGCAGGAGGAGAGGAAGGAGCTGCCGGCTCGCTGGATACTTCGCCTTGATATCGTTCCGAGATGTCCACATCCGAAACGGTGTGGTCATCGTCAAAAACTTCTGCTGACTCTTCTGGAGGCGAAGGCGGAGTGTCCACACGAGTGAAGAAAGGAGTTTCGTAGCTGGTCAAATCAGCCATGTGACACCCATATCCGGCGCAGGAGTCCATAATGGCCTTGATGTCCTGCTCCTGGCCGTCTTCATCCACCTTGCAGTAGCCTCTGGTCACTTGCCATATCTCCATGTTTCCATGGTGGCTCATGACCATGGTAGAGTGTTCTGCACTACAGATTGCGCATAGGACATGTTCCAATCCTTGACAAGTTGCGGCATCTCCTTCGCCTTGTCCTGCACCTGAAAATCCGACATGCTATGCATGTCCGGAATCTTGAGAGCTTCGCCAATATCCTCAAGGGATTGGCAGAAGTCGTGAAGCAGGTCACCGACTTGGGTAAGCCGGTGGGTGCAGGGCTCGGCGGAGGTGGAATCCATCAAGTTCAGAGGACCTATACACAAAACAGTTAAGAAAATCCGACATTGAAAGAAGTCGAAGAAAACAGTCAAAGAAAATCCGACAGATGGAACATACCGAAGATGACGTCGTCAATCTTGGTCTTCTCTTTCCGAAGACTCTGGAGTTCAGCCCGGAGCGCCTCGGAAAGGTCCTTCTCTCTACACAGCTCATTATTGAGTTCCGAGATTTTCTGATCCTGAGAAGCCATCTTACGATCACGCTCGTCAGTAGCCATGGAGGAGGACTCGAGAACTTGAGCTATGCTCTTCTCATGATCCGCCTTGAGCTTATCCAGCTCTTGGCAAAGCTCTTTGTTCTCCACCACCAAGGTTTTGAGATTCTCGGCCTCTTCAATCATAGCGCTGGACTGTTTTACCAGCGCTGTAAGTCAAAAAGAACAACAGTTCAGTAAAAATTCGACTATGAAAACATAAAAGACAAGGTGTGAGTCTCAGAATGTTTACCTTTGGCCTCATCCTTGGCAACTTTAAGCTCAACATTCTTAAGTCGGAGAGCTCTGATCTCTCTTCGCTTGTTGCAGACATTTTTCAACAAATCCTGGTTATAGGAATATACGTTATGTAAGTCAGAATACCCAAAGTCAGAAGTCTACTAAAGACTCGGGCTAATATTTTACTAATATCAGCACGAGCCTTGGGGCTACACTAGTTCATTCTTTGGCATCCTAAGGAAGCATAAACCTGGATTATATATCCTACTTCATGCTTGGGGGCTAGAGGATATGATATGAAATAAAGGAAAAATAGGAGTTATAATTCCGACTTACATATTGTTCGCGAGTAAGTTTATCCAAACTCGCATTTACTTCAACAGCAACCTTCTCGGCGAGAGTCAGAGGAGTCACTAGAGCAATTGGAAGCTCACCGGACCTTATCCTCTCGTTGGGAAGACGCACTTGTTCAAGAAGGTCAGAGTGCTTGATGTCCTCTGCCTCTTGCCCTTCTTCTTCGGCAGATAGATTTCTTTTCTCCAGGCATTGCCTGGCCAGCCGCTGGATCTCTTCTGTAGATTTCCGAGATAGGCCAAACTTGGCAAGTCCCAGATTGCTGAGAACGTTTTTGGCAAAGATTTTTGTCGAGGGATCATTACCCGAACAGGGTTCACCCTTATCTATACCTGACTCACTCATGGTGACGTCAGTTTGCGATTCAAGGATCGCAGGCTCCATTGAAGGAGCTGGATCTTCTGCGACAGCCGGCGAAGGAGTGATCACCGGTGTTGCGGAAGGTTGAGGGGCAGGAGTCGGAGGAGACACAGCAGGATAATCTATGGTAAGCTTCGTCTGTCACAGGGGCTTCAAAGAAGTTCCCTTCCCCTTGCCCTTGATGAGCTTCTTAGCTCTGAGAATGTAATAGAGTCGAAAACATTACATCTCGGAAGAAAATTCGAGTAAGGTACAAAGGCGGAAGTTGTGTTGAAAGTTACCTCTTCACAACAGGCACCTCCTTTGTGCCAACAGCCACTGTTGGAGCCTTGCACTTCTTGGGCACAATGTCCGGCAGTGGGACCAGTTCCGCCTCCTGAGAAAACTCTGGAGGATATCCTTCGAGTGGAGCAAATTCCGACTCGGGGAGGTCAGCAAGCTGAAAAGAAGTAAACATATCAGTATTGTGATATAACCAAAAGAATGAAACACCTAAAAAGGTTTATTGTTAGAAGCTTACCGGCACAACGGGGTTTTCCGTTGTATGCATATCTAGAGAAACCTCCGGGATCCTCCTCTCGATCTGCTCCCTTATCAGCCATTTAATCTGGCTTATATAACCTTGCGAGGTATAGGCTCTGGGCTGATGCAGAGGGAATCCTTTTTGGATGACGTGATGGAGTGCATCAGTCGGTCTCCATGGTACTGAAGGGGTTGAATCCGGCGTGACACCCAACATTGGACTAAGTCGGATCCCTTCAGTCCTTTGTGTTTAATCAGATATTCGATCCGCCTCTTGGCGAGGATCAGATCGTCACTGAGAGCCGGAGGAGCCTCGTCCCAAGACGGTTGGGCCATGGCAGCTCTATCAATGAAATCCGGCAAAGCAGTGGCTTTGCCGGGGGCCCGAACATCCTTGTGATAAAAGAAGGTGGTTGGCCATTGTTTGACCGAGTCACTAGCTAGAATCTTAGGATATGCGCGCTCATGTCTAAGTGAAAAGCTAATTGTACCGGTAATATAAGGATTACCGGTAGTGATAGAATTTCTTCGGACATGGAAGTAGTACCGGAATAAGGTAAGACTCGGCCTAATGCCGAGAAATCCCTCGCACAAAGCCGCATAGGCGCTCATCTCTAGGAGGGAGTTGGTAGGAAGATGGTGGAGTTGAACACTATAGTGATCTATCACCTCGGAAATGAATTTCGAGGGAGGAAATGACAAACCTCTGTCGAGGTGGGTGTCGAAGTGTACCCGCTCGCCAGCGCGCAGGTTGGGGACAGTCTCCCCGACGCCGCTCCGCCAGTCACCGGCACGGAGGAGCCCTTCTGTCTCCACGCCGTGGAGCTTCTCATCGTCCAGCACGCAGGGGATCCAGACCCCGCGATAGCTTTCCTTCTCTGCCTCCGCTGTCGCCGCTGCCGCAGCCAAGCCAGAAGATGAAGACGAAGCCATTTCTCCGGTGCGCCGGTGACCTAAGATGGGCGGCGCTGGGAGTTTGGAAAGCAGAGGAGCTATGTGCGCGGGGGAGATTTGGAGGAGAAGAAACGGCCAAGGAACATGTGAAGAAAGGAGGAGGAGAATCCTCACCCCTTATATCCACCTAACCGCGCCAAGATTCGTGCAAATGGTACAGTGTAACCGCCACGCGTCGTGGAAGGAACTGGGAAGGACCCACGCGATGATTACGTCGCCTCATTCTCCACGTACGCATTGAAACGGCGCCTCGGTTCCGCAAACTGCGGACCCACCAACGGTCGTGCTGACAGGATGTTTGTCAGATGACATGACTTGACCATAACTGGTGTCAGGTGGCGTTAGAGACCAAGTTCCGGGTTAGTTTGAAATCAAGCTAGAAAATCCGAGTAACATGTTGATAGATCTGACTTATTTTTAAGACCCGGATCGTATTTTTTGTTGTGAAGTTTCAGGAACCCTTCAAGATTCTGCAAGCCGAAGATCAAGATAGACGATGATAAATCCGACTTTGGATCTTGGAGACTTCCAGGGGCTGCTGTTGGGGATATCCTTTCCGGGTATCCTCATAGTTCCTCACTGACCAGGGTGCCCCACTTCGGGTTAGAGCTTTGCTTCACGGGCGGCCCAGTCAGGGAGAAAAGACAGAGTCCAATCCGGCTACGGGAAGGCCCAGAAGACTTACGGACTTAGGCCCGTAGTGTTACTTGTAGTTCAAGATGTACTCTGTAACTGACTCTTAGTAGTAGCCGGATAGATCTCTCCTGTAAACCCTAGGCCGGATATCTATATAAGCCGTCCTAGGGAGAACCTTTAGGGCACAACTCAATAGTCTACAATCTCAACTCGCATAGGCGAACCCTTGTAACCCATATTCCGGCTCTGTTGTATTACTGGATTGCTAGCAGGAGTAGGATGTGTCCAAAGCCGGCGGATTCTAACCTGGGTAAACTTATGTGCTCACCGTCCCGGAACACCGTACGTCTCACACCCCTCTCTTCCGCACGCCCCGAGGACCCCCTCATGGCATACTTGTCATCAATCCGACGACAGTTGTTGAACCTGATAAACAAATGGATGATGAACCTATAATAGCAAATGTGAAAGACTTTGTCACTAAATATGTAGATGGACACACTATCCTCTGTAAGGATACTTCTGATATTGTTTCACAAAGTAGTGTTATGAGAGCTAGTGTCCCTATGTTTTCTGTTAGGATAAGTGATCATTGCCACAATGGTTCTTGTGATAGTTATATCATTAAATTTATGCATGATATTGAAGGTTATTATGAGAGAGGGAAGACTGTTCTTATACATCTCAATAATATCAAGTTTCCTCGTTTTATGCTGAAAGTTTTTATGATGCACTTGTTTTTCCTTCGTATGCTAGTAGCCTCTGGTTTCAACAACTTATTTGCTTATAAAACTCCCTTGCATAGGAAGTGGGTTAGACTTAAACATATATATTTTCGCTTCTTAATGCTCTTTTTCGCTTCAAATCATATTTTGTGATCATCATTGAAATTATCATGCCCATCTTAATGGCTATAGAGAAAGAGCTTTTTGGGAGACACCCCAATATATTCGTGCTTTCAGTTTGTTTTCGTTTATTTGAGTTTTGGAAGTTATTAGTTTGATAATAATCTCTCCTTATCCTTTCTGTTGGTTTTTGTGTCAAGATCAACCTCTAATGAGAGAGAAGTAAGATTTGGGGAAGTTGTTGTCCCGAAACAGATTTTTGTGCTTCACCGTACAAAATTATTGAGAGATTTCTTTACGTCGGATTGAGCTGTAATTGTTTGTGCTTTTGCCCGAGCTTGTTATTTAACTTTCGTTAGTTTTGCACTTTTCGATCTGAGCCACAAAAGATTTTCAAAAAAATTGATCTTTACCTGCTGGTCTTTTTGACAGATTTTGCCGCTCTTGCATTTGCTTCTTAAATCGATTTCCTTTTTGAATTCTTTTTGGGTTTTCAGAAGGAGTTGGTACAGTAGCTTATGTTCTGATGGATTTCAGTTGAAATTGAACTTAAAAGGTTTATTACCTTGCTTATACAAATGTTGCTAATGAGAATTGTGTGAAGTTTTGTGTGAAAGAAATTTCTAGGTTAGTGGAGAAAATGGTGTAATAAGAAAGTGAAAGGTGTCATGACTCAAGCAATAGGTGTATGAAGATGAAGATATCGATTATTCAAGCGGTAACTCCAGAAGAATCTACTAAAGACCAAAATCACAGACCTGCAGAGTCCCTTTTCGAATAGGTAACAGTTCTGCTAAGAAAAGTTCCACGAAAAATTCTGTCCAGTTATATTTTTGCAGTTTATCTCCAACAAGGAAAGCAACGAACCTAAAGAGGGACGGAACCGGAGCCTAGGTGGCTCACACCACCTTGTGGCGTGGGCCCACCCTTGGTTGCGCCACCAGGTGGTGTGGCCGCCCCATACTCCGTCTCCAACCCATTTTCTCCTAGTACCTTTCCTTTTGTTGTAAAACTTCGTAATATATAATCCCCCAGATCACCCGAGGTTTGTATATCATGTTCTTGTCGTGTTTTCGTTTCGATCTGTTTCTGCTAGGAACTATTCTTGAAAGTTTAGAAGCACAATGGTTTCCGCCAAGGATAAGGGAAAGGAGCCTATGGAGGAAGATCTCCAAGACCCTAGGCAGGAGAAGGAGATCGAGAATAAAGATGAAGAGGAGGCAAAGCATCCACGCACAGGCACTACCATTGCAAGCATTGGAGTGGTGGTAAACCCTGCCAGGATCAGAAGGACTGCATGGATGTGAACTGGAGGGAAGCCTCCGCGTCACTGTTTGGCTCCACGGTCACTTCCTCCACGCACCAAGAATCCCTTCCATACCCTTATACATGAGATCAGTTCTAGAATATGCCCAAGGAGAAACTACCCTCCAATTGGGACATGCCTCGTTCTAACCATGTAGGAAAAGAAGACTTTAAGGAGGAAGAGTGGGGAAAGAACCGCAAGAGCTAGAATTCGCAATCCGACATGATCACGAGCCGCATTGAGCAAAACTCGGAGTTGATTTGTACTCTCACCTTCGAGATTGAGGACTTGGGGAAACTAATCAAAAAGCTCATCGAGAAAATACCACCACCACTAAAGGAGTAATTCGTCATCAGGTTTAGGCATCCCCTTGGTTTGTTCCAAGCTTGGGGGAGTGCCGCGGTATCACATCACTATCTTCTATCTTTTACCTTTTTAGTAAGAGTCATATCATGAATAGGGAAGTTATCGTGTAGGATGGTCTGCATTATGGAAGTGTCCCCCTCTCGTTAGATATCTATGTATCCCTTGGTGTGAGTTGCCGTTATGGAATATTAATGAGAAGTTCTATCATTTACTCTTTTGCATATCTTATATTAGTTTTCAATTTATGATTATATGATTGATCTTGTCGTTAGTATTGGTATCACTTTGGGATCATTGAGTGAATTTAGTTGGTTTTGGCAAACCGGGCTCGGTCAGTAGCAACACTATTTTGAGAATTGAATGAAAAAGATAAAAGTACTCTTAAAGAAATATAATTTCATCATCTTTCTTTCTAAATTTGCTCATAAGTTTAGTATTCTCTAGTTAAGATCTTTTGTGCTTCCAAGGAAGATTGCATGATTGTTTTTATCACTTGTATGTTTGTTTGTTTCCTTCAACTCTTATGCTTGCTACCGAGCCTTTCTAGCCAAAAACCTGTAATGAGAGGGAATGCTTCTCATGCATCCAATCCTTAAACCAAAACCTATGTCATTTGTGTCCACCATACCTACCTATTAGCATTATTGCTATTCCAAGTAAATTCATGTTTTTATCTACCTTCCGAATTAAACTTGTTATGTGAACATTAGTGATTAAAGCTCTCACGAACTTGATGGCACACTTTACTTTCTTGCATTTAATAAACTTGAACCATTGTGCCCATCTATGTTGCGTATATGCTTGCGCTTTGTAAGTTGTGAATTAGCAAAACCATGTTGTCATGGGGAACACTTTCAACATTGCACTGGTACTTTGTACCTAGTTGATATCATGCTCTTTTGTCTATGGATGTCGTTGATGTGAAATGAAAGGGGAGCTTGTAAGTCCATGGAGTTATGTATGTGTGTTAGAGAAATGCCTGGGCTGCCGGTCTAATCCATGCCTAGTCATGGTGGAAAACTGCAGCATAACCATAATGAGCATCTATGATGCATTCTTCTTATAAAAAAGAGATAGAGATTGAGAAAAAGAGAAAAAAAAGATGAGACAAGAGGAAAGAGAGAAAAAAGCACCATATTCCCATGGTAAATAAGAAGATTGCTGAGATGCTTGTTGTCGGCTTGCCTTGTCATTTTGATATGGGGATTCTTCCGTATCATCGGGCAAGGGGTACCCCATTGGCGGTTCTCTATAATACACATGTACTTACTATGACAAGAACTTACCGGTGACTAAACTTGAGTAGCATGAGGAGCGGCCCTCCTATTCAAGGGACATGAGATTTTCAACTTACAACTTGTCAAGCATATCCTCATATTTGATCACTTTAATCTTAATCACCTAAAGATGCCTATGATAGGGGCAATGAGAGCTGAAAGCTAATAAGTACCATAATTTTTGGAAGCTCTTTTTGAAACTTGAAATCCCTGCTTCCCTCTGTGAAGGGCCTTTCTTTTACTTTTTTAGTTGAGTCGGTAAACCTATTCCCTTCTACCTCAACAAGTATTTTGAGTTGTTGTGTTTCATTCATTCATATGATGACTTATTCAATCATGTTTCTTATGTTCCTTGTTATGCACATTTGCTCTTATCTTAGTTTTTTTTTGGAAATGAGCATATATTAATATCACACGGATACCAATTACACTCAGCGTCTACAAACAACGCATACCCTATGGGCAATACGGGTGCACACAGCCAAAAAAAGGAAGAAAACAAAAAAGAAAAGTCCCGCTTCAGTGATTAGATCCTTAGTAGCAGCGACACTAACCCCACCAGAACAACACCAGAAGTCCAACATCTCCAATAGTGATGCCTTCAAGAAGGAAACAGAGCACAAGCACCGTCATCGCCCGATCAAAGATCAGAGGTTTTCACCCTGGAGAAAGTCCTCGCTCACAAAACAATGCCTTCAACAAGGTCATTTCCAGGCACAACCAATTAAGGCCAGACCTTGGATTTTCACCCTACAAGGTAAGACTATGAACTCCTCCTGTTTTCGCTGGTGGAGCCTTCCGGAACACGACACTGCCACTAGATCTATGGAAACAGGCTGAAGGCAGATCTTCGTCTTGGCGTGAGAGAAATCCTAGGATCGAGCCTCTTCTAGCAGATGCGACCCGCACCACCATCCTTAGAGGTAGAACCGCCATCAAATCCCGAGGCCGCCGCCCTGGCTTCCAGACCCCGCCGCCATCAAATTGCCATCAGGGCGACAACCATCGAGCACCCAAGGGGCTTCCTGCAGGGGAGAGGTCACCACGCGAGGAAGCAGCCCCGCCACCACCGTCGTCTGGCCGGGCTTAGCCCGCCGGCGTCCTCCGGTGACAATCGAGGAGGAGCGGGAGGAGAAGTCGGGGGCGGCGGCGGCTTAGGGTTCCGCCCGTGCCGCCCCTCCCGAGAGCAGCGTGTGCGGAGCGTTTCGTTAGGGTCTCGCTAGTCACGGTCAACCTTTGGGGAGGGGTCGCTCTTATCTTAGTGTCTACTACTTTGAAGCTATCATTGAAAACTAGTTATTTGTGAACTCTTGCAAATTGTCAACTATTCTTCGACCAAGAGCTAAGTTTGCCATTACCAATTAAGATTTACTTTATGTATCTTTATTGTGTTTCCTTTAATTATTGCAAGTTAAGTTATATAATCGTGATTTGTCTTCTATTATGATTTACGTATTGATGAATGTGATGCTCCTTCTCCGTATTCTTTTATCGACTCTTCACTCCATAAACCTGAGGTCATGTTTATTGAGCTTAGTTTTCGCTTGGGGACAAGCGAAGTCTAAGCTTGGGGGGAGTTGATACATCCATTTTGTATCACTATTCTATATCATAATTTACTATTATTCATTGATATATTTCATATTAAGAGATGATACTTATGTAATTTCATCTGTTTTTGCATGGTTGATGACTTTTGGAGCATGGACCGCTGCAGTCAGGATTCTGATGGAAAAGGTGTTATTTGGAGGCGAAATTCACGAAGATCAGAAAATCTGGGAAAATACATGGAAAATTCTATTTTCCAGAAGACAAAGATTGCCATAAGAGGAAGTGGAGATGGGCCACAGGGGGCCCACACCACCCCCTGGCGTGGGCCACCCCAGGCCGCGCCACCAGGTGGTGTGGCCATCCTGGTCCACTCCTGACTCTCCCCTCTGGCGTATATTATCCTCCTGAAACCCTAAGACTCTGGGAGCGACCACAAAAAGATTCCGCCGCCTCTGCAGGGAGGAAAACACCGAGAGAGAAATATCTCTCTGGCAGACAGAATTCTGCTAGGGGAATTCCTTCCCGGAGAGGGGAGATCATCGCCATCAACACCACCATCAAGCTGGACTTCATCGGGATCACCATCATCATCATCACCACCATCATCTCCACCAGCACCATCATCACCACTTCATACCGCTGTAACAATTGGGTTGAATCTTACATAGTTCTTAGGGGAAACTTTCCCGGTGTTGTTTACTCCTTGTAGTTGATGCTATTGAGTGAACCATTGAATTATCATTTATGTTCAGATTGTTACATATCATTATTTCATCTCTGATCATGATCCATATGATGTCTTGTAAGTAGTTTGTTTTGTTCTTGAGGACACGGGAGAAGTCATGTTGTTAGTAGTGGAATTGTGTTGAGAAAGATTCAATGGTTTGATATTTAAGTTGTGGTGTACTTCTTCTAGTGGTGTAATGTGAACGTCGACTTTATGACACTTCACCTATATGAGCCTAGGGGAATGTATTGTGTATTTGGCTACTAATCGTAGGGGTTGCCGAAGTGACATAAACCTGAACCCCCGTTAGGAAACCTTTGCACAAGGGACATCAGGGTCTTAGAGTTTAAAGTCGTGGTTAGGTTTCTACCTAAATTACATTCTTGTACTTGCGGATGCTTGCAAGGGGTATAATCACAAGTATGTATTAGTCCTAGGAAGGTCGGTACATTAGCACAGGTTCACCCACACAACACTTCGCAAACTAAAGAAGATTAATCAACTACATGAAGCAAAAGCACTTGATGATATTTCCATGTGTCATCGAGAACGTTTGGTCATCTTAAATAATACAACCGGCTTGTCCTTTGCTAAAGAAAGGATTTGGCCACTTGCTGCATTTATTCTTATTGTCTTTTATTTACTCGTACTTTATTTACCTGCATTATCAAAAAACCCTAAAAATCTGTATGCTAAGTATTTACAGAGAATTCCTACTCTAGCCACTCGCCAGCACCTTCTGCTCCTCGTTGGGTTCGACACTTACTTATTGAAAATACTGCGATACACCTCCTATACTTGTGGGTCATCAATGTTACCTTTGGAACTCCAAAGAACTACCAGACGAAAGCACTTTCCTTCAAAGTGGTCCCGTTCAAGAGCGCGTACCACGCTATATTCGGACGTACGGCTTACTGGGCTTTTATGGATCGCCCGTGTTACATTTACAGTATGATGAAAATTCCAGGTCCCAAAGGCGTGATTACCATCAGGGGAGACCCGAAGAAGGCGCGACAGTGCAGGAACGGAAATGCCGCCTTTGCTGAAAACGTGCTGCACGCCTAGGAGTACTAGGAGATCAGGAAGACCATTGATCCGTCCGAGATGCCCGCGACGAAGAAGGAGGTGACAAAGCCGAATCCAGAGTTCAAGGCATTAGAAGAGACGAAGAAGATGCCATTGAAGGATAATGACCCCTCCAAGGTGACCCAGATAGGTGTAGGCCTAGATAGCGCGTAGGAAAGCGCGCTTGTGAAGTTCCTCCAAGCAAATCAAGATATCTTCAAATGGCAGCCATCTGACATGACCGGAGTACCTAGGGAACTTGTCGAGCACTCTCTAAATGTACACCCGAACGCTAAACCCGTCAAATAGTCCCTACGATGTTTCGACGATGAAAAGCGTAAGGCAATAGCTAAGGAACTAGCCTGGCTCGAGTTAGCCGGATTCATAGAAGAGGTCATCCACACTGAGTGGTCGGCCAATCCTGTAATGGTCCCTAAAAAGGACACCACTGATTTAAGGATGTGTGGTTATTATACTGCACTGAACAAGGCTTGTCCCAAAGATCCGTTCGCTCTACCTAGGATTGATCAAGTTATCGATTCTACGGCAGGCTCGGAACTCCTATGTTGTCTCGATGCATATTCCGGTTATCACCAAATACGGATGAAGGAATCTGACAAAGTCAAAACTTCATTCATAACCCCCTTCAGAACCTTCTATTTTGTTACGATGCCCTTTGGCCTCAAGAACGCAACAGCTACATACCAGCGCACTATGTAGCGTTGCCTCAATGACCAAATCGGACGCAATGTGCATGCATATGTGGATGATATTGCGGTGATGTCCAAAAAGAAGTAAATGCTAATTTCTGTCTTGGAGGAAACGTTTGCCAATCTACGAAAATATAACATAATGCTTAACCCAGAGAAATGCTTCTTTGGAATACCAGCCAAAAAATTGTTAGGTTTTATCGTGTCTCAAAGAGGCATAGAGGTAAATCGAGACAAGATTAAGGCTATACTCAATATTTCCAGGCCAACTCGCCTGAAGGACGTTCAAAGACTAACTGGTTGCATTGCTGCAGTCAGTCGGTTTGTAAGCCGGCTCGGTGAAAGAGCCACACCACTATAGAAGCTCCTGAAAAGGACCAAGAAATTCGTTTGGACCGATTAAGCTGAAGCTGCACTACAAGACCTGAAAGCAGTACTCTCATCTGCTCCCATCCTTGTAGCACCGAAACCATAGGAACCGATGTTGCTCTATCTTGCTGCGACAAACAAGGTCGTCGGTATCGTTATGGTAGTGGAGAGACCAGAGGAAAATCAGGAACACCTGGTGCAGCGTCCGACTTACTATCTTAGTGAGGTCTTAACTGAATCAAAGTAGTGGTATCCGCACTATCAAAAGCTGGCTTATGGTGTGTTCTTAGCATCTCGTAAGTTACAGCATTATTTTCAGGAAAATGATGTCTACGCACTTCTATTCTTGTAGACAGTTGTTGGGCCTCCAAGTGCAGAGGTTTGTAGAACAACAGCAAGTTTTCCCTTAAGTTGATCACCCAAGGTTTATTGAACTCAGGGAGGAAGTGGTCAATGGTATTGCCTCTCAAGCAATCCTACAATCAAGATACAAGAAGTCTCGTGTGTCCCCAACACACCCAATACACTTGTCAGGTGTATAGGTGCACTAGTTCGGCGAAGAGATAGTGAAATACAAGTGGTATAGATAATTATAAGTGGTAACGGTGCTAGAAAATAGCTTGCTGGCGTGTGGTTACGTGGGAAAAGACTAAAGGCAAACTGAAATAAAGATGGAAGCAAGCAAACATGTAATAGATCTAGTAGCAAACGGTGTTTCAATGCTTAGAAACAAGGCCCAGGGATCATACTTTCACTAGTGAACACTCTCATATAAATATATTATCTTCATGATACTACTCTTAACTACTCTCCGGTTGGACACTCTAATCCATGGTAGGGCTATAACAACACACCTCAAAGTAAGCCTTTCCCATCTAGATAACCCCACATTGTCACCTTGAGCACTAGATGGTTCCAACAAACACCACAATTTCATAAAGACATCAAACTCCAAATATAACTCATAACAAGTATTTGTAATCTCTAGCCTAAGGGCCACCATGGTGTGCACGTTGTCACTTTCACACACATGGGGACAGCAGATATCTATTGAAGCACTTGAGTAGCAAGGTAGATCTACTTGATTACAAAGCTCATGATCTCAATAAGATCATGCATAGAGAGAGATGAACACATAGCTACCGGTAGAACCCTTAGCCTCGAGAGAGAACTACTCCCTCCTCATCATGGGAATCAGCAATGGTGATAGAGATGGTGGTGGAGATCGATGGAGATGGCTCCGGGGGCACTTCCTCGTCCCGGCAGGGTGCCGGAATAGAGACTTTCTGTCCCCCGAATCTCCCCTTCGGTGGCGGCGGTGCTGTGGAACTTTTCGTGGCTGGAGACTTGATGATTTAGGGTTTATGCATCGGGAGGATTCTTCTAGGTGAAGAGGCAAGGTCGATGGGCGGGCAGGAGGCCCACACCATGCCCTGGTGCAGCCAAGGGGGACCCGCGCCCAGAGGTGGTGTGGCCACCCTGTGGCCCCTCTCTGTCTCGTATTTTGGCTTCGTGAGTCTCCAGGAAAAATAGGCATATTGGCTTTTGTCCCGTCCAATTCCGAGAATATTCATTTTCTGACTTTCTGGAACCAAAAACAGCAGAAAACAGGCAACTGGCACTGTGGCTCTTATTAATAGGTTAGTCCAAGAAATCATATGAAAAGTACTCCAAAGTGTGGACAAAACATAAGAAAGTAGATAAAACCAAGCATGGAACATCAAAAATTATAGATACATTTGCAATGTATCAACATCCCCAAGCTTAACTCCTGCTCGTCCTCGAGTGTAAGTGATAAAAAGAAAGAATAATTTTTGAGGTGACATGCACCATCATAAACTTGATCAAAGTATTTGTAAAACATTCAAAGCTGGGATCATATTACTTCAATCATAACATGAAAGACAAAGTTCTAGCAATAAGACAAAGAAACTATGTTGCAACATGAAAAGGCACAAACAAAAGATTCATGAATAACAATGCTTTGCAAGACGTTTGTTTGTTTCACATAAAGAAAACATAGCATAGTGGCATTCACCTTGTCCCTCATAGAGTAGCAAACATAAATGCATAGGACACCTTCAAAGTTCTTTAGAATAACTAGATACAAATAGTTTAAAACAAGCAATATCAAAGTTATGCATCAATCAACTAGTCTTGGGACAATGCACATAGAACTAAGAATGGCCACTATGCTCTCAAAGTAGGTGCATAAAGGTAGAAGGTGGAGACTCAATATAATGGTGGAAGAAAGTCCTTCATAGAAGGAAGCAGAGATTCAAGTTTCATAAAGAGCTTCCAAAAATTATGGTACTTGTTAGCTTTTAGCTCTCATTGCCCCTATCATAAGCATATTGAAGTGATTAAGGTTAAAGTGAACAAACTATGGAGTATATGCTTGACGAAGTATAAGTTGGAAATCTCATGTCCCTTGAATATGAGGGTCGCTCCTCATGCTACTCAAGTTTAGTCACCGGTAAGTTCTTGTCATCGTAAGTACATGTGTATCATAGAGAACCGCCAACGGGGTACCCCTTTCCCGATGATACGGAAGAATCCCCATATCAAAATGACAAGGCAAGCAGACAATGAGCATCTCAGCAATCTTCTTATTTACCATGGGAAAATGGTGCTTTTCTCTCTTTCCTCTTTTCTCATATCTTTTTTTTCTTTTCTTTTTCTCTTTTTTCTCAATATCTGACTCTCTCTTTTATAAGAAGAATGCTTCATAGACAGCTCATTATGGTTACGCTGCAGGTTTCCACCATGACGACATGGATTAGACCAGCGGCCCAGGCATTTCTCTAACACACATACATAACTCCATGGACTTACAAGCTCCCCTTTCATTTCACACCGACGACATCCATAGACAAAAGAGCATGATATCAACTAGGTACAAAGTACAAGTGCAATGCTGAAAGCGTTCCCCATGACAGCATGGTTCTGCTAATCCCCGACAATTAAGTGCAAGCATATACAACATAGACAACACAATGGTTCAAGTTTATTAAATGCAAGAATCTAAAGTGTGCGATCAAGTTCATGAGAGCTTTAATCACTAGTTTTCTCATAACAAGTTTAATTCGGAAGGTCGATAAAAACATGAATATACTTGGAATATCATAAGCTAGTAGGTAGATATGGTGGACTCTTTGGAATAACTTGGTTTAAGGAATTGGATGCCTGAGTGGAACTCATACTTGGTTATGGAGACTAGCAAAAGACTGGGAGCGACAAACTAAGAGAGCAATAATGGCCATAATCATGTTGAGCGACAAAACATCATTAATCAAAGCATAAAGTGATATTACAAGTCAAAAACTAAAGGATCATCAAGGCTATGGTGACTTGGGATAGTCATAACATGGTGTGAGCATGTGCCAAGTCAACCCAAATAAAGCATCAAAGGAGAATACCACAATACTATGCTTTAATATGCTAAAACAACGCATGATTCTTCCAAGGCACATTAAGCAATCTCAATTGTTTATAATAAGTCATGCTATAGCAAAAAACACTAAGCATAAAGCTAAAACAATATCAAGCATGGCATGACAAAGCATAGGCCACAGTCAAAAACAAGCTCCTTTACCACTTAAGCATAACCTTTCCTACTCTTTTCCAATCCAAACCAAAATATTTGAAAACCAATGCATGAAAGAGGGGGTCCAACCAATTTATTCAGCAAACTAAGAAAATCAAGAAAACGAAAAACCAAAACGAAAACGAAAAAGAAGACGCTCCAAGAACAACACAACTATGCATGAAACAATAAAAATGAAGTGTTTGGAAGAAACCTGGGATTTTTATTGATGAAGAAGGGGATGCCTTGGGCATCCCCAAGCTTTGACGCTTGTACTTCTTGGATATTTCTTGGGGTGACACGCGTGGCATCCCCAATCTTAAGCTTTAGTCCATTCTTCATCTCATTACTCATTCCTTCCATACACCTGAAAATTTTCCTTCATACAAAACTTCACACAATCTTTATTAGCAACCTTAGTGCACTCAAGATAATAAGTCTTTGGGTTCAGTTTCAACACCAATAAAACTTCCTTTAAAAACAAGCTACTGTAGCACTTCCCTCAAAAAGCTCAATTCCCAAAGAGAACTCAAAAAGGAACCAACAAGAAGCAAATGCAAATAATGGCAGAAATCTATCAAAACAGACCAACAAGTAAAGACGAATTTTTTCGAAGACCTTCTGTTGCTCAAATCAAAAAGTTTTGAACTAACGAATGTTAGATAACAACCTGGGGCAGAAGCACCAAAATTCACGTCTCAAAAGGACGTACAGAGATTTTAAACGAATTTTTACGGTGAACAAACAAAAATCTGTTCCGGGACAGCAACTTTCCCAAGTATTACTTCTCTCTCATTAGAGGTTACTCTTGGCACAAAAAGCAAATAAAAAATATAAAGAGCGGTTATTACAGAGGTAATAACTTCGAAGACTTCTCTAAAACTTTTGGGTTATCTTCCAATAAGTACTTTTCTTTAACACCTTTAAGTTAGGCATGATAGTTTGAGAAGATGCTCAGATAGGAAATATGGATTGAAGTAAAAGAGAGCATCAAGAAGCAAATTCAAAGAAATTTAAGTCTAACCCACTTCCTATGCATAGGAATCTTGTAAATAAACAACTCATGAAAGTACAAAGCAACAAGCATAGGAAGGAAAAATAAGTGCAACTTCAAGACTTTCAACATAAAGAGGGGAAACTTAATATTGTTGAGATACATAAAACCATGTTTCCCTCTCTCATAATAACTTTCAGCAGCATCATGAATAAAATTAACAATATAATTATCACATAAAACATTCTTATCATGAGCCACATGCATATAATCATTATTACTCTCCACATAAGCATAGTTACTTTTATTAATTATAGTGGGAGCAAATTCAACAAAATAGCTATCATTATTATTCTCATAACCATAATCATCAAATATAGGAGGCATATTGTAATCATAATTAATTTTCTTCTCAATAGTAGGTGGACTAAAAATATCATACTCATCATTGTGATCATCATACATTGGAGGCATAGTATCATCAAAGTAAATTTTCTCCTTCATGCTTGGGGGACTAAAAATAACATACTCATCAAAACCAGCTTCCCCAAGCTTAGACTTTTCCATAGCATTAGCAATAATGGTGTTCAGAGAATTCATACTAATAACATTGTTATTAGCACGCAAATAAAGTTCCATAGGTTTTTATTTTTCTCTTCAAACACTTCATGTCCTAACTCAAGATAAATACTATAAAGCTCTCTAATTTTTGTTGTTGTTTTCCATTAAGCCTAACTAGTGAAAACAAGAAACAAAAAGACAAAATTGCAGAATCTAAAGGAAAAACCTTCGAGCATTCACACCAGAGGATGTGAGTACCTTTTACCTTACCTCCGCGGCAACGGCGCCAGAAAATAGCTTGATGTCTACACACTTCTATTCTTGTAGACAATTGTTGGGCCTCAGAGTGTAGAGGTTTGTAGAACAGCAGCAAGTTTTCCCTTAAGTGGATCACCCAAGGTTTATCGAACTCAGGGAGGAAGTGGTCAGAGGTATTCCCTCTCAAGCAATCCTACAATCAAGATACAAGAAGTCTCTTGTGTCCCCAACACACCCAATACACTTGCCAGGTGTATAGGTGCACTAGTTCGGCGTAGAGATAGTGAAATATAAGTGGTATAGATAATTATAAGTGGTAACGGTGCTAGAAAATAGCTTGCTGGCGTGTGGTTGATGTGGGAAAAGACTAAAGGCAAACTAAAATAAAGATGGAAGCAAGCAAACATGTAACAGATCTAGTAGCAAATGGTGTTTGAATGCTTAGCAACAAGGCCTAGGGATCATACTTTCACTAGTGAACACTCTCATATAAATATATTATCTTCATGATACTACTCTTAACTACTCGCCGGTTGGACACTCTAATCCATGGTAGGGCTATAACAGCACACCTCAAAGTAAGCCTTTCCCATCTAGATAACCCCACACTGTCACCATGAGCACTAGATGGTTCCAACAAACACCACAATTTCATAAAGACATCCAACTCCAAATATAACTCATAATAAGTATTTGTAATCTCTAGCCTAAGTGCCACCATGGTGTGCACGCTGTCACTTTCACACACATGGGGAGAGCAGAGATCTGTTGAAGCACTTGAGTAGCAAGGTAGATTTACTTGATTACAAAGCTCATGATCTCAATAACATCATGCATAGAGAAAGAGAGATGAACACATAGCTATCGGTAGAACCCTTAGCCTCGAGAGAGAACTACTCCCTCCTCATCATGGGAATCAGCAATGGTGATGGAGATGGTGGTGGAGATCGATGGAGATGGCTCCAGGGGCACTTCCCCGTCCCGGCAGGGTGCCGAAACAGAGACTTTCTGTCCCCCGAATCTCCCCTTCGGTGGCGGCGACGCTGTGGAACTTTTCGTGGCTAGAGGCTTGATGATTTAGGGTTTATGCATCAGGAGGCTTCTTTTAGGCGAAGAGGCAAGGTCGATGGGCGGCCAAGGGGGACCCGCACCCAGGGTGGTGTGGCCACCCCGTGGCCCCTCTCCGTCTCGTATTCTGGCTCCGTGAGTCTCCGGGAAAAATAGGCATATTGGCTTTTGTCCCGTCCAATTCCGAGAATATTCATTTTCTCACTTTCTGGAACTAAAAACAGCAGAAAACAGGCAACTGGCACTATGGCTCTTGTTAATAGGTTAGTCCAAGAAATCATATGAAAATTACTCCAAAGTGTGGACAAAACATAAGAAAGTAGATAAAACCAAGCATGGAACATCAAAAATTATAGATACATTTGCAATGTATCAGAACATCCAATTACCATGGTGAGCATAGCTCCCATGAGAGACATAATAAACAACAGTGATGCCACAGGACGTGTCATAAAATGGGGGCATAGAGCTTTGAGCTTTCAACATTGAGTACAAACCTCGTACAACAATAAAATCCCAAATCCTCGTTGACTTTGTCGCTAATTGGACAGAGACAACGGAGAATACGACCCTACCAGAGTCGGAATACTGGACCTTACATTTTGACGGGTCTAAGGCGCTCGGGGGCTGGCATGGTGCTCAAATCAGCCCAAGGAGATAAACTTTTCTATGTATAGCAGATCCACTTCATGGCGACGAATAACATTGCCGAGTATAAAACATTACTGCATGGAATCCGGATTGCTAAGGATATCGGCATCCGACGTTTAATGTGTTATGGAGATTCGGATCTTGTTGCTCAATAAGTGTCGGATATCTGCAACGCGAATAAACACATGGAATCATATAGAGCTGTCGTGGATGAACTATCTAAATTGTTTGAAGGGTTTGAAGTTCAACACATCCCTCGAACAGAAAATGAGGAAGCAGATGCACTATCTCGAATAGGCTCTGCACGGAAAAAGGTTCTGGATGGCGCTTTTTTAGAGCACCTCAAAGTTCCCTCTATAAAAGGAGTGGACGAGGAATATCCGACCAAATCCGACTCACCTTTAGTAGCAGTTCTGGCTATGATTCCCAGCTAGACTCAACCCTACCTTGATTACTTGGTAGACGGAAAATTACCCGAAGACGAAATTCTGAGCCGGCAGATCGTCCGACGAGCAAAATCCTACACTATAATAAGTGGTGAGCTCTATAAGCGGAGTGCATATGGGGTCTTTCAACGTTGTGTATCTCCAGAAGGAGTGGAGATCTTATGAGAGATCCACGAGGGAAAGTGTGGTCACCACGCTGCAGCAAAATCTTTAGTGGCAAAAGCTTTCTGAAACGGTTTTTTCTAGCTTACAGCCAAGGCAGATGCTGAACGGCTGGTCAAGACGTGTAAGGGCTGCCAAAAGTACGCCAAACAAGCTCACGTTCCGGCTGATCAGCTGTGAACAATACCTATAACATGGCCTTTTGCGGTCTGGGGGCATGACATGGTAGGACCGTTTAAGCGGGCTCCAAGTGGATTTACTCATCTCTTAGTGATGGTGGATAAATTCACAAAATGGATTGAGGCTAAACCCGTCACTAGTTGTGATGGAGCAACAACCAGAAGATTCGTCGAGGATGTTATAATCCAATACGGTTATCCGCATAGTATTATCATGGACAACAGGAACAATTTCTCTATGGGGGAGCTTGCCAAATTCTACAATGAACAAAATATACGGCTTGACATTGCGTCAGTCGGACATCCAAAAGCTAATGGACAAGTTGAAAGAGCAAATGGTTTAATCCTACAAGGCCTAAATCCAAGACTCGAAGCACCACTACGACGTGTTGTGGGGGCTTGGGCAGAGGAATTACCTTCTGTAATATGGAGTTTACGAACTACTCCGAACAGGTCAACCGGATACACACCTTTCTTCTTGGTCTATGGCGCAGAAGCAGTTCTTCCTAGTGATCTGATTCACACTTCTCCTAGAGTTGCCGCTTATATTGAAGAGGATGCCGAAATTTCTCGACAAAATGATCTTGACTTAGTCAAAGAAGTTCGTGTTGTTGCTAAGATGAGATCAATAGCCTATCAGCAGAAGTTACGCAAGTATCATAGCCAGAGAGTCAGAAACCGGTCTGTCAATAAGGGCGATTTTGTTCTCCGGCTTGTGCAGCAAAGAAAGCACAAACCTTCCCCAAAATGGAAAGGGCCATTTTTAGTTTGCCGAGTATTGCACAATGGTTCTTACTATCTAACTGATATACGGCCAGTCAAAGAAAGACTTGCTACTAAGAAAAGAATGAGAGCTAGAGGCAGTACAGACCCGGACGAATTAGACATACCATGGAATATTGCTCAGCTATGTCCCTTTTATTCTTAGTTTATTTTTATTTGAATCATATATGTGTACATGTTCAAATAAGAAATAAAGTATTGGTTGCCTCAAAAAAATCTGAGAAGTTTTCTACCATCTTATTTCCGAATGACCATGTTACAGTCAAAAATCCCAGAATACTTGAAAGTACTTTATGCTCATGTTTGTTCTGGTTTAGATTTCCGATTCTAAAATTGCTACCTTCGGGTATAAATATAAATTTTGTAGTCTATACTTTGGTTATTTATCTGATTGTCGGATGCGGGCATTTTCCGAGTAGTGAATTGTTGGTGCTGGAGGCCGGCTTTGTTTCCAAGTTTAAACTGGTTTAGCAATTGAGCTCCGTTGCTCGGCAAAGTTTTCTTGCTAAAGGTTGGTCGGCTCACGAAAGGGACGAGGAGAAAATCCAGATAAACGATAAGTACAGACAAAAACCATAAAGTGCTTATGAAAATATTTTAGGCACGAAAATTATAAAGCCAAAAGTGCTAAATAGATATATTTAAACTTAGCACTAGCAAAAGTATCATACTAATGATTTATAGCCCGGATTGTTTTCAGAATAATACAATGTTTATTCTGATGCTCTACGATGCAGGGGAAGAAGGAGCTGTTGGCTCACTGGAAACATCAGCCTCGCTTCGGTATCTTTTCGATACGTTCAAATTCGAGATGGTTTGTTCGTCGTCTGAAGCTTCACCAGTTTCTTCAATGGGCAGAGGCGGCGTCTCTACGCGAGTGAAGAAGGGAGTATCGTAGCTGGTCAAGTCAGGTACATGGCACTCGTATCCGGCGCAGGAGTCCGTGATGGCTTTGATATCCTTCTCTTGACCGTCTTCGTCCATATTAGAATACCCTTTGTTCACTTTCCAGATCTCCATGTTTCCATGGTGGCTCATGACCATGGTGAGAGCGTTCTGCGCTGAGGTTCGCGCATATGACATGTTCCAGTCTTGGATGAACTGGGGCATCTCCTTGGCCTTGTCTCACACTTTGAAGTCGGACATGCTATGCATGTCCGGAACCTTGAGAACTTCGCCAATATCCTCGATGGATTGGCGGAAGTCATGCAGCAAATCACCAACTTGTGTAAGCCGGCTGGTGCGAGATTCAGCAGAGGCCGAGTCTAGTAAGTTCAGAGGACCTGCACATGTAATGCAAAGGGGTTAATCAAATAAATCTAGACTCCAAAGAGTCGGAAGATGCAAAAAAATCAGAAGGAGGGTAAAATACCGAAGATGGCATCGTCGACTTTGGTCTTCTCCTCCCGAAGACTCTGGAGTTTAGCCAGGAGTGCTTCGGTAATATCCTTCTCTCTGAACAAATCATTGATGAGATCCAAGATTTTCTTATCTTGGAGCGCAATCTTACGATCATGCTCCTCGGTAGCCATGGAGGAGGATTCGAGAACTTGAGCAATGCTCTTCTCATGATCTGCCTTAAGCTTATTCAGCTCTTGGCGGAGGTCCTTGTTTTCCACCTCCAGGGTTTTCAGATTCTCGGCCTCCTCAACCATAGCATGGGATTGTTTTACCAGTGCTGAAGTCAAAAGAACAACAGTTGATCAAAAATTCGGCTATGAAATAAAAGACAAGGTTTGAGTTCTGGAATGTTTACCTTCAGCCTCATCCCTGGATACTTTCAATTGAGCAGTTTCAAGTCAGAGAGCTTTGATCTCTCTCTGCTTGTTACAGATATTCTTCAATAATTCCTGGTTATATGAATTAACTTTCTGTAAGTCAAAATACCCAGAGTTAGAAGTCTACTAAAGACTCGGGCTAATATTTTTTGCTAATATCAGCACGAGCCTTGGGGGCTACACTAGTTCCTTCTTTGGCATCCTAAGGAAGCATAAATCTGGATTGTCTATCCAACTTCATGCTTGGGGGCTAGAGGATATGATATGAAAGAAAGTAAAACGTGAGTTGGAATTCTGACTTACATGTTGTTCATGAGTGACTTTGCTCAAACTCATGTTCACTTCCGTGGTAACCTTCTCAGCGAGAGTGAGCGGGATCACTGGCGGAGTCGAAAGCTTGCTGGTTATCAGCCTTTCGTTGCGAAGGAGGACTTGTTCAAGAAGTTCAGAGTACTTGACATCCTCTGCTTCTTGTGCTTCTCCTTTGGCAGAGATAGTCCGGCTCTCTAGGCATTGTCGGGCTAGCCGTTGAATCTCCTCTATAGATTTCCGAGAAAGGCCAAGTTTGGCTAGACCCGGATTGCTAAGGAGATTGTCAGCAAAGACATCTGCCGAGGGATCATTACCCGAAGAGGGTTCACCCTTATCAAAACCTGAGTCACCCATGGTGACGTCAGTCTGTGATCTGAGGATCACTGGCTCTGCCGATTGAGCCGGATCTTCTACAACATTCAGAGATGGAGTAATCTCCAACGCTGCAGAAGGTTGAGGGGCAGGAGTCGGAGGAGCTACGGCAGGAGAAGCCAAGTTCAACTTCGACTAGCGTAGGGGCTTCGAGGCAACTCCCTTCCCTCTCCCTTGGTGAGCTGTTTATCTCTGAGAAGGTAATAGAACAAAAAACATTACATCTCACAAATAATTAAGACATATAGTACAAAGACCTTGTGAGGAAAGATTACCTCTTCACAATAGGCACCTCCTTTGTGCCAATAGCCACTGTCAGAGCTTTACGCTTCTGAGGAACAATGTCCGGCAGTGGAACCAACTCTCCCTCATCCTGAAAAAACTCAGGAGGATATCCCTCGATAGGAGAAAGCTCCGACTCGAGGAGGTCGGCAAGCTAGATATCTTAGTATTGCGAAATAATATAAAGATGAGCACATAATACAAGTTGCTGCTGGAAGCTTACCGGCACCACGGGATCTCCACCGTATGCATGTCCAGAGACAGCTCCGAAATCTTCCTCTCAACCCGCTCCCTTATCAGCCACTTGATTTGGCATATGTAATCTTTTGCCGAGTAGGCCTTGGGGCTGATGAGGAGGGAATCTTTCTTGGATGACGTGATGGAGTGCATCAGTCGATCTCCATGATGTTGAAGAGGCTGGATCCAGCGTGCCACCCAGCAGTGAACTAAGCCGGACCCTTTCAGGCCCTTGTGCTTCATCAAATACTCGATCCGCCACTTGGCAAGAAGTAGATCGGCACTGAGAGCCGGCGCATCTGCATCCCATGACTCTTGGGGCGTAGCAGCACCGTCAAAAAAAGCTGACAAAGCAGTAGCATTTCTGAGAGCGGGAATATCCTTGTGATAGAAGAAAGTGGACGGCTATTGCTTGACCAATTCACTGGCCAGAATCCGAGGATAGACACGCTCTCTTCTAACGGAAAAACTAATATTACCGGTAATATAAGGATTACCGGCAGTGATGGAATTTCTTCGGACATGGAAATAAAACCGGAAAAGAGTAAGGCTTGGCCTAATGCCGAGATACCCCTCGCACAAAGTTGCATATGCGCTCATATTTAAGAGCGAGTTTAGAGGAAGATGATGGAGTTGAACTCCATAGTGATCTATAACCTCAAAAAAGAAATCTGACGGAGGGAAGCTCAAAACTCTGTCGAGGTGGGTGCCGAAGTGCACTCGCTCGCCGTCGCGGGGGGTGGGGATGGTTTCACCAAAGGCGCTCCTCCAGTCGCCGGCACGGAGGAGCCCTTCCTCCTCCACGACACGGAGCTTGGCATCGTCAAGGACGCATGGGATCCATACCGCGCGGTTGTTGTCCTTCTCCGTTGCCGCTGCCGTAGCTACCGTCTTCGCCGTACCGGAAGACGATGCTGAAGCCATTTCTTCTATGTGCCGGTGACCTTGGATGGGAGGTGCTGGAGGTTTCTGGGGAGCAGAGGAGCTCTGAGTTCATGGGGAGGCGTAGGGGAGAAGGAAACGCCACAAGTACTTGTGAAGAAGGTGGGGAAAAGGATCCTCACCACTTAAGCCGTGTCAAGATTCGTGTAAACGCTACAGTAAACATGCCACGCATCGTGGAAGGAACTGGGTAACCCCCGCGCGATGATGACGCCGCCTCGAGCTCCATGCATGCATTGAAACGGCGCCTCGGTTCCGCGAAAGGCGGACCCACCAACGGTCGTGCTGACAGGAAATGTCTATCAGTGATATGACTTGACCATGACTAGTGTCAGGTTACGTCAGAGACCAAGTTCCAACTTAGATTGAATTTCGAGCTAGAAACCCGAATAACGTATTCATAGGTCCGGCTCATTTGAGACTCAGATCCTATCCTTTCTTTTTGAAGTTTCAGGAACCCTTCACGATTCTGCAAGCCGAAGATCAAGCTAGACGATGATGAAATCCGACTTTGGATCATGGAGGCTTCCGGGGGCTACTGTTGGGGATATACTTTCCGGGTATCCTCACTGTGCCTCACTAACCAGGGTGGCCCACTTCAGGTTAGAGCTTTGCTTCACGGGTGGCCCAGTTAGGGAGAAGAGACGGAGTCTAGTCCGGCTACGGGAAGGCCCAGAAGACTTACCGACATAGGCCTGTAGTGTTACTTGTAGTTCAAGATGTACTCTGTAACCGACTCTTAGTCATAGCCGGATAGTTCTCTCCTGTAAACCCTAGGCCAGATATCTATATAAGCCTTCCTAGGAAGAGCCTTTAGGGAACCCTCACAATAGTCTACAATCTCAACTCGCACAGGCGAAACCCTTGTAACCCATATTCCGGCTCTTCCGTATTACTGGATTGCTAGCAGGAGTAGGATCTGTCCAAAGCCGGCGGATTCGAACCTGGGTAAACTTGTGTGCCTACCGTCCCGGAACACCGTGCGTCTCACATCCCTCTCTTCCACACGCCCCGAGGACCCCCTCATGGCGTACTTGTCATCAATCTGACGACACCGGAGTCTCCGGTCGGGAGGCTCGAGCAAGAACAAGGAGACTGCAGGAGGGGATGAATCTAATAGATCAGGCAAGGAAACAAGGCTAGTGTACTTGTGTGCGCGCATACAAGTGTTCCTCGTGGGCAAAAACAGCACCAATCCTCAAAAACAAATCAAGGGATGAACCCTAGGAGAGAAAGTGGAGGAGAGGTACCAGATCTGTCCATGGGATCAATTCCACCGTTGGGAATCACCCAATGGTGGAGGGGAGCAGGCTGGCCGGCGGCACGGCGGATCCCGGGGGCCGGATCTTCTACAACATTCAGAGATGGAGTAATCTCCAACGCTGCAGAAGGTTGAGGGGCAGGAGTCGGAGGAGCTACGGCAGGAGAAGCCAAGTTCAACTTCGACTAGCGTAGGGGCTTCGAGGCAACTCCCTTCCCTCTCCCTTGGTGAGCTGTTTATCTCTGAGAAGGTAATAGAACAAAAAACATTACATCTCACAAATAATTAAGACATATAGTACAAAGACCTTGTGAGGAAAGATTACCTCTTCACAATAGGCACCTCCTTTGTGCCAATAGCCACTGTCAGAGCTTTACGCTTCTGAGGAACAATGTCCGGCAGTGGAACCAACTCTCCCTCATCCTGAAAAAACTCAGGAGGATATCCCTCGATAGGAGAAAGCTCCGACTCGAGGAGGTCGGCAAGCTAGATATCTTAGTATTGCGAAATAATATAAAGATGAGCACATAATACAAGTTGCTGCTGGAAGCTTACCGGCACCACGGGATCTCCACCGTATGCATGTCCAGAGACAGCTCCGAAATCTTCCTCTCAACCCGCTCCCTTATCAGCCACTTGATTTGGCATATGTAATCTTTTGCCGAGTAGGCCTTGGGGCTGATGAGGAGGGAATCTTTCTTGGATGACGTGATGGAGTGCATCAGTCGATCTCCATGATGTTGAAGAGGCTGGATCCAGCGTGCCACCCAGCAGTGAACTAAGCCGGACCCTTTCAGGCCCTTGTGCTTCATCAAATACTCGATCCGCCACTTGGCAAGAAGTAGATCGGCACTGAGAGCCGGCGCATCTGCATCCCATGACTCTTGGGGCGTAGCAGCACCGTCAAAAAAAGCTGACAAAGCAGTAGCATTTCTGAGAGCGGGAATATCCTTGTGATAGAAGAAAGTGGACGGCTATTGCTTGACCAATTCACTGGCCAGAATCCGAGGATAGACACGCTCTCTTCTAACGGAAAAACTAATATTACCGGTAATATAAGGATTACCGGCAGTGATGGAATTTCTTCGGACATGGAAATAAAACCGGAAAAGAGTAAGGCTTGGCCTAATGCCGAGATACCCCTCGCACAAAGTTGCATATGCGCTCATATTTAAGAGCGAGTTTAGAGGAAGATGATGGAGTTGAACTCCATAGTGATCTATAACCTCAAAAAAGAAATCTGACGGAGGGAAGCTCAAAACTCTGTCGAGGTGGGTGCCGAAGTGCACTCGCTCGCCGTCGCGGGGGGTGGGGATGGTTTCACCAAAGGCGCTCCTCCAGTCGCCGGCACGGAGGAGCCCTTCCTCCTCCACGACACGGAGCTTGGCATCGTCAAGGACGCATGGGATCCATACCGCGCGGTTGTTGTCCTTCTCCGTTGCCGCTGCCGTAGCTACCGTCTTCGCCGTACCGGAAGACGATGCTGAAGCCATTTCTTCTATGTGCCGGTGACCTTGGATGGGAGGTGCTGGAGGTTTCTGGGGAGCAGAGGAGCTCTGAGTTCATGGGGAGGCGTAGGGGAGAAGGAAACGCCACAAGTACTTGTGAAGAAGGTGGGGAAAAGGATCCTCACCACTTAAGCCGTGTCAAGATTCGTGTAAACGCTACAGTAAACATGCCACGCATCGTGGAAGGAACTGGGTAACCCCCGCGCGATGATGACGCCGCCTCGAGCTCCATGCATGCATTGAAACGGCGCCTCGGTTCCGCGAAAGGCGGACCCACCAACGGTCGTGCTGACAGGAAATGTCTATCAGTGATATGACTTGACCATGACTAGTGTCAGGTTACGTCAGAGACCAAGTTCCAACTTAGATTGAATTTCGAGCTAGAAACCCGAATAACGTATTCATAGGTCCGGCTCATTTGAGACTCAGATCCTATCCTTTCTTTTTGAAGTTTCAGGAACCCTTCACGATTCTGCAAGCCGAAGATCAAGCTAGACGATGATGAAATCCGACTTTGGATCATGGAGGCTTCCGGGGGCTACTGTTGGGGATATACTTTCCGGGTATCCTCACTGTGCCTCACTAACCAGGGTGGCCCACTTCAGGTTAGAGCTTTGCTTCACGGGTGGCCCAGTTAGGGAGAAGAGACGGAGTCTAGTCCGGCTACGGGAAGGCCCAGAAGACTTACCGACATAGGCCTGTAGTGTTACTTGTAGTTCAAGATGTACTCTGTAACCGACTCTTAGTCATAGCCGGATAGTTCTCTCCTGTAAACCCTAGGCCAGATATCTATATAAGCCTTCCTAGGAAGAGCCTTTAGGGAACCCTCACAATAGTCTACAATCTCAACTCGCACAGGCGAAACCCTTGTAACCCATATTCCGGCTCTTCCGTATTACTGGATTGCTAGCAGGAGTAGGATCTGTCCAAAGCCGGCGGATTCGAACCTGGGTAAACTTGTGTGCCTACCGTCCCGGAACACCGTGCGTCTCACATCCCTCTCTTCCACACGCCCCGAGGACCCCCTCATGGCGTACTTGTCATCAATCTGACGACACCGGAGTCTCCGGTCGGGAGGCTCGAGCAAGAACAAGGAGACTGCAGGAGGGGATGAATCTAATAGATCAGGCAAGGAAACAAGGCTAGTGTACTTGTGTGCGCGCATACAAGTGTTCCTCGTGGGCAAAAACAGCACCAATCCTCAAAAACAAATCAAGGGATGAACCCTAGGAGAGAAAGTGGAGGAGAGGTACCAGATCTGTCCATGGGATCAATTCCACCGTTGGGAATCACCCAATGGTGGAGGGGAGCAGGCTGGCCGGCGGCACGGCGGATCCCGGGGGCTTCTTGACCTCTGGGGAGGAATTTTCAGGAGGAGACGACGGGGTTGAGAGGGAGGGACAGGGGTGGATGGATGAAACTATTGTTTCAGTTCACCTCGTCCTCCCTTAAGTTGCCTGAAAACTATCTACACCGGAGACTCTGGTACGAACACACCGGAGACTCTGGTCCTCCTCGACCAAAAATTCCAGATTTTGTGTTTGGGGACATATATGAGAGAGAGTGTGTGTTTTTAGGACAAGGAATAGGCTTGGGTTAAGATGACATAATGTGAAATATCAAGAGAAACCATAGAAATACATTAAAATATTCACTAATGCTCCATATAAACACGAACTAAGAACCAACTCTTCAATAAGAAGAGGGTGGTGGCCGAGGCCACCATGTAAGAGTTTGTGGCATGATACCATGAAGAATTATCCTTGGGTTCATAGCCACTACTCATCAACGAAGCTCACATATCACAAAATGATATTAAGAGAATTGAATTTCTTAATTTTGGAATTATGGGGGGAGGGATAGCCCAATGTATTAGGACCGCACTCCCCCTATCTCCATGCCTACACCTAAATCAAATAAGAGTCAAGACATAGGTGAGTATGCAAGGTGATCAAGTCAAGCTCCTGGAATCTTTGATATTTAGTTCATTCCTCAAATAACAAAACCTTGCTTCATCAAGTAGCTTCATGAAAATGTCGGCAAGTTGGTCTTTGGTTGACACATAGGATAGCTCAATATCACCTCGAGCAACATGTTCTCTAATGAAGTGATGAACAAATCTCAATATGCTTTATCCTTGTGTGATCCACTGGATTATAGGAAATCTTGATAGCACTTTCATTGTCCCATAGAAGAGTCACTTTGTCACAATGGACACCGTATTCCTTTAAAGTTTGCCTCATCCATAGCAATTGAGTACAAGGACTAGTAGCTGCCACATACTCGGCTTCGGCGGTGGAGAGAGATATACAATTTTGCTTCTTGGAAGACCAACACACCAAGGACCTCCCAAGGAATTGGCAAGCCCTGGAGGTTGATTTTCTATCATCCTTCTCACCAGCCCAATCCGAATCCATGTATCCACAAAGAGAGAAAGTTGAGCCCCTAGGATACCAAATACCATAGTTTGGGGTATGAACCAAATATCGAAAGATTATCTTGACCGCCATCAAATGGATTTCTTTAGGAGCCGCTTGATATCTTGCACACACTCCTACACTCAACACAATATCAGGTCTAGATGCACAAAGGTAAAGCAAAGAGCCAATCATGGACCGGTATACCTTTTGATCCACATCTTTACCATTTGGGTTTAGTTCAAGATGAGTCTTTGTTGCCATGGGAGTGGGATCTCCATGTAGATCTTTCATGTTGAATCTTTTCAGCATATCTTGAGTATACTTGGCTTGGTTGCAGAATATTCCTCCTCTTACTTGCTTGATCTCAAAACCAAGAAATACCCTCAATTCTCCCATCATAGACATCCTGAACCTGTCAGACATAAGCTTAGAGAATTCATCATTAAAAGCTTTGTTAGGTGAGCCAAAGATAATATCATCTACATATATTTGGCATACAAAAAGCTCCCCATGGACTTTCTTAGTAAAAAGGGTGGGATCGATTTTCCCAACCTCAAACCCACGATCTAACAACAACTCTCTAAGGTGCTCATACCACGTGCGTAGAGCTTGTTTGAGCCCATAGAGCGCCTTATCAAGTTTGTAGACATGGTTTGGAAAGTTGGGATCCTCAAACCCTAGGGGTTGCTTTACGTATACCAACTCATGCAAAGGACCATTAACAAATGCACTTTCTACATCCATTTGTTGTAATTTAAATTTATGGTGTGCCGCATAAGCAAGAAGGATACAGATGGACTCAAGGCAAGCCACAAGTGCATATGTCTCTCCACAATCGATGCCTTCAATTTGAGAGAACCCTTGTGCAACCAAACTTGCCTTGTTACTCACCATAATTCCATGCTCATCTTTCTTGTTCTTGAATATCCATTTGGTGCCTATAACATTGCGGCAATCTTTTGGCTTTTCAACTAACTTCCATACTTTGTTTCTCTCAAATTTCTTGAGCTCTTTGTGCATTGCATCCAACCAATCCGAATCTTCAAGAGCTTCCCATACTTTCTTTGGCTCCTCCATGGAAATGTGTGCTTGGTGCTCACCAAAGTTCTTCAGTTGAGCTCGAGTGGATATCCCTCTTCTTAAATCTCCTACCACATTCTCAAGAGTGTGTTCTCTCAATTCCAATATTCTATCCATTCTAGCTTGGCGACGAGTTTCGATCTCCTTATTGTTTCTTCTGGGGATCACTTCATCATTTTGGTCCTCGTCTTGACCATGAACTTGACCTTTATAATCATTGGAATTATTCTCTTCTACAAGAGGCAAATATTGACCTTGGTCTTGATCAAGCATACTTCTAGACAGGCATTGAGCTTCCCTTATGGCAGTTTCTATAGATCTTCCTTGTGTAATAGGCTTAGCACCATTAGACATTCTGGCAAATGGAGACTCGAGCACCTCCTGGCTAGAGGTTTCTTCTTGATCAATAGGTTGAGGGTCCACAGCTTGTCTTTGGCATGGGTCATTGTCCTCCTCGATAGGAGCTTGTTGATGTTGTGAAGATGAGGGGTCCACTTGAGTAGAGAATAGTTCTTATCGATCCGCCATAAGGGTTTCCTCAACAGGGCGGATGAAACCCCCACCCATTCTTCCTATGGCATCCTGAGGCATTTCATCATCTACATCACAGACATCAACACACCCCGCTTGGGGACCATCATATTCTTCAAACACCACACTACAAGATTCTATGATAGTTCCGGAGAGCTTGTCATAGATTCTATAAGTGTGGGATTCGAGACCATAACCAACAAAAATACCCTCTAATGCTTTGGAATCAAACTTGGACAAACGAATACCCTTAATGCGATAGAAACACTTACAACCGAGCACCCGGAAGTATGAAACGTTGGGCTTGTTACCGATAAGAATTTCATATGGAGTCTTGATAAATTCTTTTAGGAGGTAGAGATGGTTTGATTCATGGCATGCGGTGGAGATTTCTCTAGCCCAGAGATTTAAACTCTGCCAACATGGTCCTTGCAATATCAATAAGAGTCCGATTCTTCCTCTCAGCTACACCATTTTGTTGAGGGGTATATGTAGCGGAATATTGATGTTTTATTCCCTCAACACTAAGAAATCCATTCAATGTGTAGTTCTTAAACTCGGTACCATTGTCACTTCTTATTGTTAATACTGGGACATTGTGTTGATGTTGAGCCATGTTGATGAAGTCAATGAAGTTTTCTTGGGTCTCACTTTTCATCTTGAAGAAATATACCCAAGTGTATCTTGAGTAGTCATCAACAATCACCAAGCAATATTTCTTCCCACCAAGGCTTGCATGAGATGGAGGACCAAAAATATCCACATGAAGGAGCTCCAAGATCCTCTAGGACTTGATGTAGTTCTTAGGCTTGTGGGGAGAATCATGCATCTTTCCTTCAACACATGCCCTACAAACACTATCTTTGGCAAAGCAAACATTTTCTTTTAGTCCAACAATATGACCATCCTTGTGGAGGCTTTGCAAAGTTCTCATGTTGACATGAGCTAGACGGCGATGCCATAGCCAACCCACATCGGCCTTTACGAATAAGCACATCGGACTTGTAGTGGTTTTCCCTGAGAAGTCCACCACATACAAGTCATTTTTAACGTACCCAACGAAAGTGACCTTTAGAGACTTGCTCCACATGAGGATCACAATATCATTATCAATAAATACGGCAAAACCCATCTTTCCAAGAGCACGGACTGAAAGTAAATTATAGCCAAGGGTCTCAACAAGCATGACGTCCACGAGAGTGATATCGTGTGCAACCACAACTTTGCCGAAACCCATTACCTTAGACTTTGACTTGTCGGCATAGGTCACAGATATTTGATCAATATTTGGTCTCAACTCCTTGACACTAGATGCACTTCAGGTCATATGACTTGTGCATCCACTATCAAGCACCCATTTTGACCCTCCGGAAGCATAGGTCTACAAAAGATCAAACTAGTTTATAGGTACCCATTTTTCAATGGGTCCTCTTTTGTTAGCAACAAAGATCGTGTGAACCCAAATAGACCAAGCAATATAACCATCAAATGGGCCAACATATTGTGCATATACAGCACCATAATAATCATGCATTAAAACATAGTGAGGGTTAGAACTTCTTGCAAAATCATCATGAGACATAGTTTTGCATTCGTGGACTTACTATCCACAATGACCTTGTCCTTTTCTTGTGTGGGCTTGGTGGCATGCTTCGCACCCAACCCGCCCCGGTGTACCGCGATACACGTCACAGCGTCCCGCGTCGCACCTTGCCGCGCGCCACGTTCCCCACGCGCCTCACCTACCCCGTACGCGGTTAACCGCGCGACCCCACCACCTACCCCCGCTAGCCCCACACCCTTCCACGCAATTCCCTCTCCACTGCGTCGCCCTCTCCCCTCGATCCTCTGCTCCGTCGCCGCCGCCCTGCGAGCGCGCCGTCCTCTCTGCAGCATCGCCGGCTTCCTGTCCTCGCCTCGCCAGCGCGAGTCTGGCCCCAACTCGGCCCGCACGCTGCCATGCCTGCCGCCCATCTCGCCTTCCTGTGCGTGTGATGCTCCACCGCCGGTCGCCCCGAGCTCGTCATCCTCCGCGGCCAAGGGTACCATGCCGCGAGCCTGGCGTCGCCTTCCACCCGCAGGTGCCGTCGCCCGTGGCCCCTCAGCGAACGCTGATCCTCTCCGGCCTCCGCCGGCCAGCCCCAGCGAGTCCGGCATCACCCTCTGCCGCATCCTCTGTGAGCCGCCGCCCTGTCCTCCGCCCGGGCCCGCGCGATCCCGCCGTCGCAGCGGTGCTCCGCCACTCTACCTCGCCTTCACCTCGCGCCCTCGCCTCCTACTGGACATAGGTTGAACTCCCCGCGTCCTGCTCCGTGACCGCCTCTGTCGCCCCGACCTCCTGCTCTTCCACGTGGTGCCCCGCCGCCAGCCATCGTGCCACGGGCTGCCGTCGACCTCCGCGCGTGCGAGGTGCTATTGCCCTTGTGCGTGTCTACGTGTCCTTGACCAATACGATGCTGCTCCTGCGTAAGCCTGTGGTGTTGTTGGCTTGTTGTCGTTTGGGTGGAATGGTTGCTGCCATCTAAGCCAAGATCTGCTCATGAGCCCATCAAGATCTTCGTGATGACAAGTTCAACACCTTAATAGTAGACCTCCACCAAGATCTTCGGTACCACTCGCATGACGGACAAGGATGTACCTAAGTTCGCCATCGACAATCGAAGACGAGGAAACCCTAGAGATCTCCTTCATGTATCCGATGGCCGAAACCCCGAAGACCGATCCCGGAGTGCGAAACCGAACCTGAACTCCCAGGATCTTCGACCCTGAGATGTGTAACCCCTACCTATCCCTATTTTTATAAATGCCATATAAACTTGTTGCATATTAATTCATCCATACTCGCATACATGATTATTTGTTCGGGGTACTTTGTCTTTTCACCTCACAATTAAATATGGAGACCATATGTGGGCGATTCTAGTCTTATACTGTAGCAAACTGATGCCATATTTTCGCCTTGTTAAGACAACATTTAAATTACAGTGTAGCTAAAGAACATAAACCTCCCAATTAATTATCGGGACCCTGGTTCCGCTTAATATTGCCTACTTGCATCGCATCTTCACCATGTCAAGCATCATATCATGAACATGCTGATCTTCTGCCATAGTATTAAATAGTGCATCCGGTGTTTCTTTTAGTGCTTTGGTTCTTCGCGGATTAGGCCGTTGAGTTGATGCGAGTATTGACAATTCTTCGGACAATGAATCTTTGGCAGTGTTTCCCAGGCTAGCAATCTCCCCCTTTCTACCTATTTTGCATTTGTAGTCTTTACTTCCTCCTGTTGATCTATTGTTATCTGTGTTGCGATGAATTAGTTTCCGTGCACCCTTTATATTCCTTGCAGCCTCTATATTACCTTGGACACATCCTATTGCCTGTTGTTTGATACACAGTTGGCCTTGCGAGTCATAGTTGCTTGCTTAGGTGCTGCTTTGCGTTGTTATCTTTCCACCATTGTTGGAAGGTGGGCACATGTTTAACGGTGGAGATGATCATGGCTTTAATTATAACTTGTTAAATAAAATGCTGGGAATAGATATAACTAATGCAGAGGCATCGGTGGGCAATAGATGTTATTTGGTTCTTCCACGCTCACTTGTGTCCCGTAGGCCCCGAGTACTTGATACATGTTTCTTGACTATTCGCACTATCCACATATGGGAGACTCTATGGATCCCCCTTCGCATGAGCTTGATTCGTACTTTATTTCTTGGGGCCACAAACTAGTTTGGGGCTTTATTACTATCATGTACTTATGCCATGCTTTACTGCTTTATTTAAGATTGCGCGTGGAGCACATGTACTGTTTAGGAACCTCGTGCCACGTTTACGCTGTATCAACAAGCCCAGTCACACTTTCGGGTTCCCAGTCGTTTACAGTCGTCGCCACACACCCTGGGTCCGTCGCGGAGCCGGCCGACTTCGTAACGGGTAGCTTATTGGGGGTGGCCCCCTCAAATACTTTATGAATCTTGTGAATGCATTGTCATGAGGCCTCGTTGTGTTTTATTTGGTTCCTACCGAGGTTGACCGTGTGTGTGTTGCTATTTTTGCACCCCTGCAGGGTAAAAATTTCTGAAACCGTGTCCACGGTTATGGACTACTTGGATCATAGTATCTCGATCATAGACAACTATAACTAAAGTAGTGCTACAAATTTGACTATGGAATGACTAGTAATCAGCTACACTATAATGGAATGAGTAAATAAAAGTGCCAACAACTATTGAGTTTGGGATATCTCTGGCTAATTGCATCTGACTAGTAAGTATTACAACTATAACGGAATGGTTAACTAAAACTTCCCACTTCTTATGTATCAGGATGACTCATGCTATCTATATCTGACTAGTAAGTGCTGCAACTATAATGGAATGAATAAAATTGCCAACTGTGTGAGTTCCTCGGTTTGACTTCCTCGTTTGGTCTCGAGGGGGAATACCAGGATGGGTATGGTTGGTGTTAGTATCAGGTTGGATTCGAATAGGTCTTTCTTACCCCTCTCTAATAACCGACAGATGTATCGAGTCTCTATAGGTTGTTTAGTGCATGATGCGTTGCCGCTTCAGTCCACCATACCTATGTAGGCGAGAGCCGCCGAATTCTAGCCTCGTCATGTACTGGCCTCGGTACTGACCGCTCCCTTTTTTCTTTGCCCTTTGTTGGCACCCCTTTTGTTTTATCAGGTACGAGATCGACGTCGTTAGCAGGGTTACCCTTCCGGCTTGGCCTGGGCAAGGTTATGGACGCCACTAGTTATTCTTCAGGGCTCTTAGCCCCATTTGCATCTTGTCCATACTCAGATGTTGTATTGTTTTCAAGGTGATTTGGATCTTTGTACTGTATATCTGTATTCTTGACTCATTGAGTTGTTGATGTATATATATGTTCAGTGGGTTCCATCGTGGACTATTGTGTAATGGTATTACTTTGTTTTCCACCCGCACGCAAGTGCTTGGTGGGCATCTTTGAATCGTTTCTATGCGGGTTTGGTGGGAAGTGCTAAAATCTACATAGGGCCGATTCGAGGGTGTTACAGGTTTCAAACTACCAACGCCACGAGAGGCCTCCCTTGTTCTCCGATGAACCTCACCCCAACGGGTTCGATTCACCTCTTCCACTAAACGGCAACCTTCGAGGTGGAAGCCGACACCTTTACAACGAGTTCGGGGCACATATCCACAACTTAATTGGAGGCTCCCAAATATAAGAAAGTTGTCAAACAATCAAAGACAAGCTTGTAAGAACCAAATCAAAAGCTAGGGTTTCCAAAGAAACACTAGAGCATGGGGGCCCTCAATTGAATGAGGGGGAAATGAAGATCTCTCTTGGTGAAGTTGTAGATCAAGGCCTCCTCCTTCGATTCTCCAAAGATCAATGACTTTGGATGATTGCATGAAGAGATCTTGTTGATTTGGTGGCTCAAATGGGGATGGTGTTCTTCACTGGGTCGAGCAGCTGGAGGAAGGGGATAAGGTCCTCTATTTCTGACTGTTGGAGAAAAGTCAGACTAGAGACTCCGGCCTGCACACTGGAGACTCCGATCTACATCGGAGATTCTGGCCCATCTCCAGACCAGCCTCCGGACCAGCTATCTGGCTCACCCAGCCCTTCTAGGAACCAAGTGGACCGGAGACTCCGGTCCAATCACACCGGAGACTCCTGTCTGAGGCTTGGACTAGAGACTCTACTCAGACTGCGGACCTTTCTCTGGACCACCTATCTGGCTGACCTAGGCTGAAATTTGAAGCCCCCTCTGGAGATCCCTGGGGAAACTCCGGACCACACCGGAGACTCCAGTCCAAACAGACTGGAGACTCCGGTCTAGAATTCCCAGGAACATGTAGATATTTTAGGGAAAGTTCTGTAGGCCAACAGTCCTTTTCACTTTGCATCATATCAACCTATAGACAATAGCATACTGTAAAATGCTCTACTTGTTGTTAACTAACACCAAAAGTGAGTATGATAGTAAATGTCCTTTCACCCATGATATAGGAGTTATCCCATATCAAAATGACAAGGCAATAGACAATGAGCATCTTAGCGATCTTTTTATTTGCTATTTGCATAGGTTTTTATTGAGGATGCTTCATAGAATGCTCATTATGGTTATGCTGCAAGTTTCCACCATGATTAGGCATGGCTTAGTCAAGCCGCCAAGGCGTTTCTCTAACACATATACAAACTCCATGAGCTTACAAGTTCCCCTTTTATTTCACACCGTCAGGATCCATAAACAAAAGAACATGATATCACTGAATAATAAGTGCAATGCTGAAAGCGTTCCCCGTGATAGCATGGTTCTGCTCATTCTCAACTTATAAAGTGCAAGCATATACGCAACATAGATGGACGCAATGGTTCAAGTTTATTAAGTGCAATAAAGTAAAGTGTGTCATCAAGTTTGTGAGAGATTTTCTAACTAATTTTCACATAACAAGCAAACATTTTTTTTGGAAGAAAACAAAGCATAATAAATATACAAGGAATAGAAAAGATGCTAATGGGTAGATATGGTGGACTCTTTTTGACAATCCTGGTTATGGGGAGTTGGATGCACAAATAAAACGTATACTCAGCGCAAGTGATGGCTAGCAATAGAAAGGGAGCGACAATCGAGAGAACAGTAACTGTCATAATCATGCTTGCGACAAAACAAAATTAATAGTGGCATAAAAGTGACACAAGAACTCTAAGGCAAAATAAATCATCGAGGCTTAACTAACCTTTTGTTTATTCATATGCATGCGTGAGCATGTGCCAAGTCAATTCAAATTAAACATTCATAGGGGGATACCACAATGTCATACCAAGTTATGAATAGAACAATGCAAGCAAACATTTATATGACATGCTACAAACTATTAATGGATTGGAACTGGTCATAAGAGAGCAAGAACTACTAAGCATCCATTAAATAATATACACCTTACATGAACAGACTAAGCATGCCCACAATGATGGTTATATGTACAAAAATGAAAACAAATAGAGTTCATACTAGCCTCTTACCACACCTCGAGTTGTCGTAAATCATCATTGCCCTTCACTTGTGTGACTTGAATAATAAGATAAAAACAAACTCCAAGGAGTCACTGAGGACTTCTGAACCCTGCAACGAACTTTACAAAACTAGAGAAGAACAACAAATATTTTTGGGTTTTCGATTTTTAAAGACAAGTACCAAAGGAAAGAGCAAACAAAGCAAAAATATTTTTGGGTTTTTCGAATAATCGAATCAAAGCAAAAAAGGATGAAGCAAACCAAGGCTAAAATATAAAGAAGCAAATAGAGAGAAATAACGAAAATATTTTTAGTCTTTTGTGTTTTGGAAAGCAGAAATAAAGCGAGAACAAAAACTAAAAAGAAAGCGAAACATGGATATGCAAAGTACCGACATAACATGATATGTAGATGAGTGTGATGTCGGTATACCTCCCCCCAAGCTTACGCTTTTGGCCTGAGTGGGGATCAATCCCAAGCTGGCCAAGAATGAGCGCCTCCATAATATGACGAAGAAGTGCCTTCGTCCTGATACGAACTCAAGGACGCCCCGGCATATTGCGCAGAGTAGTCGTAAGAGGGCGCATCCCCCTGGTGTTGCCCATGGAAACCAAGCAAGCGGAGCTGCCCGTCCACCTCCTCCTTGGAGCTCGACCATGGCATCCTGCAAATACTGAACAAAGTAGGCTGTGGCAAGGGAATTTCGCTCTCATCTCCGTCAGTAAACAACATCATGTAAACTAAACTCTCTGTACTAGAGTTAGAAGTAACAAAGTGATGTGTTTTCATAGCAGCAAGGTCAAGCCTTTATGGTGTCAACATAGTATCATTAGGATCAACAGAAAGTTCCAAGGCAGCAACCATGCGTGCAGCCAAGCGACGAGCAATGAGAGAACCAAGATTATACTTGGTTTCATTATTAAGAGCAGCAGTAAGAAAAGCTAAATGATAATTAGAAATATTACTAGTGTTCTCTCTACCAAGAATGCTAGTGGCAAGATAGTAAGCAAAATATCTAAGAGTTGGGAGTTAAATGTTTCTTATCTTCCCGCGCTGTGTTGTGTGGTCATCATCATTTGTTACACTTTGGTAAAGTTCTAGAAAATCAGCGAGTCGACCTTGGATCTTCTTTACTGTCCCAGTCATGCCAATGCCTATAATGCTGCAAAATATTTCCAATGGCATGGTAATAGGCATATCATAGATTTTGAATGAAACAGTTGACCTATAAGGGGTGTTAGTGAAAGTGAAACTTTCAACAAAAGTTTTGGTGAGCAAGGTGTATTGCTCACTCTCATCCTACATGTAGGTGGTTAGACCAACCCTCTGAACAAGAAGTAGGAAATCATCAAGGATCCCTGCAGCTTGCAAAAAGGCAAAGCAAGGGAAGGTGGATGGATGAGCATCTCCCTCATTGCCAAAGCGCGATGCAATAAGATCTTCATTATATGATGGCCTAAATTGAGACGTTGATCTCGAAGGCCTTGCCCTCCTAGGTGTGTCTCTCTCAAATACTTCCCCAAAAGTATGATTGTTCATCTCTCCTTTTTCTGAAATTTTAGACAATCATCACAAATAATAATTACAAAGTGATTACATAATGAAAGGAACTACTTATAGGGACTTGCAAGAGGGCTAAACATGCATCAAAACAATTTCTCTAAGCATAAAACAAGCATGCAAGCTCATATAACCTGTCACCTACAGTAGAAAAATACTCAAGATATAACCCACTAAACACAAATCTACTTGGACAAGCGGAGGAGTCACATACCGGAGAACAAATGCTCCAAATCTTAGCAGCAAAGGTGGGCTGAGCAAAGAGATCGAAAATCACGAGCAAGAACAGCAGGAACACGAGTTTGAGCAATGAACTGGTATTTTCTTGGGAGAGAGAGAGGAGTGGAAGGTGGGAGAATAAGTGGAGGGCCAGGGGTGGCCCACACCATGGCCAGGCATGCCCCTGGTGTGGCCGCGCCACCAGGTGTTGTGCCTGCCTGGTGGGCCCCCCTGAGTGACTCCAGGTACTTCTCTACCCCTCGTTTGACGTAAAAATTTAATATGAATTTTCTGGAATTTTTCGAGACACTTTATTTTTGGCAATTTTCAGGTGTTGATGAATGATTTTCTGGAAGAAAAAATGATTTTGGAATGATGCAATAACAAAACTAAACTAAAACTTCAGAAGTTCTAAGACACTCTAATATGCAAGCAACTAGCAATAGAAAAGTAAACTAACTGGAAGAAAAAATTAAAAATGGACAAAATAAAAGTAAGCGAGGATAATCATGATGAATACATTGTTTTATTCATTAAAATCCATTTGTTAACAAGGTTGATCAGGTCTTATTACCAAAACAATTATATGAAACAAAACTTTGCATTCCACTAAACGATTATGTTACCTCAACCCTAATAGCAATAGTCCCAATCATAATGATTTCATAGTTTTCTTTTGGTATGGGACAATATATTTCTCCAAGTTGGATGCCCTCAATATTTTCAATTGAATTTAGGCCATAAGTCTTATCAATCTTCTTAGGTAAATAGACAGTATGCTCCTTGTCATTAACATTAAAAGTTACCTTTCCTTGATTACAATTAACGAGAGCACCTGCAGTATTAAGAAAAGGTCTCCCAAGAAGAATAGACATATTATCATCTTCAGGAATTTCAAGCACAACAAAGTTAGTTAATATCAAGCAATTATGAGCCACTTGAACAGGAACATCCTCACATATACCAACAGGAATAGTAGTAGATTTATCAGCCATTTGCAAAGATATATCAGTTGGTATTAATTTCTCCAATTGAAGTCTCTTGTAGAGAGAAAATGCATAACACTAACTCCTTCTCCCAAATCACACAAAGCAGTTCTAACATAATTATTTTTAATAGAACATGGAATAGTTGGAATCCCTGGGTCTCCAAGTTTCTTTGGAACCTTACCATTAAAGGAATAATTAGCAAGAAAAGTAGAAATTTCCTCATTAGGGATCTTCATTTTATTAGAGACAATATCCTTCATATACTTTGAATAAGGAGGTAATTTAATAGCTTCAGTTAAAGGAATTGGCAAAAATAAAGGTTTCATCCACTCACAAAACTTATTATAGTGTTCTTCTTCCTTTGACTTGTGTTTCTTATCAAGAAAAGGCATTGGTTTTTGAACCCAAGGTTCTCTTTCACTACCATGTTTGTTAGCAACAAAATCTTCCTTAGTGTATTTAGTATTCTTAGTGTGCCTTTCAGGTTCTTCTTCAATTTCTTCTTTATCAGGAGCGTCATGTTTCTCATTACCACTCTCAGTTTCAGCATCAAAAACAGATATACTATTAGGATCTTTAGCAGGTTTAGAAGATTCTACAACCGTTTTATGTTTCTTTTTCTTTCTCTTAGAAGAAGTACCCCTATTTTCAACTTGTTGAGAATCCTGCTCAATTCTTTTAGGATGTCCTTCGGGATATAAAGGATCCTGAGTGAGAGCTCCACTCTAGTTCTAATTTCATAAGCATGTTTTTCTTTAGAAGCATGAACTAGAAAATCATTTTGTACTTTAGTAAGCTGATCAATTTGAGTTTGAACCATTTGGAAATGTTTAACAAGCATTTTAACATCATTGGAGGTTCTTTCCACAATATATCTTAACCCATTAATAGCTCTAGTGTTTTACATTAAATGATTATGCACTCTCTTATTAAAATTATCTTGCTTAACAACAAAGATATCAAATTCTTCTAAGCATTGATCAGGAGGTTTAGAATAAGGAATATCACCTTCATAAAAATGTTAGAGAGAGTGTACCTCAATAGTGGATGAGTGGGAGATTGGCTTGCATAATTCTTCTATAGGAGGTAAATTCTTCACATCTTTAGATTTAATACCCTTCTCCTTGAGACATTTCTTAGCTTCCTTCATCACTTCATCATTTAGTTCAATCACTCCCCTCTTCCTTGGTGTTAGTGTTGGCCCAGGCACAATTGGCTCAGGTGCAGTTGACTCACGTGTCTAGTCATAATAATTCTTGCTTATTTTAGCTATTAATTCCTCAGCTTCTTCAGGAGTTCTCTTCGTGAAAACACAATCAACAAAACTATCTAGGTATGTCCTAGATTCATCAGTTAGTCCATTATAATATATTTCAAGAAGCTCATTTTTAGGTAATGGACATCCAGGGTGTGCGTGAATCAAATCACAAAACCTTGCCCATGATTCATGCAATTTCTCCTCTTCTCCCTGTTTAAAATCAAAAAGTTCCTGCAAAATGGCATGTCGAGCACTAGGAGGAAAATATTTCTGAAAGAAGATATCAATCAAGAAATCAGGGCTATCAATAGATCTAGGAGGTAAATTATTAAACAAAGCTTTAGCTTCTCCTTTTAGTGAAAAAGGGAAAATTTTAGCAACAAAGTAGGCGTGCATCTTAATATCATCATAAAATAAGCCACTCATGGTAGACAGCTCAGTCATATGTGCTACAGCACTTTCATTTTTAGTCCCGCAAAAAGGTTCCTTCTCAGCAATGGTTATGTAAGATAAATCAAGAGAGAAATCATAATCCTTATCTTTCATGTCTATGGGAGATGTAGCAAACTTAGCATTAGGAGATAATTTAGGTCTAACAGTACGTCTCTCGAGAAGACTCTTAATAGCACTTGTACCATGAGTGTTTTGACATTCTTTAGTAAATTCATCAGTCATTTCAATATAACCGTCATCAAGATCATAGCTCTCTCTAGGCTCATGTGAACTAACAGGTGTAGTAGTATCTTCATTAGGAGTTTTTGTATTTCCAGCTATAGTTCTAGTAATCATAGCATCTAGTAAAGGACCTAATGAACCACTCTTATCAAGAACAGTAGAAGTAGCATCATGAGTATTAGAAGCAATTTCAGATTCAGCAGAGGTAGCAGTATGTTTAGCATGTGTATGTGGTGGTGGTGTAAGGAGCTTACTTATCAAAGATGGTGAATCAAGAGCAACAGAGGTGTTTAGAACTATACATCTCCTTGTAGTGGATGGTAATATAGAAACTTTTCCATCACGAGTCTTACCCATGATGAATGGATAGCAGCGAACAATAATGATTCCAAGTGAACTTGATAAATAGAGCTATGCTCCCCGGAAACGGCGCTAGAAAATAGTCTTGATGACCCACAAGTATAGGGGATCGCAACAGTCTTTGAGGGAAGTAAAACCCAGTTTATTGATTCGACACAAGAGGAGCCAGAGAATATTTATAAGCCTTAACAACTGAGTTGTCAATTCAGCTGCGCCTGGAAAAGATTTTGCTCACAGTAGTTTATCAGTAGCAATAGTTTTGTAATAGCAATAGCAAAGTAATAGCAGTAGTAAAATAAAGATAATAGTAACAATTGAAGTAAACAATAGTATTAAAGCACGGTAGGCATAGGGATGGATGGACAGGCGTTGCATGGACAAGACAATTCATGTGACAATCAAGATATAGGGCATTTGCAGATAAATAAGATAAAGCATCCAAGTACAAAATAATCATAGGCATGTGTTCCATATATAGTCATACGTGCTCGCAATGAGAACTTGCACAACATCTTTTGTCCTGCCAGCCGGGGCCTCAAGAGAATCTACTGGCAATTAAGGTGCTCCTTTTAATAGAGCACCAGAGCAAAGCATAAACACTCCATGAACACACATGATCCTCACATCACAGCCATCCCCTCCAGTTATCCCGATTTCTGTCACTTCGGGGCCTCGGGTTCCGGACAATAATGTGTGTATACAACTTGCAGGTAAGATCATAAACAATACTATCATCATGAATCAATAACATGTTCAGATCTGAAATCATGGCACTCGGGCCCTAGTGACAAGCATTAAGCATAACAAGTTGCAACAATGTCCAAACGCACTAACAATAGATACTAGGCACCATGCCCTAACAATCTGATGCAATTACATGAACGATCTCATCCAATCCCTACCATCCCCATATCCTACTGCGAGGGATTACTCACTCATGGATGGGGGATTCATGGATGGTTGATGGAGAAGCGATGGTGATGATGATGGCGATGATCTCCTCCAATTCCCTATCCCGTCAGGTGTCAAAACAGAGTTTCTGGTTCCGAATCATGGTTTCTGGTGGTGGCGGCGCAGTGGAACTCTATCTGGATAAACATTGAACCCCCCCTCTGTTTTTAGGTCAGAGGGCTTATATAGACGAAAGGAGAGGTCGAGGCAGAGACCGAGGCGGCCACACCACCCCCTGGCACGACCTGGCCTGGCCCGCGCGGCCAGGTGGTGTGGGCCCCTCGTAGCCCCCTCTGTCTCATCTTCTGGTAAAATAGGAGTTTTGCGATATTTTCCGGAAATTTTCCTGAAAATTGATTTTCTGCACAAAATTAGACACCAAAGCAATTCTGCTGAAAATAGCGTTAGTACGCATTAGTTGTATCCAAATCACACAAATTAGAGAAGAAACAATAGCAAAAGTATATGGGAAAGTAGATATTGTTTTGGACGTATCAGCTACACGAACAAACTTCACAATGCATGTTTGGTACTAGTTCTCGTTACATGACCTACCAGCATATGGGATATTTTTTGGCTGGTGTGTGCATGGGAAATTCCCATGTACAAGATGCAAAGCGGCTATGAGGTTCCTTTGGCTAAACAAGGGTCACAAGTATGTTTTCTTTGACTTGCATAGACAATTCCTAGACCCTGACAATCCTTTTAGACAAGACATGGTGACCTTCACCAAAGATATAGCTATCGAACACTTGGCACTGCCTGAGATGACAGGTTTCCAGATTCATGAGTAGTTAGATGCTCTCTAGCCTGATCCCGAACGTCTCGGGTATTAATCTGGGATATGGTAAGCACTACAAGGAATCTGGCTATTATGACCCTCTATTTTCATCACAGAATCGTCATAGTAGTCCATTTATGACGATTCTATGACGATTTTGAGATCGTCGAAAGTTGAGCGTCGCAAATGAACTATAACGATGTTTTTGGTAAAATTGTCATAACCGTATATGACGATATTGGATCGTCATAACTGTTATGACGATCCAGTATCGTTACGGGCGATTTGGCCTGGCCAGGTCAGCTCCGACGTGGCCGATCTGACGTGGCACGAAATCAGCCCAGTCCACGTCTGTTGTTTACATGGGCCAAGCCCAATAATTCAGCTCATTTATGTTTTTTCCTTACTCTTTCTCGACTGCTACATGGGCCAAACCAAACATTTATGCCGTTTTATTCTATGGGCCTTAACCTATTTATAGTCCATTTAAATTTAAATTCAGCCCTTTTAATAACCTGGTTCTAAGATAGGTCCCACTTGTCATGTACAATACAGGCCCCACTTTCCATGTACAATACAGGCCCCACTTGTCATGTTCAACTCACAAATTGACTACACACGTCAGAAGGGTCCAAAATGACATATTTGTTCCAGTCACGTGTGCCACAATTAAATGTTTCTATTCACATGTTTGATGTCATATACACAATCAATACTTGAGACAGATCAAAGAGAACAAATAAAATTAATTAAAACAACTGCCAAAAATTAGACTAGTACAATATCTACAGTCTATTACAACCCAGATATTCCTAACTATTACAAGAAATGGCTCTCCTTGCTGGCTACTCTTCACAAGTTCGGTGGCTTCAGATTCCTTAGGCCTAGAGCCCATGTAAACGAGGAACAGACACATTTTTAGTCTCAAAGAAAGACATACCTATAATCCAGCAAATGAACCTGACAACCAATTGTAGATAAGTACTTTCACTATTCTATACAATAACACAGCAGCTAGAAACAGAATAGTGAACATATCCTAAAGCATGAGCATGGAGAAAAAACTACTAAAATGAATACCAACAACCTCTAAGAAGAAATAGACACTTGCTTTCTCATTATACAATCATATTCAGCGAACTGAAAGTCTATTCTAGACAGTACCAATCCAGTGCAAGATAAATGATCAAATATGTCATGATGCGAAAAATCCAAGATAAAAACATAGATCATGGATACCAACTCAGCAATCAGGACTGACTAATGAATGTCACATATAGACAGTACTGCGCTTACTACTAGACATTAGTTGTTATACTAATACAACACTATTAAAACTACTGGTAAGGATCAGCAAGGATCGGAAGGGAGCGGGCGGAGAACTCACTAAAACATTCATCAAGGAGGTAGTTGAAGGTGTAGGCCAGCTGCTTGTTAAGCTTTCTCTTGTCTTGGTTCTTCTTGATCTTGTCCTAGAGATTCTCTAGCTCCAGGTTCTTCCACCTGTAGTCGCCCCGCCATCTCGCAGGAGAAAACATAGCTGCAAACCCGATCAGACAAGGCTCCAAAGTTCTCCAGCTCTAGGTAATCACTTCACCTTGTCCTACCACCCATAAACAAAAAACCGAGATCAGACAAGCAATAGCAAAATAGTTAATCAAACATCCAATTTGCTTCAAAAGTACAACTAGTAGCTCTACATAATTGCACAACACATATACTAGTTGAAGGTGTTTTGGCATATCTTTTAGCTGATATTTTTTATGTACAGAATCAAAATGTTCATAGAAAGTAATGTATAGAGCTAATCATAGACTAGTTCAAACATGATGGATACTAGGGAATTTTTTTCATTAAAGAGCACAAGTTGTACTACAGTGATGCATACATAATGAACCAGACATTCAGTTTGGAAGAAATGGTGACGGAAAGCTGAAACACGGTTGGTATTTGTTCTTCCACACAAGAAATACTAATATAAGTCTAATGCACCCATGTTCAGAACACAAGAATTTCATCAATAATATTAAATCCCCACAGATACAGCAAGGATACACACACAGGTATCAATTGTGCTTGTATCAAAAACCTTGTCACATCTCTTCCATGCCAAGCATACACACACAGGTATCACTTGCTTGTATCAAATAAAGCAACAACATTATAAAAACAGTAATGCTACCAGAAAGCTCATGCTCAAAAATATCAGTTGATATCACACCAACAAAAATAGTACACCTATCATATGCATGCCTAGAGATAAGGCTTGATGATATGAACTAAGAAACCTAAGAATCCTAATCTGACCAGGCTTCAATCGACTTGTTATGGTTGATGAAATCCCACTAAAATCCAAACCCTACCCTCATGGAATATGTGCATCGACGGAGCTGACTCACATGGAGATGGATCCATGTCATGGGCACCAGCAACTTACCTTGCTGTGCAAGCGGATGGAGCACCTAGGCTCTAGCAGACAATGGGGTGGCTCTCGTCGATGATCTCCTCAAGGCATCCGACGCTCACGGGGGTCCCGTGGAGTTTTTCGACCTTGGATCAGTCCACCTAGGTATTCTCCTCGGTGGGGCAGAGCCGCTCCTTGATGGACTCGACCAGAGCCCCCATCGTCGGGGCCGCCACCGCTAGAGCCCCCATCGTCGGGGCCACCGCCGCCAGAGCCCCCATCGTCGGGGCCGCCAACGCTAGAGCCCCCATCGTCGAGGCCGCCACCGCCAGAGCCCCCATCGTCGGGGCCACCACCGCCAGCGCCCCCATCGTCGGGACCGCCACCGCTAGAGCCCCCATCATTGGGGCCGCCACCACCAGAGCCCCTATCATCGGGGCCGCCACCACCATAGCCCCCATCGTCGGGGCCGCCACCGCTAGAGCCCCCATCGTCGGGGCCACCAACACCAGAGCCCCCATCGTCGGGGCCGCCATCGCCGGAGCCCCCTGCACAAGGCCGCCATCAATGGCGTAGACGAGAAGCGGGACCCGGCCCGGCTTGATGCCATCAGATTCCTCCACCGAGGTTGTGCCGGGGGTAGGCGTAGCTGGGCTCAGCCGGGGAGAGACGAGGGAGAGGGTGGATCGGCTGGAGGGAGAGGGTGGTGGCCATGTTGTGAATCGGCGAGAGGAGAGAATCGGCGGCGTAGAGATAGGGCAAGGAAAGGGCGGCACGAGGGGGCGATCTAGGTTTTCTTGACAGATGGTGAGATTAGGGTTGGTGAGGCCGTGGGTGCGGTGGGTGATGTGCTTCTTCCGGTGAGCTACCAGCCATTGGATCCTCTCTGAACGGTCCAGATAAGGCACATAAGGCTGATCCATGGGAGGCGTTTTCCTGTGTTTTGATTGGTTGGTTCACAAAACACCTCAATTTTTGCACTTGCAAAATAGAAAATGGATTTTTTGTCTAACGAAAATGAAAAGTTCCTCCGATGACATTGTTCGTCATTCCAAAATACATATGTGTGCACACTTTTTTCATCTAATCTTGAAAACGTATTCTCAAAAAAGCCATTTTCTATTTTTCGAGTGCCAAAATCGGAGCCTTTAGTGAAGCAACACCAGACGGTAAATACAAAAATGGTACCACCCCATTTTTAAAAAATACTAGTCCACCTTACATGAACAATGTCTCAGCCGGGGATTTTAAAACCTTTTCGTCGACCACTGGTGAAAATGACAAATGACTGCCGAATCGGTAGGAAGTGGGACCGATTTGAACTACATGTACATTATCTAATGCCCATGATTTTTCACAAAAAATATTTTTAGACTCATAATATGTTGTTTCTTCAGAGGTCCAATGCAAGTTTAGCGAGGCTTGTCCCCTAGCTAAGAACATATATGCCCGCCGTTTTGACCATTATTTGAAACGGGCATAAAAATGCAAAAACGGTCCCAACTATATGAATCCTTCGTTGGCATCATGTTATGTGACATAGTTGTAAGGAAAAATATCAAACTTGGTAAATTGATTGTGTCTCGAAAAAATATTCTCAGAAATGACCTATCATGTTCGAGGTTTCATGACTTTCAGGCCAAACGACAAGTGTTATGGCTAGAATCAGCGCATAGTTTGTCATAATATGCTCGTATTGTGCACGTCGCACGAAAAATCATTTTTCCATTTTCCGAGTGTAAAAAAAATGGGGCGTTTTGTGAAGCAACCACCAAATGACAGTTTTAGAATGCTACCACCCCATTTTTAAAAAATACTAGACCACCTTACATGAATAATGTCTCGGTCGGGGATTTTAAAACCTTTTCATCCACCCTTGGTGAAAAAAAATGACTGCCGAATCGGTAGGAAGTGGTTCCGATTTGAACTACATGTACATTATCTCATAGCCATGATTTTTTGCAAAAATCATTTTTAGACTCATAATATATTGTTTCTTCAGAGATCCAATGCAAGTTTAACGAGGCTCGTCCCCTAGCTAAGAACATTCATGCCCGCCGTTTTGACCATTATTTGAAACGGACATAAAAAATGCAAGAACGGTCCCAACTATATGAATCCTTTGCGTGGTGTCATGTTATGTGACATAGTTGTAAGGAAAAATATCAAACTTGGTAAATTGATTGCGTCTCAAAAAACCCTTCTCAGAAATGACCTATCATGTTCGAGGTTTTCTGACTTTCGGGCCAAACGACGAGTGTTATGGCTAGAATCAGGGCATAGTTTGTCATAATATGCTCGTATTGTCCACGTGTGTGAATCTTGGGATGGCAAACAATGTTGTAGGAGGAAGTTTTCTTTTTCGTCGCACGGAAAATCCATTTCCATTTTCCGAGCGCAAAAAACTAGGCGTTTTGTGAAGCAACCACCAAATGACAGTTTTAGAATGCTACCATCCCATTTTTCAAAAATACTAGACCACCTTACATAAACAATGTCCCAGCCAGGGATTTTAAAATCTTTTCATCCACCCCTGGTGAAAAAGACAAATGACTACCGAATCGGTAGGAAGTGGGTCCGATTTGAACTACATGTACATTATATGATGCCTATGATTTTTTGCAAAAATCATTTTAAGACTCGCAATATGTTGTTTTTTTGGAGATCCAATGCAAGTTTAACGAGGCTAGTCCCCTAGCTAAGAACATTCATGCCCGCCGTTTTGACCGTTGTTTGAAACGGACATAAAAAATGCAAAAACGGTCCCAACTATATGAATCCTTCACGTGGCGTCATGTCATGTGACATAGTTGTAAGGAAAAATATCAAACTTGGTAAATTGATTGCGTCTCGAAAAAACCTTCTCAGAAATGACCTATCACGTTCGAAATTTTATGGCTTTCGGGCCAAACGACGAGTGTTATGACTAGAATCAGGTCATAGTTTGTCATAATATGCTCATATTGTGTACACATGTGCATATTGGGATGGCGAACAATGTTTCAAGAGGAAGTTTTCCTTTTCCTGGCACGACAAATCTATTTTTCATTTTTCGAGAGCAAAAAAGGGGCGTTTTGTGAAGCAACTACCAAATGATAGTTTTAGAATGCTACCACCCCATTTTAAAAAAATATTAGACCACCTTGCATGTACAATGCCCCAACTGGGGTATCTCAAACCTTTCCATCCACCCATGGTGAAAAAGACAAATTTCTACTAAATCGGTAGGAAGTGAGTCCAATTTGAACTACATGTACATCATATGATGCTCGTGTTTTTTCACAAAAATCATTTTTAGATTTACAATATGCTATTTTATCAGATATCCAACGCAATTTTAGCAAGACTTAAGGCCAAATATTTGAATTCCAAACCCTAGTTTCAAAATTATATTTTGAATTATAATATTATCCCTACCATGGACTAATGTGAGATTAGTAAATTCACTATTTTGAAATAACAAAAGTATTGACAATTAACAACATAGGAGGATGTAACTGAATTTTGTAAAAAGTTAGAGCCAAAAATCAATTCATTTAGACTTCTTATGAAAAATATAAAAAAAGTTAAGAAAATAGAAAAAAAAACATGCCTAAATGCACCACCCGATCTGGACCGGAGTCCAGGCCACAAGGACCAGGTGGACCGATCTGGACCCAAGGCCCACACCATCCGATCTAGACCAGAGTCCAGGCCGCCAAGGCCCAGCTGGACCGAAACGGATCATGCTTATAAATATGCATCGCGGTAGTATACTCAAATAGATCAATGGCGGATGGTTGGGGTCTTACATTTGTTTGAATAGGCCCTGGTTCGACTCCTGAGGTGTGCATCTTTTTGCGCCTTTTATCATGGATTTGTGAAAAAAAATACTTATATTAATACATAACAACTGCACAATTAGATCTTAATAATAGTGTGTCGTGGTGGTTCTCATGTTTGATCAATATTGTGCATGTATCTTGGGGTCTTGGGTTCAATCCCCTTCTGCACTATTTTTGCTGATTTATTTCTGTTTGACTGGTCTACTTGTCACATAGACACATATTGACACATGGACATGTCACGTAAGCATAATTGATGATGTGGCCAACCAGTTAAATCAATTTGATTTATTTTAGACAATATGATGATTTAAATTGGTCATAATGGGATATAAATAAGGCTCTAAGTTGTATCGTGTAAGTTATGACGATTTTATGTGATGAAATTATGAAGATTTTGACACAATCGTCATAATTCTATAGGATTTTAACCTCTCTAAACAGTGTGTGACCCTCTAGTGCGAAATCGTCATAAATCTATGACGATTTTATTCCTCGTCACTATGAGAAGGTCAGAAGTTAACATATTTCTTGTAGTGAAGGAGCATGCTTTGACTCACAAGCCATGCTTATGGGATCTCCCCTACTTCTAGGAGCTCAAACTTCCACATAATATTGATGTAATGCACATTGAAAAGAATATTGGAGAGGTCTTTTTTGGCACAATGTTTGACATTGCTGAGAAGACGAAGGGTAACATTAAGGCTAGAGTTGATCAAGAGAGACTATGTGATAGAACCAAACTAAACATGCAACCACCGAAAGGTGAAAAAAATTGGCGGAAGCCGAAGGCAGATTTTGTTCTTACAAGTTGTGGTTCAAAACTTTGATGTTTCCTGATGGGTATGTAGTGAATCTAAAAAGAGAAGTGAATCGTGATACCTTGCTAATCAATGGAATGAAGAGTCACGACTGGCACATATGGCTTGAGCGGATAATGCCGGTGATGGTTCGAGGCTATATCCCGGAGGAAGATTGGCTAGTGCTGGCAGAGCTAAGCTATTTCTTTCGCGTTCTTTGTGCTAAAGAACTGTCTCTTAAAGTGGTAGAAGACATGGAAAAACTGGCGCCTGTGTTGCTCTGCAAGTTAGAGATGATCTTTCCACCGGCCTTGTTTGTTCCGATGCTACATATGATTTTACACCTCCCGTCTGAGGCACGACTCGGGGACCCCGTGCATCCCCGTTGGTGCTATGCAACCGAGAGAATGCAAAAGACTCTCCGGGCTAAATGTACAAACAAAGCTAGAGTTGAAGCATCCATAGCCGAGGCATATCTGCAGGAGGAAGTGACAAACTTCACGACATCATACTATAATGAGAATATTCCCACCTTGCACAATTCAATCTCTCGCTACAATACTGGCGACCTTTGAATCCAAGCTTAGTCTATTCAAAGGACAACTAGGACCTGTGGGTGTTTCAGGATCAAAGAAGTTGTCACAAGAAGATTGGCAGACGATTACATTGTATATCTACACCAACTTACGAGAAATGCGACTGTACATTGAGTAAGTGCTTAGTAAATTATTTCACAACTACTGACAAGTTTTTGTCTAATTCCGCTTATTCTCTTTTTTACAGTCAATTCATTGACCAATTCTGGACACATGTTGACCTCCCTGACAACATACAAGAGTACGAGCTTCTTGTAGACAAGGATTTCAGTTCTTGGATTCATCAAAGGGTACTTTCTATCTTGGATCCTTGTTAGTATGACTTCTCAAGTTGGTCTTACATGCGACTAATACACCAATCTTATCCACTTAAACTTGTAGGCTAGATATGAACCGTCTATGAGGGATGACTTGAGAGAAGTTCGATATCAATGGGTATTGCTTCCATACTACTGGGCACGAGTGTACACATCCGGATCGAAAAACAACAAATACTGGGGTGTTTACTTTGTGCAATAAAGTTGAGTATTATGGAAGAGTTGAAGAAATATACGAACTGAGCTTCTTTGGGTGCAATCCTTTGAAGGTCGTCATCTTCAAATGGCATTGGTTCGATCCGAACAAAGTTAGACGAGACGATAAAATTGGGCTAGTCAACGTTCAATGCGATAGCATAGATTGTCCACATGTCTATATTTTGGCTCAACATGCCACTCAAGTTTATTATCTCTCTTACCCATGTACAAGCAAAAAAGCACGGAAACTTCAGGGCTGGGATGTCGTGTACAAGGTGTCGCCACGTGGTAGAGCACCTACCCCAAACGAGGAAGATTATCACCCTCACATAGACCCCGACACATGTGAGGGACAACTCTTCCAAGAAGAACATGGGCTGACAGGGCATTTCGAGATTCATATCGACTTGCCAAGACCTGAGGACATGGAAGTAGATGATGATAGTGATGGAGATGACATCGAAGAAGATGAGGTTGCGGATCTAGACGACCTATCAATGCTTGAGAACTTACGGTTAGGAAGTGACGCTTACGATGATGGTCCGCCCGAGGATGACATAATCCATGAGGAGTGTGATATTGATGATGAGGTTCCAGCTGATCCCAAAAACGATTTGGTTTACGATCCTCATGATCCCAACCTTTCTAGTTGTATGTGCATCCCAACAAGCTTTCTCATTGCCTATTTTTTTTAGCATACTGATCCATTTCATTTTTTAGAATTAAGGAACAGACCGCTCCCAAATTTATTGAAACCAATTGCTAGTTATGATTATTATTTCACCCTAAGTGCCAATTATGTGCTTTGCATATCTTGTTGAGTGCATTAAGTTAAAATGTTCAAAGTATATCAGATCCAATGCTTGCTCTATGTTCCTTCTCTTTTTAGTTAAATTTCTTCCACTCCCACTAGATATCTATAATTGCTAGAGTTCTCACGTATCCATTTTCTTATGTTGTATAACGATCACCTTCTGTGGTATTTTGATTGGCTGCTGTCTGCCGGGCACTGACGATCTGTCCCTACTTCAGTAATTACAATGGACCCAGGAACATACTTCTGAGGGATTTCTACAAAAAATCTGAGAACAAGGTGAGCTACCAGGATAGTTTTTTATTGGTAACGACAAGTAGATAGACTGTCTAATAATCTAATCTCAACATGATGTCTCCATAGCTGAGGCTGCCAAAGAGGGTGGTGCCGGACATACTCGCCTCGCAGAACAGCAAGCAGACGAGGGGCCGCGCTAGTGGAAGCAGTCAAGTAAAAGAAGCTAAATAATAGAGAGCTAATTCATAATAATCATGTGTTCTCTAGTTTTCCCATCTTTATAATGAACTTGTTTATTTGTAATTCCTGTTATTCCCCTTCTTCAATGGTTTGTGAAATTTGAATTGATCTAGCAATGTATATTGGTCCTGAAGCACTATTGTTTTATTTCTGTTCTGCTCTAAGTGATCATTGTGTAAGGTTTCTTTTTCTTTTTTGGCTCTGGATGGATTAAATGATCATCCCTAGGTATAACGCCTTGTACTGCAGCCCCTCGAGGTAAATTATTATCACACCTTGCTACACTAGTTTGTTTCTGCTAATACCTTGATCTGACACCCTTCATGGTACAGGTTACAGGAAAGTTCGGTACCCTACCTTGGACTGCAGAATTTCTCCAATTCCAAGTAGGTTATCTCCCTCAACTTGTCCATCATTTTGTTTGGATTGCATACATGCAAGAGACTTCAGTTCTGACCCGTAACAAGCTCTCGCCATGATCTAAGCATGTTAGCTTTCTACTGCAGTGTTTCTTTTTAGGCCCCATGATCTAAGCATGTTAGCTTTCTGCTGTGGTGCTCCTTTTTAGGTTCGTGGTAGGTAAATAAAAAGACTTCATCTGTTGCATGCATATGTGATGATGCATGTAGTTTTAGTGTTCTTTTCAGATTATAGTTCTGCTTTAGTAACCACTCAAGTTTCGACCTATGACAATCTGCAGTTCCTAATCAGCTGGATCTGAACTTGAACTCATTGCATTTCGTATTTATCATTTAATTTTGTTTAAATTACTCATGGTACATGGTGTTGAGTATATATTATGTATATAGTACATTAACGTTTAGGCCCCTCCTCTATGTTTATATCTGAGGGTATGGAGGCCTCCCATTGTACCTATATATGTGTGGGCATTGCCCCCAGAATAATACAACGACTATTGCTCCTATTCCACATGGTATCAGTTTTCCCCACGATCCTAACCTAGCCGCCGCCGCGCCCTTCTCCTCATCCCCTGTCGTGCCCCTCTACCCCCACCAAACCCTAGCCGTCGCGCCGCCTTCCTCTTGCATCGCCGCCGCTCTCCTCTTGCACCATGTCGTCATCCTTCTCGACCAACCCCTTCGGCTCCTCCTACGACGGCTCCGCTCCACCGACCCCCGAGGTCATCCGCGGCATCCACCTCACCGACCACGTCCCCATCAAGCTCTCCATCGCCGAGAAGAACCATCACGCCTGGAAGACGTACTTCTACCTCCTCTTCCGCGAGTACAACCTGCGCGATCATGTTGATGGCTCTGTCGACCTCCTCGATCACCGTGACCCCGACTGGCTCGCCATCGACGCCACCATCATCCGCTGGCTGTTCCTCACCATCTCGTCGGACATCTTCAAGACCGTCGTTTGTGAGGGCGACGACGCTTGTACGGTGTGGAAAAAGATCAACGGGCTCTTCACCGACAACAAGCTCCAGCGGGTCGTCTTCCTGCAGCAGGAATTCTTCGGTGAACCGCAGCGCGATCAAACCCTCGACGCCTACTGCGTGCACCTCAAGGCGATCTCCGACGAGCTCCACGACCTCGGCTTCACGATCGGCGACGAGATCCTCCTCTCCACCCTCACCGCCGGCCTCAACGAGGACCTCGGAAACGCCGCCTCCAGCCTCACCCTCATGGCCGAGCCCACCTTCGAGCGCGCCGTCGCCTATCTTCGCCTCGAGGAGCGTCGCTTGAAGAACCTCCGCACCCGCGCCGTTCACACCGCCTTCGCTGCTGGGTACCGCGCCCCTACCCCTCCGTCCCCTGCGCCCTTACAGCCGCCGCCGCGCCTCCTGGCGCCCGTGGCACCCTACGCCACACCTCCCCAACCGCAGCCGTAGCAGTAGCGCAACGGCCGTGGCGGCCGCCGTCGTGGCGGTGGCCGTAACAACAGCGGTGGCAACGGTGGTGGCAACGGTAACGGTGGTCGCGGCGGCAACGGCGGAGGCAACCAGCAGCCCACGCCACCATGGGCCGGCAGCTACAACCCCTAGACGGGGGTCGTACACGCCTACACCATGCCCGTGCCTCGCCCGCTCGCCCCCGGACTCCTCGGCTCGTGCCCACCGACTCACCAGGCCCTCTTCGCCGCGGCTCCGCCGTACGCCCTCGCCTACAACGCCGCTGCACCGACCTTCGGACCGGCCTACGGCGCTCCACCGACCTACGCACCTCCGCAGCCCGCCTGGGACCCGGCGCTCTACGCCGCTCTTCATCAGGCGCCCGCTCCTGGCTCCTATGTTGGTGGCGGCGATTGGTTCATGGACACGGGGGCGTCGACCCACATGGCAGCTCATCCAGGTAGCCTCTCACATTCTTCTCCTACTTCCACCGAGTCTCGCATCATTGTCGGTAACGGCGCTGGTCTTCCTATCTCTCACATTGGTTCTGCTAGTTTTCCTTCCACTTCTAAACCTCTGTCTCTCAGTAATGTCATTGTCTCCCCCTATCTTATTCAGAATTTAGTCTCTGTCAAAACTCTTTCTTGTGATAATTCTGTAACTATGGAATTTGACTCTTCTGGTTTTTCTGTTAAGAACGCCCGTACCCAGATGGTGCTCCACCGATGTGAGAGCCCCGGTGACCTGTATCCCGTCCAGGCGTCTCCCACCCCCGGCGCCGGACCCCGTGCTTTCTTCGCCGGCGTCAATCTTTGGCATGCTTGTCTTGGACATCCCAGTGCCAACACGCTCCATCAAATAATGAGGGGTTTTTTGTTTTCTTGTAATAAAAAGGCTACGCATAGTTGTGAAGCCTGTCGTGTCGACAAATATGTTCGTCTCCCTTTTAGTAATTCTTCCACAGTTGCGTCTTTTCCGTTCGAGTTAATTCATAGTGATGTCTGGACCTCTCCAATTCCTAGTAATTCTGGGTTTACGTTTTACTTAGTTATTCTTGATGATTTTTCTCATTTTGTGTGGACGTTTCCTCTCCGTAAAAAGTCCGACGTCGCCCCCACTCTCATCGCTTTCTACGCCTATGTGTCTACTCAGTTCGGTCGTTCCATCCATGCTCTCCAAACTGATAACGGCAGGGAGTTCGATAATGTCGCCATCCGCACCCTCCTTTCATCTCACGGTACTATCTTCCGTCTAACTTGCCCATACACCTCGCAGCAAAACGGCCGTGCCAAGCGCGTCCTCCGCACCCTCAATGACTGCGTCCGTACTCTTCTTTTTCACGATCACGTCCCACCTTCCTTCTGGCCCGACGCTCTAGCCACCGCCACTCTCCTCGTCAACCCCCGTTCGTGTCGTACTCGCTGGAACTACGCGCCACACCACCTCCTTTTCGGTTCCCCTCCCTCTTACGATGGTCTTCGGGTCTTCGGTTGTCGTTGTTACCCCAGCGTCGCTGCCACCGCCCCTCACAAACTCGCTCCCCGCTCCATCCCGTGTGTATTTCTTGGTTACCTGGCTAACACCAAGGGCTATCGCTGCTATGATCCCGTGTCCCATCGGGTCATCACGTCACGGCACGTGTACTTTGATGAGCATTGCTTTCTGTTTGCACAGGAACAGGCGGCGTCTTCCCCTACACCCACGGGTGGTACCCCGCGACGTCGCGCCTCCGCGCCGGCCGCGTCGACCGCGCCCTCAAGCTCTAGCTCGGGCGCCTCTTCGTCGACCCCACCGTCGTCGCCCTCGAGCCCATGCTCGGGCGCCGACCCGCCGACTTCGCCCGCGTCGCCCTCGAGCTCCAGCTCGGGTGTCGCCCCGTCGCCTTCCTCCGCTGCACCCTCGAGCTCCGGCCCGGGTGTTGCCCCGCCGACACCGCCTGCGTCGCCCTCGAGTTTCGGCTCGGGCGCCGCCTTGTCGACCGCATCACCCTCGAGTGGCCACTCGGGTGATGCCGCGCCTGCCCCCACGGGTCCAGTCACCCGTGCACGTGCCGGCATCTTCCGCCCGTCGACACGGTACCCCGCGGCTGCCACGCCGCGACAGCCCAGTCACCGCCCCCGGCGCCCTCCGCCTTCTGGGCCAGCGGCAACATCATTCTCCCTCATGACGGTGGCGCATCTCCATCACACAGAGTTGAGGCGCCCTCTCCGCTGCCCGCCTCGGCTCGGGCAGCCCTCCGTGACCCGCTGTGGCTAGCGGCCATGCAGGACGAGTTCGACGCCCTGCAACGCAACCAGACATGGCAGCTTGTGCCTCACCCACACCATGCCAACGTCATCACCGGGAAGTGGGTGTTCAAGCACAAGTTCCATCCGGATGGTACTCTTGATCGGCATAAAGCGCGATGGGTCGTTTGCGGATTTCGTCAACGCGCCTGCGTTGATTTTGCCGAGACCTTCGCCCCGGTTGTCAAGCCCGGGACCATCCGCACTGTGCTCCAGCTTGTCGTGTCTCGCTGCTGGCCTGTTCACCAGATAGACGTCTCCAACGCCTTTCTCCATGGTCATCTTGAGGAGCAAGTGTTCTGCCAGTAGCCCACCGGTTTCGTCGACTCCGCTCATCCAGATTATGTGTGCCTGCTCTCGCGCTCTTCATATGGGCTCAAGCAGGCTCCACGGGCGTGGTACCAGCACATCGCAGCATTCCTTCACCAACTCGGCTTCCGCTCAACACGCTCCGATGCATCGTTGTTTGTCTACCATATGGGAGACACCACGGCTTACCTGCTGCTCTACGTCGACGACATCATCCTCACGGCTATCACATCTGTGCTCCTGCAGCAGCTCACCGACCACCTTCGTACCAAGTTCGCGCTCAAGGACTTGGGACCCTTGCACTACTTCCTCGGCATTGAGGTTGTGCGCCGACCGGATGGCTTCCTTCTTCACCAGAAGAAGTATGCCCACGAGCTCCTTGATCGTGCCGGGATGCTTAACTGCACCCCTGTCTCTACGCCTGTTGACATGAAGGCTAAGCTCTCCGCCACGGATGGTTCTCCGGCTCCCGACGCCTTGCTCTACCGGTCTATTGTTGGTGCTCTCCAGTACCTCACTCTCACCAGACCGGAGCTGCAGTACGCTATTCAATAGGTGTGCCTTCACATGCACGCTCCACGTGATGCTCATTGGACGGCGGTCAAGCGGATTCTCCGCTATGTCCGCGGGACTCTGGACCTGGGCCTCTCGCTTCATGCCTCCACCGACACGGACATCATCGCCTACTCGGACGCTGACTGGGCCGGCTGCCCTGACAAGCGCCGCTCCACCTCGGGGTACTGCGTTTACCTTCGACCCTTGCTTATTTCGTGGTCGTCCAAGCGGCAGCCTACGGTCTCTCGCTCCAGCGCAGAGGCGGAGTATCGGGTTGTTGCTAACGTCGTTGCCGAGTGCTCCTGGCTACGACAGCTTCAGGAGCTCTCTTGTCCTGCCGACAAGGCCATCGTGGTCTACTGCGACAACGTCTCCGCTGTATATCTCTCCGCCAACCCCGTCCATCACCGCCGGACGAAGCACATCGAGCTCAACATTCACTTTGTTCACGAACAGGTGGCTCTTGGTCGCATACGTGTTCTACACGTACCCACCTCCCAGCAGTTTGAGGATATCATGACCAAGGGATTGCCTACGACGTCTTTTGAGGAGTTTCGATCCAGTCTTTGCGTCTGTCCCGCCGACGCTTCGACTGCGGGGGGTGTTGAGTATATATTATGTATATAGTACATTAGCGTTTAAGCCTCTTCTCTATGTTTATATCTGAGGATATGGAAGCCTCCCATTGTACCTATATATGTGTGGGCATTGCCCTTAGAGTAATACAACGACTATTGCTCCTATTCTACACATGGGATTAGTATTTTTGTGTTGTATACATCATATATAAATTTCTTATCCCACCATACTATCCCCACTATGTTTTGATTTTCTCTACTCAATCTTGATTTTCGTGGCTTTTGGAAGTTCTAACCATAAATATTTCTTCCGTGTACTTGTTTCTGTTGGAACCGTCTTATAAGTTTCTTGTATATCTAGATTGAAGGTTAAAATATCAGAAAAGTAAAATCCTTTTGAGGATGTTGAACAAATATTGTGGAACTAACCTCAAAGGTTGAAAGAGCACCAAAAATTGATTCTGAAACTTGATGAGGACATTGCAGTCTTTGATACATTTGTGGAACATTTAGCTTCATAATTTCACATGTTTGTATCTTCCCAGGAGCTTCTTGTGAGTGAGTTTCAGCTTCGGCCAATGCACTGCCACACTCGGAATTTGAGGTATGGACTATGGACACTATTAGAAAAGTTAATCAATTAATTTATGCTTACCGGTATCAAAGTATCGCAAATGGAACAGAGCTTTTGCTCGGTAGCTTGGCTCATTGCTGCTATCCTACTAGTAGTACTTACTATTTCACTAACGAGAATGCTCAAGGTGATAGATGTTCCTAAGGTTCAGCTGCGTGCATGCGTGCTACCGTTAGTTGCTTAGTGCTAGGCTGTTAGGTACCGTGGGTGTGTGAAACTGGCGTCTGCCTGCTTGGGGGAAAATTCAGTCCGCAAGAGAGGGGCAAAGCATACAGTTGTATTTGCAATTGCCTGTTAGAACTATGTTGTTTGGCCTTGATCTTACAGCGGCACATTGCTGGCTCTCCTCTGGACCAAGACTAAAAAACGACTACAGCAAAATCTTTGTTTCTTTAGTTAGACAAGTTATTGTTATGAGTTGTCTTATTTTGTTGCCGTCTTGAACAAATTTTTTAATCTATGGTTCTAAAAGGTGCAAAATAGTTGATATATTGCGTATTAGTTGTTCGGTTTGTTAATCTACAAAGTTATATGTTGCTGTTCTGTCACGTCAAAGGCCTAACTTAGAACACTATACTAGTTGAGAGTTCAGAGCACACTCTCCATCATCACTTTATGATAGTCTGATGAAGAAGCGTGCTGCTAGGCGTAGGCATTTCATTGTGCTGTTCAAGTTCATAAACAATATTGTTTTAGTGCTCTCTCATTCAGTGCGCCCAAAATAAGACAACTTCGAAGTTTGACAGTGGAGAAGAAAAACTCAGTTCAGGTATTCCTTCTGTCTTGGTGTGTTCCAAGTTCAACTTTTCTTGTCAAAAACTCCCCAAGAATTGTCAAAAAGCCCAAAACCTGAAAATTTTGTTTGCATGCTATGTTTATTCCATATAGTATGATTATTGATACTGCCTCTGTCTCAAAATATGTCTTATGATTGTCAAAATTTGGATGAATCTATGTTCTAAATAGTGTCTAGATTCATCCAAATTTTGACAAATCTAAGACATCTATTTTGAAACGGAGGGAGTACTTATCTTCGAGCATTTGTCATGGTCCACCTGACCTGTGCCGTTTCACTTGTGCAAGCATTTTTGATATACTTGTTATAAGCCACTGTACTTATGGTGCATACGCCCATGCAAGTTCTTGACTTTCATGCTTTCTCCGAACCTGAATATGATCTTCCTATATTTTGTCCCACCGATTTACAACTCCTGCGCAAAGTATTGTTGTCTTTTAAGTGCAGAAGTTGTATGCCGTTCATGAAACAATTAATGTGCTTTTCCACATGCAGTATACTCGTAATGAATATGCCTGAATGAACTATTTGATTTTCTTATAGGGACCTCAATACTTTATATGAGATCAGTGTAGACAAAGATTACAAAGATAAATACTACAAGAATTTGATGCCTGCTGTACAGAAATATAATGAGGTACACTTTCTTTTTGGCCATCATGTTTTTCTTCATGGAAAAATTAGAAGATGCCTACATTACACATACTAGAACTACAACAAAAACCTACCATAGAGACATTTTCGTTGAGACACTTCTTATTTTGTCTCATTAAAAATCAGATAGAGACATTTTGCATGCTGTAGAGACAATTGTTGAGACACCAAAGGATGTGTCTCAAAGATACAGACACTAGTTAAGATATTTTTCTAACAAAATGGAATTTTCATTCTAGAGACAACTTTTGAGGCATTCTAAATTGTGTCAACAAGTTATATAAAGGCAATCATTGAGACACATTGCAAAAGGTGTTTACATTTTCTGTAAAGACACTATTTGAGGCATTTTTCTTATTCTATAGACATTTGTTCTAAGTTTTAGTCAGGTGTTGCTATACTCAAAAGAAACTAATTCCAAGTATAAACAAGATCTTGTCTAAGGTTGAGATGGTTGGAGGAATAAGTCCTTATCATTAAGGTCAAGAGTTCAAGGATTACTTTTGACATGTTTTTCGTAGTATTTTTTACTCTACGTGTAGAGACATAATATAAATTATATAATGCCTCTATGTTGTGTCTTATAAGGTTTATAGACATTATTACTGGTGTCCTTAACACATAAGAGACACTGCCCGTAGCGACACTTTTGAGACAATGTGTAAAATGTCTCTACAAGTACGTAAACACAATAAAAGTGTCTCTACGGGACAAAAATAGTGCCTCTACATGCCAGTTCTCTTGTAGTGTAGCTAAATCAGTACTTCATACCTAAATTTTTCTTGGCATGTCAATAAGACATGCTAGCTAAATCCGGTGCTTCTTCAGTTCATGCTGGCCAGCCTTGAAGACTTGCCTGACTTTGTTGGCTTTGTTGCTCCAAATTCATTGTGTGATGCTTGCTCTGGCTGCTTTGGTATAATGTGACCTGGGCGTTTTGGTTCCGGCATGGTACTTCCATAATACCATGTACCGAAGGGTTTATGGCTCTTTTTTAGTATTAGTGCTGAAGCACTCAACCAAATGTGTGTCAATATTTTCGTGTTGTGCATTTTCTTTTCTGTTTTCGCAAGATATTTTGCAAAGTGGTGCAAAATGTGAACATGGGCATTCTTTTGTAATATGTATTGTTGTGTTCTAGAGTCTATTATGGGTTTGAGATTATTTGAGACTACTTTGTCAATATAATGTACGTCTTGCCCTTGTGTGTCTCTACCACTGTTCACACTGTTTACTAAATAATTGTGTCCATCGAGCTCGTTGCGACTCGGTCAGCGCGGGGTTGGCCTCTGCCCGGGCGGCTACCACCAAGTACAAATCTGTGAGGATCTTGAGGTTGAAGAAGGCACCTCATATATGTAGATTCTATTAAATACCTACAAATACTTACCTCATAGCTAGACCAGATGGCATGTTCTATACATTACTATGCGGGAGGTCCCATTTCGATTCTCCTCAACCACATGCAAGTCCGAGTTTAGTTTTATTCCGCGCTGACATGTGGACCTTGTAGGTCAGCCTAGGAGGCCATTGAGAACTATGTTTAATTTTCAGTTTTACTCTATGCTGACAAGTGGACCCTGCAGGTCAGCCTCAGGAACCATAGAGCGGCATGTCAGCATCCGGGCCCACACATTAGCACCAGTGGGTAGCTTGGCCTGTGTAGCAAATGTTTTAGCCTAGAATATTTTTTGTGATAAAATTGCAGAAATATGTTTAAAGTTGTGTATGCAAGGGTTTGAAAATCAAGCCTAGGACACCTCCGAGGCACCTCAAAACATTTTTTAGAAAAAACGGTGACTAATATTTAGGGTACCTACAGTCAAAACACACACTTCTCGAGGCATATCTCAGAAAAAAAAAGTATATGGCTACACTTCGAGAAAATCCACCATCTCCAAGGAATGGCCATCCAACATGACGTCCTTTGAAAAAGTCAAGTCAGGATTCAAATTTTTGGACACGAAAATGAAAAATGAAGATTTTTACTAAACGCCAAAATCCGTAGTCGTAGAAGTTGTTTGCAAAGCCAAAAGTAACCTCTCTGTCAACTTTGGGTGCATTCCGTCTAGGAATGACTTGTTTTCGGCCAAAACTATCATCAAAACCATGATTTTGCATTTTGTTAATGCAGAAAAGCCAAAAAAGTTGGTTTATCTGTTAAAGCACGTGCATAAATTAAGTTGTCAAATAGTACCGTTGCAATTTTCTGATAAGTTTTCATATATAAAACATCTAATTTTGTGTGTCTCTACCACTGTTCACACCATTTACTAAATAATTGTGTCCATCGAGCTCGTTGCGACTCGGTCAGCGCGGGGTTGGCCTCCGCCCGGGCGGCTACCACCGAGTACAAATCTGTGAGGATCTTGAGGTTGAAGAAGGCACCTCATATACGCAGATTCTATTAAATACCTACAAATACTTACCTCATAGCTAGACCAGATGGCATGTTCTATACATTACTATGCGGGAGGTCCCATTTCGATTCTCCTCAACCACATGCAAGTCCGATTTTAGTTTTATTCCGCGCTGACATTGAGAGCCATGTTTAATTTTTAGTTTTACTCTGTGCTGACAAGTGGACCCTGCAGGTTGAAGAAGGCACCTCATATACATAGATTCTATTAAATACCTACAAATACTTACCTCGTAGCTAGACCTGATGGCATGTTCTATAAATTACTATGCGGGAGGTCCCATTTCGATTCTCCTCAACCACATGCAAGTCCGAGTTTAGTTTTATTCTGCGCTGACATGTGGACCTTGTAGGTCAGCCTAGAAGGCCTTGAGAACTATGTTTAATTTTCAGTTTTACTCTATGCTGACAAGTGCACCCTGCAGGTCAGCCTCAGGAACCATAGAGCGGCATGTCAGCATCCGGGCCCACACATCAGCACCAGTGGGTAGCTTGGCTTGTGTAGCAAATGTTTTAGCCTAGAATATTTTTCGTGATAAAATTGCAGAAATATGTTTAAAGTTGTGTATGCAAGGGTTTGAAAATCAAGCCTAGGACACCTCCGAGGCACCTCAAAACATTTTTTAGAAAACACGGTGACTAATATTTAGGGTACCTACAGTCAAAACGCACACTTCTCAAGGCATATCTCAGAAAAAAAAAGTATATGGCTACACTTCGAGAAAATCCACCATCTCCAAGGAATGGCCATCCAACATGACGTCCTTTGAAAAAGTCAAGTCAGGATTCAAATTTTTGGACACGAAAATGAAAAATGAAGATTTTTACTAAACGCCAAAATCCATAGTCGTAGAAGTTGTTTGCAAAGCCAGGAGGAACCTCTCTGCCAACTTTGGGTGCATTCCGTCTAGGAATGCCTTGTTTTCGGCCAAAACCATCATCAAAACCATGATTTTGCATTTTGTTAATGCAGAAAAGCCAAAAAAAGTTGGTTTATCTGTTAAAGCACTTGCATAAATTAAGTTGTCAAATAGTACCGTTGCAATTTTCTGATAAGTTTCCATACATAAAACATCTAATTTTGAGCTACATATTAAATGATATGATTTTTAGAAGTTTAAGCACATTTAAGAAATTGGTTTTGAAAAAATAAAAATAGACAGAAACTTTTGTCAAACGGGAGACCTAGGCACAAACATGCGGGGCCTGGTCTGAGTCAGATGTCTTCTTATAGGGTAGCTATATCGAGGCTGACGTGTCGGGCCCACTTGTCAGCTATGGATAAAAGGTAAAAGATGTAGCGTTTCATGCGACCAGGGATTCGACCTCAAGATCTCAGACGTACAAGGAATCTGAAGGGAGCTGACCAATGTCCTTCATCAAATTGTGTTTGTACAAGGACACAATCTATCTATCTATCTATCTATACTATAATTTATCTTGAGATAGGTTGGTCCTAATACGTTTCCATCCGCCAAAAATACGTTTTCAACCTCTATTTCACGACGTTGGTCGTCCTACAAAATCCGTCTGCCTGGATTTGTCCCTAAATGTTCAGTTTATTTACATGGTATGCTACCGCCAATGCATCTCAACCAAAAAAAGAAACCTACCAGCGATGCGCCGCCGGTGCCCTTCCCGTACCTATCCCCGCCACCTCCTCTACCCGCGGCATACTGGCGACAGGGTAGACGCTCGCCTGTTGGCGGCGGAGAGGCGCAACAACAAATGGAGCTATGGGTGGCGGCGTCGTGTCCTACCGCGGGAAAGGGAGCATCACGTGCGGGGGCGAGGATAAGGAACTTGGGCTGTCGGCTTCGACGCCCTTCCTGACCTCCTCCTGATGGGAACAATCAGAGGAGCAGTTTGGGGCAGTGGCACACGCATTCGAGCGTGGGGACGAAAATAAGCAAGAGAGAGTCGTGGCGGTGGGGGAATCAACGGAGAGGAGGACTGCGGGCCTTGCCGATCTTGCCGGATCCAGTCCTGCGCCGGGCTGTGTCGTCCCGATCCAGTTGACGCCGTCGCCTTCGAGGAGCCAGCCAGGGTGGTCGAGTATGGACGTTGCTGGGCTATGCGGAGATGGAGAGTAGTCGCAGCGACGGATGGGGAGCGGATAGAGGAGAGGAGGCGTGGTCCCCTTAAGAGTACCCAAGGCGTTGCAGGCCTGGCCGGAAGTGCCTCCGGTGTTGTGGCGATGGCATTGGCCGTAGTTCTAAGAAGAACTCCAAGCGACACTTCAACCAACTCAAGTGGTAGGCTGCAGGCAAGAGCTCTGTCTCCTGTCTACATCATCTTCCGGATTATTAGTTATTGGTTAGTTTAGTGCCTGTAATTATCGTAGCTGTCTAAAGCATGTGTTCTGGTTTGTTTGTCCCCATAAATTTTATTTAGCAAATTTAGGCTCATTTTCTGGATGCATTGTTTAGCTCTTTGGTAATAAGTTTCAGCTGGGAATTTTCCTGTATGTGAGTTAGATACATTTGATTCAGGTTGTAAGCCCCTGCTGTACTCGATTATTAGTTATTGGTTAGTGCCTATAATTCTCGTAGCTCTCTAAAGCCTGTGTTCTGGTTCGTATGCAATGTTCTCATAAAAACCTCTATTTCACGACTTTGGTCGTCCTACAAAATCTGTCCGCCTGGATTTGTCCCTAAATGTTCAGTTTATTTACATGGTATGCCACCGCCAATGCATCTCAACCAAAAAAAGAAACCTACCAGCGATGCGCCGCCAGTGCCCTTCCCGTACCTATCCCCGCCACCTCCTCTACGCGCGGCATACTGGCGATGGGGCAGACGCTCGCCTGTCGGCGGCGGAGAGGCGCAACAACAAAATCCGCCTTGCCGATCTTGCCGGATCCAGTCCTGCGCCGGGCTGTGTCGTCCCGATCCAGTTGACGCCGTCGCCTTCGAGGAGCCAGCCAAGGTGGTCGAGTATGGCCGTTGCTGGGCTATGCGGAGATGAAGAGTAGTCGGAGCGACGGATGGGGAGCGGATAGAGGAGAGAAGGCGTGGTCCCCTTAAGAGTACCCAAGGCGCTGCAGGCCTGGCCGGAAGTGCCTCCGGTGTTGTGGCGATGGCATTGGCCATAGTTCTAAGAAGAACTCCAAGCGACACTTCAACCAACTCAAGCGGTAGGCTGCAGGCAAGAGCTCTGTCTCCTATCTACATCATCTTCCGGATTATTAGTTATTGGTTAGTTTAGTACCTGTAATTCTCGTAGCTGTCTAAAGCATGTGTTCTGGTTCGTTTGTCCCCATAAATTTTATTTAGCAAATTTAGGATCATTTTCTAGATGCATTGTTTAGCTCTTCGGTAATAAGTTTCAGCTGTGAATTTTCCTTTTTTTCCGAAATGGGGGATAAACACCCCGGCCTCTGCATCAATAGATGCACACAGCCTGCTTTATTACTGAGTTTGTCTATCTTGTTATTACAAACTCACGGGTCGTTTAAAGTCGCCACGTGTATTAACCACATAAAAATGACAAGCAAGCATATATTAAACATTATCCAATCTACTAATATGCCGCCAAGAAGCCCGGTTGTAGATATCCTGAGCAACCATCAGGAGCCGGCTGCCACCAGTAGCCATAGGTTCTCGCTGCTCCATAGGTAGTAGAACCGACCACTGTTGAATCCAATGCACAACCATATGTATAACCTGCAAAAAATTTGTTCCTTCAACCTTGTTAAAAATAATGTTATTCCTACAATTCCAAATAGACCAACATAAAGCTGAAACTCCAATCTGAATTCGAGCCTTAACGATCTTATCAATACCATTCAACCAGTTTCCAAACATATTGGTAACATTAGCTGGTGGTGGGATATTAAAAACGAAATGAATAACACGCCAAACCATTTGCGCAAAAGGACAGGAAATAAATAAATGTTGAATGGTTTCCTCTGAATCACAAAAACAACAATTTTTACTCCCCGTCCATTTTCTTTTAGCAAGATTATCTTTTGTTAGTAATACTTTTCTATTTAGGAACCACATGAATATCTTTATCTTCAGAGGAATCTTTAATTTCCAAAGGTATTTTCTAGGGAAATCCTGCTGATCATTTATCAGGTCTGCATACATAGATTTAACCGAGAAAACACTCGACTGTGTGAGCTTCCAAATAAATCTATCGGGTTCGTCATTAAGGTTTATATTCATCAGTCTTTGGCATAAATGAATCCATGATGTCCAATTATTACCAGTTAAAGTCCTTCTGAAACTAATATTGACTGGAACATGAGCTAAAACATCCGCAACTAAAACATTTTTGCGATGCACAATGTTATATAAAGATGGATACTGATGAGCTAAAGATGAATCACCTAACCATACATCTTCCCAAAATCTGGTACATCTACCATTACCAATACTGAAAAAACCTCTATGAAAGAAACAATCTTTAACTCTCATTAAGCCCTTCCAGAAAGGGGAATCTGTAGGTTTAATATCAACCTGAGCCAGGGTTTTATTCTTAAGGTATTTATTATGTAGCAACTCTTGCCACATTCCTTCCTCAGTTAATATTTTGAACAGCCATTTACTGAGCAAACTAATATTTTTGAGCCTTAGTACCTCTATACCAAGCCCTCCCTGGTCCTTTGGTCTACACAGAATATTCCATTTAGTGAGTCTATATTTCTTTTTATGTTCATCATTTTGCCAGAAAAACCTAGAACGATAAAAATCTAAACGTTTACGTACCCCTTTGGGTATCTCTAGAAATGATAGCATAAACATAGGAAGACTAGTAAGAACAGAATTTATCAGAACCAATCTATCTCCATAGGATAGTAAGTTGATCCGCCAACATCCCAATTTTCTTTCAAATCGGGATTCAACTGGATTCCACTCCATATTCCTAAGTTTACGATGATGTACCGGTACCCCAAGGTACTTGATAGGAAGAGACCCAGATTCACAACCAAAGATCTCTTTATAAACATGTTCTTCCTCTTTAGCTTTGCCAAAACAAAAAATCTCACTCTTATGGAAATTAATCTTGAATCCAGAAAGTTGTTCAAAGATACAAAGAATCAACTTCATGTTTAAAGCCTTATCAAAATCATGTTCCATAAAAAGGATTGTATCATCAGCATATTGTAAAATTGACACACCACCCTCAACCAGGTGAGGGATTAATCCACCTACTTGGCCATCCTCCTTTGCCCTTGCAATTAGAATGGCTAACATATCTGCAATGATGTTAAAAAGCATCGAAGATAACGGATCCCCCTGCCTAATACCCTTTTTAGTTTGGAAATAGTGGCCAATATCATCGTTGACTCTAATTCCGACACTACCACCTTGAACAAAATTTCCAATCCAGTCACACCATTTAGGATCAAAACCCTTCATACGCATGACCTGTTGCAAAAAAGGCCATTTGACTTTATCATAAGCCTTTTCAAAATCTATTTTAAAAAGGACTCCATCCATTTTCTTCCTATGAAGTTCATGAATGGTCTCGTGTAGAACCACAACACCCTCAAGGATGTGTCTACCGGGCATAAACGCCATTTGAGATGGCCGAATAACTTTATGTGCAATTTCAGTGACTCTATTAGTAGCCACCTTTGTAAAAATCTTGAAGTTCACATTTAAAAGACATATGGGTCTGTATTGTTGTATTTGTACTGCATTTTGTTTTCTGGGTAAGAGAGTTATAACTCCAAAATTTAACTTAAACAATGGTAACTCTCCTGCTTGTAACTGTACAAACAATGCCATCAAATCATCTTTAATGACACCCCAAAACTGCTGATAAAACTCAGCTGGAAACCCATCCGGTCCAGGAGCTTTATTACGTTCCATTTGAGAAATCACCTCTAGTACTTCCTTCTCAGAGAAGTCAGCAACTAAAATAGCGTTCTCCTGTCAAGACAATCTTGGTAAGTCCATAGTTTCATTTTCGACCAAAGAGAAATTGTTCGGTTCCGGTGCCCCAAATAACTTCTTGTAGTATTCAGAAATACAAACCTGAAGATTTTGTTCCCCTACAATTGTTCCTTCATCATGTTCGAGTTGAAATATCTTTTTCTTTCTATTTTTCCCATTCGCAATCAAATGAAAATATTTCGTATTACTACCTCCTTCTTGAACATGTTTAACTTTAGCGTGTTGGGCCCATTTAATTTCCTCATCGCGTCTAAGCTTATTCACTTGCTCATCTGCGACTCTTAATGCCTCTCTTTCGGCCTCACAAAGTGGTACAGATTCGGCTTTGATATCCAATGTCTCAATGATAGCTAACCACTTCTCCTTTTCTTTTTTATATTTTCCACTTAGATTCTTCGCCCATCCCTTCAGAAAACGACGGAGATGTCTAATTTTATTTTGCCATGTTTCAATTGGTGAATTAACACGTTGAACAGCAGCCCATTCGGTTGCTATCATCTCGTGGAAATCCTTATGACGAAGCCACGATAACTCAAAAGAGAAACGGGCTACATTTCCTAGGTGAGCACCATTGCCCGTGTCAACTAGTAACGGCGTGTGATCCGAACCGGTACGAGTAAGCGCACGCACCGTCACCATTGGGAATTTATGTTCCCATTCTACACTTGTGAGAATGCGGTCCAGTTTCTCATAAGTTGGGGTATCTCTATGATTTGCCCACGTGAATTGTCTTCCAGAGAGAACAATCTCTCTTAAATCCAGATTTTCAATGATGGCATTAAACATAAAAGGCCATCGAGGATTGAAGTTATCGTTATTCTTCTCCTCTCTTCTTCTAATAATATTAAAATCGTCACCTACCAACATAGGTAGTGTTTCAGCCTCGCACATACGAACCAATTCCGCGAGAAAAAGATGCGTATGTGAGTCCTGAGCGGCACCATATACCAGAATCAAAACCCACTCAAAGCCATCGTTTCGACACTTCATTTGAATTTTAACGCTAAAATCTCCTGGTGTCAACCTTCGTGACTTGAAGTGATAGCTGTATTAACCCCTAACTAAAATACCACCAGAGCGGCCATGAGGAGGTAGACAAAACCACGCAAAATCTTTTCCAGCCGCTAAGTGTTTCAAAAACGGAACCGAAAAATTAGACCTTCCTGTCTCCAACAAGCCAATGAAGTCTAACTTTTGTTCCCTAATCGATTCGCTAACAAAATTATGTTTAGCAGGATCCCGAAACCCGTTACTATTCCAAATTAGACCTTTTAAACCTTGCATGATAAGAGCTACTTTTTAATTTTGGAACGTGTGCTCCTTCGCACATTAGAGACGTCAAACTATTTCTTTTCCCTTTTTTTCCTACCTTTAGGAACAACATCCAAGGCAGCTATATGATCCATTTGATCATCTGTGACATGTACGTTGTCATCCACCAAGTCCGCCGCAAGGTGAGATGCTTTTGAAACTATTAAACTGTGAGCAGCTTCAGTCCTCATTTTTCTACCACATTATCTTTCTTAGAATTGTTAAAGTCCTATCAACTGCATAATCTCTAATAATACTAACCGAAGCGTTAACTTGTGACGGTGATTTACCCAAAGAAACCCCCATTTTGCTAGCTCTATGAATAATATCTTCAGTATTGAAAGATAAAATAGAGAACTTTGGATTTAAATTTTTACCTTGCAAGGTTTGAGCCTTGAGCAGCATCGCCCTGGCCATCTGCGTGTCGTCGGCGTTGACCTGAGCGCGGACACGGTCACTGGAAGCGTACTCCATTCGCCTCTGCATTCATGATCCCGCCGAAGGCCGCAATATCAGTCAGAGTCCTGGCCTGCCGCTGGCGCCGTCACATACCCTCCTGGCATGCGCACACCATTGGTTGACCTTCCTTCCTCATACGCCCATGCACCTCCTGATGTAGCACACGGCGTCGAGGTCCTTGCTGGGAACAGCACACCCCCACTTGGAGTGACCATCGCCTTTGAGGCTAAAGGCATAGACGACGTTCCTCCTCTAGTAGAAATCTGAGGCGTCGAGCAAGTGCGCACCAGCGGCGAGTCAGAAGCACACATGACAGCTCCAGGCGAGCGCACGTTAGACATAACCGGCGCAGACCCTCCTGGGATGCATTCACGAGCGAGAGAGCCGACAGTAGCACCCCCACCTAGGTTGCTCGCCGGCGATGGACGCGAAACAGCGGCTGAAATCTCAAAGTTGATGGAATCTACAACTCCTTGCTCAATACTATCATCAGCAGAATTTGAAAAGTCTTGTTCTGAACCAAAAGAACCAAATCGAATGGAAGGGGACAAAGCAGCCTCCTTATGATGCCCCTTGTTACCCAGTCCACCTGATGCTTTAACATGTTCAACCGGTGTAGAGGAAGCATTGTTATTTAACTTCTCTCCATTCTGGTTATGTGCTTCCATATCCATATCCATGTTATCTTTAGGATCATCATCCTTCGAATCACCATTGTTAGTTATATCATCCATCAACTCATCTCCCCCCAGCAGTAACTCCTCCACCTGAAAGTATAATTTATAGAAACCATCTTTGATAAAAAGATCAAAAGCCTTAGGAATCCTTTTGTAATTAGTGCATCCAATCAGAATCCTCAACACCTTATTCTTCCTTGTGTAGGCCATATCTATTTTAAGAGTTTTTCCAAACAGTGTACCAATACCCCATAGCGTAAAAAAATCACCGAGATACTCCTCGGGTATACCTTTCACAAGTACCCATACCTCTGGCAGCATGTATAGAGGTTCAGACTTCCTAGTCCAGTCATCAAATATGAGCTGGCACGTGCTGCTAGGGACATGATAAGTTCCAAAACGCTTCATCCTCTCCAACTCCATCCTTGTTGGAAATTGTGTTCTGAAAACTTTATCATGCAGCTGCCGAACATCCCAAATGAAGTTCTCAGACGGCACAAGCCACTGAAGTTGAGCCACAATTTCAGAGACAGTCATCACCCCCTCTTTTACTGTGACATACCCGAACGTGGATTCTCAGCCTTGGGCATAAAGGTACCACTTATTGGCAGTTCATAAAACATCAATTCCTCATCTGCTATGCCATAAATTTGCATTGTTGGCTTAGGAGCTAACAGTTGTTCAAGCTGTGAATTTTCCTGTATGTGAGTTAGATACATTTGATTCAGGCTAGATACATTTGATTCAGGTTGTAAGGCTGTGCTGCACTCGATTATTAGTTATTGGTTAGTACCTATAATTCTCGTAGCTCTCTAAAGCATGTGTTCTGGTTCGTATGCAATGTTCTCATAAAATTTATTTAGTAAATTTAGGCTCATTTGATATAGGCTGTAAGCCCGTGTTGCACCCTTACAATTTTCCTTATCACTGGTAATTTGATCACCATGTGACGAGTAGCCATCAAATTGATCATTCAGTGGGAGAACACATATCTCGTAGATTCCAAATTATTCAGCGTGATTTGGCCTCATTTGCCTTTTTGCTAGCTTGTGCATACGTAAATTGATCCCGCTCCATTGACATGGAACGGTGGATTAATTATGTTTAGGCTTGCGACTCGGCTATTCTTTCCCTGCGATCGCACTAGCATCTGGCGCTGAAAAGGAAATTGGTTGTGCTCTATTCAGATACCAATCATATCTTATGTAGATACAGATATTCTCGAAAATTAAACAAAGCATCTCTGAAAGAAGAATTCAGAAAGGGGATCCATTCAGAAAGATGCATGACGATCCATGGAAACTTATCCCTACACTGCTCTTTTGTCATGCCATCCATTGTTGTGATTAGAGTATTATATGGTGCCTATTACATGCTCGCCTGGAGTACCTGGTTTCATGTGGATCATGATGTGCTGCATGAGAAAGCCAAGTTTGAAAATTTTCATATCATGATTAGCAAAACCATTTATCCCTGTAATGTCAACAACACTGATTCAACATTTCCAAAAATGCTTAACATGTCATGCCTTGCCTTGTGTATTGGTCCTCTTTTTTCCTTACATTGTTTAACAAAAATCGACTGGCAGCAACGCACATGCACATTTTCTATAACAGAATCACCGTAGCAAAGGCAACCAAATCGAAATATTTGAGGATAGTAATTGAGTAAGATGTGACTATGATTATGCTTGACGATATAGTTTGATGGCGAGCAATAGGATAAGATCAATATACATAAGTATTGGTGTGTGTTTTATAATTACACGTGACCGTGTGATAACCAAAAGAAATGAGAGACCGTAGCAACGCACGGGCATTCAGCTAGTTATATTTAAGCGTTATAACGGTTCGTTGTACTCTCCGGTCTGTACGGGTTGTACAGTCATGTCCTCGCCAACAGCTGCTATATAATGATATCTCTAAGAGTTTTTTTTTTTTGAGAAAATCTAAGAAGATGAGTAGGCAAATTAAAATGAGAAGGAAAAGAAAATTAAGCTGGAAGGAAAAAACTATCTAGACCATCATTCATGTGACGTTGGGCTACAGCCCATTTGCAGCCCAATACAGCTGAACTGGGGAGTCCGGACAGAAGAATATTTTTTCTCCAATATTTGACATGAGCCCCCATCAAATAGCACACGGCAAATTGGCCTCACCGTTTCGCCGCCGTTATGTTCCGGCGGCGAGGACACGTGGCCAGCAGATTCCCCGAAGGCTAATATTTGCCGTGAGTTTTTTATTATTTTACCGAGTGTCTATTTTTACCGTGAGTTTTCAATAATGCTACACTTACGGAAATATGTTTACGAAATTATGTTACGGACATGTCAACCACATGGATAATGAGAGATTTCCCCGGGGCAACGGTTGTCGTTCCTTCCAATCACATAACTCCACGGCGTGTCCGTAAAATATTTCGTAACAATCTGTGCGTAAGTAGCATTGCTGGTGAGTTTTCCTCGTATTTGCCATGAGCGTTGTATTTGCCGTGTGCTTTTTGGTAATTTACCGTGCATTTTCTATTTGCCGTGCGGTTTATCGGCAGCTCTCGGTAAAACAGAGATTCGCCGTGTGCCCCGACCGAATGCTCACGGCAAATCCACATGCACACGGAAAAACAGTTTTTCCTGTAGTGCTTGTTGTGTGCAGCTGGTAGCACCGTGTCCCACATGCTGCACGAGTACTTATTATTTTTTACTAAGTCGGGTAAGATGACAACATCTACTTGGTAGATTGCCATTCGAAAATGTTGCCATGGTCTTGAAGTACACACTCGTAGTGTCGCTAGCTTTCACATTATATTGTATCGCGAGGTTCTAGGAGTTTACGAATTGTGCAAAAAACATATTTTTAACACTCAACCATGTCTGAAAACATGTTGGTCCTTTTTTTTGTGAATGAATCATTGCATTATTTAAGAAGTATTAGGGATTATAAAATCTTGGCAAGTCTCAACTAAACCTTCCAGACTGGAAGATAGCCAAACTGCTGTGTGCCTATTAATTCTAGCATAATTTTCCATGAAGTGGTTGCTAACATTATGAGATCTTTTTACATGAGTAATGCATGATTGCCGATCTTTCATAAGGAAAACATGTTGGTCCTTGAACTTGAATACCACACAATAATAACATTTAACATTTTAAAGTGGAATAGTTTGGTCCGTCTCTTGCTCCACCTCCTCGAAACAGTCTTGCGGCCAGTTATATTAATATAGCAACCATCTGATACGATCACTGCTAGGACAGACGTCACAACAACTAGTTCAAAAAGAAAACAAAAAGAAAGCAAAAGAGAAACAAACCCGAAGTTGATAGATCGACAAAAACAGAGATAACTCGCAACCGCTGCGCCCTCTAAGGATGTAGTACCTCACGTTTAGCACTCTGAAGCATCACGTACCAAGCATCACCCCCAAGAAGGGAAACGACGGCAACGACGCTGTTGCCCGAACTAGTCCTAGGGTTTCCCTCGGTACGCTACGGGAGGAGGTGGGAAAGAGATGCTCCCGACGCCCTTCATGAAGGACGGCGACACCCGCAGTCGTCACCGCGTCGGTGTCTGAACGACAAGTATTTCTGCCGATCCCTTAAAAAACCATACTCCCGGACACTTCGAATGGCTCACCTGGCTTGTCGTCCACATGCACACGCCACCACGGTCTTGCAGTCGCCTCCATCGTCTCACCGTGACTCACGATGCGAGGCTGGTACAACCGAAAATAGGAAACTTCAGCAGGGGTCGGTGGTACAGTAACACGCGGGAGGGAACTACATCCACCGCTATAGGACGATAGCCCACCGGATGCAGCAACATGGGCAAACCAGACCCTCCTCGCCCGGCGAGCCCAAATGGACTCGTGAAGCCCCGCCGCCACACTACAGCAAGGGTGCCATCGTCGAAGCCAACCCTCGCGTTAATCTCTAGTCCTCCGTCCACCAGTGGATCCGCCACAACTGCAGATCCCCGCCACCAAACAGCAGCGACATCGCCACCATTGCTCACCCGGGCCCGCAGGACCACCGTCTCTCGCTCCAAGGAGATCTAATGGACGACATGGAAGTGGCTTCCAAACGTGGAACACACTCAATAAGTAACCGAGAGAAAAAATCAAGACTTACAAAATTGGAAAATCGATTTAAAAAGGGAAAAATAGTAAATCAGGAAAATGAACCAGTAACACTAAAAATCTTGCAACACGCTTCTAGATAAATTATGAATGTTGCATCCAATAAAATTGAAACGTGGAGAAATATGGAGAATCGTAGGTATTCTATAAAAGATATAAAAAATGAGAATACTCGTGAATAATTCATACTTTCTTGGATTCCGTAAACATATATAAAAATATAATGTAAAAAGGTTTCTGGGTATTTTTTAATATTTTTAATAGTTTTCTTCAAAATTGTGTTTTTCATCATTTTTGGAAAAATCTTAATCATATTTCTTGATGTATCTATACTTTTAGTGTCTCTCCAAAATACTTATTGGTTATGCTGCCAGTTTGAATTAAACCTATGGGCATCGTCATCAAAATGATTCAGGTTATGAGAGGGACATTATTTATAGACTCAAGCGCGGTGGGTGACCACCGCGGCTGCTGAGAGTATCCACATACGCGTGATTTTGTAGAAGCCGTCCAGCCCGTTAATTGCTTTTATTGGACTCTCTTTTTTACTCGGGATAGCTTTTCCAACAGGGGCCCTTGATGGCTCCCAAGTACAGGAGATCAATTGTAGTACTTTTTAATATAAAAAAGTTGTCGAACCCATGAGGAGTTGAAGGTATTGGTTAGCAAATTTGACAAAGAAAATAATAGTAAATGCAGTAGATTTGGTGTTTTGTGTTTGTAGTTTTGCAAGAATGTAAAATGCTGAAAGTAAATAGTATAAAGTAAATGCTCTCAATGAGAGAAATTCTAATCCTCTATGTAGCAAGAGGACAAGCTCAAGTGTGTGTGTAATTTATACATGACAAGCATTCCCGAGGGCGGCATGAATTTACTTAGCATAAATATTTCTACACAATATGGTGAATATATTGACAAGTAGTATTCTCTTAGGACGGAGCCTAATTAGGTGCAGCCATAGGTATGGACTAAATACACCACTTATGATGGGTCCTAGATCCATTTCGTGAACATCTAGGAATCATTAAGACATACATGTCCCACCATAGCAATAGGTTCATTGGTCCCCGACATTAATCCCTCCAATGCAACTTAAAGAATTGGAAAACGGTTTCTGTCAATTCCGTCCCTTCCAACCCCTATCATTGTATCAAAGTATTCTCCTATGAGCCCATGTAGGTGAATTAATATGCAGTCGACGTTCACATAAAACCATCATAGAACAATATAAAAGATAGAAAACTAGATCACATACTCATTGCATATTATATGGAAATCATAGCCAATTTATCCTATGCCCTCGGGAACATGGGGATCTACTCACAAGTGCCAAACATGATATGGACCAGTAGCATATGGATTACAACACAATCAATCTGAAAATATAATCTCTCCACCAAATAAAGACAAGATGTCAATCACAAACATATAAATAGCCCTTAAAACAATATCTAGGGTTCAATCAATCACAAACTATGAGGGAAATAAGATGGATCTTGGAGATGGTGATGGTGATGATGATTGTGTTGATGGAGATGTTGATGGCGAGGCCCCCCTACGCCTAGGAGGAGTAGTGATGACGATGGCGTCGATTTCCCCCTCACCGAAGGCTGTGGCACGGTAGGATCTGCCCCCTCCTGGAGTAGGAGAGGACTTTCGCCTCCGCCACCGCCTCTGTAAATCATGGGGAAAATGTGGCATAGGTTTTCTGGCGATGCGAAGGCGTCTATAGAAAGGAGGAGCTAAGACGACGCTCGATGGACGAAAGAGCCTGTGTGGCGCGCCCAGGGGTGGGGCGCCACCTGGCCTCTTTCTGGCCTCGTGGATCCTCTCGCTTTATTCTTTGGCCCAAGTTGGTTCTCCTGGTGAAAAACTTGTCAGGTATTTTTCCTTCGATCTATTGACATCCAGAAGGTCCTAAAACAACAAAAACATGAAAAAGGAGGTTTTTGACCTCCTAGAAATTAAATACTAATGAAAGGGACTTTGTAGGAAAGTCCTGTAAATCATCTAAATATGCATAAATAATGAAGGATCAAGGTAAATATGATTCTAAATAGTGCATAAAGGTCCTAAAAATGATGATGCAAAATGCAAGTATCAACTCCCCCAAGCTTAAACCTTTGCTCGTCCTCGAGCAAATAAGTGAATCATGATCATGTTTCAATGAGCTTATGGTTGACAAGAAAATACGAGCATGGCATCATCAACTTATGCATATTCACTTGTCCAAAAGAAATATGAACTAACCGACATGCACATATAGGCACATAGATAGATATTATCATTTACCCCTTACTTTTTGAACAAAAACTAACCATTACATGTTGGATAATTAAACAAGTCTCAAATTTATCATACACTCCGCTATCTTTAATAGCTTTGCATGACTTTTTACCTGCTTTTAATTTAACCTTTGGATATGCCTTTGTAATAAAGATAAGTTTCTCATAAAACAAATAGTGGAAAAGAGAATTCTTTAAACAAAAAGATAGACATAACTATTTTGACTTTTTGTCAAGAACTTTCACCACTTTTTGCATGGCATCCGTTAACGGTCATACCCTCTTAGTAACCAGTATAAACCTTATTAATGGGTCTTTAAATCATGTCATATGCTCTAGACAACCTTTGTCTTTCACTTTCCATGGCTAGCCGAATTCTCGGGTGCCTGCCTTTCAAACACTTTCCCATAGAGCATATGTATTGAAATACCCATGAAAACCCTTCAGTTTACTCGTTGATTACTAAGTAGGATAAGAGCATCTCATGTCCCCTTGTCATCCTCCTCTTTCCAACTATTTATTTTATAAGTCTCCTTATCTCACCACAAATTTACAATGTTCCTTTTTTAATAAGTGTTGCTTCCCTTGCATGGATCTTTCCTTATTTGCAAGTTTAGCTTGTTGAGTAATTTAATGCTTGTCCAACATGCTCAAGTTAATTTAGTTCAAGGAAATATGTAAGTGAAATTTCTACATATGGTTTGCACATCCGCATGAGTGTTACCCATAAATCTCCAGACAAGAGAATCATGGATGACACCATACTTTATATTTTATTCAAAACCACTCAACCAAGGATACATGATAACGCTCAAAGAGCTCTTCAAACTTTAGGAAAATCGATACCTAATGGATGCAAGCAAAAACCTCCTAATAATTACAAACTAGATGCAAATATGATAACTAAAAAGCATAAAGTATGGTGGAACTCCCCCAAGCTTAGAGGTTTGCTGCCAGTTCTTCTTCCTTGGCATGTTCTCCTCATAGTAGGCGTCCCACTCCTTGATCTTCCAAGGATAGGGCCTCCCATTATAGAAGGACAATGGAGGATCATTGAACTTGGTGGAGACAGCCTCGACGATCTTCTTGAAGCGATTCTCATACTCACAGTTCTGGTTTTCCACATCCCACATGAGGGCTTGGAACCTATCTAGCTATGAGAGAGTATGCATGTACTTCTCTTTCATATCTTTGATCCTTGCTTCATAGACTTCAACCTTTTTATCCAACTCTAGATTCATGAGGTGATGAGCATCAAGACTGCGCTCAACCACCGTACCATACCTGAAGACGGTGTCCTCCAAGACTTGCAGCCTCTCCTTCATGGTGCCTTAGGTCTTGGGTGCCTTCACCTCCTCCATGAGCAGCACCCTTCCTTGAAGGTCAAGGTTTTCATGGGAGACACAACAGATCCAAGGTAATGATTCACTGCGCCTTTCTTCTCGGAGTCACCTCCTCCAAGATTGGATCTGGAGCTTGCTATGGCTAAAAGATGAAGAAGTAGGATGGAAAAACAAGTTTCGCTCAAAAAGACTTGATGAGAGATTAGATCGGCAGAAATGAGTATATATAGATGGTTTTTAGGGTAAGACGAAACGTTGAGGAAGAAATGGAAGTGAAATGGACTTTGGAAGGGGGAAAGACCTCGAGTGGTATGCCCAGGGGGTGGGCACGCCACCTGGTCTCTTTCCCTCCTCGGGGCTCTGTTTCATCCAATTCTTTCGCGACACGCATTAACGTAGCTCGAGGATCGCAGGACAACTGACTAGGCTCAACTCAGAGATGAAAGCGGTCCGAAACCTGATGAAAAAGCTGGGCCTGATCAGCGGGGATGAGGCGCCTTCCGAGGTAGCCCTGGCAGCCTACCACAAGATGTATGAGCTGCCCATGACGGATGAGATGATAGATTGGTCGTTGTCTATGATCAGAGGGTTCTCTCCACCGATAGTGGGACATCAGGGTGGGAATCTCATGGTGGCTTGACCATGGGATCCAGGCTGACCTGGGGTGAAGATCATTTCCCAATGACTTACAAACCTAAGGTCATGATGTGCAATGTGCGCGGCCTCAACAACGAGAACGACACACGGGTGTTAGGAGTGTAGTTGACGAGGGTTTAACTCGTCAATGCCCATTGTTATGGGCTTGGGTTTTGGAGAAGGAGGGAGCGCTGGAGGCATCAATCGCCTAGCAAACAAGCACACAGGGCCGCAAGTTTTACCCAGGTTCAGGCCTTGTAGAGGTCCCTACTCCTGCTTGTCTGCTCTTGGAATTAACGAAGGAATCGAATATTACAGGTGTGCACAGATGCAATCTAGCGAGAGTTGTGGAAACTAGGGTGGTGATTGTCCTCCTCGCCGCCCCCTCCTAGCCTTTATATAGATAGGCTAGGTCTCGGGTAGCAGGTCGAGTCGGTTACAGATTAGGGTTTTCCCTTTGAACTTTCTATATTAAGCTTCTTCTTGTCTCGCAAGCAATCGAGAGTTCGTGGGCCACTCGAATTCTCCACTAGGCCTTGGCAACGCCGTGGGCTTCTGCCGTATCTGGACCGTATATACCAAACTCGAGTACTTGTAGGGTATACCCATGTCAGTAGCCCCCGAGCATCCAGTGGAATCGTAGATTTGACTGGGGACTTTATGAAGTCTTTTGAGTGCATGACTGAGCATTTTTCGAGTGTTCTGTTTGTGTCATAGAGATTGTTGATATACATGCCTGATTTATCCGATGTGTCGGAATCAGTTACCTGCATTAGGGAAAAATAACGCAATCTACTCAAACTCGAGTCCCTGGACTCGAATTTGGAAAAGTGCTGGCGTAATTCGACTCAGGCCGTGGAGGTCTTACATGAGTCGAATTCCAGTGCATAAGTGTGAGAACTCGACGCGTCCATCAAGGCATGTTTGTCGCACCTGTAGGTACGGATATATTTTTGGTAGTGCACAACAGATGTGTTGTCAGGCCTTATTTAGGTGGTATCTTCACGCTGTAAGCGCGGCATCCGAAATTTTTGTCATCACGGAGATGATTCAGGTGGCCCAGAAGACGTAGTCTCTTTGTAGGGAAAATATGAGGCAGAGTCACCATAGCATTCGAATGTGGATGTTATCAACACACAATACGATGTACCAGCAAAATAATCATAGGGTGCGTGACCAGCGCTCCCTATGGGAGTAGCCCCCGATTGCCTACTCGAGTCGTAGACTCGAGTGGGGACTAAAAACATTTGCGACTGCTGTCATCTTTTGTTGCTTGTTTCAGTCGAATATGCTTTCAATGCTACCTATGGGAGTAACCCACAGTTCACAGTCGAATTGATGATTCGAGTAAAGGGTTTATCGTGTATACCTGCATAAAAAATCTTTCGGGTGCGCGGCCATCTCTCCTATTAGGAGTAGCCCCCTGAATGCTTGGTTGAGTCGAAGACTCGAGCAAGGACTAAAGTAGTCAAAATCTTCTGCTGCTGGAATCAATGACATCAGTGCTGACGATGTGATGACCTCGGTTGCCCGCGTGAGTGGCTTTGACGGGACGTGACGAGTGGTGGGTCCCACTTTCTGGCTTTAATTTGACCAGGCATGCGTAATCTTCTGTTTTACCTGTGTCTCCTCGATTTCCGCGTGTAATGGGAATAGTGGGGGGACGATTCGTGCTTCAGCTTCGCCACGTGTCGATGGCGATGTGCATCATGCGTGTAGTAGGGTTTCTGCTGGCCGTTGGATGGTGTCTGCGAGGAGGTTAAGTAGCAGCGCAGCTTCGGTAATTTTCCCATCTGTCTTCTCTGCCCGTGCCTCCATCGCTATTGTTGCTGCTCTCTGCTTCCTTGCGGACTTCCTATTTGCGTCACTAGACCAGCTCCGTGTCTTCCCCATGTAATATCCCAAATTTCGCAATTTCAGATGTTACTAGAGGCATGCATCATATCATTGTATCATGGCATCACATATCAAAAACTGCATTAGGTATTTTCTTAAACCCCATAGTCACTTATAGACTAAAAGGCGTAAAACCTTTTTGAACCGCCAAAACCCTTGCAAAAGTGTTATTTTATAGTCCTACTCTAACCCTCTTCTTTTTACAAAATTTTAGAAACAAATTTCGTCTAATTTGGAGTCCGTTTGCAAAAGTTATTAAACAAATAGCAAAATAGAAAATAATAAAAGGATTAAAAAAAAGGAAAACCTAACCTAACCGGGTCGGCCGAGCTAGCCCGGGGCCTATCTGCCGCGCGCGCCTGCGAGCGAGCGGCGCGCAGCGCAGCCACCGCCCAGGCCGGCCCATCAGCCGCGCCAGCCGCCAGCCCGCCTCCGCCGCCACAGCCACTAACACCCGGCCCCACCCGTCAGCCGCCACCTCCGTGACCGGCTCGAGCACGCCACCAAGTCCGCGTCGGTGCCAACCGCTGCCGGCGAATCCGGAGCGGACTCCGCGACCCCCCGCCCCAAGTCTTCGCCCTATTTAAGCCCGGGCACGCCTCCCCAAAACCCTAGCTTCTTCCCGCCGCCACCACCGCCGAGCCGCCGCCAATTCCTCGCCGGAACCCCGTCGCCTCCGTCGCCTCCAGCCGCCGTTCACCGTCGCCTCGGAGAAGGAGGGCCAACGCCGCCCTCAGGAACAGAACTGCGAGGAGGAGCCGCGCGTTGTCCGCTACTCCGTCTCGCCGGAGGAGCACCGCCGCCCGCCGCCGACCATCGTCGGAGCCCCGTCGCCGTCCGCCGCCTCCGGTCGCCGCCCGCCACGGTAAGCCGCTGGCCACCCCCCTCTCCGACCGTCAGATCGGGATCCAACGGATCCAATCGGTCAGCAGCCCCGGCCAACCGCACCGCGCCACGTGGCTCCCGCCGCGTCACCGCCGCGTCGTCACGCGCGCCTCGCTGGCCCAATCGTGTTGCGCCACGTGTCGCCGCGTCACTGGTCGCCCTTTTGTTTTTCTTTTATAATAGGCAGAAATAGTTCCAATCTCGTAAAATTCATAGAAATTCGACTATTAGTCCAAAAATTGTGTATAATATACCGTTGGATTCATATTTTCGAGTAGAACACAGATCTACAATAATATTACTGTTTTGCCACAGCAATCTTGCAGTAGGATTTAAAGTTTAGATTAAGTATTTTAATTCTAGAAAATTATCCGTAACTCCGTTTTAGTTGATTCTTGTTGCGTTGGCTTTGTTTCGACAAGACCTTCTGTAGAAAATTACCATATCATGCTTAGGGTGTTCAGATCTGTCTCGAGGTAGATTAGAGTTGTAGACCTAGTTTCGAGCTTGGTTATTTAGGGTTTAACCCAAAATACCTAAAATCTATGGGAAATTGATTCTAATGACATCCCCAACTCAACAACACCCCTGGTTAAAACCCTTGGTCGAAATCAAATCCATCCTTGCATATTACCATGTTGCATGCATGCATATTTGACTTCGTGACTTGTTTTGTGCAAATTGTGATTGAATCCATGTTTGTTTCGTTAGATTGCTCGGAGTGCGCTGAGGTGTATTGTTGTGTAGATTGCTGCTCGGATCAAGACAAGTTACACCACTTGTTCATGTTTATGTCCCAGTTTTGACTATGCATGTTTTACTCTTCAAAATTCTATAGTATGCATGTGTAGGGTTTTGGTAGATTTTCTTAGTACTATTTTGCAAGTACGGTTTTGTAGTATGTCGTGAGTAACTCTATGCTTAGGAGTTCTCATCCCAATAGGTTATCCTGTTTTTCTAAGTTGCATGCTATGCTATATACTTATCCATATCAAGTACCGTTGGGAGGGTTCGAAAGACTTAAAAAAATTCTATGTAAAAGAGCTCTCTCGAGCGAACATTTTCCTCTCAAAACCCCCTTCAAAATAAAACTAAGTATTTCTTCTGGGCGGAATGGTTGTCGGGACAACGAGTGGGATTTTTGTGGAGGACGGCCGCCCAGGAATCAAAGAAGTCTGCCATGTTTCAGAATTCAGAAGCTTCCCGTGCAACCACAATACATATGGGCTCTGTCTTGGCTTAGTACTTAGTGGGAAACCTCACCGGGGTACCAACATATGGAGGTTCTTGGCACGGTTGGATCCAGCTGGTAGAGGGGCTACTAAGGGAAGGCTTCGCCATGGTCTTGTCTGTAAAAGGACTTGATCGTGGATTGTGGGGAAAGTGTACAACCTCTCGAGAGTATTGCAATCTGATCGATCAGCCGTGTTCACGGAAACAGAACAACTTTGAGCATCTGAAGGATGGAGCCTCTGGAAGATCTTCCTCTCTCTTTTCCAAACTTAACGTTTTATAAACCCAGGGCGTGAGTAATATCGCCATTGGGTGGGATTTTGGGAACTTGGTGCGTAATATCCAAGTTCTAGGTTGATTTGGGCACTTGGTGAGTAATATCCACGTGTTCCATTCGACCCTATACTATTCATCAAAGATTACAAAGTAGGGAAAACTCTCTTCCTCTTTTCTTATTGCATTGATAAAATTGGCTTTACGCAAATGAACCCCAGAGCCTACTCTTAGCCTTGCATGTAGAGATAGTCTTACTCTTTCCTTGGTGTTATTTGCCAATACATTCAAAGTATTGACCCAACTTGTTGGCTGCACGTCTTATGTGCAGAATCCGAAGATTGAAAGGTGCGTAGGGATCGCGGGTCTTCACGCAGCTAGCCTGAGGCATTGATGGACTCAATTTTTAATTAGTTTCCGTTGTTTTTTTTGAGCTAGCCATGAGCTATGCAAGTTGTAAAATTTATACTCTGGATTATTCGTGTAATAATGACTTGTGTTTTACATGATATTCATCGACTGTGAAGTGCTAGCTATTGATCCAGGGACTAGCATGTTAATCACAGGGACTTAGGATCCTTAACGATCCGAGGTCGCAACAGATGGTATCAGAGCACAAAGTTGCATGTAGGACGTGACCCCTAGGATTGGAAACCACCTTTACCATGTGTGTTTTTGCTTTCTATATTCTTCTAAGTTATTTGTACTCTTCTAGTATTTCTCTTCCTTATCACCCTGTGTCTAATTTTCTATCTCCTAACCTAAAAGATGACGGCCTTCTACTACGACACCGCTGAAGACATCAAGTGCCTGCGCTTCGGGGAATGCCTTCTGGACATCATCAAGACACTGCAGTTATCCATGCCATCAATCAAGGGAAGCGAGTTGAGGAAGATGCACAAGGAAGGATGCTGGGCGATTGAAGTCATCCAACCAAGGCACAGTCAGACGGAACCCAAGACAGAGGCCATTGTACTCAACGTCACTAGCGACTCCAAGGAGAAAGGACTTAGCATCAGCTTGCAGGAACTCATTGGACGCATTTGCGGACGCTACCATGAAGAGGTTGAAGTCCACTACATCAAACTCTTTGGAAGACGTGATGAGAAGGAGTTCCAATTGAGTTAACCCCGGAGGAAAGGAAGACATGCAAGCGTCGAAGAATCCAATATCAAGACTTGGAGTTCCACATCAATGACCTTTAGAAGGGGAGCTGCCTTGAGATCGTGAGGAATGACGAGCTTTGTGCTCTAGTCAAGGAGAAGGACGAGAAGATCGAAGAGCTGGAAGAGAAGATCAAGTCCCTAGGAGGGGAGCTCACCGCCCAAGACAAGAGGTTCGCAAATCAAGAGAAGAGGGTGCAAGATAAGAACAAGAAGATTAGGGAGCAAAGTCTAGTGCTCGCAAAGGACGAGCTGGAGTTCAAGAACTTTGCCACCATGATGAAGGACCTGCGAGCAGCTAAGAGGAGCTTGGAGGAGAAGATCACGCCCGTGACTATGGGGTCAAGTTTGATCAAGAAGCTACAGAAGGAGAAGAAGGAACTCCGAGCGAAGCTGGAAGCTGCTACCCAGGAGCTGCAAGAGGTGAAGGAACTTCAAGGAAGGCTCGAAGCTGCAACACCGGAGCCACAGGAGATGAAGGGACTTCAAGAGAAGCTTGAAGCCACGACGAGGGACATGGAGCTATACAAGTCACTGCTGGAAAAGGAAGGCTTCATCATTGAGGATGAGGAAGTGGATGATGAGTAGAGTAGTTGGACCACCTTTAGTTCTATAGTCGAACGTTATTCGCGATTGTAATGAGTACCAAAAATCTTATATTGGTTAGTTAAACTTGGTTGAGTGTGTGGATTTTTGTGCTATGTGTGCCTTGCTTTTCTCGTGTGTTTTCTTCTCTTGTTTACATAAGGGTAGGAGTTTATTCCTTAGACTTTCTATCTATTTCTTAACTTGCCTCTCAAACCCTCCAGATGGCGAGACGTGGGAACAACAATAACAACATGCCCCCAGAGATAGCACAACTTCTGAACTCCCAGAATCAGGTGATCCAACTCCTCACTCAAAACATGCAAAACAACAACAACAACCCGCCGCCTCCGCCACCCCCACCGCCCCAACAGGATCGCTTGACTCGGTTCTTGAGGTTGAACCCTCTAACTTTCTCAAGTAGTTCTGAGCCAATTGTGGCAGATGACTGGCTCCGCACCATCAACAAGAAGTTAGACACCGTCCAAATTGTTGGAGCTGATAGGGTGTGCTTTGCCGCGCACCAACTTGAGGGACCAGCTGCTGAATGGTGGGATAACTACCAGGTCACCCACCCTGATATTGAAGCTATCACTTGGAACCAGTTTGAAGCAGCCTTTCGTACTCATCACGTAGCCGCGGGAGTCATGTCACTTAAGAGACGTGAGTTCCGCGACTTGAAACAACTGCATCGCTCTGTCTCAGAGTATGGGGACCTTTTCAACTGTTGGAGATATGCCCAAGAGGCAATAATAAAGTGGTTATTATTATATCTTTATGTTTATGATAAATGTTTACATCCCATGCTATAATTGTATTATTAGGAAACACTAATACTTGTGTGTTTTGTAAACATAAAAGAGTCCCTAGTAAGCCTCTTGTTAAACTAGTTTGTTGATTAATGGATGATCATGGTTTCCTGATCATGGACATTAAATGTCGTTAATAACAAGATTATATCATTAGGAGAATGATGTGATGGACACACACCCATAGTAAGCGTAGCATAAGATCAAGTCATTAAGTTCGTATTGCTGTAAGCTTTCAAATACATAGTAACCTAATCCTTCGACCATGAGGTTATGTTAATCACCATCACCGGATGGATACTTTGATGACATCAAACGCCGCTTCGTAACTGGGTGGTTATAAAGGTATCATTGGGTATTCTGAAAGTATGTGTTGAAGCGCATGAACCAAGATTGGGATTTGTCCATCCATATGACGGATAGATATACTCTGGGCCCTCTCAGTGGAATGTCATCTAGTTAGCTTGCAAGCATGTGACTAGGTCACAAGGGATGACATATCACGGAACGAGTAAAGAGTACTTATCAGTAACGAGGTAGAACTAGGTATGGAGATGCCGACGATCAAACCTCGGATAAGTATAGTATCACGAGGCAATGGGAATTAGTTTCGTATGTAAGTGGTTCAATCGATCGCGAAGTCATCGTTGAGTATGTCGGAGCCATTATGGATCTCCAGGTCCCGCTGATGGTTATTGATAGGAGATGTGTCTCTGTCATGTCTGCATATTCACGAACCGTAGGGTGACACACTTAAGGTTCGAAGTTGTTTTAAGTAGATATGGAATATGCGTTGGAGACCGAATGTTGTTCGAGTCTCGAAATGGATCCGGGACATCACGAGGAGATCCGGAATGGTCCGGAGAATGAGATTCATATATTGGGGATCATTTTCTAAGTTAGGAAATGTTCCGGAGTGTTTGTATGGAGATTCTAGAAGGTTTCGGAATGTTCTGGAAGGTTCTGGAGGATTTCTTGGAGTTTGCTTGAAAACCAAGAAAGGGTCAAAGGAAACCTAGTGGGGCAAGACACGGATTCGTGGGGGAGGAGGACTCCTCCCCCCTTCCCACCGCCGGCCATAGGAGGGGAGTCCTACTAGGACTCCCCCTCCCCAGGCGTGCCTCCCCCCTTAAATAGAAGGGCAGGGGCGCCCCTCCTAGCCCTCTCTCACAATCCCAATCTCTGCCGCCTCTCTCCTCCACCTTTCTTCTGCAGAGGCATAGGCGAAGCCCTGCAGAATTCTCTACTCCACCACCACCACCACGCCGTCGTGCTGCTGGGATTCCGTGGAGAAGATCTACTACCTCCGCTGCTCACTGGAACGGGGAGAGGAAGGTCTGCTTCGACTCGGCGCGTGTGACCGACTGTGAAAGCGCTGCCGAAACGCGGCGCCGGAAGGATCGTCTACTTGACCGACGGCGGAAGCGCTGCCGGAACACGACGCCGGAAGGATCGTCCACACGATCTTGAGATCGGCAAGTGATCGACTACATCAACCACGAGATCTAATCTCGTTAACACTTTCGGATCTACGAGGGTTAGTTCCTATCTATCTTGTTGCTCATGTCTAATAGATTAGATCTTGGCCTTTATCTAGATTAGATCTGGGTTTTGTTCGTTCTTGCGGTAGAAAATTTTTGTTTTACATGCTACGAACCCATCATCAACAAGCTGGCACGTTATGCACCTGATGATGTATCCACTGATGCTAAGAGACAAGAGGAGTTCTTGAGGGGACTTAATGATGAAATATTTATTCAGTTTGTAGCTCTGAAGTTCGATAACTACCAGGAACTCCTGGACGGGGCAGTTGTGGTTGAAGCCAAGCAAAGGAGTATAGAGAACCGAAAGAGAAAGTCCACCTCACACAAGCACAACTCTACCCCATATCAGAAGCAACGCACTTCGTCACCACCACCCCACAACCACAATGGCCACAACCACAACGGTCATTGTCATGGGGGGCATAACCACAACGGTCATCGTCATGGGGGACATAACCACAATGGCCATAAGCACCGCAATGGAAATGGCAATGGGAAGGATCTGAGTGAAGTGACATGCTTCAAGTGTAACAAGACAGGGCACTATGCGACTACTTGCCCCGAAAAGACGAAGAATGGGAATGGTAACGGAAACGGCAACGGACACAACCATAGCAATGGTAATGGAAATGGGAAGAAGCCGAACCCATTCGTCAAAGCCACGGTGAATCATGTCTCCGTGGAGGATGCTCGTGAGGCACCTGACTCCGTGATTGGTAAGTTCATGCTTAACTCCACACCTGCAGTTGTTCTTTTTGATACTGGTGCATCGCATTCATTCATATCAAGGGTATTTGTGGATAGAGGCAAAATACCTATGGAGACTATTAGTACTCCCCTAAGGGTAAGTTCTCCTGGGGGAGAAATATTGGCAAACTCTGGATGCCGTGGGTTAGAACTAAGAATTGGGGCGCACACCTTTCCCACCAGCCTAGTCGTTCTGGAATCACAAGGCTTAGACATAATTTTGGGCATGAATTGGATGACCGAATATGAGGGAGTCATAGATTGTGCCAAAAGGACTATCGCACTCACGACTCTGGATAAGAAAAGGATCCGCTTTAAGTCAGCTTTCGCACTCAGAGGAAGTATGGTGAACTCTCTTAAGGGGCTAGCTTGGAGGATGTACCAATTGTGAAGGAGTATCCAAATGTGTTTCCGGAAGAACTGCCAGGGATGCCTCCCGACCAAGACATCGAGTTTCTCATTGACTTGATGCCTGGTACTGGACCAATAGCTAAAAGACCATACAAGATGGATGTGGATGAGTTGAAGGAACTTAAGAAACAGCTCAGAGAGTAGTTGGACAAAGGCTTCATTCAACCAAGTGCGTCATCTTGGGGAGCACCTGTCTTATTCGTGGAGAAGAAGGATAAAACCAAGAGGCTGGTTGTGGACTACCGGTCGTTGAATGAAGTGACAATCAAGAACAAGTACCCTCTACCCAATATTAATGACCTATTTGACCAATTAAAGGGAGCTAGTGTGTTCTCTAAGATTGATCTCAGATCAGGATATTTTCAGCTAAAGATCCGAGAACAGGATATACCCAAGACAGCCTTCACCACAAGATACGGATTGTATGAGTACATCGTGATGTCTTTTGGTTTAACCAATCCCCCAGCATACTTCATGACTATGATGAACAAGGTGTTCATGGAGTACTTGGATAAGTTTATTGTGGTATTCATTGATGACATACTCATATACTCTCAGGACGAGAAGGAACATGAGCGGCACCTGCGCCTGATTATGGAGAAGTTAAGGGAACACAAGTTGTATGCCAAATTTAGCAAATGTGAGTTCTGGTTGAAAGAAGTGGGCTTCCTTGGTCATATTGTGTCAGCTAAAGGTGTTGCCGTGGACCCAAGTAAGGTAGCTTCCATGACAGAATGGGAGTCTCCTAAGAATGTGGGTGATATTAGGAGTTTTCTGGGCCTTGCGGGATATTATCGAAGATTCATTGAAAACTTTTCCAAGATAGCAAAGCCTATGACAGAGTTGCTGAAGAAAGAGAAGAAATTCCAATGGACCAAGGCATGTGAAGCAAGTTTTCAAGAGTTGAAGAAGCGCCTAGTAACAACACCATTTCTGTGCCTCCCTGATATCCAAAAGGATTTCCAAGTCTATTACGACGCTTCTCGGCAAGGACTGGGTAGTGTACTAATGCAAGATGGAAAAGTAGTGTCATACGCCTCTCGGCAACTTAAGAACCATGAGAATAACTACCCCACGCACGATTTGGAACTAGCATCAGTTGTGCACGCGCTTAAGGCATGGAGACATTACCTAATGGGCAAACATTGTGATGTGTTCACGGATCACAAGAGCCTTAAGTATATCTTCACTCAAAAGGAGTTAAATATGAGGCAAAGGAGATGGCTTGAACTCATCAAGGATTATGACTTAGACCTGTAGTACCATCCTGGAAAGGCCAACGTTGTGGCTGACGCCTTAAGCCGGAAAGTCTATGTAAATGGACTTACCGTGGGAGAACTTCCAAAGGATTTCTGTGAACAATTCAAGGACCTCAGGTTGGAAATAGTTCCGGAGGGATACTTAGCAACTATGGAGATAGTACCAACACTTCTGGACCAAATTAAAGAGGCCCAGAAGGGGGACAAAGAGTTGGAAGAAGTAAGGGCTAATATAAGCAAGGGTAAAGCAAAAGGGTTTCACACGGATGAACAAGTAACACTTTGGTATGAGAAGCGTTTGTGCGTTCCCGATGACCCCATTATCAGGAAGTTAATCCTTCAGGAAGCTCACGATTCGCCTTACTCAATTCATCCCGGTAATACAAAGATGTACATGGATGTGAAAGATAGATTCTGGTGGAACAACATGAAAAGGGGAATTGCTGAATATATCTCCTTGTGTGACGTGTGCAACAGAGTCAAGGCCAAACATCAAAAACCCGCAGGACTGCTGCAGCCATTACCTGTACCCGATTGGAAGTGGGACAAGGTAGGCATGGATTTTATCACAGGACTACCGCGGACTCGTTCAGGGTATGACTCCATCTAGGTAGTGGTCGACCATTTCACAAAGGTGGCCCACTTCATTCCCGTAAAGACCACCTATACGAGTGCTAAACTTGCCAAGATTTACATGTCAAGGATCGTAAGCCTTCATGGTGTACCCAAAGGGATTGTCTCGGATAGGGGTACCCAATTCACCTCTAAGTTTTGGCGGCAACTACACGAGTCTCTAGGGACACGACTAGAGTTTAGTACTGCCTTCCACCCACAAACCTTTGGATAGACAGAAAGAGTTAATCAGATCTTGGAGGACATGTTAAGAGCCTGTGCGCTAGACTATGGGTCTAGTTGGGATGATAACTTGCCATATGCGAAATTCTCATACAATAACAGCTACCAAACTAGCATCAAGATGGCTCCATTTGAAGTTCTACATGGCAGAAAGTGTAGGACTCCGCTGCTATGGAGTGGAGTAGGAGAACGTAGTTTGTTTGGACCTGAACTGATCAAGGATGCCGAAGAAAAAGTGAGACAGATCCAAGACAGATTAAAAATAGCCCAATCCAGACAAAAGAGTTATGCTGATTCCAAGCGCAGGGATGTGACTTATGAAGTAGGAGACCGTGCGTATCTCCGAGTTTCACCACTACGAGGAGTTAAGAGATTTGGTATCAAGGGTAAGTTAGCACCCCGATTCATAGGGCCCTACAAAATCTTGGGTCGTAGAGGGGAAGTTGCCTATCAGTTGGAATTGCTCGAAGTGCTAATAGTTCACGATGTTTTCCATGTGTCGCAACTAAAGAAGTGTCACCCGGAAATGGCTGAAACCCCACTAAAGGATACAGTTCCATTGAAAGAAGTTCAATTGGAAAACGATCTCACTTATGAAGAAAAACCTACCCGGATTTTGGAAACAGCCGAGAGAATTACTCGTACCAAGACTATCAGGTTTTGCAAAGTTCAATGGAATCACCATTCCGAGGAAGAAGCCACGTGGGAACGTGAAGAAGACCTGAAGAAAGAACACCCACACCTATTTGCTAACCAACCTGAATCTCGGGGACGAGATTCTCCTTAAGGGGGGTAGGTTTGTAACATCCCAAATTTCACAATTTCAGATGTTACTAGAGGCATGCATCATATCATTGCATCATGGCATCACATATCAAAAACTGCATCAGGTATTTTCTTAAACCCCATAGTCACTTATAGACTAAAAGGGGTAAAACCTTTTTGAACCGCCAAAACCCTTGCAAAAGTGTTATTTTATAGTCCTACTCTAACCCTCTTCTTTTTACAAAATTTTAGAAACAAATTTCGTCTAATTCGGAGTCCGTTTGCAAAAGTTATTAAACAAATAGCAAAACAGAAAATAATTAAAGGATTAAAAAAAGGAAAACCTAACCTAACGGGGTCAGCCGAGCTAGCCCGGGGCCTATCTACCGCGCGCGCCTGCGAGCGAGCGGCGCGCAGCGCAGCCGCCGCCCAGGCCGGCCCATCAGCCGCGCCAGCCGCCAGTCCGCCTCCACCGCCACAGCCGCTGACACTCGGCCCCACCCGTCAGCCGCCACCTCCGTGACCGGCTCGAGCACGCCACCAAGTCCGCGTCGGTGCCAACCGCTGCCGGCGAATCTGGAGCGGACTCCGCGACCCCCGCCCCAAGTCTTCGCCCTATTTAAGCCCGGGCACGCCTCCCCAAAACCCTAGCTTCTTCCCGCCGCCACCACCGCCGAGCCGGAACCCCGTCGCCTCCGCCGCCTCTAGCCGCCGTTCGCTGTCGCCTCGGAGAAGGAGGGCCAACGCCGCCCTCAGGAATAGAACTACGAGGAGGAGCCACGCGTCGTCCGCTACTCCGTATCGCCGGAGGAGCACCGCCGCCCGCCGCCGACCATCGCCGGAGCCCCGTCGCCGTCCGCCGCCTCCGGTCGCCGCCCGCCACGGTAAGCCGCCCGCCACCCCCCTCTCCGACCGTCAGATCGGGATCCAACGGATCCAATCGGTCAACAGCCCCGGCCAACCGCGCTGCGCCACGTGGCTCCCGCCGCGTCACCGCCGCGTCGTCACGCGCGCCTCGCTGGCCCAATCGCGTTGCGCCATGTGTCGCCGTGTCACCGGTCGCCCTTTTGTTTTTCTTTTATAATAGGCAGAAATAGTTCCAATTTCGTAAAATTCATAGAAATTCGATTATTAGTCCAAAAATTGCGTATAATATACCATTGGATTCATATTTTCGAGTAGAACACAGATCTACAATAATATTACTGTTTTGCCACAGCAATCTTGCAGTAGGATTTAAAGTTTAGATTAGAGTATTTTAATTCTAGGAAATTATCCGTAACTCCGTTTTAGTTGATTCTTGTTGCATTGGCTTTGTTTCGACAAGACCTTCTGTAGAAAATTACCATATCATGCTTAGGGTGTTCAGATCTGTCTCGAGGTAGATTGGAGTTGTAGACCTAGTTTCGAGCTTGGTTATTTAGGATTTAACCCAAAATACCTAAAATCTGTGGGAAATTGATTCTAATGACATCCCCAACTCAACAACACCCCTGGTTAAAACCCTTGGTCGAAATCAAATCTATCCTTGCATATTACCATGTTGCATGCATGCATATTTGACTTCGTGACTTGTTTTGTGCAAATTGTGATTGAATCCATGTTTGTTTCGTTAGATTGCTCGGAGTGTGCTGAGGTGTATTGTTGTGTAGATTGCTGCTCGGATCAAGGCAAGTTACACCACTTGTTCATGTTTATGTCCCAGTTTTGACTATGCATGTTTTACTCTTCAAAATTCTATAGTATGCATGTGTAGGGTTTTGGTAGATTTTCTTAGTACTATTTTGCAAGTACGGTTTTGTAGTATGCCATGAGTAGCTCTATGTTTAGGAGTTCTCATCCCAATAGGTTATCCTGTTTTTCTAAGTTGCATGCTATGCTATATACTTATCCATATCAAGTACCGTTGGGAGGGTTCGAAAGACTTAAAAAAATTCTAAGTAAAAGAGCTCTCTCGAGCGAACCTTTTCCTCTCAAAACCCCCTTCAAAATAAACTAAGTATTTCTTCTAGGTGGAATGGTTGTCGGGACAACGAGTGGGATTTTGGTGGAGGACGGCCGCCCAGGAATCAAAGAAGTCTGCCATGTTTCAGAATTCAGAAGCTTCCCGTGCAACCACAATACATATGGGCTCTGTCTTGGCTTAGTACTTAGTGGGAAACCTCACCGGGGTACCAACATATGCATGTTCTTGGCACGGTTGGATCCAGCTGGTAGAGGGGCTACTAAGGGAAGGCTTCGCCATGGTCTTGTCTGTAAAAGGACTTGATCGTGGATTGTGGGGAAAGTGCACAACCTCTCGAGAGTATTGCAATCTGATCGATCAGCCGTGTTCACAGAAACAGAACAACTTTGAGCATCTGAAGGATGGAGCCTCTGGAAGATCTTCCTCTCTCTTTTCCAAACTTAACGTTTTATAAACCCCAGGGCGTGAGTAATATCGCCATTGGGTGGGATTTTGGGAACTTGGTGCGTAATATCCAAGTGCTAGGTTGATTTGGGCACTTGGTGAGTAATATCCACGTGTTCCATTCGACCCTATACTATTCATCAAAGATTACAAAGTAGGGAAAACTTTCTTCCTCTTTTCTTATTGCATTGATAAAATTGGTTTTACGCAAATGAACCCCAGAGCCTACTCTTAGCCTTGCATGTAGAGATAGTCTTACTCTTTCCTTGGTGTAATTTGCCAATACATTCAAAGTATTGACCCAACTTGTTGGCTGCACGTCTTATGTGCAGAATCCGAAGATTGAAAGGTGCGTAGGGATCGCGGGTCTTCACGCAGCTAGCCTGAGGCGTTGATGGACTCAAGTTTTACTTAGTTTCCGCTGTTTTATTTGAGCTAGCCATGAACTATGCAAGTTGTAAAATTTATACTCTGGATTATTCGTGTAATAATGACTTGTGTTTTACATGATATTCATCGACTGTGAAGTGCTAGCTATTGATCCAGGGACTAGCATGTTAATCGCAGGGACTTAGGATCCTTAACGATCCGAGGTCGCAACACCCCAGTTACTTCCTCCGTTCTCACCGCCATTGGAAGATGGGCAAGAAGAAGGGAGGCGCCACCGCTGGATCCACGGCACCCATTGTCGCCGCCAAGAAGAAGGGCACACCACCACTCTGGGCACCAGCGCCGCTGATGCTGGGAAGAAGAAGGGTGCGGGTACCCGCATCACCAATGGCGCCTGGCGGGCGTCCATCATCAAGCCCGCCGAACTGCAGCCTCATCGTCGAGATGGAGTTCTCCTCTCCACGGAAGACGACTTGCAAGTGCCTGGTGAGGAGGTAATTCCTTGTCCTCCTCCGGGTTTCTGGGTGATGTTCCTTGCGTTCATCATCCGAGGTCATTCTCTCCCTCTGCATCCTTTCTTTCGTGGCCTCCTTTGTTTCTATGGGATCCAGTTTCACCAGCTGTCCCCAAATTCCATTCTCCACATCTCCTGCTTCATTACTATTTGCGTGTGCTGGCTCGGAATCGAGCCACACTTTGGCCACTTCAAGACGCTTTTTAAGCTAATACGCCAGTCGGTGTCCTATTTGGTAGTCTACGACGTAGGAGGCTGCGGGATCCACGTCGACTCCTCTGTCACCTACTTTGACATCAAGCTCGCTGCGTCCGTCCAAGGGTGGAGAGACAAGTGGTTCTACATCTGCGACCAAACGGCCGACGGGGAGCACTACGGACTCGCGCCCTTCGATCCTGCGATCCCGTGCAAGAGGAGGCGTTTCTGGAAGAATATCGTGATTCCTGGCGAGTCCGAGGAAATGGAGGTGCTGTATAAGCGTGTCTGCAACCTCAAAAGTCGCATAGGTAAAGAAGAGGGAGGTGCCGCTCTCATTCTCACGTGGTTGCACCACCGCGTCCTGCCTCTGCAGGCCAGGGTCCACCCCATGTACCGCTAGGCTGGTGCGAGCAATGTCACTCCCGTGTCTGCTGATGGTATTTCCGCAGGTGAGGTAGACAGGAGGTTGCGATTGGTGACCAAATATACCGCCAAGGAGGATCTCCCAGGCAAACCAGTCGTGCCTCCTTTTGACGCCTCTAACCCTCCTCTTGAGGTAGAATTGTACTACAAAGTAGTTCTTTTGTCGATTACCACCGGGTACTTGATATATAATGTTGTATCTTCTGAATGCACGACTAGAATGTGTCTCCCAATTTGCCCCCTCGTCCTGAAGGGGTTATCCCTCGCGAAGTGGATGAAAAGGACGAGTCAGAGTTGACCGTCCCAATCGAAGAGGAGGAGGGAGCCCCCGAGTCCAGCGACTAGGACACTCGCAAGCGTTCCCACAGCAAGGACTCCAATGCCTCATCGCCAACAACACCAGAAGGCCCTTCTGTTGTTGCAAAGGTGCCAATCCCTGCTGTTCCTGTCCACTCCATGGCTCCTCCTGCCCAGAAGAAGCTGGGACTGCCAAAGGAGCCGTCAGAGTCGGAGGAGCAATCCTTCGACCTTGCTAAATTTAGCTAGTAAGTTCTGTATTTGCAACCTTGTTTTGGTTTCTTTTTGGAGTTGCTTTTTCCCTAAAGTTTTTGTTTGATGTGTTTTGTAGTCGAGCGGCATCGTCGTCTTCTGACGATGTCCAATTTGTGAAGGAGTCCAGAGTCGCAGACTCCAAGGCCAAGGAAGTGGCCGAACGGTCTTCTTCTCCTCCATTGGCGGCCCACTCCAGGCACAATTCGTCGAGTTCCCGGCATGCTGGGGAACACCAGATGGTTGCCCGGACGACTGCGCGGCAGTCATCTTCGGAGTCTCTAGAAGATCACGTAAGCATCCTTTTGCTATTTTGGCAGTCGAATTTATACTTGGTGCTGTTGCTAAACTTTTTTTTCTTCTATGGTGCAGCTTATCGTGAAAGAGGTTGCTCGTCTGGCGGAGCAAGTCCTTGTATGAATTCGATTGATGATACACCCTATACGTTGCAGTTGAGCACAATGAACTACTTCGCCGTGCTGCTGCACTCGAGAAGACGCTTGCCGTGGCGACAAAGAATCGCGATGAGGCAATCGCAGCTTTGGAGGAGTTGCAAAAGCGAGAAGAGGATCTCCACGCTTCCACTGCTGAGAGGGAGAAGTTGTTCGAGGAGCAACTTTTCTCTATTGCCAAGTCCCTCTCAGGTATTCTTTCGGCTGAATTTATTTTGCTCTTTTGTTTTGAAATGTGGGTGTTTTACAAACACTTTTGTGTATGCAGATGCGCACAATCTCTGTGTCGCGCGCTGTAGTCGAAGACCATAGTGTTTCCCTCCAGGAGACATTGGGGAAGGCCAATGATGTGCTTAGTCGCATCCCGCGAGGATTTAACTCCCAAGGCCGGGCTGATCGACAACCTTGGAGACCTAGTGGAATCCCTCGTTGGAGGTATTCCCACGGACTTCAGGAACTCGCAGCGTTCCGTTGGCGCCACCATGGCACTCGCGATGGTGCAAGCCCATGGCGTGGAGATGGACCCCCTGCTGTTTCTGAGGTGATGCCTGTCGACGCTAGAGGCCAGCAGGTAGTGTTTGCTCCCTTTGCTAGTAGCTGCACTAAATATGGTCCTCAGCTTATCGAGACAGTCACCAAGTATTCTGAGGAGCGGCTGCGAGTGAAGGCGATGAAGGCCGCGGCATCTGGGGCTGCCACTGGCAAATCCGCGGCATCGGAGACTTCCACGGATGCGATGAAGCCCCCGAAGCCAAAGTCCAAGTCGAAGAAGCAAAATGCTCCTTAGTCTGCATATGTAATAGTTGTAGTTGCCTTTTGCTAAGACTATGCTTTTGTGGGAGTGTCCCTGTCGAGACTTTGTCGTGCTTGAATGCATTCGAGCCTTTTATCAATGTATTCTTGGTCCCTTATTTGCTCTTGCTTGGTTTGTGATAGGGTACGTCGAGTGGTCCTTTGAGTGGTCCTCATGATCCTCCACCCACCGATGAAACCTTGGCGCAGCCGCGCTCAAAGGTGGAGGAGTTGTCTTTGCTTTCGTGACTGCACGATCGCATTAAGCAACTGGAGCGTGAGTTGCCCATCCTCCGCGGTAGCGCAGATGTATGGAAGTCGAAGGATTAGAAGGCCACCGCCCGTGAGAAGTATCTCTTGGAGGAGGTGGCGCAGCTAAGTGAGCAGTTCAAATGCCAGTCGCGGCGATGCCTTGTCTTCATACTTTTCCCTTTTGCTTGGTGTAGTTGTCAGTGCTCGTCATCCGCATGATGAAAAAGACCGGATTGCCATTCGAATGAACGACCTGACCCAGGAGCAACTACAGGCGAATGGGTACTTTTGGGTGGACCACGATCGTGCGATCACGCTTGCAACTCTACAGGATCGTGCTTCTCGAGTACTTCACTTTTTGAAGAAGGCGCAGTCGTGCCTTAGGCATATCTATCAAATGATGTTTCCGCTGGACGTCGTCCCTTCAAGCCAGTTGGATCTTCTAGCAAAGTTCCAAGATTTGAGTGCGGTTGATGAGTGCGTGCGACAGCAGTTAGTAGCTTGTGCTAAGTTTGCGTTGTCGCTGGTCCGACTACATAGGCTAGATGTAGATGTTGAAGCTGTTGCCGCTGGGCCACCGCCTCCGCCAGAAGTTATGACCTGGGACATGGTTCCGTACTACCAAGTTGTTGATCACCCAGCAGAAGAAATTGTCGACTTCTTCGAGAAACAAACGAATGTTCTTCTGTTGTAGCAGTAGCATGACTTGTATCCTGCACATAATTGTACAGGTGTTGTAAAGTTCATATGGATATGTTGGGTGTAATTAATACCCATTGATATATGAAGAGCTTGCTAGCTTTTATACTTTGTGAGTGTATTTGTACACTGCAGTTCCTTTTTGTTAGCCTGACTTGTGTTATCTCAGCACCTTGCCAACCTGTCAGGTGCGTTGCAACTGGGTTGGTGTTTATCAGGGGTATGATTAATGTTGTGTCAACTACTCAAAAAACTGCGATTTGTTCGTAGAACGAAAGTGTAAAGGGTGGCGCAGCCCCCGAGTGATAAATTTGCAGGAAAATAAGGAAAACACAGAGTTTCGGGGCACTTAGCTTTATTTATTCGCAGAATAGTACGAGGTATAATGTGTGGCTAAGTAGCCTGGCTGAATAGCCTTGTTTGTAAATGTAAAAAATGACTAGGGGTAGAAGTGACGCAGCTGCATGATGTTCCAGGGTTTGGAGTATGCGAATCTTGTGTCGAGATCTTTAAGGCGATAGGCGCCACCTGGGATTACTTATGTAATCACATAAGTTCCCTCCCAAGGGGACTCGATCTTGAGATGCCCTTGTTGTTTCAGTCACAGGACCAGGTCTCCTTCGACGAAGGATCTGGGGCGTAGCCTTCTGCTGTGGTAGTTGCAGAGGCTTTGCTGGTAGATCGTTGATCTCTCCACTGCGATTTCCCATGCCTCGTCAAGAAGGTCGACGGAGTCTTCGAGTGCAAGAGTTGACTCCTTCTCGCTGTAAGCGACCACCCACGGGGCTTTGTACCACACTTCTACGGGTAGCATAGCTTCAGCACCGTGCACCGTGAAGAACGGGGTGTATCCCGTGGCACTGTTTGGAGTTGTGCGTAAGCTCCAGAGTACGGATTGTAGCTTGTCTAGCCAGCACCCGGCGGCTTGTTCGAGTGGCTGGAGGAGTCGCTTCTTGATTCCGCAGCAGATGAGGCTGTTGGCCTTTTCGACTTGACTGTTGGTATGTGGGTGAGCCACCGAGGCGTAGCTTATGTTGATTCCCAGGTTTTCGCAGAATTCCTGGAACTCCTTAGAGGTGAAGTTCGTCCCATTGTCCGTGATGATGCTGTGTGGCACTCCAAAGCGGTAGACAATGGACTCGACGAACTTGACAACGCTGGCTCCTGATTGATTTGTCACCGGCATGGCCTCGATCCACTTGGTGAACTTGTCAACTACGACCAAGAGGTAAACGTAACCTCCTGGCGAGGATTTCGGGAGCTTGCCAACCATGTCTAGTCCCCATTGCGTGAAGGGCCAAGCCAATGGTATTGGCCGGAGTTCCACGCCAGGTGCGTGAGGTTTTTCCGCGAATCGCTGGCAAGCGTTGTAGCGCTGGACGATGTCATTGGCGTTGCGCATGGCCGTGTGCCAGTAGAATCCAGCTCACAGAGCTTTGGCAATGAGGGCGCGACTGCGAACATGGTTCCCGCAGGTGCCTTCGTGGATGTCGAGGAGGATGACCCTTCCGTCCCCGTTGGAGATGCACCGTTGGAGCACTCGTGTGATGTTGCGCTTATACAGTTCACCGTTGATGAGGGCGAATGCCTTGGATCAGCGCACGATCTGCCGTGCGTTAGTCGGGTCGTCTGACTGGCTCTTGCTGAGTTGATATGTGATGTAGGGTTGTGTCCAAGATGGCTTGATCATCATGACGTCCATTGGTCCTTTGAGTCCTGTATCAAGCTCCAGGTCGTCGAGTGCCATTGGCTCATTGGGTGTCGTAGCCCCTGCGCCCGTTGACGCGCTTGCTTTCTTCTCTAGGGCCTTTGGCTTGATGGAGCGTTCACAGATGCGCTCGAGAAATACCCCAGGTGGTATGGGGGCGCTGGTGGATCCAATATTGGCGAGGAGATCCGCCTCTTCATTGCTTTCGCGACCCACATGTCGCAGCTCGCAGCCGTCGAAGTCCCCTTCGAGTGTGTCGTAGAGGTCACGATAGGTGATCATGTTGTCGTTCAGTGCGTCGCACTCATGCATCGTTTGGTTGACCACCAGTTTGGAGTCGCCGTAGATGATGAGCCTGTTGGCGCCACAGGCTTTCGCCATTCGCATCCCATGGATTAGAGCCTCGTACTCAGCTTCGTTGTTGGAGGCAGTGAACTGCATTCGCAGAATGTATTTCAGCTTGTCTCCCTCGGGCGATGTCAGTATGACACCTATGCCAGCTTCGTCCTTTCGTTTGGATCCATCGAAGTGCATTGTCCAGAGGTAGGACATATCTGGCTTGTCGGGAAGCTGGTTCTCCATCTAGTGCATGAGGAAATCAGGGAGGACTTGCGACTTGATCACGTCGCACTTTTCATATGTGATGTCTCGTGGAGATAGTTCGATTCCCCAAAGCGCGACTCGCCCGGTGGCATCAGGGTTATTGAGTATATGCCTGAGCGGGGCGTCGTTGACCACCATGATTGAGTGCTCCTGGAAGTAGTGACGTAGTCGTCTGGCTGTCATGAAGACGTCGTATGCCAGCTTCTCGTAGTGCGCGTACCGCTGTTTTGGTGGCGGGAGCACCTTGCTGAGGTAGTAGACTAGGCGCTGGAACCCGTGGCCCTTATTTTCTTCGACTCGTTCCACCACAAGCACCGTGCTAACCACCTGGTTAGTGGCGGAGATGTAGAGCAACATCGGCTCTTTTCGCGTGGAGTCACTAGTACTGGCGAGGTGGATAGTAAACGTTTGAGGTCCTCGGATGCTTCTTGCGCCTCGTCTGTCCACTCGAATTTGTCAGTTTTGCGGAGAAGTTGGTAGAAGGGCAATGCCTTTTCGCCCATGCGACTGATGAATCGACTGAGCGCCACGATTCGTCCAGCCAGCTGTTGGACGCCTCTTACATTCTTTGGCTTCTCCATGGCCAGTATGGCCTTTATTTTCTTCGGGTTTGCTTCGATCCCTCTCGCGGAGATGAGGTACCCGAGTAACTTCCCAGATGGCACGCCGAAGGCGCATTTGTCCGAATTGAGCTTGATCCGGTTGTGGTCGAGGTTGGCGAAGGTCTCGCGTAGATCGTCAATTAGTGAGGCTTCCTCTTTGGTTTTGATGGCGATGTCGTCAATGTGGACTTGGATGTTGCGACCAAGTTGATTCTTGAGGTAAGCCTACATGCACCGCTGATAGGTGGCTCCTGCGTTTTTTTAGCCCAAAGGGCATCGTGTTGTAGCAGAACACACCAAAGGGCGTCGTAAATGTCGTTTTCTCCTGATCCTCCTCCTTCATTCGAATCTGGTTATAGCCTGATTAGGCGTCGAGGAAGCAGATACGCTCACATCCCACGGTGGAGTCGATGATTTGGTCGATTCACGGCAACGGGAAGTGATCCTTTGGGCAATGCTTATTTAAGGAGGTCAAGTCCACGCACATCCGCAGGATATCCATGTCTTTTTTGGGCACAAGCACTGTGTTAGCGAGCCAAGTGCTTTCCTTGATCTCGCGTATGAATTTTGCGTCGAGGAGTCTGTTGGTCTCAGTCCCGACTGCTTTTGCTCTTGGTTCAGACAGTCGCCGAATTGTCTGCTTGACTGGCCTTGCATCTGGATTCACGTTGAGTGAGTGCTCGGCGAATTCCCTGGGAACTCCTGGCATGTCCACTGGACACCAAGCGAAGATCTCCCAGTGGTCACGGAGGAATTCGACGAGCGCGAGTTCCTATGCGGAACTCAAGTTGTTGGCGATGAGGGCTGTCTTGGTCGGGTCCGTTGGGTGGACTTGGCCTTTTTTCGTGTGCATCGACGAGTCGAAGGACAGGTCGGGTGAAGTTGGCCTGCTCAGGAGAGGCAGACTGTTGTCTGTCGACTTGTTTAATCTTGCGAGTTCCTCCTACATGCCGAAGGACTAGGAGATTCTGTTGAATTCCCTGTTGCAGTTGTCGGACCTCTTGAAGTTGCCGTTGATTGTGATTATGCCGTTTGGACCTGCCATTTTCATCTGCAGGTAGGCATAGTGCGGCACTGCCATGAACCTTGCGAACGCGATACGTCCAAGGATGGAGTGGTATTGCGAAGGCCAATCGACGACTTCAAAGTCTATGCACCCTCGCCGAAAATTTTGCGGCATGCCGAAGATGACGTCGAGGTTGATTTTGCCTAGGAGATATATGCCTTTCCCTAGGACGATGCGTGGAACGTCGTGTCTGAAACTTCCAGACACGTCAGAGGGATCCTCATCGCGTCCAAGGTACTCGCGAACATGAGGTTAATGCTGCGGTCGCCGTCCATGAAGACATGACTCATGTCGAAGCCCCCAATCTGCACCTCGAGTATGAGGGGACAATGGCCTGGACGAGGAAATTGGCGCGGGTGGTCACGTTTGTCGAAGGTGATGCGGGAGTTGCTTCCACTGAGGTACTCAGTGGTGGAAGGTGGGGAGTTTATCGCCAAGTTGACGTGGCAAGTGATGGCGTTCTGCACTCGATTTGAGGGACGCCCTTTTTGGATCATCCCCATGTTGCCCACGGCTCGTGGGTATGGTTCGCCTCTGTGATGCTGGACCGGCGCGGCCGTGGGTGGTGGTGGTCCGGGCGGTGGTGGAGGAGCTCCATGTGCCACAGCGCCTAGGGCGGCTCCGTAGCCCCTGCTGACCGCGTCGCGATTCATCCGGGCCAGGCCCTCGTGGAGTTTGAGGAACTCACGGCAGTCTTTGAGAAGGTGGCTGGATTTCTTCTTGCCATCGTGCTTGTCAATGTAGAAGTGCACATTGCATGGCCTGAATAGTTTATCCTCGATAGATGTTGCGGGTGCCTCTTCACGAGTGAGGCGTTGCCACACCTACGTGGTTTTTTCCGCTGTCGCGGTATCCACCACTGCGGTATCCGCTGTTGCGGTTGTCGTCGCGTTTGTTGGCATAGCCGGCTGCGACCATATTGACCTCGTCGCGGTCATCGTAGACGAGTATCCAAATGTTTGCCTCGGCGGTCGCGTCTACGCCCGAGGTCGTCGTTGTCATCGGAGTAGGTGCAGTTTTTCACCGAGTCTTCTCCGTCAGCCCACCGATTCGCGATTATCATCAGGTGGTCGATTGTTTTGGGCTTCAAGCGGCCCAACTCCTCCCTGAGCTCTATACCGTGAATGCCGCTGTTGAACGTGTTGATTGCACGGTCCTCCGAGATGTTTTCTGCGGAGTTCTTGATGATGGACCACCTCTGGATGTACGAGCGTAGCGATTCGCGCGATCTTTGCTGACAACTTCTCAATTCTTTGATTGATGCGAGCCTTTTGCAAGTGCCCTTGAAATTGCGCACGAAGCTGTAGACTAGCTCTTCCCAGCTGCGAATGGATCCGTGCAGGAGGTTGTTGAGCCATGCGCGAGTGGCGCCCTGCAGCTGTAGCTGTAGGCATTGCATGGCCATGCTTCGACTCCCTCCATGTAGTCTGACGGAGGAGATGTGGTCCTCCAACCAGATTTCCGGGTCCTGTAGACCATCAAATTTTGGGTTCTCCGACGGGAGTTTGAACACCTTAGGCATTCGCTTCTGCCTGATAGCCCTGCTGAAGCATCTGGTGCCACAGAGCTCCGTCTCATCTTCTTCTGAGTCAGTCGAACGAGCACGTCTTGCCCGCATCTTGTCGACTTTGCGCTGCGTGAGGTCATCGCATGCATCGTAGTCATGATCATGCCGCCGTGAGCGACGTCAACGTGACAGATCGTGACTGCCGTCGCTAGAGGAGTACGAGTGGTACTTTTCCAGAGCCTTACATTTATTCGGCTCCGGTGTTGGTTCTTTGTTGAGGGTGGCCTCAATTAACCCCAGGCCCGCGATCGTAGATCGGTGCATGGTAGCTCACAGATCTCCAGTCGGAGGCTGGTTGTTGAGGAGGTACATGGTGGCCAGTGTTACCGCAGTTTGCGGCATTTTTGGGAGCATGTTGCCAAGCTTGTCGACTGTCATAGAGCTGAAGTCGAGGACTTTCACGGCGTCCACACGTTCTTGCTCGATGAGGTGGGCCAGTCGAGATCGCCTCTTGTTGGCGACGTACTCGTTGCCTTTGGAGGAGGATCCTCCATGGGAGGAGAGCCCAGCTCGTCGAAGGCTCGACTCATCCATCGCCTTTCTGTGTGCTTCGAGTTGCGCGATCACTTGCTGCTGGTGCTTGAATTCCTCCTTTAGCAGCCAATGGTAGCCCATCAGCATGTCCTGCGATGTGTTGGGGGTAGAGGATTGCCCCGTAGAGCTTCGCGATAACAAGTCCACTCGTTGTCATTGAGGTGGATCTGCATGCGCTCACCGGTGTTCTCATTCGCCGTGAGCGTCGGTCCTCCACCTGTTCCGTTGTTGATGGGCGCGCCGTTGCCACCGTTGGTGGGGCCGCCGTTGGGTGTACTGCCGTTGGGTAGTCCGGTGCCGTTGGGCGTGCTGCTGTTGGGCGGTCCGGTGCCAACGTTTTCGCGATTGGCGGTAGTATCGCCCGCGTTGATGACTGCACATGAAGTGGTTGGGGAAGCTGATTCTCCCGCAACTTACAGATCCAGAGCCGTAGGCTCCGTCTTTAGTGGCTAGGTCACCCAGATCGGATCTGCGACTGCTATCGTTGTCCATGCTCTCAGCTATTGCCGAGGCGTTGAGCTTGCTAAGGGTGCTGATTGGTGGCGGGAACCACGATGTTGGAGCAATCGTGGGTGCCATCGGCTGGTCAGGAATGCAAACAGTGCCTAGTTGACCAACCTGGAAGCGGAAGCTCCCAATCGCTAGGCTGATTCCATCGCCCACGGACTCGAAAGTCGGGCGAGTGGCTGGCGTGTGGACGGTGAATTCGAACGCATCGAAGAGCTAGCGAATCTCCGCTGTTGCGGAGTTGTAGATCACGGTTGACGGGGCCGAAGAAGCCGCGACATCAGCACTCCCAGTTCCCACATATGTCGACAATTGACGAGGGTTTAACTCGTCAATGCCCAATGTTATGGGCTTGGGTTTTGGAGAAGGAGGGAGCGCTGGAGGAATCAATCGGCTAGCAAACAAGCACATAGGGACGCACGTTTTACCCAGGTTCAGGCCTCGTAGAGGTCCCTACTCCTGCTTGTCTGCTCTTGGAATTAACGAAGGAATCAAAGATTACAGGTGTGCGTAGATGCAATCTGGCGAGAGTTGTGGAAACTAGGGTGGTGATTGTCCTCCTCGCCGCCCCTCCTAGCCTTTATATAGATATGCTAGGTCTCGAGTAGCAGGTCGAGTTGGTTATAGATTAGGGTTTTCCCTTTGAACTTCCTATCTTAAGCTTCTTCTTGTCTCGCAAGCAATCGAGAGTCCGTGGGCCACTTGAATTCTCCACTGGGCCTTGGCAACACCGTGGGCTTCTGCCGTATCTGGACCACATATACCAAACTCGAGTACCTGTAGGGTATACCCATGTCAGTAGTGGACACCACTGGTGCTTCGATTGTGTGTTTGCAGGAGACCAAGTTATCTGATGTATCTCGCTCGATCTGATGTATCTGGTGCTTCGATTGTGTGTTTGACGATTATTTCTGCTTGGCGGTGATGTCTATGCACTCTTCTATTCTTGTAGACTGTGTTGGGCCTCCAAGTGCAGAGGTTTGTAGAACAGCATCAAGTTTCCCTTAAGTGGATCACCCAAGGTTTATCGAACTCAGGGAGGAAGTGGTCAAAGGTATCCCTCTCGAGCAACCCTGCAATCAAGATACAAGAAGTCTCTTGTGTCCCCAACACACCCAATACACCTGTTAGGTGTATATGTGCACTAGTTCAGTGAAGAGATAGTGAAATACAAGTAATGTGGATGATTATAAGTGGTAATTGCAATCTGAAATAAGAGTGGCAACAAGCAAACATGTAACAGAACTGATTGTAAACGGTGTTTCAATGCTTAGAAACATTGCCTAGGGATCATACTTTCACTAGTGGACACTCTCATATAAATATCTTCTCTTCATGATGCTACCCTGAACTACTATCCGGTTGGACGATGTAGGGCTATAACAGCACACCTTGAAGTTCACATTCCCCATCTAGATAACCCCTCACTGTCACCTTGAGCGCTAGATGGTTCCAACAAACACCACAATCTCATAGAGACATCCAACTCAAATTATACTCATGATAAGTATATATGTAACCTTAGCCAAAGTGCCACACGGTGTGCACACTGTCAACTTCACACACGTGAGGATAAGCAGAGATTTATTAAAGCACTTGAGTAGCCGAATAGATCTATAGATTACAAAGCTCATGATCTCATAAGATCACGCATAGAGAGAGAGATGAACACATAGCTACCGGTAGAGCCCTTAGCCTCGAGAGAGAACTACTCCCTCCTCATCATGGGAGTCAGCAACGACGATGGAGATGGCGGTGGAGTCAATGGAGATGGATCAGGGGCACTTCCCCATCCCGGCAGGGTGCCAGAACAGAGACTTCTGTCTCCCGAATCTCCTCTTCGGTGGCGGCGGTGCTGCGGAACTTCTCATGGAATTCTGATATGGTCCTTAGGGTTTTCGTCCTAGGAGGCTTTTATAGGCGAAGAGGCAAAGTTGGTGGACGCTCGAGGGGCCCACACCACCCCCTGGCGCGGCTTGGGCTGGCCCGCGCCACTAGGTGGTGTGGCCACCTCGTGGCCCCTCTCGGTCTCATCTTCTGTCTTCGTGAGTCTTCTGGTAAAATATTGACTTTGGCTTTTGTCCGGTCCAATTCCGAGAATATTTCTTTTCTACCTTTTCTGAAACCAAAAACAGTAGAAAACAGGCAACTGGCACCGTGACATCTTGTTAATAGGTTAGTTCCAGAAATTGTATAAAAATATCTCAAAGTATGAACAAAACATAAGAAAGTAGATATAAAACAAGCATGGAACATAAAAAAATTATAGATACGTTTACGACGTATCAGCCGGCTTCTGACACGAGGGGGGATCATTGTGGCTTGGGATAGCCGCAAGGTGTGACTTCATAGCACACATGTCGATGCTAATAGTGTTACTGTGAGGGTGAACCCGCCAGGTGGGGGGCTGGGTGGTGGCTGACATGTGTCTATGGCCCCCCAGGAAGATGCTGACAAAGCCGCCTTCCTTGCGGAGCTACGGACCTTGCCTTCCATGCGACCGGGTCCCTGGATGCTCTGTGGGGACTTCAACTTGATCTACAAGGATGAATATAAAAACAATGGTAACCTAAATAGGAGGATCATGGGGAGGTTCAGGCAATTCCTTAATGTATGTAAACTCAAGGAGGTTTACCTGCATGGGTGCCGCTATACTTGGTCGAATGAGCGGGAGAACCCCACGCTGGTGAGACTGGATAGGGTGTTTGGCACGACGAGGTGGGAGGAGCTATACAATAATTGCTCCCTCCACTGTCTAGCTTCGGTGATTGCTGACCAGAACCCTCTACTCCTCGACTGCACCACGCAGACGGTGGGTAGAAAGCGCTTCCATTTCAAGCACTACTGGCTGAAGCTCGATGGCTTCGGCGAGGTGGTCTAGTCAGCTTGGGGTGCGATTGACGGGGACCCAGATCCCTTCAGCTTGGCTCATGTCCAAGCTGAAATGCACGGCCCGTAAACTCATGAGTTCGAGTGACAAGAAGGTTGGTTGCATCAAGCTACAACTGATGACAACGCGAGAGGTGGTTTTGTGGCTGGACCTGGCTAGGGAGTCTAGGCATCCCTCCTCGAATGAGCACCGCCTCAGGGAACGCCTCAAGCAAACCTACTTGGGGCTGGCCTCCCTGGAGCATACGATGGTACGGCAGTGGGCCATCATCGCTTGGCTAAGTGAAGGTGATGCGAACACATCATTCTTCCACCAGCATGCGTCCTACCGGAGGCAGAAGAATGTAATCCATGGTTTGCAGGTTGACAGTGCGGTCATTTTGGACCATGCATCCATGGCGGATGCCTCCTTTAACCACTTTTAGGGGCTTTTGGGCACCTCGCTAGACCAGGAATACTCGCTCAACCTGGACTTTCTAGGATTGCCCTCGGAAGACCTGACTGAGCTCGAGGCCCCGTTCTCAGAGGAGGAGATCTAAGGGTGGTGAAGGACCTCCCAACAGGAAGACGTCAGGCCCAGATGGATTCATGTTGGAATTCCTACAGAACTGCTAGCCCACGGTGAAGGATGATTTCATGGCGGCGTTCGCCAAGCTGTTCACGATGTGTGGGCGTGGTTTCAGGGACTTAACCAAGCCCTCCTCATTCTGCTGCCCAAGATTCCGAATGTGAGTGCGCTAGGGGACTACCACCCCATTAGCCTCATCCATATCTTCGCTAAGTTGGTGGCAAAGACCTTGGCTAACAGGGTGGCCCTGAGGGTGGCGTCGTTGGTGGATCGCAACCAATGCACTTTTGTTAGGGAACGCAACATCCACGACAACTTCATGTTGTATCAGCAGATGGCGAGGTTCCTTCATCAGGAGAAGGAACCCAGGGTGATGTTGAAGCTGGACATAGCCATGGCCTTCGACTCGGTCTCCTGGGGGTTCCTTTTCCAGGTCCTCCGCAAAGTAGGATATGGACCGAGGTTCTACGAGCTTATCGCTATTCTGCTATTGACAAGCAGCACATAGGTGATGCTTAACAGGGAGCCAAGTCCCCCATCTGGTATCGGAGGGGCCTTAGGAAGGGAGACCCCCTCTCCCCCATGCTATTTGTCCTCATGATGAATACGTTCAGCAAGGCAGGAGCTGACGACCTTGGTCTCGCTCTACGCGGATGATATGGTGATCTTTTGTCATCCGGATGAGGGTGAGCTACTTACGATCCGGAGAATCCTCGACACTTTTGGTCAAGCCTCCGGTCTGTGCACTAACTTTATGAAATGCTCAGTTTCCCTGATCGCCTGCTCGGAGGAGGTAGCCAACGAGGCGGCGGCGGTGATGGAGTGCCAGCTGGCACCCTTCCTCGTAAAGTACCTTGGCATACCACTGGCAATTCATAGGATGCCGGGTGAAGCCTTCCAACCAGTCATCGACTGTATTGCGGACAAGTTGCCCACGTGGAAGGCCTCTATGATGCCTAAGGCTGGGAGGCTTACCCTGATCCGGGCAATGCTCACGCGATTCCGCTTCACCAGCTGATAGTGCTCTCCCTGAACAAGAAAGCACTCAAGCAGATGAACAAGATACTGCCCGGGTTTCTCTCGTGGGCAGGAAAGGGGCCAAGGGTGGGAACTGCCATGTCAACTAGGAAAAGGTGTGTAGGCCCCTAGTCTCAGGACCCGATGTTTTGGGGGTCTAGGGATTACGAAACTGGCCCGCACGGCCACTAGTCTCTGAACCCAATGGATGTGGCGAATGCATACATACCCCTTGAGACCTTGGAGCGGGCTGGATATGCAATTCACCAAGGAAGAGCGTGAAATCTTCTTCGCCTCCACCTCAATGGTGGTGGGTGAGGGGACCATCATGCTGTTCTGGACGGATAGATGGGTGGATAGGAAGTCGATTAGGGAAATAGCGCCAGTCCTCCTAGCACTGGTCCATCGATGACTCCGGAGAACACAGACGATCCGGCAGGCAGTCATTGACCGTACCTAGATTTCCGACATCTCGGGTGTGATTAACCACTTGTGCTCTGGTAGTACGTCGAGCTATGGACCAAACTGAAGAACATGTAGTTGGGGGGTGAGCCAGATAGGCTAGTTTGGTAGTGGATGACGGATGGCAGTACTCCTTCAAATCCTGTTACTATGCTCTATTTCAGTGATCCATAGTCTCAAGACCTTGGAAGCTGATCTGGAAATCTTGGGCGCCACCTAGGGTGAAGTTCTTCCTCTGGCTTGCATGCCAAGATAGATGCTGGATGGGTGAGAGGTTGGAACATCGGGGACTACCCCATAGGCCGTCCTGCACGCTCTGTGACCAGGCTCCGGAGACCATGTCACACATCCTCACCGGGTGTCTGTTTTCTCAGACTATCTGGCACGTGGTCTTGCCATGGATTAGATCTACCGCTAGGCCCCTGTTGATGAAGGCCCCTTTGCGGAGTGGTGGAAGTTGGTGGTGCGATCCATCCCATGTCCGTTGCGCCAAGGAACCTCGTATTTGATCATGCTCATGGCGTGGTGGATTTGGAAGCATAGGAACGCGATCGTCTTCAACAACGAGATCCCTTCGGTGGCTTCCCTAATCGCTACGATCAGGTCCAAGGCCAATTCGTGGGCGGAAGCCGGAGCCTGGGGGTGCGCTAGATACTCCCTTAGTTTAGCCTGGGTTGAGTTGTATGGTGTGGGTGTTGGTCCTCTTTTGGACCTGTAAACTATTCTTCTTGTCTATCAATGAATTGAAACGCAAAGCCTTTTGCGTTTTCGCCAAAAAAAATCCAAAATAATGACTTTTGTAAAATATGAAGATATTTCGAGATCGTTACGCACCTCTTTTTGACTTTTGGTGATTTTGAGTATCTAGCAGGGGATAAATTTCGTAATTATGGCTTCCGGACTTTGGAGATTCATTACTTCAGCCCTTCCGGCAAATGTTTGGCCTGCGGTATAATGTTTAAGACGTTGTCCATTAACAACATTAGGTTTACCGTTGAAGTCTCCATGAAGACGAATGGCTCTGGAGCGATACACCTCTTGCACAACTAATGGAACCTGCCATCTTGAGGCTAACTTTCCTGTAGAAAACTCGAAACGAGAGTTGAAAAACAATACTAGATCTCCTACTTTGAATTCCTTTCTTTTTATTTTCTTATCATGCCAAATTTTTACTTTTTCTTTAAATAGTCTAGCACTTCATATGCTTCCTCCATTCATCTAATAAACTTAAATCAAGAATTCTTTTCTCTCCATCAGTTTTAAAATCAAAGTTGAGTTGTTTAATAGCCCATCTAGCTTTATGTTCTAATTCAACTGGAAGATGACAGGCTTTTCCATAAACCATTTTATAAGGAGACATGACCATAGGATTTTTAAAAGCAGTTCTATAAGCCCATAAAGCATCATTAATTTTAGTTGGCCAATCAGATCTAGCTTTATTAACTGTCTTCTCCAATATGAGTTTAATTTCCCTATTGCTTAATTCAACTTGCCCACTAGTTTGACGATGATATGGAGATGCAATTCTATGATTAATACCATATTTAGCTAGAGTTTTTATAAATACTCCATGAATAAAATGAGAACCACCATCAGTAGTTAAATAACTAGGTACTCCAAACCTGGGAAAGGTGATGTCTTTAAGCATCTTCATTGTTGTGGCATGGTCTGCAATTTTTGTTTGAATTACCTCAACCGACTTTGTAACATAATCCACCACAACCAAAATATGAGTATGTTTTGTTTTTGATGGGGGAAATGGTCCCATAAAGTCAAACCCCCATACATCAAATAGTTCAAGAGGCAGTGAATAATTCATAGGCATTTCATTTCTCTTACCAATATTTCCAACACATTGGCACTTGTCACAAGTTTTAACATAATTAGCACAATCTTTAAATAAAGTAGGCCAATAAAAACCAGATTGTAATACCTTTACAGCAGTGTGGACTCCTACATGATGTCCTCCATAAGGACTGTCATGACAATCCCTTATGATAGCCTATTGCTCAAACTCAGGGACACAAGTCTAATAATACCATCTACACTTTTCTTATAAAGAAATGGGCCATCCCAAAAATAATGTCTAAGATCATAAAATAATTTCTTCCTTTGTTGGTGTGTGAAATGTGGAGGAATTACTTTTCCAACTATGAGATTAGCATAATCAGCAAACCATGGGGAAGCCACTGTAGCAGCAGATACATTAATGTTTACTAGTTGTTCATTTGCAAAGTTATCATTAATAGGAATAGGATCTACCAGAATGTTTTCCATTCTAGATAAATGACAGCTATCGTGTTGCCTCACCTTTCCTATCTACAATATGTAGGTCAAATTCTTGAAGTAAAAGAACCCATCTTATGAGTCTAGGCTTATCATGTTTTTTATTCATAAGGTATTTAATAGCAAAATGATCAGTGTGTACTATTACCCTAGAGTCTATGATGTAAGATGTAAACTAATCGCATGCAAAAAGTACAACCAAGTATTCTTTTTCATTTGAAGCATAATTTCTTTGGGTGCCATAAAGAGTCTTACTAGCTTAATATATCACATTAAACTGCTCCTACCGCATAGTCACTAGCATCACACATGATTTCAAAAGGAAAATTCCAATTAGGAGGTTGAATTATAGGAGCACTTATCAAAGCATTCTTTAAAATATCAAAAGACTCTACACAATCGTCATTAAAATAAAATGGAACATCTTTTTCAAAATATTTGTTAGAGGCTTGGATATTTTAGAAAAGTCTTTGATAAATCTTCTATAGAAACCATCATGAGCAAGAAACTTCTTATACCTGTTATATCCCTAGGATATGGTAGCTTCTCTATTGCTTCTATCTTGGTGCGATCCACTTCAATGCCTCTTCCTGAAACTCAATGTCCAAGAACAACATCTTCTTCCACCATGAAATGGCACTTCTCCCAATTTAGGACTAAGTGTTGGTCCTCATGGCGCTGCAAAACTTTGTTAAAATTCAACAAGACGTTTTCAAAAGAGGTATCATACACAGAAAAGTCATCCATAAATACTTCCATAATTTTGTCAATATAATCAGCAAATATAGCATTCATGCATCTTTCAAAAGTAGCAGGAGCATTGCACAAAACGAATGGCATTCTCCTATAAGCATAAGTACCAAAGGGACATGTGAAAGTAGTCTTCTCTTGATCATCCTTGTGCACCCGAATCTGTGAGAACCCTGAATAACCATATAAATAACAAAACTGAGAGTGTTTTGATAATGTTTCAAGCATTTGATCAATGAATGGTAAAGGATAATGAACCTTGCGAGTTGACTTATTAAATTTCCTATAATCAATGCACATTATATGACTTGTAACAGTATGTTGAGCAACAAGTTCATTTTCATCATTTAGAACTGTTGGGTCCACAACATAGAAAACAAAAAAATTCCTACGATGAGAACTACATGCCAAGATCTATCTACTAGGTACAAAGCAACGGGTGGACATACATCCAACGAGAACTTACCCTCGAAGACAACGAGTTTTGTTAACGAGTAGGAACTCGTGGTTGATGTAGTCGTACACTTGCCGATCTCAAGATCGTGAGGAAGTCCGAGCGCCGCAACTCAGCACCGCATCCGTACTCGCACACACGTTCAAGCCACCGGACAACCTCCACCTCCTCGCTCCAGCGATCCAGCGGAAGCAGCAACTCCTTCCAGACGAAATGTCACCGGGAACATGTATCTCGCTAATCCGAGACCATGGGGGAATAATTCTAGAGGGGGAGAGAGATCCTTCACAAGGAGGTGTGTGGATGAAGGAGGGTGTGGGTGGCCTTTTATAGGAGGAGGGGGTGCCTCTCCTCTCCATGGCTGGCGCATGGGGGGTGACCCCTCACCTCCCCCATTCATGTGGTGGTAACCCCTCCACATTAAAATGCCTCTTCACATTCCCTTTTAAAGTCTCCACTTTAAATGCATTAAAATTCTCCAAGTTTAATGCTCTCTCATTTAATAAAACTCTTTTATTAAATTTATTCAGAATTTTGTTAATTACTTTACTTAAAAAACATTCACATATAGCCCCTTGCAATATTTCAATATCACATGCAAAACCACTTTCTGCAATTTCACCTGAAACAATTTTCGGTTTCTATTGAAACAATTCCTGCGCTTTGCAATTCTTTCGTCTCAAACATATGTGCTCCAAAATGGTGTCCGGTAACTATTAATTGTGTCACCCTACGGTTCGCGAATAATGCATACATGATTGAGACTCCTCTCAGATCAATAGTCAGAAGCGGGACCTGGAGATCCATACTGACTCCTGCATATTGAGCGATGACTTCTGTGATCATGAGAACCTTTAACGCTTGTAACTAAATCCCTTTGTCTCGCGATATATTACATGTCCGAGATTCGATCATCGGCATCCAAATACCTAGTTTGATCTCGTTACCGACATGCACTCTTTTCTCGTTCCCTTGATATAACATTCTAGTGATCACATCACTTGCTTGCAAGCTATCTCAGTGTGATATCACCGAGAGGGCCCAGAGTATATCTATCGATCATCGGGATTGACAAATTCCACTCTTGATCCATGAGCCTCAACATGACACCTTCGTAGTACTGAACCCATCTTTATAGCCACCCTGTTACGGTGTGACGTTTGATGTTATCAAGATACTCTTCAGGTGTTAGCAATTAACATGATCTCATGGTCTAAGGATAAAGATTACTTCGTATGATGTTATAGCAATATAAACATAATGACTTGATCGTAATGCTATACTTCGGATGAGTGTTCATCACATCATTCCACCAATGGTGTGACCTTGTTATTAACAACATCCAATGTCCATGATCAGGAAACCTTGATCATCTTGTTAATCAACAAGCTAGTCTATAAGAGAGGCATAACTAGGAACCCTTTTTGTTTATTAAACACACATGTATTGATGTTTCCGATCAATATAATTCTAGCATGTAAAATAAACATCTATCATATATAAGGAATACATAATAACAACTTTATTATTGCCTCTCAGGGCATATTTCCTTCAGTCTCCCACTTGCACTAGAGACAATAATCTAGTTCACATAGTGATAAATCTAACACCCATGGAGTTCTGGTGTTGATCATGTTTTGCCCTAGGGAGAGCTTTAGTCAACGGATCTGCTACATTTAGGTCCGTGTGTACTTTAAAAATCTTTATATCTCCATACTTGACATGCTCGCGGATGGAGTGAAACCGGCGCTTAATATGCTTGGAATTCTTGTGAGACCTTGGTTCCTTTGCGTTGGCTATGGCTCCATTGTTGTCACAATAGATCACCATCGGGTCCAACGCACTAGGAACCACACCTAGTTCCGTAATGAACTCTTTCATCCAAACCGCTTCCTGTGCCGCTTCTGAAGCAGCAACATATTCCGCCTCCATCGTTGATCCAGCCACCACAGGTTGTTTGGAACTCCTCCAACTAACTGCTGCTCCGTTCAAGAGAAATACGTATCCGGATTGAGACTTAGAGTCATCTGGATCGGTGTCAAAGCTAGCATCGACATAACACTTAGCGACTAACTCTTCTTCACCTCCGTATATAAGAAACATATCCCTAGTTCTTCTCAAGTACTTGAGGATGTTCTTGACCGCTATCCAGTGTTCCGAACCTGGATCAGATTGGTACCTACTAGTCAAACTAATAGCATGTGCCACATCTGGTCTTGTACATAGCATGGCATCCATAATAGAACCTATGGCCGAGGCATAGGGGATCTTATCCATCATCTCTCTTTCTTCCGCCGTAGCCGGACTTTGAGTCTTACTCAATGTCTTGCCTTGCAACATAGGTAAGAACCCCTTCTTACTTCCGTCCATATAAACTTCTTTAATATCTTATCAAGGTATGTACTCTGCGATGGCCCAATTAGGCGCCTTGATCTATCTCTATAGATTTTAATGCCTAATATATATGATGCTTCACCAAGGTCTTTCATCGAAAATTTGCTGTTTAGATAACTTTTAACACTGTTTAAAAGATCTATATCATTTCCAATCAATAATATGTCATCCACATAGAATATCAGAAATGCCACATTGCTCCCACTCACTTTCTTATAAATACAAGCCTCTCCATAAGTTTGGACAAATCCAAACTCTTTGATCACCTCATCAAAGCGGAGATTCTAACTCCGGGATGCTTGCTTCAGTCCATAGATGGATCGCTGAAGTTTGCATACCTTATTAGCATCCTTAGGATCGACAAAACCTTTAGGTTGTATCATATACAACTCTTCTTCAATATTACCATTGAGGAACGCAGTTTTGACATCCATCTGCCATATTTCATAATCGAAATACACAGCAATTGCTAACATAATCCTAACCGACTTAAGCATCGCTACGAGAGAGAATGTCTCATCGTAGTCAACTCCTTGAATTTATCGAAACCCCTTTGCGACAAGTCAAGCCTTATAGATGGTCACATTACTATCAGCATCAGTTTTTATTTTGAAAATCCATTTATTCTCAACGACCTTTCGATCGTGAGGTAAGTCCACTAAGGTCCAAACTTGGTTCTCGTACATGGATTCCATCTTGATTTCATGGCTTCTAGCCATTTGTTGGAATCCGGGCTCATCATCGCTTCTTCATACGTCGCAGGGTCATCCATTTCATCAACCATGAAATTCACAACAGAATTGTCGTACAGTTCAAGAGCTGCACGTGTCCTGCTTGACCTGCGAGGTTCGGTAGTGTCCTCTTTCGGAGTTTCATGATCAATATCATTAGCTCTCTCTTCATTAGGTGAAGTCAATTCCGAAACAACTTCCGGTGCTGCGCTACTCGCCATTTCATGAAGAGAAGGTTTAATAACCTCTTCGAGTTCTACCTTCCGACTACTCACACCTTTCGCAAGAAACTCCTTCTCAAGAAAGGATCCATTCTTGGCAACAAAAACCATGCCCTCAGATTTGTGATAGAAGGTATACCCAATCGTTTCCTTAGGGTATCCTATGAAGATGCATTTTTCCGCTTTGGGTTCGAGTTTATCCGGCTGAAGTTTCTTCACATAAACATCGCATCCCCAAACTTTAAGAAATGACAACTTAGGTTTGTTTCCAAACCATAATTCATACAGTGTCGTTTCAACGGATTTAGATGGTGCCCGGTTTAGAGTGAATGCAGCTATGTCTAGTGCATAACCCCAAAATGACAGTGGCAAGTCAGTCAGAGACATCATAGATCGAACCATATCCAATAAAGTACGATTACGACGTTCTAACACACCATTACGTTGTGGTGTTCCGGCATGCGTGAGTTGTGAAACTATTCCACACTCTTTCATGTGTGTGCTAAACTCGTAACTTAGATACTCTCCTCCACGGTCAGACCGTAGAAATTTGATCTTTCTATTATGATAATTTTCCACTTCATTCTGAAATTCCTTGAACTTTTCAAAAGTTTCAGACTTGTGTTTCATCAAATAGATATACCCGTATCTACTCAAATCATCCGTGAAAGTAACAAAATAACGATATCCACCTCGCGCCGACACACTCATTGGTCCACACACATCAGTGTGTATGATTTCCAATAAATTTGTCCACCGTTCCATTGAACCGGAAAACGGCGTTCTAGTCATCTTGCCCATAAGGCATGGCTCACATGTATCAAATGATTCAAAATCAAGTGATTCCAAAAGTCCATCAGAATGGAGTTTCTTCATGCGTTTAACACCAATATGACCTAGACGGCAGTGCCACATATATGCAGATATATCATCATCAAGTTTAATCTTTTTAGCATTAACATTATGAATGTGCGTAATATTACTATCGAGATCCATCAGAGATAAACCATTCAACATAGGTGCATGACCATAAAAGATATCATTCTTATAAAGCGAACAACCATTGTTTTTAGATTTAAAGGAATGACCATTTGCATCAAACACGATTCGGATACAATGTTCATGCTCAGTGTAGGCACCAAATAACAATTATTTATGTTTATAACTAATCCCGATGGCATATGGAGAGGTAGCGTCCCGACGGCGATCACATCAACTTTTGATCCATTGCCGACCCGCATCCTAACCTCATCCCTTGCTAGTTGTCGCTTGTTCCGTAGCCCCTGAACCGAGTTACATATATTAGCAACCGATCCCGTATGAAATACCCAGGTGCTACTGCGAGTACTAGTCAAGTACACATCAATAACATGTATATCACATATACATTTGTTTGCCTTGCCGGACTTCTTGTCCGCGAAATACTTGGGGCAATTGCGCTTCCAATGGCCAGTCCCCTTGCAATAGTAACACTCGGTGTCAGACTTAGGGCCAGCTCGGGGTTTCTTTTCAGGCGTGACAACAGATTTGCCACCCTTATTTCCCTTGTGCTTGCCTTTCTTGTCTTTCTTGAAACCGGTGGTCCTATTGATCATCAACACTTGATGTTCTTTCCTAATCTCCACTTCTGAAGTCTTAAGCATTGACAGAAGCTCGGGAAGAGTCTTCTGCATGCCCTGCATATTATAGTTCATCACGAAGCTCTTGTAGCTAGGTGGCAGAGATTGGAGAACACGATGTATGCCTAAGTCAATGGGAATCGTTATTCCCAAGGACACAAGCTTATCGGCGTACCTAGACATTTTGAGTACATGCTCACTAATGGAGCTGTTCTCCTCCATCATGCAGCTAAAGAACTTTTCAGTAGCATTATAACTCTCTACGGCAGCATGGGTATCGAAAATCATTTTCAATTCTCCCATGGTATCAAAGGCATTGCCATTTTTGAAACGCTTTCGAAGTTCTGGCTCTAGCCCATACAGTATGCCGCAATGAACTAAGTTGTGGTCCTCCTGACGAGTCACATAGACATTCTTTTCCTCGTCAGGGGCATCAGGAGCTGGTGGGGTGCCTAGCGGCGCATCTAGCACATATTGCTTTTGTGCAGCAGTGAGGAGAATCCTCAAATTCATAGCCCAGTTGGTGAAGTTGCTACCATTCGCAGCAAGTTTCTCTTTCTCCATGAACGCATTGAAATTAAAAGCAGGTGGTGCCATCTACAACAGAATTTGTAAAGTTTATTTAGACTAAGTTTATGATAGAGTGAGTTCAACTAATCGAAATTACTAATGAACTCCCACTCAAAAACGACATCCCTCGTGTCCTTTTGGTGATTACATGAACCAAATCCACTACACCAAGTCCGATCATCACGTGAGTTGATGTAGCTTCAAAGGCAAGCATCTATATGGGCATCATATCAACTATATGACTCATGCTTAACCTTTCGGTCCGTGTTCCGAGGCCATGTCTGTACATGCTAGGCTCGCCAAGTAAGAACCTTAGTATTCCCGTGTGTAAAATTGTCTTACACCCGTTCCTATGAAAGCATAGATTCGAGTACACCCGATCATCATGTGATGTCTCGAAACACGATCCACAGAACGGTGCATACTTAAGGAAGAACACATTTTTATCTTGATATCTAAATGAGGGATCATCTTACAATGCTACAGAAAGTGCCAAACTAGTAGTATAAGATGCTAACATCTAATGTGTAAAGTGAGATGATATGGTCCATGCATTTGATCTCTATCACTTGCATCGTGGTATGATCTCTATCATTCCTTTGTGTGTAAGGCCAAGGTCTATGGAACTTACACGTTGAGTGTGTTGTAAGAGTATCTATCATACATCTACTTACAACAATACCATATCAATACACTAGCCCAGCAACGATCTAAGCTAGACGCCTCTAATTTATCAATTGCAAGTTTTACGTGGCTTAGGGCTTTCGGGGATAGAACCGTTCTCACCTACGAACATGAACCACAACGAGGATAACTAAGTTATTAGCAACTCGTTGTAAATCAGATATTGACTATAGTAGGAGAGACAGACACCTGCCAGCCACTTATGCAAAACAAGTTGCATGTCAGTCGTGGAACCGGTCTCATGTACGATGACATGTAAGGTTGGTCCGAGCCGCTTCATCCCACTATGCCACCAATATCCAAAATACATAGAAGATGCAATAACATGATCATCATCGCCCACATATAAACATATGTGTACTACCCGTCAAAGCACTTATGCATAGATTAGGCTCTGATACCACTGTTGGGTCCGTAGCATAGAAAACAAAAAATTTCCTACGATGAGAACTACACGCCAAGATCTATCTACTAGGTACAAAGCAACGGGTGGACATACATCCAACGAGAACTTACCCTCGAAGACAACGAGTTTTGTTAACGAGTAGGAACTCGTGGTTGATGTAGTCGTACACTTGTCGATCTCAAGATCGTGAGGAAGTCCGAGCACCGCAACTCAGCAGCGCATCCATACTCGCACACACGTTCAAGCCACCGGACAACCTCCACCTCCTCGCTCCAGCGATCCAGCGGAAGCAGCAACTCCTTCCAGACGAAATGCCACCGGTAACATGTATCTCGCTAATCCTAGATCATGGGGGAATAATTCTAGAGGGGGAGAGAGATCCATCACAAGGTGTGTGGATGAAGGAGGGAGTGGGTGACCTTTTATAGGAGGAGGGGGTGCCCCTCCTCTCCATGGCTGGCGCATGGGGGGTGACCCCTCACCTCCCCCATTCATGTGGTGGTAACCCCTCCACATTAAAATGCCTCTTCACATTCCCTTTTAAAGTCTCCACTTTAAATGCATTAAAATTCTCCAAGTTTAATGCTCTCTCATTTAATAAAACTCTTTTATTAAATTTATTCAGAATTTTGTTAATTACTTTAATTAACAAACATTCACATATAGCCCCTTGCAATATTTCAATATCACATGCAGAACCACTTTCTGCAATTTCACCTGAAATAATTTCCGGTTTCTATCGAAACAATTCCTGCGCTTTGCAATTCTTTCGTCTGAAACATATGTGCTCCAAAATGGTGTCCGGTCATTCTTAAGTGTGTCACCCTACGATTCGCGAATAATGCATACATGATTGAGACTCCTCTCAGATCAATAGTCAGAAGCGGGACCTGGAGATCCATACTGACTCCTGCATATTGAACGATGAATTCTGTGATCGTGAGAACCTTTAACGCTTGTAACTAAATCCCTTTGTCTCGCGATATATTACATGTCCGAGATTCGATCATCGGCATCCAAATACCTAGTTTGATCTCGTTACCGACATGCAATCTTTTCTCGTTCCCTTGATATAACATTCTAGTGATCACATCACTTGCTTGCAAGCTATCTCAGTGTGATATCACCGAGAGGGCCTAGAGTATATCTATCGATCATCGGGATTGACAAATTCCACTCTTGATCCATGAGCCTCAACATAACACCTTCATAGTACTGAACCCATCTTTATAGTCACCCTGTTATGGTGTGACGTTTGATGTTATCAAGATACTCTTCAGGTGTTAGCAATTAACATGATCTCATGGTCTAAGGATAAAGATTACTTCATATGATGTTATAGCAATATAAACATAATGACTTGATCGTAATGCTATACTTCAGATGAATGTTCATCACATCATTCCACCAATGGTGTGACCTTGTTATTAACAACATCCAATGTCCATGATCAGGAAACCTTGATCATCTTGTTAATCAACAAGCTAGTCTATAAGAGAGGCATAACTAGGAACCATTTTTGTTTAGTATTGATGTTTCCGATCAATACAATTCTAGCATGTAAAATAAACATCTATCATATATAAGGAATACATAATAACAACTTTATTATTGCCTCTCAGGGCATATTTCCTTTAGTCTCCCACTTGCACTAGAGACAATAATCTAGTTCACATAGTGATAAATCTAACACCCATGGAGTTCTGGTGTTGATCATGTTTTGCCCTAGGGGGAGCTTTAGTTAACGGATCTGCTACATTTAGGTTCGTGTGTACTTTACAAATCTTTATGTCTCCATCCTTGACATGCTCGCGGATGGAGTGAAACCGGCGCTTAATATGCTTGGAATTCTTGTGAGACCTCGGTTCCTTTGCGTTGGCTATGGCTCCATTGTTGTCACAATAGATCACCATCAGGTCCAACGCACTAGGAACCACACCTAGTTCCGTAATGAACTCTTTCATCCAAACCGCTTCCTGCGCCGCTTCTGAAGCATCAACATATTCCGCCTCCGTCGTTGATCCAGGCACCACAGGTTGTTTGGAAATCCTCCAACTAACTGCTGCTCCGTTCAAGAGAAATACATATCCAAATTGAGACTTAGAGTCATCTGGATCGGTGTCAAAGCTAGCATCGACATAACACTTAGCGACTAGCTCTTCTTCACCTCCGTATATAAGAAACATATCCCTAGTTCTTCTCAAGTACTTGAGGATGTTCTTGACCGTTATCTAGTGTTCCGGACCTGGATCAGATTGGTACCTACTAGTCAAACTAATAGCATGTGCCACATCCGCTCTTGTACATAGCATGGCATACATAATAGAACCTATGGCCGAGGCATAGGGGATCTTATCCATCATCTCTCTTTCTTCCGCCGTAGCCGGACTTTGAGTCTTACTCAATGTCTTGCCTTGCAACATAGGTAAGAACCCCTTCTTACTTCCGTCCATATTAAACTTCTTTAATATCTTATCAAGGTATGTACTCTGCGATAGCCCAATTAGGCGTCTTGATCTATCTCTATAGATTTTAATGCCTAATATATATGACGCTTCACCAAGGTCTTTCATAGAAAATTTGCTGTTTAGATAACTTTTAACACTATTTAAAAGATCTATATCATTTCCAATCAATAATATGTCATCCACATATAATATCAGAAATGCCACATTGCTCCCACTCACTTTCTTGTAAATACAAGCCTCTCCATAAGTTTGGACAAATCCAAACTCTTTGATCACCTCATCAAAGCAGAGATTCCAACTCCAGGATGCTTGCTTCAGTACATAGATGGATCGCTGAAGTTTGCATACCTTATTAGCATCCTTAGGATCGAGAAAACCCTTAGGTTGTATCATATACAACTCTTCTTCAATATTACCATTCAGGAACGCAGTTTTGACATCCATCTGCCATATTTCATAATCGAAATACGCAGAAATTGCTAACATAATCCTAACCGACTTAAGCATCGCTACGGGAGAGAATGTCTCATCGTAGTCAACTCCTTGAATTTGTCGAAACCCCTTTGCGACAAGTCGAGCCTTATAGATGGTCACATTACCATCAACATCAATTTTTATTTTGAAAATCCATTTATTCACAACGGCCTTTCGATCGTGAGGTAAGTCCACCAAGGTCCAAACTTGGTGCTCGTACATGGATTCCATCTCGGATTTCATGGCTTATAGCCATCTGTTGGAATCCGGGCTCATCGTCGCTTCTTCATACGTCGCAGGGTCGTCCATTTCATCAACCATGAAATTCACAACAGGATTGCCGTACAGTTTAGGAGCTGCACGTGTCCTGCTTGACCTGCGAGGTTCGGTAGTGTCCTCTTTCGGAGTTTCATGATCAATATCATTAGCTCTCTCTTCATTAGGTGAAGTCAACTTCGAAACAACTTCCGGTGCTGCGCTACTCGCCATTTCATGAAGAGAAGGTTCAATAACCTCTTCGAGTTCTACCTTCCGACTACTCACACCTTTCGCGAGAAACTCCTTCTCAAGAAAGGATCCATTCTTGGCAACAAAAACCTTGCCCTCGGATCTGTGATAGAAGGTATACCCAATCGTTTCCTTAGGGTATCCTATGAAGACGCATTTTTCCGCTTTGGACATGACTTACCCATTTACTATCAGCTATGGGATAGATACTACCTGCCTCAATGAGTCTGATTACCTCTTTTATTACCACTTCTTTCATTCTTGGATGAAGACGATGTTGATAGTCAACAACATGCTTTGCATATTCTTCCAAGTTAATCTTATGCATGCATAAAGTGTGACTTATACTTGTCAAATCATCAAGTAAATATCCAATGGCTGGCCTATGAGCTCTCAGTACTTGATAGTAGTTGTGATTCTTCTTCCTCTGAAAGGTTAGTACTAATAATAACAGGATATATTTTCTTATCATCAAGGAATGCATATTTCATGTCTTCGGGCAATGGTTTAATGTCAAAACTAGGATCTCCTTTAGGTGGTGGTAGTTCTCCAAGATTATCAGGTGGAATATGTAACTGTATCAGTTGTGGTTGTTGAGATAGTATTTGTTCTAGAGATTCTTTCTCTTCATCATTAAATGGCTCCTCTTTATTAAGCACATATCGTTCCATCGCGTCCGATTAAGCAACTTCCACTGAAGCAAGAGTCTCCACTATGTCTTTAGAGAGTTCTCCTTTAATGTTTATCAGTAACCTTTGAAAAGTTAAACTCAAGTCTTTCACCAGCAAATTTAATGAACAATTTATCTTTAAGCAAATTAATTTTAGCACCAACAATATGTAAGAAAGGTCTACCAAACATAACACGACAAAATGCATCTTGGGAGCAACCAAGCACAATAAAATCAGCAGGATACTTAATCTTTCCAATTAATACTTCAACATCTCTAACAATACCAAGAGGACACATACTCTTTTTAGCAAGTGGGATAGTTATACATGTCCCTTCTATGTGGATGGGATCAATATCAGGCTTGATTTCAAGATATAGAGAATATGGAATCACACTTATTGACATGCGTATACCCTAGAGGTACTCGAGTTTGGTATATACGGTCCAGATACGGCAGAAGCCCACGGCATTGACAAGGCCCAGTGGAGAATTCGAGTGGCCCACGGACCACGGCGAGCTCCGACCCCCGTCCCAGGTCGCCTCCCGGACCTCCGCCACGCAGCCGTGGCCCCTGCTTCACGTGCCACCTCAGCGAGACCCGCCTCCTTGCAAGGTCTCCACCGAGCCCGCCCCATGGCGCCGCAGTGGAGCTCCGCCTCTCCCTCTGCCTTCCTCCAACCGCGCAGGCGCCTCCCCAAGTTCAGCCCCGCCGCCAAAGCTCCCTCGTCGCCCTGTCTATGCTCCACGAGAAGCGTCGCCTCTGCGCTCTCTTCTCCCAGCGCGGCCGCCTCCACCTTCCTCCCGTGAGCGCTGTTGCCGCGTCGTCCTGGCACGCCCTCGCCCCTGCGCCTCTCCAGCCTGCCGCTGTCGTCGCGTGGCCCTCCCTCGTCCACAGCAGCGAGCCCCGACGCTCTCCACCGCGCGCAGCCACGCGGTGCCCGACCCCACCGTCGTCCGTACTGGCACCGTGCGCCCCGCGGCCCCACCCATCGACCCCATCCGTGCGGTGTGCCGCCGTCCCGCGTGCTCACCCTCGTGAGCAGGTTCTCTGCTTTGGACCAGCGTTGCTGAGTGGTGGTAGATGCTAGTTGTTTCTTGCCACTCTCGGTGTTGGTCTTATTCCTGCCTAAACGTTTGGTTCGTGCCCGTGTGCGATCGCTCGATGCCACCCGATGGCCCCGAAGATAATTGTCTCGGCATCCGATAAGTCCATCATCGACCACCACAACATCGAGATCCCGGCTTCCGCCAAGATCTTCCGAAGACCGAGCCTCGGCACGCCAAGACCTCCGTTAGGGAACGCCAAGACCGTCTACCCCGAAGACCACGGATCCGATGCCCGAGAACCCGGACGCCAAGGTCGCCAACACGATACGCGGACCTGACAAGATCTTCACGAGGACAAGATCGACACCGACCAGAGCGAGTCCGACGAGCCCCCGACGCCAAACCAAGTCCTGCGACGACCTCCGAAGACCGATCCCCGAAGACCCGAACCCGCATATCATCGCCACGGATCGACAAGGACTTATGCATGGGATGACAAGTACTTCATCATGGATCCGATTGAAGCAACCCCGAAGACCGAACCCAGGAACGCCAAGCTCTCCTTCCCGTTTTTTGAAGACCCTAGATCCCGGAGTCCGAGACCGAACCTGAACCCCCTCCGGAGCCAAGATCGTCGAACCCTAATGTGATCCTCTACCCGAGACCCCTATTTTTATAACATGATATTAAATCTTTGCATATTAAATTGTTCATACTTGCACGCATATTGTGGGTGTTTGGTGCTATTTCGATGATTCGTCTAAATTAAATATGGAGCGTTTATGCGGGATACTTGTGTCTTATTCCAGACTCCATTTAAATTGTGTAGCGAACCGATGCTATGTTTTGCCTTGTTAATACAACATTTAAATTGCGGGGTTTCTAAATAACTTGAACCACTTAATTAATTATCGGGACCCCGGTTCCGCTTAATATTGCCTAATTGCACCGCATCTATGCCATGCCATGCATCATATCATAAGCATGCCGGATCTTCTACCGTAGTATTAAATATTGCATCTGGTGTTTCTTCTAGTGTTTGCTTCTTCGCGGATTAGGCCGATGAGTTGATGCGAGTATCGACAAGTTCTCCGGATATGAACCTTCGGCAGTGTTTTCCCAGGCGAGCATCCTTCCTCTTTCTACCTATTTTGCATTTATAGTCTTTACTTTCTCCTGTTGATCTATTGCTATCGGTATTGCAGTGCTTTAGTTTCTGTGCACCATTTATACTCCTTGCAGCCTCTATATTGCCATGGACACATCCTATTGCCTGTTGTTTGATAGATAGTCAGCCTTGCGAGTCGTAGTTGCTTGCTTATGTGCTGCTTCGCGTGGTTGTCGTTCCACCGTTGACAGCAAGTTGGCACATGATAAATGGTGGAGATGCTTAATGGTGGAGATGATCATGACTTTAAATACAACTATTAAATTGCTGGGATAACTAATGAAAGAGGCATCGGTGGGCAATAGATGTTATTTGGTTTTTCCATGCTCACTTGTGTCCCCTAGGACCCCGAGTACTTGATACCTGTTCCTTGACTATTCGCACTATCCACATACGAGAGACTCTATGAATCCCCCTTAGCCAGAGCTTGATTCATTTCTTATTTCTTGGGGCCACAAACTAGTTTGGGGTTTTATTACTATCCTATATTTATGCCATGCTTTACTGCTTTATTTAAGATTGTGCGTGGAGCACCTGTACTGTTTAGGATTGCGGAGTGTTTTCGCAGTGTCGACAAGCCCAGTCACACTTTCGGGTTCCTAGTCGTTTACAGCCATTCGCGCAAACCTTGGGTCCGTCTCGGAGCCAGCCAACTTCGTTGCGGGTAGCTTAATGGGGTGGCCCCTGAAATATTTTATGAATCCTGTGATTGCTTTGTCGTGAAGGCCTCGTTGGGTTTTGATTTGGTTTTTCCGAGGTTGATCGTGTGCGTGTTGCTATTTGTGCACCCCTGCAGGATAAATCTTTCTGAAAGCCGTGTCCGCGGTTATGGACGACTTGGAGCACAGTATCTCGATCATAGACAAGCATAACTAAAGTAGTGTTATAAACTTGACTTAATATATGACTAGTAATCAGATTCAACTATCACGGAATGGATATTAAAATGCCAACAACTAGTGGATCTGGGGTTGTTTTGTGACATGTTATACCTGCCTAGTAAGTATTAAAACTCCAATGGAATGTGATAAAAGTGCCAACAATTGCTGGGTTTTGGGATTCCTCATGACAATTACATCTGACTAGTAAATGTTCCAACTACAACGGAATGGTGATTAAAACTGCCCACTACTTATGCTATCAGGATGACTCATGCTATCAATATCTAACTAGTAAGTGCTTCAACTATAATGGAATGAATAAAATTGCCAACTGTGTGAGTTCCTCGGTTTGACTTCCTCGTTTGGTCTCGAGGGGGAATACCAGGATGGGTATGAATGGTGTTAGTATCAGGTGGTTCCGAATAGGTCTTTCTTATCCCTCTCGAATAGCCGCCAGTTTTACTCAGTCTCTATAGGTTGTTTAGTGCTGCTGCGCTGCCGCTTCAGTCCACCATACCTATGTAGGCGAGGACCGCCGAATTCTAGCCTCGCCGTGTACTGGCCTCAGTACTGACGCTCCTCTTTTTCCCTTGCCCTTTGTCGGCACCCTTTTTGTTTTAGCAGGTTTGAGATCAACGTCGTTAGCAGGGTTACCCTTCCGGCTTGGCCTGGGCAGGGTTATGGACGCCATTGGTTATTCGTCAGGGCTCTTAGTCCCATTTGCATCTTGTCCATAGTCGGACGCTCTATCATTTTCAAGGTGATTTGGATCTTTGTATTGTATATCTGTATTCTTGACTCATGGAGTCGTTGTTGTATATATCTGTTCTGTGGGTCCCATCGAGGACTGTTGTGAAATGGTATTACTTCATTTTCCACCCGCACGAAAGTGCCTAGTGGGCGTCCTTGAATCGTTTCTATGCGGGTTTGGCGGGAAGCGCTAAGACTTGCATAGGGCCGATTCGAGGGTGTTGCAGAGTGGTATCAGAGCTCAGCAGTTACGATACCCCACTGGTCCAGCCTGTAGGATAACCTAGCTAACGACCGAAGTAGAGTGTCAAAACTATTTTTTGCAAAATCGGTTGGATAGATTTGATTAGATCTGATTTTACTCCTTACCCCTCTGCTGTTCTCCTCTTACCTCTGCGTGTTTTGACTCTACCCTCTTATCTTTTCTTCAAGTCTAGGGTTTCTCGAGGTTGGGTTTTCGTCGTACCTTTAGGGTTCCGCTTCCTCCTTTGGTAACGGTGCTTCTACATCCGATCTTTGTGCTATCTGAGGAATCCTTCATCTGTTGGGCTTCTCTCTGTTCCTTGTTGTGCCTTTCGGTGTTCTCCGACGTGACGACATCATCTACGCCAGATCCGATGCAGAGCCTGCATCACCCCTTTGTTCTGAACCTCGCTTGTCGAGATCTTCAGTCTAATTCCGAGGGTTGGTTGCATAATTCTCCGATTTGAGTGCAGAGTGATGGTTTGAGTGCGCGATGGACTGATCACCATCTGACTACTCTTATCATTCGCTTTTGTATATTGAATCGGTGGATCCAGCAATCTTACTCCGTCCACGGAAGCTAGAGGTGGCTTTATTTGTTGATACCTCTACCTTCGCGTTTGTTCCCGGAGTGTTCTCTCGACCATCACGGACAACGACCTCTTGTTAGTGGTGTCACGAGGATCTACACGAAGCAAGAAGATTCAGATCATCAGCCTTCTTCCCAGTACCATGAGGCGGATCTCGAGGGCGAGATCCCTTGTTAGTAGTGTCGAATTGTGGCGCCCCGCTAAAACCACTACTAGAAAATCGCTGTGTTTTTGTGCATTGCATCATCATGACCGCATGCTCATGTCATCATGCCTCATTGCATTTGAGCATCGTCATCATCATGCATATGTTTGTCTGAAAGTATTTCTCGAAAAGCCTATTTTGTTTTCTAAATACCCCGCCTTTATTTCAAATTAAAACACCGGTCTTCCGGATTATTTTGTTTCGTAAAAATGGTTTACAAAAGCCCCGTTTTAAATAAATAAAATATTTTAAAATTGTTTTAGGAGGCAGCCCGCCAGGCCCGAAAGCCCGGCCGGCCACCTCCAAACCCTAGTCTAAAATACCCAGACAAATCCTACCCTAGACCTTTTCCTTCCCTCTCTCTACCTACCCCTCCACCAGCCGCCACTCCTCTCTTCCCCTCCACCGCACACACACATCTACCTCACCCCGTCCACTTAGAACTCACCACCTCACCAACCACCCCTCCACCCTATACTCCTAGCCCGCCATCTCACCAACCCCCCCCCCCCACACACGCACACCACGTGCACCTCCCCATTGTTTCCCGCCTCTCTCCCACACACAGCGTAGCCCCTGGCCCCACCTCACCACCACCGACAGCCCGCTCGAACCAATCCCCACCCGCACGGCACCAACCCTGCCAGCCTCTGGCCACACAGCGCGCACACGCGCCAGCCCCCCATCTCATCGCCAGCCCCACCTGCACTTTCCCCAAACTCCTCCTGAGCCCTGTCCGCCTGTCCCTTGGGCCCACCCGGGCGCGTCGGCCACCAACCCATCTCCCTCATCGCCCCGCGCCTCCGTCTCACTCCCCCAACTCCTCTCGCCCGTCCTCTTACCCCGACGCTCCTACCCCCGATACCCCCGCTCCTCTCCACCCGACCCCGTCCCCAACCTCTCGTTCCCCTAGCTCCCCTCTGCTTCACCACCGGCGCCGCCAGGGGCTTCTCCCGTGGCCGCCCCAGGCCTCGGCGCCGCAGCCCGTGCTCCCCCTCTCCTTGGCCGCCGTCCTCTCCACATGCCTCACTGTCCATCGCTGCCCTCTCCTCTGTCTCCGGCCGACCTCGCCGCTAGGCCCGCTAGCCGCCACCCTTCTCCACCACGGCGAGCTTCGACCCCGTCCCAGGCCGCCTCCGGACCTCCGCCATGCAGCCGTGGCCCCTGCTTCATGTGCCACCTCAGCGAGACCCGCCTCCTCGCAAGGTCTCCACCGAGCCCGCCCCATGGCGCCGCAGCGGAGCTCCGCCTCTCCCTCTGCCTTCCTCCAACCACGCAGGCGCCACCCCAAGCTCAGCCTCGCCGCCAGAGCTCCCTCGTCGCCCTGTCTATGCTCCGCGAGAAGCACCGCCTCTGCGCCCTCTTCTCCCTGCGCGGCCGCCTCCACCTTCCTCCCGTGAGCGCCGCCGCCGCCGCGTCGTCCTGGCACGCCCTCACCCCTGCGCCTCTCCGGCCCGCCGTTGTCGTCTCGTGGCCCTCCCTCGTCCACAGCAGCGAGCCCTGACGCTTTCCACCGCGCGCAGCCATGCGGTGCCTGACCCCACCGTCGTCCGTACCGGCACCGTGCGCCCCACGGCCCGACCCATCGACCCCGTCCGTGCGGTGCGCCGTCGTCCCGCGTGCTCACCCTCGTGAGCAGGTTCTCTGCTTTGGACCAGCGTTGCTGAGTGGTGGTAGATGCTAGTTGTTTCTTGCCACTCTCGGTGTTGGTCTTATTCCTGCCTAAACGTTTGGTTCGTGCCCATGTGAGATCGCTCGATGCCACCCGATGGCCCCGAAGATAATTGTCTCGGCATCCGATAAGTCCATCATCGACCACCACAACATCGAGATCCCGGCTTCCGCCAAGATCTTCCGAAGACCGAGCCTCGGCACGCCAAGACCTCCGTTAGGGAACGCCAAGACCGTCTACCCCGAAGACCACGGATCCGATGCCCGAGAACCCGGACGCCAAGGTCGCCAACACGATACGCGGACCTGACAAGATCTTCACGAGGACAAGATCGACACCGACCAGAGCGAGTCCGACGAGCCCCCGACGCCAAACCAAGTCCTGCGACGACCTCCGAATACCGATCCCCGAAGACCCGAACCCGCATATCATCGCCACGGATCGACAAGGACTTATGCATGGGATGACAAGTACTTCATCATGGATCCGATTGAAGCAACCCCGAAGACCGAACCCAGGAACGCCAAGCTCTCCTTCCCGTTTTTTGAAGACCCTAGATCCCGGAGTCCGAGACCGAACCTGAACCCCCTCCGGAGCCAAGATTGTCGAACCCTAATGTGATCCTCTACCCGAGACCCCTATTATTATAACATGATATTAAATTGTTCATACTTGCATGCATATTGTGGGTGTTTGGTGCTATTTCGATGATTCACCTAAATTAAATATGGAGCGTTTATGCGGGATACTTGTGTCTTATTCCAGACTCCATTTAAATTTGTGCAGCGAATCGATGCTATGTTTTGCCTTGTTAATACAACATTTAAATTGTGGGGTTTCTAAATAACTTGAACCACTTAATTAATTATCGGGACCCTGGTTCCGTTTAATATTGCCTAATTGCACCGCATCTGTGCCATGCCATGCATCATATCATAAGCATGCCGGATCTTCTACCATAGTATTAAATATTGCATCTGGTGTTTCTTCTAGTGTTTGCTTCTTCGTGGATTAGGCCGATGAGTTGATGCGACTATCGACAAGTTCTCCGGATATGGACCTTCGGCAGTGTTTTCCCAGGCGAGCATCCTCCCTCTTCCTACCTATTTTGCATTTATAGTCTTTACTTTCTCCTGTTGATCTATTGCTATCCCTATTGCAATGCTTTAGTTTCTGTGCACCATTTATACTCCTTGCAGCCTCTATATTGCCATGGACACATCCTATTGCCTGTTGTTTGATAGATAGTCAGCCTTGCGAGTCGTAGTTGCTTGCTTATGTGCTGCTTCGCGTGGTTGTCGTTCCACCGTTGACAGCAAGTTGGCACATGATAAATGGTGGAGATGATCATGACTTTAAATACAACTATTAAATTGCTGGGATAACTAATGAAAGAGGCATCGGTGGGCAATAGATGTTATTTGGTTTTTCCACGCTCACTTGTGTCCCGTAGGACCCCGAGTACTTGATACATGTTCCTTGACTATTCGCACTATCCACATACGGGAGACTCTATGAATCCCCCTTAGCCAGAGCTTGATTCATTTCTTATTTCTTGGGGCCACAAACTAGTTTGGGGTTTTGTTACTATCTTGTACTTATGCCATGCTTTACTGCTTTATTTAAGATTGTGCGTGGAGCACCTGTACTGTTTAGGATTATGGAGTGTTTTCGCAGTATCGACAATCCCAGTCACACTTTCGGGTTCCCAGTTGTTTATAGCCATTGGCGCAAACCTTGGGTCCGTCTCGAAGCCGGCCAACTTCGTTACGGGTAGCTTAATGGGGTGGCCCCTGAAATATTTTATGAATCCTGTGATTGCTTTATCGTGAAGGCCTCGTTGGGTTTTGATTTGGTTTTTCCGAGGTTGATCGTGTGTGTGTTGCTATTTGTGCACCCCTGCAGGGTAAATCTTTCTAAAAGTCGTGTCCGCGGTTATGGACGACTTGGAGCACAGTATCTCGATCATAAACAAGCATAACTAAAGTAGTGTTATAAACTTGACTTAATATATGACTAGTAATCACATTCAACTATCACGGAATGGATATTAAAATGCCAACAACTGGTGGATCTGGGGTTGTTTTGTGACATGTTGTACCTGCCTAGTAAGTATTGCAACTCCAATGGAATGTGATAAAAGTGCCAACAATTGCTGGGTTTTGGGATTCCTCAGGACAATTACATCTGACTAGTAAATGTTCCAACTACAACGGAATGGTGATTAAAACTGCCCACTACTTATGCTATCTATATCTGACTAGTAAGTGCTTCAACTATAATGGAATGAATAAAATTGCCAACTGTGTGAGTTCCTCGGTTTGACTTCCTCGTTTGGTCTCGAGGGGGAATACCAGGATGGGTATGAATGGTGTTAGTATCAGGTGGTTCCGAATAGGTCTTTCTTATCCCTCTCGAATAGCCGCCAGTTTTACTGAGTTTCTATAGGTTGTTTAGTGCTGCTGCGCTGCCGCTTCAGTCCACCATACCTATGTAGGCGAGGACCGCCGAATTCTAGCCTCGCCGTGTACTGGCCTCAATACTAACACTCCTCTTTTTCCCTTGCCCTTTGTCGGCACCCCTTTTGTTTTAGCAGGTTTGAGATCGACGTCGTTAGCAGGGTTACCCTTTCGGCTTGGCCTGGGCAGGGCTATGGACGCCATTGGTTATTCGTCAGGGCTCTTAGTCCCATTTGCATCTTGTCTGTAGTCGGACGCTCTATCGTTTTCAAGGTGATTTGGATCTTTGTATTGTATATCTGTATTCTTGACTCATGGAGTCGTTGTTGTATATATCTGTTATGTGGATCCCATCAAGGACTGTTGTGAAATGGTATTACTTGATTTTCCACCTGCACGAAAGTGCCTGGTGGGCGTCCTTGAATCGTTTCTATGCGGGTTTGGCGGGAAGCGCTAAGACTTGCATAGGGCCGATTCGAGGGTGTTACAGTAGAGGAGTATGTTGATCTCCATCCCGACTGCTTTTGCTCGTGGCTCAGACAGTCGCCGTATTGTCTGCTTGACTGGTCTGGCGTCTAGATTTATGTTGAGTGCATGCTCGGCGAATTCCTTGGGAACTCCTGGCATGTCCGCTGGACACCAGGCGAAGATTTCCCAGTGCTCAAGGAGGAACATGCGGGACTCAAGTTGTTTGCGATGAGGGCCGTCTTGGTTGGGTCTGTTGGGTGGACCTGGACTTTCTTTGTGTGCACCGATGAGTCGAAGGACAGGTCGGGTGAGCTTGTCCTGCTTAGGAGAGACAGACTGTTGTCCGTCGACTCCTTTAATCTTGCGAGTTCTTCCTGCATGCCGAAGGACTAGGAGATTCTGTTGAATTCCCTATCATAGCTGTCGGACCTTTCGAAGCTCCCGTTGACTGTGATGACGCCGTTGGGACCTGGCATTTTCATCTGCAGGTAGGCGTAGTGCGGTACCGCCATGAACCTAGCGAACGCGACACGTCCGAGGATACAGTGGTACTGTGAAGGCCAGTCGACGACTTCAAAGTCGATGCGCTCGCGCCGAAAGTTTTTCGGCGAGCCGAAGATAACATCGAGGTTGATTTTGCCCAGGGGATATATGCCCTTGCCTAGGACGATGCCGTGAAATGTCGTGTCTGAGACCTCCAGGCATGTCAGAGGGATCCTCATTGCACGCAAGGTACTTGCTAACATGAGATTGATGCCGCTTCCGCCATCCATCAATACAGGACTCATGTCGAAGCCTCCGATCTGCGCCTCGAGTACGAGGGGATAGTGTCATGGACGGGGAACTTGGCCCAGATGGTCACGCTTCTCGAAGGTGATGCAGGAGTCGCTTCCACTGAGGTACTCGGTTGTGGACGGTGGGGAGTTTATCGCCAAGTTGACTTGGCGAGTGATGGCCTTCTGCACCCGATTGGAGGAGCATCCCTTTTGGATCATCATGTTGCCTACGGCTCGTGGGTACGGTTCGCCTCCGTGGTGCTGTACCGGCGCGTCCGCGGGTGGTGGTGGTCTAGGTGGTGGTAGAGGAGATCCATGTGCCACAGCTCCTGGGGCGGCTCGATAGCCCCTGTTGACCGCGTCGCGATTCATTCGAGCCAGACCCTCATGAAGTTTGAGGAACTCGCGGCAGTCTTTGAGGAGGTGGCTGGATTTTTTTTTGCCGTCATGTTTGTCGATGTAGAAGTGCACGGTGCACGGCCCGGACAGTTTGTCCTCGATGGATGCTGCGGATGGTTCCTCGCGAGTACGACGTTGCCACACTTGCGTGGTTTTCCTGGAGTCGCGATATCCGCCGCTACGATAGTCGCTGTTGCGGCCGTCGTCGCGCTTATCGGCGTAGCCAACTGCGACCATGTTGACATCTTCGCGGTCATCGTATGTGCGCATTCGCCGCTTGCCTCGATGGTCGCGTCTATGCCCGAGGTCTTCATCATCGTCGGAGTAGCTGCGGTTTCTCACCGAATCTTCTCCATCGGCCCACTGATTCGCGATCTCCATCAGGTGGTCTATTGTTTTGGGCTTCGAGCGACCCAGCGCCTCTCTGAGCTCCATGCGGCGAACACCGCCGTTGAATGCGTCGATTGCGCGATCCTCCGAGATGTTTTCCGCGGAGTTCTTGATGATGGACCACCTCTGGATGTACGAGCGTAACGATTCGCCCGACCTTTGCTGGCAGCTCCTCAGTTCTTCGATTGATGCGGGCCTTTTGTAAGTGCCCTTGAAGTTGCGCACGAAACTGTAGGCCAGCTCTTCCCAGCTACGAATGGATCCGCGCGGGAGATTGTTGAGCCATGCATGGGCAACGCCCTATAGCTGTAGCTACAAGCATTGCATGGCCGTGCTTTGACTCCCCCCCGTGTAGCTTGACGGAGGAAAAGTGGTCTTCCAACCAGATCTTCGGGTTCTGTAGGCCGTCGAACTTTGGATTTTCCGACGAGAGTTTGAATCCTTTGGGCATTCGCCTCTGCCTGATTGCTCTGTTGAAGCATCTGGCACCGCAGAGTTCAGCCCTGTCTTCTTCTGAATCAGTCGAACGAGCACGTCGTGCCCTTGACTTGTCGATTTTGCGTTGCGTGAGGTCATCACGCGCATTGTAATTGTGATCGTGCCGCCGTGAGCGGCGACGTCGAGACAGATCGTGACTGTCGTCGCTGGACGAGGGTGAGGAATAACGTCTCGCCAGGGCCTTGCCTTTCTTAGGCTCTGGCGTTGGCTCTTTATCGAGGGTGGCCTCGATTAGCCCCAAGCCTGCGATCGTAGATCCGTGCATGGCTGCTCGTGGGTCTCCAGCTGGCGGCTGGTTATTGAGGAGGTACATCGCGGCCGCCGTTACCGTGGCTTGCGGCGTTTTCGAGAGCACGTTGCCACGCGTATCCACCGTCATGGAGCCGAAGTCGAGGAACTTTGCGGCTTCTACACGTTCTTGCTTGGTGAGGCGCGCGAGTCGAGATCGTCTCTTGTTAGTGACGTACTCGTTGCATTTGGAGGAGGATCCTCCGTGGGAGGAGAGCCCGGCCCGTCGGAGGCTCGACTCGTCTGCCGCCTTTTTACGCGCTTCGAGTTGCGCGAGTGTATGCACTTGGTGTTTGTATTCCTCCTTCAGGAGCCAATGGTAGCCCATCAGCAATTCTTGCGGGGAGCCGAAGGGCAGAGGGTTGCCTCGTAGGGCTTCCCGACAGCGGTCCCACTCGTTGTCGTTGAGCCTGATCACTACGCGCTCGCCAGTGTTTTCATTCACCATGGTTGGTGGTCCAACTGCCCCTCCATTGTTGACGGGGGCGCCGTTGCCACCGTTGGGCGGTCCGCCATTAGGTATGCCACTGTTTGGTGGGTCGGATCCATTGCCACCATTGCCCGTGTTGTCGCGATTGGCGGAGGTGTCGCCAACGTTGATGACGGTGCACATGAAGTGGTTGGAGAAGCTGTTGCTCCCACAACTTTCAGATCCGGAGTCGTAGGCTCCATCTTCAGTTGCTAGATCGCCTAGATCGGATCCGCGACTGCTATCGTTGTCCGTGTTCTCGACTGTTGCTGAGGCATTGAGCTCACTAAGGGTGCCGATAGGTGGAGCAAACCACGATGCTGGAGCAATCGATGGTGTTGTCGGCTGGTCAGGCATGCGAAGCGTGCCCATCTGACCAACTTGGAAGCGGAAGCTTCCGATCGCCAGGCTAATTCCATCGCCCACGGACTCGAAAGCCGGGCGAGTGGCCGGCGTGTGGACGGTGAAGTCGAACGCGCCGAAGAGCTGGCGAATCTCCACTGTTGCAGAGTTATAGATCGCAGTTAATGGGGCCGAAGAAGCCGCGACATCAGCACTCCCAATTCCCACAGACGGCGCCAATTGACGAGGGTTTAACTCATCAATGCCCATTGTTATGGACTTGGGTTTTGGAGAAGGAGGGAGCACTGGAAGCATCAATCGGCTAGCAAACAAGCACACCGGGACGCAAGGTTTACCTAGGTTCGGGCCTTGTTGAGGTCCCTACTCCTGCTTGTCTGCTCTTGGAATTAACAAAGGAATTGACGATTACAATGGCGCGCAGATGCAATCTGGCGAGGGTTGTGGAAACTAGGGTTGTGTGTGTCCTCCTCGCTGCCCCCTCATAGCCTTTATATAGATAGGCTGGGTCTCGGGTAGCAGGCTGAGTTGGTTACAAGTTAGGGTTTTCCCTTTGAACTTTCTATCTTTAGCTTCTTCTTGTCTTGCAAGTAATCAACTGTCTGTAGACCACTCGAGTTCTCTATTTGGGCCTTGGCAACGCCATGGGCTTCCGCTATATCCAGGCCGTATATACCAAACTCGAGTACCTGTAGGGTATACCCATGTCAATATGAACCCCCATATTGGTTTTGTTGAACCAAACTTAAAAGATTAGGTTTTATCTCATAAGTTTCCGCATCAACTGCGGGTCGAGTGATGGGTGCACGAATAAAATCATCGATGGGAGTAGCATACTCCCCTAATCTCTTTTGATACATGGCTCTTATCTTTTTGGTAATTTTTAAGTAATGAAAACAAATAACAAGTAACTATTTTTTTGGGTTTTCAACTATATAACAAGAATGTAAACTAATAACAATAATTAAACTACAACAAATAATAAAACTAAAAACAAGGTCTCTAATGACCTCACCAGGATAGAAAAATTGCTTCCCCGGCAACGGCGCCATAAAAAGGGTTGATACCTTCGATCCGAATTCACGGATGTAGTATTTCCCTAGAAGATCTGGGTTTAATCGAACCTTGGAAAGCACTGCTAAAAGGTAATAAGAAAGGACACATCTACAAGACTTTGTTTGTTCGATTTACCTTAGTTGACCAGACCAATCTAGTTTACTTGATAACGGGTTTGAATCAATGGATGGAGATAGGCCAGGGTTGAAGATCCACCTGCAGCTGCACATCAAATAGGATGAAAGATAATAATAAGCATATTCATGTATAGTGTTTGTATTGAGATCATCTTTTGTGGGCAACACATCCTAATATTCTAGAGCCCTCGTGATGCAGCGGGCATAGCAATAAACTTTTAATCCAACCGAGAGCACACCAAAGCCACGGGTTGCAAACGATTATTAAGTGTAAACACAGATTAAAGCTTTAAGTGGTGATGTTGTTGTTGATCCCGAATGGGGCACTAAGCGAAGACCGTACTTCCCTTTCTGTCACTGAGTTTCCTATGAGATCGCCGCTAGCCCAAGTATCTCACCTCAAGCCTTTATCAATCTATGGGATGTTGGGTACCTACAAGTCCACATATCGAGGCGAGAGACGAAGAAGAAACAAAAGATACAAATCACGAATCCAAACAAAATACAATTCTCCCATGATCTAGATGCACATAATTGTTGTGAGGTTTCTCTCCAACCCGCAGCCCGTGAGGACTACTCACTCATAACAAATAGATCGGAGATAGAAAACATCATGCAAATACTTAGATTGAAATCAAATATTCTTACAATGGTCACCAAATCACAAGGAGATCTAAAAGTACAAAGAAATTGCTATGGCTAGTGGAGGGATGGATGTTGGAAGTGATGAACAATGGATGAACAATGGTGTGGAACTCCTTTGGGGGTGTTGTGATGCAATCTGAGAATGGCGGCTCTCTGGCCGACGGTTGGAGCCTCAAAATATATAGGTGTCTTCACGAAAGTTGTAGGATTTGACGAGACGAAGCCGTCGCCACCTGGTACGGGTGGGAGGGTATGGGCGGACCGCGCCCGTACTAGTGGTCGTTAAGCATTCTGATGCCTTGGAACTGCTTCCCAATTAATTGGCCGTGTGTACTTCCTCAAAATCCTTCATTATGACTCCTTATTTCGCCTTAAAAGTAGTGATTTCCTGCACAACATAAATCAAAGAAGGGATTTGCACATCTTTGCAATTATTAGTCATTAGTGGCAAGGTTGAGAGTTTATTTGGTAATTGCTTGACCAAAAACAATGTTTAAACGCAATGGAAGATGGCAAAATCGGAGCCATCAGAAGGCTATCACAATGTAAAGTGCATAAGTAAAGACCTCGGGTATAGAGATAACCGAGGCACGTGGGGACGATGATATTTTACTAAGTTCCTCCCAACAAGGGAGTTCATCTTGTTCGAGGGATCGGCGGTACTAAGACCACCAACACCACAAGAGGCCTCACCCTATTCTCCCGAGAACCCACCACGCGGAAAGCACCTGCTCCACTATGGGACACTTGAGGGTGGTCACTAGACCCGTACAAGATTGGAGAAATTTCCACAAGTTAATTGGAGGCTCCTAATAATCACCACTAAGGCCTCAATCTTGGGGAGAGCTTCACAACTTAATTGAAGGCCCCAAGAACACGCCACAAAGGCCACACAACCGTCTAGGGTTCGAAGAACCCAAGAGAGACAAGCTTATTGACTTCACCAATCAAATCCTCTGGGGAGAACACAAACTGATGCACCAAATGCAAAAGGCAAGAACACTACAAAGATGCTCCAATACTTCACTCTCAAATTCCAACAAGGCTACTAAAGCACTTGGGGGAATAAGAGAGGAAGAATCAAAGAGAGAACACAAAATCTCTCAAGATCTAGATCCCAAAGATTCACTCACAAAGAGGTGATTTGGATTGGTCAAATTGTAGATCTAGATCTCCTCTAACTTCCCCTCAAATATTGGCAAGAATCATTGGAGGGGGGAGGAAGAAATCAAGCACAAGAGATTAAACCAAATGAGGCAAATGCTTGAGAAAATAGAGAGAAGAAGAACCACTTAAAAAGGGAGAGGGAAAAAGGCTTATATAGGGGCCCAGAATATCTGCCCGTTGGGGCCAGATTTCGGCTAGGTCGGTAGTACCGTTGTTGGGCCGGTACTACCGGACCCAACAACCAGCGCTAGGAACTGAAGCGGTCAACGCGGGGGATCGGGAGCAGGGCTCACAACCTAGCAAGCGGGAGCGAAGCATGGGATCAGGGCGCGCAGGGGATCAGGAGGCGGCTGACCACAGGAGCGAGCAAGGCCAGTGAGCGGCAGCGGTGCGTGCGTGAGAGGTAGCGGCGCAGCTGGGCTAGCATGGGAGCAACGGCTGTGGAACGAGCGGCCTACGCGAGCTGGGCTAGCAAGGCAAGGCGAGGAAGCTGGGCAGGGGAAAAGAGGTTGGGCCTAGGAGCTGGCTAGGCCGGCCGGTAGTACCGGTTGGCCGGCCCGGTAGTACCGGCCAGGCCTACTGAGCCAGGCAGACAGCAGGCCAGCGCATCGGTGCGAGCGGTAGTAGTCCGGTACTACCTCTCGGCCTAGAGACAAAAGCTATGTACGTTTTCTTTTAAAAAACAAATACGAGGCAGATTCAAAATGCAATAACTTGAGCTAGGAGACTCCGATTGACCCGAAACCAATTTTGTTGGAAAGAGGACAACAAGATCTTGGGGAAATATTGGATATCACCAAGTGAGAAACATCCATGTATTTTAAAGTGAAATACCTCACTTGGTGAGAGTCCGAAAAATCTCCAATATCAAAAACACAATCTATACCTAATATACCTAATAACAAAGTACAAAGTATTTCTTACGGGTTCCCTTTTTTATGGACGGTTTTGCCCCTGCAATTTAGAGAAAATAACCCACCTGCCCCAGGTAAGTACGTAAAATAAATAGTAAAATAAACAGAGGCCTCCAGAAAAACGAACGCTCCTCTCGAGTCTCGATCCAATCTTGCCGCGCATGTACAACTGACCTCACCGACACGAGATCCAATCTTGCCGCCACCTAACTCGCCGCCATGAGCCGGTGAGCAGATCCCACGCACTCTGAGACCTACTGCTCCCACGCGCCACTCCTACTGCCAAATCCTCCCACGCGCCACTCCTACTGCCAAATCGAACGGGATCGAAAGAGGAGAGGGCGCCGTGCATCTGGAGCTACGGTGTCATCGCCGCACTCCTCCACATCACCCTAGGAGGTCAAGATGGATATACCATCGACAACAACGCCTCCTCTAGAAATTAGATCAATTCCCAAGCCAACCACCGGGAAGGAATCATCGACAGCGCAACGGAGCAGGGGCGCTACGACGGCGCCGGAACTGTGATGCTAGGCTCTAGCTTCCGTCGGACCCGCCACGTGCGCCAAGATTGCTAGCCATACTCAAGAAACCGACCAGTGTACTTGTCGGCAAGCCTCCGCATCCAATCTCGCACGTGTGTGCTCGCATCAGCGTAATGTAGAGTGCTCCCATCCGCTCGGTCGAGGCCACCAGGGCGGCGGCTCCTAGCAGTCCAGATAGGTGTCGCTGACATGTGTGCCGCAACATCCAATGTCTCTTCCTTCTCCATAGATGTGGGCTTCCACCATTGATGCTAGACGGCAGATGAGACTCTGATATAGGTGCACCATGCACGTCTTCTGCTACTAGTCGATAGCCGGTTCAGCCGACAATAAAGACAAGCTAGACTATTTTTCACAGAAAGCAAATACGTTGGTTTTCGTATGACTACAAAATATGTCTGCCAAACAATTCGGAAGGCGAGTTAATCCAGAGTTCTACAAAATAGGCCTCCCAGCTTTTCATTCACCCGACATACATTGCTTCAGGTGATGTTAATTCTCATGTCTATATTTAGTTATTAATTAATCCGACAATTCTGCAAATTTCCTAAGAGCTAACAGAGAAGATATATACAGGTTTATTAGTTGCAATTATTATCTTTATTTTATTCGCCACATGTAGAAGCTTAACAATTAAACTTACAATGCAAGGAGAAGTATGTTTTGATGTCGTCGGTGTTATTGTTGTTAACCCGAACAACTGAGATGCCTAGCTATAATCACTGACCAGCTCGTCCCATCGGAGCTCCAACTATGTTTTTTCTTGATCCCTATCTTCCAGGTTCTTTTGTTTTTGAATATGCACTCAGATTTGTTTTCCAAACATTTTACTTCTCCATGAGTATGTAAGCTATTCACTTTTGTCTTTCTAATCTATCAGATCCTTAGATGCTACTCCATACGTTACATAATATAAGATGTTTTAACTTTTGTGAAGTGAATGTATCTGAGCTAAAACATCTTGTATTTTGAAACGGAGGGAGTAAACCATAGCTAATTGATTACATACGACAGCCTAACTGACTCCACCCATTGTTCATCTCGGACGACCAGGTTGCCTGCGTAGTAGGACTCAAGACATGAGCCTTATCCGTGGTCCCCCCACACACACACACCAAAAAAACGAGGAGTGATGGTCAGTCGGGTGAGGGGTGACCGATAGAAGCGTGACTGAACCGCTTGATCATCAGTGCCGGGAGTGACCGCACAACATGGTTGCAGTGGAGCAAGTCTGTATTTTCACATGTCATCAGGTGTCACATGTTTATACCTAGCAATTAGTTATATATTTTCCCATGATTCATTTAACTTTCAATGGTGTCTTACTATTTAATTTGTTGACGACCTTTGTGTAGTATTGTGTTTTATATTCTACAGACGGTGGCCCTCTTTATCCACTACGAGCCCTGCTACATCACCAAGGTCCGCAACAAGAATCTGAGCAAGATAGAAACATCGGCCTAGCACATTTGAGACAACTTTTGCAAGTCTTCGGGACTATAAACTTGCATATATGCTTGTGACTTCTGCAAATTCTGGGTTTAGGTTGCCGCTTCGTCCATTGAGAAAAATTGTCCCAGCGGGTTCGACCGATAACTGCTAATTATTTGAGTTTTTCCATTTCAAATAAACATATCGTATCTTTATCTTTGAATTATTTGGAGGATCAACATTCAACATATAATTACATAGCACAAAAGTTGTGCCACTATTTTTCGGGAACACCCGATCATAGTGCTCAATGAGGCGCCTCTATCCAATATCCTCAATAATCCAGAAGCAGTCGGACGCGTCTCTCTATGGGGCATTGAGCTTTCCCATCGAGATATCACGTACGAGAAGCACAAAGCAATTAAATCACATGTTTTGCCTTATTTTATTACTGAATGGACTGAATTATAGTGCGCGGGCCCACTAGACCTTTCTAGCGTATGGACAATGTATTTTGGCATATCAAAAAGAACGGAAGTAGCGGGGGCAGGAGTCATATTAGTATCACCACAAGGCGATAAAATGCGATACGTATTTTGGATGAGCTTCGCAAATACATCCAATAACGAAGCTGAGTATGAGGCCTTGTTGCATGGTATGCGTATGGCTAAAGCTTGCGGTGCAACTCGCCTCAAGATATTCGGTGACTCCAATATTGTGGCACAACAAGCAATGAACAAGTGCGACGCTATCAACGATAATATGATTGCCTACCATGATCTGTACAGCATTATGGAAGCCCAATTTGATGGATGCGAAGTATCGCACATAGGAAGAGCAAGCAATGAGGAAGCCGACAATCTGGCAAACATCGGGTCCTTATGCCAACTAATTCCACCCGGGGTTTTTGGGAATAAATAACAGAGCGCTCTATTAAGGCCAAGAGAGTTTATGAGGTTATAGAACCCAAGACATGGAAAAAGATCAAGCCGCGAAAGGACTCGGGGCTGCACTACCAAGCGAGGATATATAGGAAATCCTCGAAAAAGAGCCAGAAGTCGATGAAGTCATGATAATAGAGCCTACATGGATGAAACCATACATAATATATATGACTCGGGGAGAACTCCCCGAAGACGTGACAGAAGCCCGATGAATCACTCGAAGATCAAAAGCCTTTAGAATCATCAAGGCAGAATTATATAAAAGAAGTATTTCGGGTGTGCTAAGCAATATGTCACACCCGACGAAGGAAATATTATACTTAAGGACATACATGAAGTAGTGTGTGGTCATCACGCTAGCAGCCGAGCAATTGTTGCCAAAGCATTTAGGGCAAGATTATACTAGTTCACGGTAGTACAAGATGCAAACGATATAGTCAGAACATGTGAGGCATATTAGCGATTCACAACAAAACCCGGCGTACCTCCTGCCGAGTTAAATCCCATACCTCTTGCTTGACCCTTCGCTTAGTGGGGACTTGATATGGTGGGTAAACTTCACAAATCATCTCCATCAGGACACGTCTTTCTACTAGTAGCAGTTGAGAAATTCACTAAATGGATTGAAGCAATGCCTGTTACCAGCTAGGATGGAACTTCGGCTGTGAATTTTATCAAGTCAATAGTGTTTTAATTTGGTGTGCCAAACAACATCATCACCGATAATGAAACTAATTTTACTTCCAATGAGTTCAAGAAATACTACGAGGAGATGGGTATAAAAGTAAGCTATGCCTCAGTTGCTCACCCGCAAACTAATGGACACGTGAAAAAGCCAATGGCCTCGTAACTACTGGCCTCAAGAAAAGATTACTAGCACCACTTGAAAGAGCAAAAGGAGCATGGGTGATGAGTTACCATCTGTTTTGTGGAGTTTGCGTACTACTCCAAATAATTCGACAAAAGGAACACCCATTCTTTCTGGTCCACGACACTGAAGCTGTCCTTTCAGTCGAAGGATCTCACGAGTCTCCACGGGTCGCTAAATATGACGAAGAAGAATCAAGGGAAGCACTTGAAGACGATGTTGATGCACTTGATGAAGCCCGCGATATTACCTTACAAAGGGCCACTGTATATCAGTAAAACTTGCGCAACTACCACAGCCGGCGATTGCGTCATAGGTCCTTCATTGTAGGAGACCTAGTTCTTCGCCTCAAGCAAGATGGACATCGTAAATTAGAATCACCTTGGGAAGTTCCTTATATCGTTATACTTCAAGACAAGAAGACACAAGTCAAATACTCAAATCCATGGAACGTCACACAACTACGGCGTTTTTATGCTTAAAATTTATGTTTTCTTGTAATTTAAATTACAATCAGGCTTACGGCCCGATTTCTTAGCCAGAATATTATTCAATAAAGGACAACGGCCAGGTATACCCATCAAACCATGTATCTTCGGCTTTCAGATTATAAATAAAATATAAGTTCTCCATACTCTGACTTCTTTATTGTTTTCTTGACCCACAAAACAAGGGTTTTTTATAAAGACATTTAGAAAATTTGTGAGCATTTCTCTGATGAAGCTAACAAATATTATGAGCCTATGTCCAGATATAGGCATCTGAACATAGTCTTGGGGGCTACTCCCATCGGGAGCGTTGGCGTGTACCCGATATAAAATTATATTATGCATATAAGGTCAAACAATCTCGACCTAGAGAAATATCAAAAAGCCCGTGAGTTTTAATTTAGTGTATCCTCAAAAGGTTAATCCCATCGAGAGATTTTTAAAAACCATCTGATAAAACAAAAGGCTGATAAACTTTAGCAATTCCAACAGCCAAACAAGACAATCGATAAAAATTATACAAAACTCTTGGGTCGCGCCTGACGCGATAAAATTTCGAATGCCGTGTCAACGACATGAAGATAATACCCCGAGATTCATCTTGTGTGGCATGGTAAATGCACAAGAATGCGCTCTGCCGGTAAAATATCCGATACGATAAAAAATCTGAAAGACATATTGGGTACCTGATATAATAGAATTGTAATTCAGTATCCGATAAGCTCAGATGGCTCGAACTAAGTTACGCTAGTAGAAATTCCGAGTTCAAGCCCGGGGACTTGAATTTGATGTAGGTCTACAGTGTTTTTTTCAGGAGCAATTAACTGATTTCCGATCTATTAGATGCATCAGACCTGTTGTACCAAATCCTTACAGAGCTAGAAAAATAAAGATAGTTCATAAATCTCAAATTGTGAATACTGAAAACATCTTTGAGACTCAACCTAAATCTACGATTCAGGTATAGTCTCGGGGGCTACTCACATAGGTATGATTACCTTAGTGCTTATGTTTTGTTACCCTGTATAAAGGCTCATGGCCCATGAAGACTCAAAGATGAAGGCCCAAGAAGCATCAGATGGAAACCTTAGTTGTATTAGATAAGGAAATAGGAACTGACGTTGTGTTGGTGTTGTAATCATAAATATGTAACATATCCGTATACGGCTTTGGGACCTGGCATATTATATATAGGCTGGGAGAAGGGAGAGGTATCGAAAAAACTCCCGGGCAATCTATAATAGTATTGTCCATCGATAATCAGGCGACTTCGACTCCCTTGTTTGCCTGACATCCGAATCTTTAGCGTTCTCTTTTCCGCAAAACCTTAAGTCCATAACTATGGACATTCTCGAGGTTACCCCTCGTTAAATACAGTCTTCCTTTTCCAATACTAATGTCTACATAGTGTAGATCCTGGTATTAGTGTTTGCATAGTTAGAATTTTTGGTTTCTGCTACAGAACCCAATAATTATGTTCTTTCTTGGAAGAGGTCAACGCTAGCATTACAACTTGAAGAAGGACAAACTTAACCACTAGATTATAGTGGTGGGTGAGATGTTGGTTTTTAATGATCCTCTTGAGAAGTGATATGAAGAAGAGTTAGGTTCTCATGTTCTAGTTATTGTAATCACCTGGATAAGAACCCATGAAGTGTAGTTCTCTAAAAATTAAAGCATTCATTTAATTGTCATTTTGGAGTGGAATTCTTGTTTGATATACTCATGTAATCATTATAGAGGTTGCTTAAAAGAAATTATGTTCTCACCAAGACGATATCAAGGATACAAGGGAGGTGAGCATCATCCTATTTCTTTGTCTCGATCTCAATTTTATTCCTCTAAATGGTGTGATTAATGTTTTTGCAATTTCGTGTTGACAACATTATTCATATAATCAGTGCATTTTAATATAAAGACTATACTTGATATATTGTTTAGTACCTCCTTCGCTCCAAAATGTAAGGCGCTCTAAAGATTTTCAAAAGTCAAATATTTTTGACTTTAACCAAATAATTTAGAAAAAATATCTATATCTACATTACTGAATGAACACATTAAGAAAATATACTTCATGGTGAATGTATTGTCATTGATTCAGTATTGTAAATGTTCATATTTTTGTGGATAATCTTTCTGGAGCTTAGAAAATGTTGACTTTTCACTTATACTTTAACCTTAGGCATCTTACATTTTGAGATGGAGGAAGTAATATTTATTTTGTAGTCCTTTATAATTTCTTGTGTTTTTCTCCCTATCCTTGACTAGCAGTTTGTGCGGTTAGTCTGTATATCCACCACATATAAATGTCAAACGGACTATAGGTAGCGCGACAAAGTGCGCTTTTCCCTCAAAGTGCTAGCTACACCTGCCAAATAGGCATTAGCCAATCCTAACTAGTATACTCAAATATTGTTAGAGCAACTCTAGCAAAAACTACAACGCATGAAAACAATGTTTTTCCAGGTGAGGACAACCATAATAGATACGCAAACATGTCCACCTTTCAATTGTTTTTTCTAGAAAGACACTCCTCCCTATGAATCACGCACACACACTCTACCCTTACAAACACCTTCGAGAAACGACGTCCAAGGATCGGGTCAGATTGACGAAGTCACCACAAACTACTCGCTATTGACGGAAACACGCCTCCTAATGAAACTATATTTCGTATTTATAAGACACATATGTGAGAAACCTGGGTTTTAAACTCTGTTATGCTAGTTACAACTACCCACCTAAGAATGTATCCTCTGCACCCATCAAATTGGTGCACCAAAAAACATACACGGAAAATTACAGAAAAATGTTAAAAGTAATTTATCAATTATCAATTAGATAGAGTGTATATCACCGATGACACAAAATTTCAATTTCAAGCTGTACCATAAACTTGTACCATAAACTCCTGAATAAAATATGGCAAATCACATTGTGAATAGTAGTTGTTTTAAGCTGGACTCTTAATTGAGCCCATCAATAATAGGAGAGCCAAATTTGTCATTTTTATTTCTCAAGATGTATTCGAAATTTGTATTTGCAACTTTGTGATATAATTGATACACTAGATAAGTTATATCTACGTGGTTGATATTTTTTTTTAATATTTGCATGAATGTTTTAGGATGCAATAATTTTTTCTACAAATGTGTAAAATATCAGTTTCAAATACTATGTATTTTAAGCTACACAAAAATGATAAAAGTGTGGATCTGTGCATGCACTTTTCAAATTCCTAAACTTTATCAAATTTTATCATTTTTATGTAGCACACAATAAACAATTTCGTGCCACGATTCTGCATGTTAGTCGATACAACATTAACTATGTTCAGAATTATTTTCAATGTTTTTAAAATTTGTAAATATATGATTTTTTTTAAATGAAGGGAGGTCGGGAGTCAAAAGACACTTTCCGTGAGCATTAGCCTTTTCAAATTCGCCAAGTTCAATTTTAGAAGCCTCTCCCTCTCGCCGGCCGCTCAACCATCTTACCAGCTATGGATCACACCGCGGAGCACCTCGATCCCGCCGCCCCGGCATCCGCCCCCGCCTCCGTCGCCGAGGTCAACGCGTGGCTGGCTTCCCTGGCTGCGGACGGAGGCGGAGTGGGAGGGCGCGGCGGCGGTGCGGCGGTGGCCTCCGAGCTGTCGCTGGGGCCCGACCCCACGCCGCGCGGGGTGTCGTACCTCCGCGCGCTCGCGGCGGCGTCGCAGGCGCGGTCCCGTGCGGCCGGGATCGCGGCCTCGGGGCTGCGCGCGCAGGCCGCGGAGTACCGGGCCGAGGCGGCGCGCCTGCGGGAGGCGCTGGAGCGGGCCGGCCTCGCGCGGGACGCGCTCCCTCCGCCTGCTGCCTCAGCCGCGCGCGCCGTCGCAGCTGTCGCGAATCTATTGGCCATCCGCGACACCGAGATGAGCAGGTAACTTGGGACTAGGGTTCTGAGTTTCGTTTTGTTTTCTCTCGTAGACTTAATGAGCGTTAGATCTAGGCCTCTGATGGGAAGAATTATTCATGGTTTCTGACTTTAACCTCGAAATTAAATGAATTCCGATGGATGTGCAATTTCAGTGAGCAGAGTGTCTGCCGGGGATATCCGTGTTTTGCCAAATACTAGAAAAAACAGGCCTGGAAGCGCCCTGCTACCTTCGCATTTCTTTAAAGAGTTTACATTTGAGCCTGCCTTTTCCAGACTGTGCATTTGCATCAATAATCATATTGAGGCTTGAGCTTGAAACACTGTAGGCTATCTTAGTGGAGAATCCTGAGTATTTTTGGTTGTTATCCAGTCGGAGCAATTCGCATGATAGTGGGAAAATGCACAGTATCAGTCTTAAACAATGACAACTAAATAACAGGAAACAACTTGAAAAAAAGAAGAAGAAATTGGAAGATTTTGACTATTTAAATAAATGACTCCTGTTGGAGCTGGGGATTTGACTAGTAAGTGCAATGCACAATCTACTGGACCAAGGGATTCCTGAGAGTCTGGACCTGTTAGATGCAGAGATGCTCCGATGTGCATAAAGACATAGGAAAGAATATAAGCTGGCACAAACAATGAAGGTTAGCTTATGCTATGAGCAATTATTTGAGCCTCTGTGCTTGGCCCTTTCAAAGGATTGAGTTCTGGTGCAGGCTCGGGTGTGTCTTGGTTTGGGGTAGAAACCACCATAGTCTATGAATTAGCATGAACAGTTTATTGACCTTGGTTCCACTCATAAAGCGAGCATGAAGGGAGCATCAATATTTTTGGGTGTGAAGAAGTGTCAAACCAAAATACCCAATAAGATGTATGGGGTAGTTAGGAGTATGCAGGTGATTCTCAGTGCTTCAGTTTTTCTTATAAGTTTGAAATGGTGGCTTGCAGCTTTGTGGTGGCCAGTGCAGACTTGTGGCTGAGGAGAGCAGAAGTGGAGGAGAAGAGGGACAAAGTGCATAAAGAGTCAAAGGCACTTCTTGATTACACAAGGAAGGCCATCACCAAGCTTACTGAGCTCAAGAAGTGAGTTGATAATTGCTCCGTTTTTAGTTACTTAAGGAGTACTTACTAATTATCACCACCTATGTCTTTCGAGGAAAATGTTATATATAATCTGTTCACAGGATGCTGGAAAAATTTAAAAATGATGTTGAGAAGCAACAGGTGGAGCAAATGACAGACTGGCAGACAAAGCTGGTCATGATGGACTCAAAGGAGCGGCAATACGTCCTCCAAGTCTCAAATTACAAGGTAACTCGTATTTCTAGTGAGGTGTACAATCCAGGTATGGATTTAGGACATGTATGGCTAAGCTGTCCAAAATTGTGGCAAGATTTAGCAAAAAGTTGACTATGATACATGAACCATAGGAATTTTCAAGCATGACACACTCTGGCTGGAAACCAAACAGGCTTTTAGTTCTTGATATCGACCTGCTATATGCAGCAAACTTACTCTAAAACAAACTTGTATTGACAGTTTGCACTGCTAAAGCCAATGACGTTTTCTAGAAACTGCCAACCCTGTGAGCTATCGATTCCTTGTATTAGTGAATTAGACAGGATGTAATATATGATTGTCAAATAAATGTAAAACTTCTGAATCAATTATGTCAGTGTATTTTCAACTTGAAGAGGCATAGTGTTAGATCCTTGATGGGCTAACATGGAATCAAGGGGGATCAAGCACAGATAATTGGGAAAATGTGTAAGAACAGGAAGAACAAGAGAACTATGATACAATCTAGTATTTTGGCAGAAATGACCGATACCCTTCTCCCTGGTTACAAAGGCTTATACTCCTTCCATTCCAATGGATAAGGCACACGCGCATTCCAAGATTTCGCTTTGGCCAAAAATTAGTCGAATTAGACTATTACATGGGCCGATTCTCCCAAGTGCTGCTTCTTCTGCCTTGGTGGTCTTCGAGGGGCAATCTTCAGTTGTCACTGCTGTTGAGGGAGCGCAGTGGTGCGGTGGGCAAAGGGCTCCCGTGGAGGAGCTGGGGATGCCATGGTGGCTTTTTGATGTTGACAAGTTGGGTAGTGCGCAAGCAACTGCGACCCCGACGTCCCCTGCAGGAGCCACTACGAGCCAAGTCCCTGCTTCGCCCACACCCCCTACCACCCGCACGGCTGACAGGCTAGCCACGCCCCCGACCTAGTTTTACAGCCGTAGGGTTGTAGCTCCTGAAGCGGGCATAGGCACGCCACAGGCGGCTCGGCCACGGACACTAGGAGAGTTCCTGGCCGCGGCCAAGCTACGCTCGGATGCACTTCTGCTGGCACCCCCGAGGCAACGCAGGTTGTTGGCACTGAACTTCCAGCCGCGTAGGAGTTCTAGGATCGCCAGACCAGGTGGGCTCAACTCCGAGCAAAAGGTTGTCTGTAACCTCCTGAGGAAGCTAGGCATCATCGAGGGAGAAGAGGCACCCTCTGATGCGGCCTTGGAGGCCTTCCACCGGATGTTCGAGACCCCTCTCACAGACGACATGATCGAGGCGGTGGGGGAGCTCTACGGGTGGACGCTCTCGGCGATCAGGGGTTGCGCTGCACCCATGACAGCAGAGTCGGGTGGCCACTTGGCGGCGGTGTGATCGTTTGGTCACACTCGGCTGTTTTCATTCGTCGTGATGTCGTACAAACCTATGATTTTGGTGTCGAACGTGCGTGGTCTAAACGACCGTGCGCGTCTAGCGGGTGTGAGGAGCGTCGTTGCTACGACGAACGCTTCCATTGTATGCCTTCAGGAGACTAAGCTGGCCTTTGTAATTCTTTCAATTGTTATGGAAAAGCTAGGCACGGATTTTGATGATTACTTCTGCTTGCCAGCTACCGAAACTAGGGGGGGTATAATTGTCGCTTGGAAAAGTAGGGTGGTGCAGCTGGATAGCGCACACGTGGACGTGAACAGCGTAATGGCGAGGGTTTCGCCCACAGGCGGCACCCCTTGGTGGCTCACTTGCGTCTATGGACCGCAAGCTGACGATGACAAGATCGCCTTCCTCCATGAGCTTAGAGAAGTTCGGAGAGCGCGATCTGGCCCTTGGTTGCTGTGTGGAGACTTCAACATGAGTTATCGTGATGAGGACAAGAACAATGGCAACCTGCACCGCCGCATGATGGGCCGCTTCCGGAGATTCCTTAACGAATGCGTGCTCAAGGAGATCTACCTCCACGGCAGGAGATATACCTGGTCTAACGAAAGGGAGACCCCGACCCTGGTTAGGTTAGAGAGGATGTTCTGCACGTCAGACTGGGAGTTGTATAGAAGCTGCTCGCTGCGCTGCCGTTCGACGGTGATTTCGGACCACTGTCCCTTGCTCCTGGACTGTACACCGGTGGCTGTCGGTAGGAGACGGTTCTAGTTCAAGCAGTTCTAGTTGAAGCTGGATGGGTTCAACGATGTTGTAGCCGCTGCCTGGGCGACCATTGATGGCGACCCGGACCCCTTCTGGAGGTTAGTTGCCAAGCTTAAGCGCACCGCCCACCACCTGATGAGCTAGGCTGACAAGAAGGTAGGCTCCGTGAAACTGTAGCTGATGACAGCGCGGGTGTGATGGATAAGTCTCTGTCCTATGGTCTTTGTGGGACAACACACATGGTCCTTGTGTCAAGGACTAGCAGTTAGAGATAGAGCATCAAGGACTGGTTGTTAGATAGAGCATCCTTGACTGCTGCCTTTAGACTAGCATCTTAGACCAGCATCTTAGACTAGCATCTAGCATATCCTTGGCTGGTTAGCAGCCTATAAGTATGTATCCCCAATCCCTCAGGTTGGCATGGCATTTGTGTGAGTTTGTGTGAGAAATAGAAACCAGAAAATTGCCCCAACTCCTTGTGTCATCCTCTCCCTCGATGAGAGTTAGAATTCAGCGACTAACAAGTGGTATCAGAGCCAAGTTAGTTTGTAGCCTGAGCATCTCCTGCTCATCTCCTTCCCCGGCAGTAGCAGCAGCTCCGGCTGCCTCTGCTCACTCCTCTCTCTCTGTGCAGACGAGCAGCAGCTCGTCGGTTGCAGCCCCCTCTCCACCCAGCGCCGAGCCATGTCCGCAAGCCACTCTCAGCACTCGGTGACCTCGAGCACGCGGCGTCGGCAGGAGGCCGAGCTCGCCGCGGCAGAGGAGCGCGAGCGAGTGGCGGCAGCAACCGCGGCGGCGGCAGCAAGGGCGTCGAGGCTGGCAGCAGCAGAGCTGGCAGCAGCCAGAGCGGAGGTGGAAGCAGCAGCAGCGGAGGATGCAGCACGTGAGGCAGCGGCGGAGGTCCAGGCTCTGCGTGGCAGCATCAGTGGCTCTGTTTCAGGCGACGGCAGCGTCGACGGAAACCACGACGCAGCCGGCGAGCGGACAGCGCGGTGGGCCGCCGAGCACGCCCAAGCGCACGGCGGTGGCGCTCCCGGAGGAGGCGCGTGCGGCGACGACGGCCGAAACGACCAAGACCGCGGCCTCCATGAGGTCCGGACTGTGGTCAGGGACGTTGGTCCCGGTGTTGGGTGGCCTACCCTCACCAAAACCAACTACGTCGAGTGGGCCGCGGTCATGAAGGTCCGGCTCCAAGTGCGGCACATGTGGGAGGCAGTCCAGGATGCCAACGTCGATCACCATGAAGATCGACGGGCGCTGGACGCCCTCCTCGCTGCAGTCCCGCCCGAGATGCAGTTCTCGCTTTCCAACAAGCGGACTGCCAAGGAGGCTTGGGACGCCATCGCTGCGGCACGCATAGGCAGCGACCGCGCCCGCAAGTCCACACTGCAAGTACTTCGCAAGGAGTGGGAGAACCTGGCCTTCAAGCCAGGTGAGGACGTTGATGACTTTGCTCTCCGTCTCAACACTCTGTTGCAGAAGATGGTGCAGTTCGGCGAGGACACCTACAACGAGGAGAAAGCTGTCGAGAAGCTTTTTCGCTGCGTTCCCGAGAAGTACAGGCAGATGGCTCGCTCGATCGAGTCTCTGTTGGACCTCTCCACGATGTCGATCGAGGAGGCGATAGGTCGCCTCAAGGTCGTCGACTCTGACGAGCCACAACCTCAGTCAGGGTCCATCACCATTGGCGGGAAGCTACTTCTCACTCGGGAGCAGTGGGATGCCTGCCAAGGTGATAGGAAGAAGGGGGAGCCTTCTTCCACGACAGGCGGCGGCAAGCCTCGCAAGGCGCGCAAAGACGCCCAGGGCGGCGCCGCCGGCAAGCAGAAGCCGGCACGAGACGACAGCTGCCGCAACTGCGGCCAGCTTGGCCATTGGGCCAAGGACTGTCGACAGCCACGACGCGGCCAGGCCAACTTCGCACGGGCGGAGGAGCCGGCTCTGTTTATGGCACATGCAAGCATCGAGCTAACTCCAGCGGCACCAGCCGCGGCGGCTCTCCTCCACTTTGACGAGCCAAAGGCACACGCCCTCCTCGGCGACGGCTCCGGTGGCGACAAGACTGACGGGTGGTGCCTAGACACTGGCGCTACCCATCACATGACTGGTCGACGGGAGTTCTTCGCCGAGCTCGACCCCAGCGTGCGAGGCTTCGTCAAGTTTGGGGATGCCTCCGCCGTGGAGATTAAGGGCGTCGGCTCCATCATCTTCACTGCCAAGACTGGAGAGCACCGGCTGCTCACCAGTGTCTACTACATTCCCGCGTTGAGGAACTCCATCATCAGCTTGGGACAGCTGGATGAGAACGGCTCGAGCGTGCTGATCAAGCATGGGATCCTACGCATTTGGGATCGCCATGGTCGCCTTCTTGCCAAGGTAACTAGAGGTGCGAATCGACTCTACGTCCTCAACGTGCAGGTGGCACAACCCCTCTGTCTCGCCGCCCGTCGGGACGACGAGGCGTGGCAGTGGCACGAGCGCTTCGGGCACCTTCACTTCGAGGCTCTGAAGCGGCTCAGTACCACGGAGATGGTGCGAGGCCTACCGCGCCTTGACCATGTGGAGCAGTTCTGCGACGTCTGTGTGATGACGAAGCATAGGCGGACCCCTTTTCCCCAGAGGGCGAGCTTCCGAGCCAAGGAGAGGCTCGAGCTCGTGCACGGGGACTTGTGTGGCCCGGTGACACCGGCCACACCGGGAGGACGACGCTACTTCTTGCTGCTCGTCGACGACCTCTCCCGCTACATGTGGGTGATGGTCCTCGGCAGCAAGGGAGAGGCTGCGGACGCCATCAGGCGCGTGCAGGCTGTTGCAGAGGCGGAGTGCGGTCGCAAGCTGCGCGTGCTGCGCACCGACAACGGCGGCGAATTCACAGCGGCTGAATTCGCGTCGTACTGCGCTGATGAGGGCATTCAGCGTCACCACTCCGCGCCGTACAGTCCACAGCAGAACGGCGTCGTCGAGCGGCGCAACCAGACGGTTGTGGGGATGGCCCGGTCCCTCCTCAAGCAGAGAGGGATGCCGGTTGTCTTCTAGGGAGAGGCGGTGGTGACGGCCGTCTACATCCTCAACCGCTCGCCCACCAAGGCGCTCGACGGCAGGACGCCGTACGAGGCTTGGCATGGGCGCAAGCCGGCGGTCTCCCACTTGCGGGTCTTCGGCTGCCTCGCGTTCGCCAAGGAGCTTGGCCACATCGGCAAGCTCGACGACAGGAGCATTCCGGGAGTGTTCATCGGCTACGCGGAGGGCTCGAAGGCCTACCGCATCCTCGACCCAAAGACACAGCGTGTGTGCACGGCGCGAGACGTTGTGTTCAACGAAGGGCGAGGATGGGCGTGGGACAAGGTGGTGGATGACGACTCGACTCCGACGTATGACGACTTCATTGTCGAGCACGTCCACTTCGAGGGAGCTGGGGGAGTAGGTAGCTCTTCTTCGCCCAGCATGCCTACCTCAGCCCCCGAGTCTTCATCGACCCCGGCAGCACCACGCTCTCCGACCACGACTTCAGCTGCGACGAGTCCTTCGTCGACTCCAGCACAGCCGGCGACGCCTCGTGCTCCAGCACCGACAGCCACCCCTCCGGGCACGTCTACTCCACCACCAGCTCACGCCGAGCACAACCCGGTGGAGTTCGCTTCCCCGCTCCCTCACGACGAGGAGCGCGACGCGTACTACGACGGCGAGCCGCTGCGGTACCGCACGATGGAGAACCTTCTCGGCGACCAGCCGGTGCCAGGACTGGTGCCACACGACCTGGAGGCGCAGTTGCACCTTGCGTGTGACGAAGGCGAGCCTCGGTCTTTTGCAGAGGCCGAGAGAGACGCGGCATGGCGCGCCGCAATGCAGCTGGAGATGGATGCGGTTGAGCAGAACCGCACCTGGGAGCTTGCTGACCTCCCTCATGGTCACCGCGCGATCACCCTTAAGTGGGTGTTCAAGCTGAAGAGGGATGAAGCTGGCGCCATCGTCAAGCACAAGGCTCGTTTGGTGGCACGAGGTTTCGTGCAGCAGGAGGGGGTCGACTTCGACGACGCCTTCGCTCCCGTGGCACGGATGGAGTCCGTGCGACTCCTTGCGCTGGCTGCCCAGGAGGGCTGGCGTGTCCATCACATGGATGTCAAGTCGGCGTTCCTTAACGGTGACTTGAAGGAGGAGGTCTACGTGCACCAGCCGCCGGGATTTGCGATCCCCGGCAAGGAGGGCAAGGTGCTCCGCCTGCGCAAGGCTCTTTACGGCTTACGGCAGGCACCGAGGGCGTGGAATGCCAAGTTGGATTCCACGCTAAAGGGGATGGGCTTCGAGCAAAGCCCGCACGAGGCAGCCGTCTACCGGCGGGGCAATGGAGGAAATGCCCTGCTAGTGGGCGTCTACGTCGATGACTTGGTGATCACCGGCACCAAGGATGCGGAGGTGGCGGCGTTCAAGGAAGAGATGAAGGCCACCTTCCAGATGAGTGACTTGGGGCCCCTCTCCTTCTACCTGGGAATCGAGGTGCACCAGGACGACGCCGGGATCACGCTTCGACAGACCGCCTATGCCAAGCGCATCGTTGAGCTAGCTAGGCTCACCGACTGCAACCCAGCCCTCACTCCGATGGAGGAGAGGCTGAAGCTCAGCCGCGACAGCACGACGGAGGTGGACGCTACGCAGTACCGGCGTCTTGTGGGGAGCCTTCGCTACCTCGCCCACACACGGCCGGACTTGGCATTCTCCGTCGGCTACGTTAGTCGGTTCATGCAGCGACCGACGACGGAGCACCAGCAGGCCGTGAAGAGGATCGTCCGCTACATTGCGGGGACTCTCGACCACGGTCTCTACTACCCTAGGTGCCCTGGGGCGGCACACTTCGTCGGGTACAGCGACAGTGACCACGCCGGTGACATCGACACCAGCAAGAGCACAAGCGGGATCCTCTTCTTCCTCGGCAAGTGCCTCGTGAGCTGGCAGTCAGTCAAGCAGCAGGTGGTGGCCATGTCTAGCTGCGAGGCCGAGTACATAGCGGCCTCCACCGCTTCCACTCAGGCGCTCTGGCTCGCTCGACTGCTTGGTGATCTCCTCGGTCGAGACACTAGAGCGGTGGAGCTCAGGGTGGACAGCAAGTCCGCTCTGGCCCTGGCGAGGAACCCCGTGTTCCACGAGCGGAGCAAACACATCCGGGTGAGGTACCACTTCATCCGAAGCTGTTTGGATGAAGGGAGCATCACGGCGAGCTACATCAACACCAAGGATCAGCTTGCAGATCTGCTCACCAAGCCTCTTGGGCGGATCGCGTTCGTCGGACTCTGCTCCAGGATTGGGATGGTCCAGCCTTCCCACAAGACGACGCACAAGACTTAGGGGGAGAATGATGGATAAGTCTCTGTCCTATGGTCTTTGTGGGACAGCACACATGGTCCTTGTGTCAAGGACTAGCAGTTAGAGATAGAGCATCAAGGACTGGTTGTTAGATAGAGCATCCTTGACTGCTGCCTTTAGACTAGCATCTTAGACCAGCATCTTAGACTAGCATCTAGCATATCCTTGGCTGGTTAGCAGCCTATAAGTATGTATCCCAACCCCTCAGGTTGGCATGGCATTTGTGTGAGTTTGTGTGAGAAATAGAAACCAGAAAATTGCCCCAACTCCTTGTGTCATCCTCTCCCTCGATGAGAGTTAGAATTCAGCGACTAACAGGGTGCTCATCTACCGTTTTGATGTGGCCATGGAGTCTAGACAACTCTCACCGGATGAGTGCGCCCTTCGCGCAATGCTTAAGCGGACCTATCTGGGGCTCGCTTCGCTGGAGCGTACCATGGCCCGCCAGAGGGCTAAGATTAGGTGGCTGAGCGAGGGTGACGCCAACACGGCCTTCTTTCACCAGCATGCATCCTATCGCAGGCAGAAGTACGTGATCCGTAGCCTTCAGGCCAATGGCGCGGTCATCGTGGACCACGCAGCCATGGCGGAGGCATCGTTCAACCACTTTCAGAACCTGCTAGGCACGGCTGTGGACTGGCAGTTTTCTCTAGACCTTGACTTCCTTGGCTCTACCCCCGAGGACTTATCGGCCCTGGATGCCCCTTCTCGGAGGAGGAGGTGTGGGAGGCGATCAGGCGGCTGCCCCATGGCAAGGCGCCGGGCCCGGGTGGCTTCACGGTTGAGTTCCTCCAGAGCTACTGGGAGATTGTGAAAGCGGACTTCATGGCTGCTTTTGCCAAGTTGCACTCCATGAATGGGCGCGGATTTCAGGGCCTTAACCAGGCCTTGGCCATACTGCTGCCCAAGCATGGGGATGCGGCCTCCCTGGGTGACTACAGGCCGATTAGCCTCATTCATATCTTCGCCAAGTTAGGGGCCAAGATACTGTCTTTGAGGCTGGCTCCGAGACTAGGCGCCATGGTTGACCCGAACTAGTGCGCCTTCATCCAGAAGCGCTGCATCCATGATAACTTCATGCTGGTTCAGCAGACAACACGACTGCTTCATAGGTTGAAGGAGCCACGAGTCATGTTGAAGCTCGACATAGCTAAGGCATTTGACTCTGTCTCTCCTGGGCTTTGCTGTTTGAGGTGCTTCGGAAGGCTGGGTTCGGACCCAGATTCCACGAGATGGTGGCTATCCTTCTCTCTATGGCCACCACGCGGGTGATGCTCAATGGCGAGCCAGGCCCCCCGATTTGGCATTGCAGGGGTCTGAGACAGGGAGACCCCCTGTCGCCGATGTTGTTTGTGCTCTTCATCGAGACGCTCAACAGGCTGTTGGCCAAGGCCCTGGAGTTCGGGATGCTGAAACGGCTTGCGGCCCGGGAGTTGACAACGGTTGTCTCCCTCTATGCGGATGACATCGTGATCTTCTGTCACCCAGATGAGGCAGAGCTGTGCACTGTGCGCGCACTGATGGCTCTGTTCGGTGAGGCTTCAGGCCTGCACACCAACTTTGCCAAGTGTTCGGTGTCACCGATCGCTTGCTCGGACGAGGTGGCGTTGCACGCGACCGGGGTGATGGAGTGCCAGGTGGCACCGTTCCCCGTCAGGTACCTTGGCATCCCTTTGTCCCTAAGGAGGCTATATGCCGCGGGCCTCCAGCCCCTGGTGGGCAGCATCGCCAACAAGCTGCCAACTTGGAGAGCCGCGATGATGGCTAAGGCTGGGCGCCTGGCGCTGGTGCGCTCAGTACTGATGGCGATACCCCTTTACCAGATCATCGTGTTGGGGCTGAACAAGCAGACACTGAGGTAGATCCAGAAGATCGCGAGGAGCTTCCTGTGGGCCGGGAGGGCAGAGGCCAACGGCGGCCACTGCCACGTCAACTGGGAGAGGGTGTGTAGACCGAAGTGCTTCGGTGGGCTGGGGATACCCGACCTCGCTCGCACGGCGGTTAGCCTCCGGACCCGTTGGTTATGGAGGATGCGCACGGACCCGCTGCGACCTTGGCGTGGCCTGGACATGCGCTTCTCCGTGGTTGAGCTGCAGGTTTTCGATGCCTCCACAACCATGACGGTGGGGGACGGAGCTACAACCTTTTTTTGGCTGGACCGGTGGCTCGACGGGATGACCGTGAGTGACATGGCGCCGGAGCTGTTCGCGCTGATTCCCAAGCAGGTTAGAAAGCGCCGTACGGTGAGAGAGGGGCTGTTCGAGCGCCGCTGGATTACTGACATCCAAGGCACGCTTAGTCCGCTTGCCCTATGGCAGTATGTTCAGCTCTGGGCCAGGCTATGCGACTTCGAGCTCTCCGCCGAGCCCGATACCCTTCTCTGGCGCTAGACGCCTGATGCTATTTATTCCGCACGGTCTTGCTACGAGTTCCTCTTCTAGGGCTCGATCACTTCGAGGTCATGGAAACTGAACTGGAAGGCCTGGGCGCCGCCTAGGGTCAAGTTCTTTGTGTGGCTTGCATGCCAAGATCACTGCTGGATGGCTGAGCGGCTGGCGAAACGGGTGCTATCTTGGATCAGATCCACGGCCACACCACCGGATGGAGGAGGAGACTCCGTGGATTGGTGGCTGCAGGCTTCAGCATCTACCCCCCGAGCGATGCGCAAGGGGACAACCTCGCTGATTATGCTGACGGCCTGGTGGATTTGGAAGCAGCGTAACGCGGTCGTTTTCGACAACGTGTCCCCTACCTTGTGGAGCCTCCTCGGCACGATTCGATCGGAAGCTCGCTCCTGGGCGGCCGCTGGCGCGCTAGGCCTCCGGGCCCTGCTCCCTGCGACCCCGTAGTCTAGTGGGTTGAGTCGGTGCGGTGTTAGCTCTCTGAGCTTGTGTATATTTTATACAACACTCTTTTTCTATCAATGAATCGAAACGCAAAGCTTTTGCGTTTTCGCGAAAAAATATGAGGACTATTTGATGAAAATTTTATATCATTAGAAATTGTTTTTCAATATGAATCCAACAATACCAATTTTATATAACATAATAGAAATATTATTGATCAAAAATCTGGTCAAAGATTCGTCTTGAAAAGCACCTGCGCCTTATTCATAGGAACAGAGGTAGTATAGCCTTGAGGACTACACAGACTTAACTGGGGCGCAAAAGTAAAAGCAGTAAAAAGGTGAAAATAAATAAGGCTGTAGATCAGGTTCTTCTCATCCTAGCCCTCCAATCTTCTCCCTCTAGTACCTGACACAAAGGTCAGAGGCTTATTTCAGTCAGTGTTCGAGTGTGACCTTTGCATTTCAGCAACTTTTTCTTGTTCATTGGTGCTTTTGAAGAATCTGTTTCCTGAGAAGGATGAAACACCACTGGGAGGATGGCTAGGAGGCGCGGCTTGTTTGGGGTCAAAGACGAGCGACTCAATGCCTGGTGGAATTAACATGGCTCTGATATTTTCACCGAGACGTGAGAATTGTGTGATGGGACCAAGATATGCTTATATGTATGTCTGACTGTTCGCAAGATAGGGAAATAGGTATATAATGTGCATCTGTAACAAAGCTGTAAAAACTGTTGAATGTTGGTGAATTAAGTCATTCAGCTACTATTATATTTTCATCCAATTAATCGGTGGAACTTGGTTTGTGCACATTTTTTCTTGATAATTGATATGCTCCCGCATCATCTGTTTCCAGTATTGGGATTATTAGCTAGCAATGTACTAGGTTATATCATCATGAATTGAGAAGTCATCAAGGTCTGATGTCGTTAATTGTTAGTACTTAGTACTACAAAATATATTTGACACCTTTAGGTTTTAGAGTTTACGCCGAAGTCAGACGCCTATCTCAGCCAGTGTTCTAGTTTCAGCACAAGTCAGATGTTTGTCAGTCTTTATGTTGGTTGCGTTAGTTATTCTGATCTAAAGTCAGATGCTTGTCAGTCTTTACGTTGGTTGCCTTAGCTATCTGAGTTATCTGTGCCCCCTTTTGGGCCAACTTTGCACTGTACGTACTTAGTAACACAGTGTTGTCTGATTAGGAAATATACTTTGGTACCTTTAGATTCATCGTCTCCTTTTGTCTATCAGGCAATGCTTAACCGAGTGGGATATACCCCAGAAGTCAATCATGGTGTGTTGATGGAAATGGCAGAGCATAAGAAGGATCTTGAGAGGAAAACGAAACCCATTGCAGACACATTACGAAGCTACCAGGATTTGCCTCCAGTATGTCATTGCCTTCTATTTTGTTCTTTTACTTCTGATGGAATCCTGTGCTTATCCTTGGTAATCTCTGGCAATTGTAATCAGGATAAAGCTCTAGCTGCGCTAGCTATAGAAGACAAAAAGAGGCAGTATGCAGCTGCAGAGAAGTACCTTGAAGACGTGTTGCAATCTGCTTTAACAACACCTGGTCTATGATGTTTGGTTAATGAAATATTTGGTGTGTCTGATATCTTTAGAATCGATTGATGTTGTAATGATGATTGGTTTTCTTGTAAGTTGTGACTTGGTTCTGTATTGTAAATTCCCTATTCTAGTGTTTTTCCAACTATGACAAATTTCACCATAGAAACATATTCTATTATTCCCTCTGATCCAAATTAATTGACTCGGATTTGTCTAGATTCGAATGTATTTAGACTTGTTTTAGTGCTAGATATATCCGAATCTAGACAAATCCGAGTCAATTAATTTGGATATGAGGGAGTAGAGAAAATTAAGGAACTCCCCCAGGATAGGACAGCTTAACCTGTTGCATTCCTTGTATAAACACATGTGATTTTGGATGGGCACGTCTAGACCGCAACCGATGGCTGGTTATTCTAAACCAGCCATCGACTAATTAGGAAAGATCCCTTCCAACCCACCGATCCGGAAACAGACCAAAACGAGGCAACACACATTCCCAGACACACGATGCCTCGATAATACTACCTCCGTCCTGAGGCTTAAGGCATGTAACTTTTTTCAAAAGTCAAACTAGCTAAAGTTTGATCAAGTTTTTAAAGAAAAATATTAATATTTACACTACATAATCCATACCCTTTTATACATCATAAAACATATTTTTACATGGTATCTGTATAATATAGTAGTTCTTTATAGTTTTTCTAAAAGTTTGGTCAAACTTTGCATGACTTGACTTTTTAAAAAAATTATATGCCTTAAGCCTTGGGATGGAGGGAGTAGCACCTGCACCAAAACAAAACACTTGAACCACTCCAAAAGAAAAAAAACGACCACGTGATGCCCTCATCCTCTCCTCTCTTATTTTCCTCTCCAAGACAGCTCGCCTCCCTCTCATGCAGATCTAGATTAGACTTGGAATTCTTCAGATTTCCATGAATCAGAAGCCTTAGCTCTAGAGAAATCAAAAAGGTGGTAATAAAAAAGTTATAGAAAACCCCCTTGATGGAAATACCAGTTGCAGAAGTATAGTGCATAGAAACCTACAAAACATATCTGGGAGCAATACCTGCAACTTAATTGGAAAACAACGAACAACTTAGCCACAACTAGTAGCCAACTTGACACTAGAGATAGGCAATTCTCTAAGGATACTGGCAGTTGATAGTACATCCATCTCCCCCAATAGTTGGATGCCTAACCAGATCAGGAACTTAACATTAACCCAGTGAGACACTGTTTTGCACTCTACCTTCTGTTGTGCACAAGGAGGCTTTACTGCTACATGTGCATTTGGCATAGCCATAGTATGTGCAGGTGCGCCTACTTTACTTTTAAGTGCAACCATGCTTGAGTTTGATGCAGCAGCTAGATGTCCACTATTTGCACTTGGTTGCTATAATAAACGGAAGCATCAAGAAACAAATGCATCAGTGTGGACGTAAAGCATGTCATGAACTCGAAAATAAATGTTTGTCCTCCCCGTCACATACACGCTGACCGACTTCAACATGTACTTGAGGTGCAAGATGACTCCCTCCACCTTCTTCAGGTTCTGGTAAATCGCAGGTTACACTTGCACATATAGAATGCAAGTGAGTTTGAGTGCAAACCTAAAAACAGAGAGTAAAAATCAACTTAGAGTGCAACATGTAAAAAGTTTATTTGCATTTTACAAAGTAGGTTGAGTATGCTATTAAAAACAAGAGGACAGTGAAGCAAAAAATAAGCACCCCCTACAAGATGAGACCAGCACTGAAAAACTCAAATTGGTTGCATGGATTTCAGAAAAAGCAACTAACCAGAAATCACAATACAGCTGAAAGGGAAATGGACGTCGCCTAGAGGGGGGGAACGTGAATAGGCGTTTTAAAAATTATTACGGTTTAGGCTTTAATAAATGCGGAATAAAACTCAACGTTTAATTTATCAAGCCAAAACCTATATCCACTAGTTTCACTAAGTGCACCAACAACCTATGCTAAGCAAGACAATCAACAAGGAGATAGCAAGATATAGTACTTCAAGCACGAAGGCTATCACAATGTAAATTGCATAGGTAAAGGGCTCGGTTGAGAGATAACCGATGGACGCGGAGACGATGATTTGTTTCCCGAAGTTCACTTCCAAAGAAGCTACGTCTCCGTTGGAGAGGTGCGGGGGCGCAATGTACTTCGAACGCCACAAATGGCTCACCTCGAGGTGTGGTGGCTCGATGCTCACCCAACGCCAGACAAGGCCTCACCAAGGATGCGAAGACACGCAACTCACCGACGCCACAAAAGGCTCACCCTATTCTCCCGTGAGCTCGCCACAAAGGCCTACTCACGTTCCACTATGGGACACTTGAGGGCGGTCACCGAACCCGTACAAGGCTTGGGGCAATCTCCACAACTCAATTGGAGGGCTCCCAAGAAATGCCACAAAGGCTCGACAATGCCACAAAAGGCCAACAAGCTTGGGGAACCTCCACAACTCAATTGGAGCCCCAAGAACAATGCCACAAAGGCTACAAGGCCACAAAAGGCTACAAGACCACAAAATGCCAACTATCCAACCACACAACCGTCTAGGGTTCCAAGAACCCAAGAGAAACAATCCCAAGGGATTGAACTCACCGAATCTCCGAGGAGAACTCAAACCTATGCACCAAATGCAAAAGGCAAGTCCTTCACTCTCAAATTCCACTAAAGCTACAAAAACTATTGGGGGAATAAGGGAGGAAGAACACAAGAGGAGAACACAAAACTCTCCAAGATCTTGATCCCAAGGATTCCTTCACAAAGAAGGGATTTGGCTTGGTGGGGCTTGTAGATCTAGATCTCCTCTCTCAAATCCCTCAAAAAGATGCAAGAATCATAGGAGGGAGAAGGGGAGAGGGCAAGCTCTTCAAGGTCAACAATGGAGGAGAGAGAGAGCAAGAACCAAGAAAGAGCAAGTTGGGGGGCGAAGGGGAAAGGGGAGCTCCTTTTAAAGGGCTCCCCGATCTGCCCGTTACCCACAGAATCGCGCACGGCCGGTAGTACCGGTGAGTGGCCGGTACTACCGGTGGCACCTAGCCAACGATCAGAAAACAGCGAGGCAAAGAACAAAAACGCGAGCCTGGCCAGTACTACCGCCGCTTCGCCGGAACTATTGGTGGCAAGAATGTCCTAGCGGTACTACCGCCTGAAGATCTGATCCAAGTTCCAACAAATAGCGCAGACCAGGCAGAGAGCATACTGAAGCGAAAACGGGGTTACCGGAAATTGGGCCGAAATTAACACCGGTACTACCGGCGGCAAACTGCCCTGGCGGTACTACCGGTGGCCCGCCGGAACTACCGGTCAGGCAAAAACTTCAGAACCATAACTGCCACAACGTTTGTATCCGAACTCCAAACGAGATGAAACCAATTTTGTTGGAAAGATAAGGACGTGTGAATCCAACAAAGAGTTGAAATATTGGATATCACCAAGGGAGAAAATACAATGAATATATATGTGAGATACCTCCCAAGGTGTGGAGCCGGAAAAACCCGCAAGATCAAAAACACAATAAGATATGCAAGGGAAATCCGTTTTTGATGAACTAGAGCTTGTTATGAAGATAACCACAAGCTCTAGATCCTCACATGGACAAGAACCAAACAACAACCAAGAAAGATGATGCTATGTATGCAAAGGTTTGAGCTCTCTCCAAAAGATACGAACGAGTCACCCACTCGAGAGCCCCTCTTGATAGTACGGCTATCTATCCTAAACCCGGTCTCCCAACACTACAAGAGACCGGTAAAATAGAAACCCTATCAAGATCATACCTTTGCCTTGAGCATCCCACTTGAGCTTGATGTAGACGATCTTGTCACCTTCAAGATGGAACACCTTTCTTGATTGCTCTTGCTTGCTCTTGCTTGACGAAGACTTGCGAATGGCTCCCCCATACTCCATGGGGAAACCACTTCATTGATCTTGTCTTCATCACTCCATGAACGCCGAGGATGGCAAGCTCCAAGCATGAGGTCTTCTAGAGATGGTGCATCTTGAGCTTGCACATCAAATCTTGATGATGATGTCTTGAAGAAAGCCATGAGGAACTCCATCTTCTTCTTCTTCTTCAAGACATACTTGATCTTCTTATTCTACTTGATTCCAATAGGCACAAAGCCCTTGGACGATGCTTCTTCTTTTTCATCCTTAAAACCAACACATGGTCCAAGCGATGCCAATGGACAAACCTACAAGTGAGACTCAATTTGCACATTAGTGCATAGGAATTGTCATTAATTACCAAAACCACACATGGGGGCATACATGCCCTTTCAACAACTCTACATAATTCCTGCTACAACTAAGGGGTACAGTCTAGGCCAGAGACAAATGCCCCAAGCGCCCTAGTGTCGCGAACATGTCCCTGGGAACCTGGGCGCCGATGTCGAGGGCGACAAACAGAGCATCGCGGCCCATCTAGGCTCGAATCCCCGTCGCCACTTGCTGCCATCTAGGCCTAGGACCTCCAGTCGCCACTTTCTTTTGGGTCTAATTTTACACGGGCTTCTAGATTAGGCTCTATATGGCACCCCTGTAACTCAATTATCAACCAAAAACACAATAAGAACCCTTGTACATGTTTAGATCCATCTCCTCTATACCAAAAAATTGAGGGGATTATGTCAAGAGACAACTAGACTGAACCAGCCACAACGAACACCAAAAGTTGCATATAAAGCACACTCTACATCAACATAGTGCAACTTAGATTAACAACGGAAAGAAATGAGGAGATTTATGTCTTCTACCTGACAAAAGCAACCATGAACAAATCTAAAACAACTTACTTGTATGAACAGATACAATGCAAGCCTGGACAGTTTGTTATCCAGGAATAACTTAGGATATATGCCCAGGTAGAAGCAATCATGTGGGTAGGCGGATGACATAACAATACTAGGAAAATAGCATTTGCAGAAACAAACCTCATGCCCATGTTTTGAAATTCCTAGGACCATATTGTTGTCCACAGGAATAAAACAGTTCAAGCCCATCAGCAACTTAGTTAGATTTTCAAAGATTGGTTAGTGCATTTGGGAAAACATTTATTAAATCATAAAAGACACATGTATTAAAAGATCACGTATATTAAAATTCACAGGAGAGAAGTATGGCTACTGTGAAATATTCGAGATGGCCACTTGAAGCAACAACTAGTTGTGCATCAAATACTGACTTATCTGTAGTTTAAGCTAGTAAGTTAAACGGAGACCCTGGTTACTGTTTCATTTTTACATAGTGAAAGCTTATGATAAACATTTCTATGTATCTCACTAATGATGCTAAGACACCGTTATTAGTTTTATTGCCTCATGCACCTAAAAAAGTTGCAATAAGAAATAATGTAAATTAATTTGATTTGGTTTGCAAAGAAGTGTATAAAAAGGTACAACTTTCATGTATATTGCATGACAAACATGTACGATTTACCTATTTTGAAAATGAACTTACATATAAAGAAAAAACTAATCAAACTAGGCAAAATAGCAAATGTCCATGCTACAAATAATTTAGTTAATTGCCGCAAATCAATTTAACTATAAAAGAAGGAACAACTTACCTAATCTATCCCCAATTAAGGCAGAACATGTAGCATACTATATGGAATCGAACTTACTTAAGTTGGTGAAAAGCAATTAGATATGATCACAAAAGCAACTTAGGTATGGTGATAACACAACTAAGCTATGAAAAAAGCATCCTAAAACAAGAGCACAGTGAAGCGAAAAACACCCTCGTACAGGATGAGACAAGCATTGGATAAAACTAACTTGGTTGCATGGATTTCAGGAAAAACAACTAACCAGAAATCACCATACAACTCTATATGATCCCTATTACAACTTAGGAGTATAATAAATACAACTAGATGAATCATGTACCCAAATTGGTTGCATGGATTTTAGGAAAAAACACTAACCAGAAATCACCATACAACTCTATATGACCTCTGCCACAACTTAGTGGTACAGTAAATACAGCTAGATAAATCATGTACCCAACTTGGCTGCATGGATTTCAGGAAAAGCAACTAACCGAAAATCATTGTACAACTCTAGATGATCCCTACTGTAACTTAGGGATGCAATAAATACAACTAGATGAATCATGTATCAACTTGGTTGCTTGGATTTCAGGAAAAGCAACTAACCATAAATGACCATATAACTCTACATGATCCCTGCTGCAACTTAGGGGTACCGTAAAATACAACTAGATGGAAAATTGTGTACAACTTAGACTAAGACATGTGATCAACTTAATTAGATTCTAAAACATAACTTAACTATGTTGGTAGAACAACTTGATTAAAAAGAAGGATGGATTAAAATAGCACCACCGCAACCCTATATATGTGAAAAACTGAAAATGCCAACTTAACAAGGTATCTGTATGCAACTTAGGATAAGACATGTGATCAACTTAATTAGATACTAAAAGTAACTTAACTATGTTGGTAAAACAACTTACAAGGATGAAGCATAAGAACTAAACTACATCAGTGGATATGCAAAAACACAACAAAAAGAGCAGTACACAACATATAATAAGAATGTAGTAGGGAATGCCATTAAGTTCAATATCTTCGTAACCAAAATTGAATGGTCTTGGAGATACAACACTAGAGACGGTTGAGGATTGCTGGATTTATAGTGAACTAAAATAAAGGTTTATGTATATTTGTTTCTACGCATAGAAGGTTAGCTATCTTGATTCCTACAAGTAGTTCAAGCCAGAATCCAAACACTAACCTGTCTCCAACACCAATACTATATGACAAAAAATGGCATAGTTTTTATAAAAGCTTCAAGCATTGGGCAGTTATACTTATACAAAAATGACCATCTTTATTTGAGTGGAACTTTTGTACGTAACTCATAATACTGCAATTCTGATAAAACAATTATCTTAAATCAACAAAAGTAATCTATTAGAGAACTGTAGCTAGAATGTGTAGAATAATCTTAGACAATGGAAAAAATATCGAGTGTAATTTGGAAACTCAGCACTGGCTACTAGCGTCCATGGTCCTCAATATCGAGTTACCTATGGACACGAGCTAGAGTGAGTAAATTCAATGATCCCTTCATCTTGTCCAGTTGCACGAACTCGATATAGAGCAAGGCACAAGTCCATAATTTCCAATTTGAGCAACTGGTTCGCTAAAGATCCATTTGAATAACCTACAAAACCACAACTAGGTCATGATGTCCCTCACTTTCAAGAAAAATGTGTAGCTCGGTATCTATAAAAGGCTATCTGGCCTTTAGAAATTAGATCAAGAAAATGTGGAATTGACAGATCCAAAAGTTAGCACATAGATGCCTTTTGAACACAAAAGGCTTCCAAATGATACAGCATTCCTGCTAGATAGCAAACAACCACTACAAGTTGCAGCATGAGATATGATGTTTTTTCAAAACGGATTACAGGAAATTCTTCACATGGATAATGGAAAGACGATAAGTATAAGCCCAATGGTAAATCAGAGCTAACCTAGAAGACAACTCTGTGTCGAAAACTGTAGAGTGGTCATGGTGAACTCGCTGCTTCTGCCACTGTTATTGCCTTCTTCGCCCGCCGTGCTGTTTCTGTTGTTGCCTCCTCCACGGACAGCTGGCAGGCCGGCCGGCGGTGGCCAGTGGTGTTGGGATTCATGAGAATCGCTGCGCCGACGCGAATCCACGTTGCTCCTCCTGAAGCCAGCGGTTGCTGCCTCCATGAACGGACGGACACCCGACCTTGGAGTGGGGGTGGAATTCGCGAGATTCTCTTCACCGACGACCAGTCGCTATCACGGTGGGTTCCCGCCGGCGTTTGGGGGCTGCATAGATAGGGTGTCAGTGAGAGAATCAGCCATGGGGAGTGGCCCCGATGGTCGGAGAGGAAGGGGTAGTGCCGACGAGGGACACCACCAGCTGAGCTGAGCGGCGGAGAGAAAATGGGATCGATGGAGATGCGCGTGTTGGTGGTGAGAGACGGAGGCGTGCGTTTTTTGGAGTCCACTCATGTCGCTTTCGCTCCCTGTCGGAAACAATCTTCGTGCGGTTCATCACGACCCATCAGACGGACGAGGATCGATGGCTCGGACAAGCAAACGAGCCGCCGTGCACTTTTTATCAGTTGGGTTTTGGATAGGCATGCTATATGTTTATAGGTTAGCCGAAGTGTGCTAATCTAATGGAGTAATGGATAAACCTGTATATGCATGTTCATGTTTTGGTGGATTTCCGTTTGTTCTTGCATCTTTGTAAATATGTTGTTAAATTCGTTTTCAAAAAATTAAACGAAGACACAATTCTTAGTTTAATTCTGAATACTGGAGCGGAAAGTGTGCAGCTAGAATTCTGATAATGCTTCTTTCAGGTGTCTTCACATATTCTGGTTTCATCTTCCACACTTGTTCTTCCAAGCTTATGTTTTCATCATCTTTTTCATGCAATTTATTAGTACTTTCCATGGCAGCAAGAGTTCTTTCTTTATGTTTAATAACATAAGCATTATCACTAAATTCTTCGTTCCAAATTTGAAGGATAATATCTATGTGTCCTTTCATTACACGAGCATCATGACTAGTTTTAAATTTTTGATTTATAAGAGAGTCTAGCTCATGGGCTCTAACATAGGCAATATATTTCTCAACTTGTTCTATATCATGGCATACAAATTTACACTCTTGGTAAGAAGCAATAATAGGATCACTATTATGATTACATTGATAGTGAGAGTATTTATAGTCTTTTTTAGTGCAACAAGTTATATCATGTGATTCACAAAAGTTAATAGCAAATTTATTGAGATCTATAAGAAATTCATCCATTCTATTTACTTCTTCGGTTGATCTATATTCATAATAGGCTTCCAACATTTTGACATGACAGTTATGTGGATTCCAAGTTTCTCCATTTTTTAGCATGCATATTTAGAGGTTATACTAATTTTTATGTGTTTTAAAAAAAACTTAAAAAGACTAAAAATAAGACAAACTAAAATACTTTAAAAAATTTAAAGGAGAAGAAAAATCTCACATTGGTGCAACCTCCCCAAGCTTGGGTTGTTGCACAAGTTGATGAAGATGACGGCGCCAGAAAATAAGCAGTTGTCGTGGGAGTTACCTTGCTCTTCAAAATTGATGATGATGTAGTTGTGATGTACCTTCACCAATTCTCCGGCAATGGCGCTAGAAAATAGTCTTGATGGCAACAAACATGGCCACTTTTTGTTGGGTCTCCAAGTGCGGAGTGTTGTAGCAAGTTTCTTTTCCCCCACAAGGACGACTCAAGGGTTTATATCAAACTCTCAGAGAATTGGTTATAGAAGGATGTTTGTCTTCTCCTCTTCAAGCGACCTGTAAAGTAAAATAATTTGTCTTGTGTCCCCAACTCCACCAAGTGGTTGTCAAGCACAAGGTTTCATATTAGTAATATGAAATAAAATAAAGTGTAAACTAAAATAAAAGCAGTAAATAAAGTTAAGTAATGCAAACTAGATGATATGGAAGATAATATAGTTGTTTTTGGATTTTTATAAGTGATTGCAAATAGAGAAAGTATTTTTGTATTTTCGAAATAATAAATTGCAGAAATTGTAAAGGATAGTAGATGCAATAGAAATGTGTTTCTTATGATAAAAATCGGATCGGGGTTCATGGGTTCACTTGTCTACTCTCTTTTTAGGTTGTAGTGATCATAAAACAATCATCAATGATAAAGATTCATGGAAATTCTACAAGTGCTTGATAAAAGGAACTAATGTGGACATCACATTCTAATATTGAGATGGAATACATCTCTCTCTTATACTCCTCAAGAATGTGAAATCTCCATGCAATCTTGATTTAAGAACAAATCAGAGTATAGCTTTAAGCAATATTATACAATGTTTGAAATACAAATATGCTATATTGATTTAACAAGGTCATCACACTATCACGTGATGACTATAGCACATGATTTCACTTTACCCCTAGTGAGACAACAAAAGAAAGGTAAAAACCAAAGTAGATCTTGAATATTATGTGTCACAATTCAGTCTCCACCCCATGCTACTCCATCTAACACACACTTCTCCCCATACAAGTTCTTACATACAAGTTGGATCAAAATAAGCAATAAAGAACGGGGTGCATGATATGCATCTATTAAAACATCTTACACAAAATAGATTCCAATCTCAAATATGAAATCATAGAACAAAGATCCACCACATAGGAATTACAAATATGACCATAATCATGTTGGGAAACTCATATGGTACTAGACCTATGAAGAACAAGAGAGAAATAGATCAAGCTACTACCATAAACCCATAGCCCGGAGGTGGACTACTCCCTCTTCATCATGGTGATGAAGCTGGAGATGTTGGAGAGGGTGGAGATCTCCCCGGAGATGGCTCCGATGGAGTTTCCCCCTCCAATCCTCGCCGCATCTGGTGGTGTTTTTGTCTCTGGTAGCTCTCGTCGCTTCCCGTCGCTTCTGTTTCTAGGACGCCTTGAGGGGTCCTTATATAGGGATTTTTAGGTCAAGGGGGTCCTTATATAGGGATTTTTAGGTCAAGAGAGCTCCATAGGCGATAGAATCAAGGCGATCGAATGGTCGAGGAGGGAAAGAGCATGGGTGGTGCGCCCAGGCCTAGTGGGCGCGCCTCGTGGGATTTTTTGGACCTCCTAGCCCTCCTAGTGAGATTCCAGTGCTCGAGATGCTTCTCGTGGATAAATATTTGATATTCCAAAAGTGCAGGTCCATTTGAATTCGTATAGGTCCTGAAACATCAAAAACATTGAAAAGAGGATTTTTCTACCCTGTAGGGTTATAACCAAAATAAAGGAGATCATTGGTAAATCCTCAAAAATCAATATAAAATAGGGATATAACATTATATATGATGCAAATATGTGGGAAACATGTTAACAAACTAAAAAGTTCATGTATGCATTTTACATGCATCAACATGCGCCACTCTCATCGAATTGACCAATGCTAATGATTGAGTTCTTCAAGCGTGGGATGTAGTAGACGATGGTGAGAGCCTTGTGTTCTCCATTTTTGCTGGCGAAGATGATGGTGTTGATGTCCTTGATTTCGATGACGTAGTCATCACCAAATTTTACGGTCCCTGCGACTGTACGGTCAATTTCAACAAATGCATCGGCATGGCCTGTCATATGATTTGTGGCGCTGGTGTCAATGGATGGCTTGATCCACTCGTCATCGCCGCTTGTCCCAAGTAAGCCTTTGCCTTCAGCTCATCATTGTGAAGCGGGGCATCCTCGGAGTTTTGGCGGTGTTGTCCTTCACCACTATGGCTGGGGTTTGCGCAACCTTTTGCTGCATCACCATGGAAGCAACTAGAGCGTCACTTTGCTGCACCATCATGACTGGGGCAGGAGTAGTGTAGACCTGCACCATAAGGAGTGCATGCTCCTCATCATCTTCCTCTACTTGGGCCATGTATGCCCTGTTTCTCCAAGGCAGACTGCAGTCCTTGGCCCAATGGCCATGACGACCACAGTTGCGACATGTGTCATCACGCGGGCCATTCCTAGCTGTGACACGATCACCACCGCCTTCTCCACCCTTTTTATGCGGTAGCGGTCTTCTTCGCTACCTGCTGTTGTGCACAGGACTGGAGGAGCTGCCTCCTTGGCACCACTTCATATTTTCAAGCCACTTCTCCTCGGTGAGTAGGAGCTTGCCCTGCTCATGCGGCATCTCAGACGATCCGAGATGGTTCTCCGCTACCGTTAGCCGATCGGTGACCTCCTCCATCATCTCAGAAGTGTCAAGGAGGGTCTCAATTCAAGGGCCTAGAAGGCCCAATCTGCAAGAATTTCTCGACGACTTGAGTTTCATCGATAGGTGCTCAGAGCGTGTCAAGGCTTGTGACAAAATCGTTAACAGACTCCTCATTCCGGAATGAGATCGTCTCAAAATCGTCAACAAACTCCTCGTGGCTAGAGACTCCGGTATGGGGGTATGATGTCAGAGTTTCCGGTTGGTCCCCGTGTTGTCTTTGATCTAGGTTTATGTAGGTTGTCACCATTGGCTTAGCAAAAACACATGAGGAAGAATATCCAAAGCATCAACTTATGTGCAAACAAACTATTGGAAAGAACAAGTTTCCATTATATATTTTTGCAAAATTACGAGAGGATTGACAACTCTCATGACAATACATGCTCATAATGGAATTATGGTTGCACAGAAAACATCACAAAGAAAAATTGTTCAACATTTTTCGTGGCAAAAAACAAAACATCAATCAAGGATCATGGGAGCATGGTTGTCGAAAATGAAATCCAAATCATCAACATGTTTGTAAACAAACCATAAGAAAGATAAATTGGTCGACATGTTTGATGCAAAACATGTGATCTCATCACAAAGTAAGAAAAGCAAACTCACATGAATTATGCTCTCAAGAGTTCTTTTTGTTATCCGTGCTCAATCGAGGTTGACATTGGAGTGCTAGTACCTACACATACAATACAATAGATGAAAGAAATAACATATGTGCGTGCTAGATGAACATATCATCCATCCCGATGCTTCTTATCTTGTGCACATAACCATTAAAATCAATCAAGTTACTATAGAAGACATGGTGAACATGCAAGCAAGAGACTCTGGTGACATCGTGGTGGAGACTCCATTCTAGGGGCGCAATGTCGGAGTTTCCGGTTGGTCTGTGTGACGTCTCCGATCTAGGGTTCTACATGTTTAAGCACTACCTTCACGAGTCGTGGAGATCAGGGCCAGAGACTCCGGTGAGGCGTGGCAGGAGATTCCAGTGAGGAGGCATTGGAGACTCCGGTGTGCAAAGAATGGAGACTCCGGTCTTGAAGCTGCTGCTTCTTTTGTCATCTCTTCTATGCTTCATGTTTGATTTTCTTGGGTGGCATGGTGATGACCATATGCTAGGCTACATCACAAAAGCTTGTAGTCCTTGTATTGCATAGAGTATATGTAGGAGTACAAGATCGGTAAGGGCAGGTCAGTTTGCACATGACAGCCCAACCGGATAGTTCTAGAGTTTCCTATTGCTACCTGGCTTACTCACCCCATTAACTTAATTTCCAGTGCCCCTCTGTTAAGGGACAATGACACTGTTTGGTGGCCACTGCTGTCATGCTCTACCTTGGAGTTGCCCTATAGCATTTTAAGGCTATCCCTCATGTCACCTATTATCGGGGAGACTGCTAGGATGAGATAGAATGCTTCTAGAGAGGCTAGCAAATGAGCCCTTCCTCGCTCCATGACATTCAAGTGGTGTTAACTGAGCAGGTACACTCCGAGCATGATATGTCCAAAATGGCATGAAGATTTATATAGACTCAAGTGGATGAGGGACTAGTGTGTGAAGTCTAAACAAGATGTATCAGAGCATTGAGTTGGATTTGTCGTCAAATATATAATGAACCAGATATAATTGATTGGAAAATGAAGAGTTCAGTATAAAAAAATTAAGAAGGGCTTGAAGCAAAGCTCATATGGGAATTAACGGTCAGGTGTGCAGTTGACAGGTCTACCATAGGACCAATCTGAGCCGCCCCATGGTGTCCTCTCACAAATTAAGCTTGTTTTCTCGGAAGTTGAGGGTTTATGGCACTATGACATCAAGAGGGTTTTAGAGCACCTCGACTAGCATTCCCAAGAATCCCTTCCCAGGCCACTTTTTCCATTAGGATGGGAAAAATACCCTAGTAGCATTCCTAGGACGCAATACCAGGCCGAATTTGGTCCTTTTTTTGTCCGGCGATCCCAAATAGTTCCCAGATGAGACATTTTCGTCTGTCTAGCCCACTAGTTAGTGAAATAGAGAAATAAAAGTGGTCCCATCCAGCCCACCCACTCACCCACCCCTTTCTATCTCCCCACCAACCCCAGGTCCTTCTCTCTCCTCTTCCTACTCACTGTAGGAGCTGCTCGCCCGCTAGCCGTGCTCGTCGGTGCACTACTCGCCTGCCTTCTCGCTGACCGTGCTGGTGGCCTGCCTGCTCGCCGTCTAAGCTCGCCCGCCGGCTCGCTGCCCTGCTTGCGTGCTCATTTCCCCTCAACGCGCGCCGTGCACACCCCACGCTGATCTCCGCTCGCTCGCCGCCCTCCGTCCAGCTTGGCGCGTGCGACTTGAGCGAGCTAGCCGGAACGGGAGTCGGCAAGCTGGCTAGAGGTGCCACCATGCGTACTGATGACTACAGGTGAACAGATCAATTGTAGCTGATTTCAAAGTAAATATATTGAACCCACAGAGAGCTATTGGTAAAGGTCTTTATACCCCTCACTACTATCTACCAAAGGATACTTGTAAGCTGCCTTTGATCTCAAGTAAAGGATGCTTGAAAGGTTTTTGATTGTTTGCAGAAAAGTAATTAAAACGAGTAAATGGAAACAAGTAACAAGGTTGTATGAAAGCGTGGTTGAACTCAATAGGGCTAAAACGTTCTCGGGAATGTAGGATACATCACTAGCATGGATTATTGGCTATTAATAATCAAGATAACATACTTCTTGTGTCATGAGATGTATGGAGAGGGCTCCATAATAAGATATTCACTACAATGCTCGTAAGAGGCAACTTTGTTGAGACAAGAGTGAGGTCACCTATAAATAACCATTGCAATGTCTGAGAGCAATCACCCATACAAACCACCGCAATTAAGGGTTTTTCCATGGATATCGTAATTAGCTCAGGGAGTCCCTCCTTTATCCTCCTTTGACCGTGCAGGTTATGAGCCGACGCTAATCTATCACGAGGCTATTCTGGTTACGATCCCAAGACTCACAAGGGAAAATGATATGTGGCCGACTACACATGCCATCTAAAGAGAGAGATCAGACACAAATCATAAATCTATCATAGACCGGAAAGTCATATGGACACAAGAACTCATGACAGTCATAAATCTATCATAGACTGACAAGTTTTGGATAGGCGCAACTACAGGTGGTGGTGGCCCGGGTGGCGGTGGAGGTGCTCCATGAGCCACAACGCCCGGGGCAGCTCAATAGCCCTGGTTTATCGCGTCGTGATTCATCTGGGCTAGGCCTTCATGGAGCTTGAGGAACTCGCGACAGTCATTTAGAAGGTGGATGGACTTTTTCTTGCTGTCGTGCTTGTCGATGTAGAAGTGTATGTTGCACGGTCCGGACAGTTTGTCCTGGATAGATGTTCTAGGTGCCTTGTAGCGAGTGCGGCGTTGCCACACTTGCGTGGTTTTCCCGCTGTCGCGGTATCCACCACCGCGGTATCTGATGCTGCGGTTATTGTCGTCGCGTTTGTCGGCGTAGCCGGCCATGACCATATCGACTTCCTCGCGGTCCTCGTAACTGTGCATTCGACGTTTGCCTCGGCGATCGTGTCTTCGTCCGAGGTCTTTGTCATCATCTAAGTGGACACGGTTTTTTACCGAGTCCTCTCCATCGGCCCACCTATTCGCGATCTCCATCAGGTGGTCAATTGTCTTGGGCTTTGAGCAGCCAAGCTCCTCTCTGGACTCGATCCTCGTAGATGTCTTTTGCAGAGTTTTTGATGATGGACCATCTCTGGATGTATGAGTGCAGCGAGTCACCCCTCTTCTGGTAGCAGCTTCTTAGTTCTTCGATTGATGTGGGCCTATTGTACATGCCCTTGAAGTTTTACACGAAGCTATAAACCAGCTCATCCCAGCTGTGAATCGATCCGCGCGGGAGGTTAGTGAGACACGCATGAGCGGCGCCTTGCAGCTATAGCTGGAGGCATTGCATTGTTGTGCTCATGGTTCCTCCATATAGCCTGACGGAGGAAATATGATCCTCCAGCCAGATCTTTGGGTCCTAGAGGCCGTCGAATTTTGGGTTCTCTGATGGGAGTTTGAACCCTTTTGGCGTCCGCTTTTGTCGAATGGCTCTACTGAAGCAGCTGGCTCCGCAGAGCTCTATCCCGTCATCTTCTGAGTCAGTCGAACAGGCACACCTCGCGCGCATGTTGTTGACTTTGCGTTGTGTGATGTCATCACGTGCGTCATAGTCGTGTCGTCGCGAGTGGCGTCGTTGTGACAAGTCATGATTGTCATTGCTGGAGGAGGGGGAGGAGTAGCGCTTGGCCAGAGCCTTGTTTTTCTTTGGCTCTGACACTGGATCCTTGATGAGAGCGGCTTTGACTAACCCCAGGCTTGCGATCATAGATCGGTGCATGGCGGCCCGTGGGTCTCCAACCGGTGGCTGGTTGTTGAGTAGGTACATGGTGGCCATTGTTACCGCTGCCTGCAGTGTTTTCAGGAGCACATTGCCCCGCATATCCACCGTCATAGATGAGAACTCGAGGACTCGTGCGGCCTCTTCTCGCTCCCTATCGGTAAGGTGAGCCAATCGAGAACATCTCTTGGCAACTGTATGATCGTTACCCTTGGAGGAGGATCCTCCAACGGAAGAGAGCTAAGCTCGTCGAAGGCTTGACTCATCCGCCGCCGTTCTACGTGCATTGAGCTGGGCGATTACTTGTTGCTGGTGCTTGAACTCCTCCTTGAGCAACCAGTGATAACCCATCAGCATGTCTTGCGATGAGTTAGGGGGCAGGGGGTTGCCCCGTAGAGCTTCCCTGCAATGATCCCACTTCGCGTCATTGAGCTTTATCAGCACACGATCTCGGGTCTGCTCATTTGCTGAGAGATTCGGCTGATCTTCTAGGGTAGGCCCTTCTGTTCCATTGTTGGTGGGTGCGTCGTTGGCGGGGCCACCATTTGCGACTGGGATTCCACCTCCAGTGCCGGTGTTGTCCCGAGTGCCCCTATTGCCTCCCGTGTTGATGACGGCACACATGTAATGGCTGGGGAAGCTGTTGCTCCCACAACTTTCAGATCTAGAGCCGTAGGCTCCATCTTCTATTGCCAGATTGCTTAGATCGAACTCGCAACTGCTGTTGCTGTCCGTATTCTTGACTGATGTCGGGGCGTTGAGTTCGCTCAGGGTGCCGATCGGCGGTAGAAACCACGATGCTGGAGCAATCGCGGGAACCTTCGGCTGGTCAGGGAGGCGAAGTGTGCCTAGCTGACCAACTTGGAAGCGTAAGCTCCCGATCGACAGGCCGATCCCATCGCCTACGGACTCGAAATCCGGACGGGTGGCTGGTGTGTGGACGGTGAAGTCGAAGGCACCAAAGAGGAGGCGAGTCTCTACAGCTGCAGAGTCTAGATCGCGGTTGATGGGGCCGAGGAAGCCGCAACATCAGCACTCCATTTTCCCACAGACGGTGCCAATTGACGAGGGGTTAACTCATCAATGCCGATTGCAGATGGACTTAGGTTCAAGGAAGTGGAGAGCGCTGGAGGCATCGATCGGCTAGCAAACAAGCACACGTGGACGCAAGGTTTACCCAGGTTCAGGCCTCGTAGATGACCCTACTCCTGCTTGTCTTATCTTGGAATTATCGAGGAGTCGAAAGTTACAGGGGGTGCGCAGATGCAATCTGGCGATGGTGTGAAAACTAGGGTTGTCGATTGTCCTCCTCGCTGCCTCCTCCTAGCCTTTATATAGATAGGCTAGGTCTCGGGTTAGAAGGCCAAGTCGGTTACATATTAGGGTTTTCCCTTTAAACTTCTATCTTGAGCTTGCTGTGTGCCGCAAGCAGTTGGAGTCTCCTTGGTCACCCGAATCTCGACTGGGCCTTAGCAACATCATGGGCTTCTTCAATGCTGGACCGTATATACCAAACTCGAGTACCTATACGGTATGCCCATGTCAACGGGTATTGGACATTTAGTAATATGGGTATTGTTCAGCTGTCAGTAAATAAATTAAACGATCTAAAAGTCACAGGCAAAGCCACCGGTAGTTTCTGGCATGGTCCATGGTTTAATGGCCGTGCTTTCAAAGATGTTTGGCCAGACCTATTCAAGAACTACACCATGCGCAACCTCTCTATCCAGCAAGCTATGCTTGATGGCCGTTGGGTAAGGCACTTCAAGAGAACCATGACTTTTGATGTTGTTATTCAGTTCACTGAGCTCTAGGAGCTGCTGCAATCGGGGCACCTTTTAGACGGACAGCGTGATTCTGTTCAGTCGGCATACAAGTTTAATGGCCATGTTCGTTACTTCCTCCTGATCACTGCCTGGGATTCGGATGCTCCACATAAGTGCAAATTCTTTGCCTGGTTGGCATTTCTAAATAGGTGCCTCACCCTCACGCAGATAACATGCTGAAGCGAAAGTGGCCTTGCAACCCAATCTGCCAGCTATGCCTCGGGCAACCTGAATCATGTTTGCATCTATTTTGTCTTTGCCCCTTCTTGCTGCAGGTGTGGGCACTTGTGCTGCAGAAGCTGGGAGTTAACTCCACCTCTCAACCCCAAGAGGCTGATGATCTCGAGTGTTGGTGGCATGAGAAAATTGTGGGCAAATCAAAAACAGAAGCGTGTTCATGGAATTTTGTGATCATGCTAGTTTGGTGGTTTTTCTAGAAAGAGCGCAATGCTCGGGGTGTTTAACAACTATATTTCTTCTCCGGCAGTTATCCTTACCAAGATAGTGGAGTAGGCAAGCATTTGGCTCTTCGATGGAAGGCCCTTGGCTTGTGAACTAGCAAGTCGACCAAGAGAGCCTGATCAGGATTTTCCTTATTTTATTTTGTTGAGTCATAGGAAAATTTCTAGGCTCATGCTTGTTGCGGCCTGTTTTCCGTTTGTTTTCGATAAAGTTCTCTCTGCTAGTTGTTGTCATTTCTGAAAGAGTATGAGTTTGGCGGAATATGATGGATATATTATTGAGCCTCATGGGCGAGTATATATAGGCGTACAGGGATCAACTTGGAGTACAAGACAAGTTAGGCTAGAATCCTGACTATCCTAAACTACCCCAATAACTGTGTACGTATCATACTCTAACATCCCCCCGCAGTCATAGCGGTAGCGTCGTGAATAACCGGAACATCGCGGACGGTCAGACTAGATATAAACCAAAGTAGCATCCACTAGGCTGACATCCCCCTGTAGTCGTAGCGGAAACGTCTTGGACAGTGTCGCGTCGTGGTAGCTTGAACTGTAGATACAACTTGTGATGCTCAAGCGAGGTGGTAGCCCTTGTGCCGATGTCGAGGAGCCGAGAGCGTGAGGCGGTGCCATGGTCGAGGTAGCCCTGCGATGGGTCACCGTGGTCGATGTCGTGGTTGGGGATGCCCGTGTCGAGGTAGCCACACGTGAAGCCGCATGCGCATAGTGCACGAGGAGGATGACAGAGACGCATCGAGATAGTTGTTGAGGGTGTCGATGCCGAAGTCGATGCAGTCCGAGCCGTCGAGGACGAGGTGCGGCCATAGTTTTCCAGAACTAGGCGCACGTCAGGGACGAACGCACACTCCAGTTTTGCCAGAACCGAGTATGCAAAGAAGAAATCGTTGGTGACGCGGTCGAGACAGTCGTAGAGGGGTCGATGCCGAAGAAGATGTTGTCGAAGCCGATGAAGACGAGGTGCCGATCCGAGTTTGCCAGACTCGGGAACACGTCGAGTACGAAGGCACTCCTGGTGTTGCCAGTACCAGGCGTGCGGGGGCAGGGACCATCATGAACTTTTCGCCATGTCAGAAAGACTAGCAGAGGAAGCCTCCAGAGCGGTTGCGACGCGCAGAGCGGCTAAGGGAGAGATGACGGCGCTGTCCGCGGTTGTCGGAGTAGAGTAGCAGGTGATGTAGTCGGGGATGAGGCGATGACCTTGGCGGCGAAGTTGTAGTGTACGAAGACGTAGAAGGCGGCGAAACCAGCGGCGACCTGGGTTAGTCATGCTGGATGCCTAGATTGGCGATGGGGTAGTCGGCGGGACTTGCGACGGCGAGAGGGCACCCTACATGTTACCTTGTGAAGCGCGGCGGTGGTGCTCAAAGTAGGCGAGGAAGACCTAGCGACATGACGAAGACCATGTGCAGACGATGGCGATCCGCGCCGTAGGAGATGGCACGGTGAAAGTCGAGGTCGTCGATGCACGAGGACGGCGAAGTAGACTTCGTGTAGCCATGCTACAACCCGAGGGGCAGCATAGTTGCAGGGCGCAAGTCGGTGCAACGGCTAGGAGACCACCAGCGACGTACACACCAAAGAAGGCGCGTTGGAAGCTGGTAGCGTGGACCAAAGGCGGCGGCACTGCGGCCCGACGGGGCGACACAGCGGTAGCCCGTAGCTCGATCGGTGGTAGGCGTGCGCTCGGGGACGTGCTTGACGTAGACATGCGCGGGATCGGTTGATCAGACCGACGGTGCACCGTATGCGCCATGGCATGGATGACGCGTAGATCCGATTCGATGGCGACGTTGTCGATGAAGTCCCGGACGGTGATGACAAAGAGGATCCGAGGGGGCGGCCGCGGTAGCCTTCCGAGGAAGGCGTAGCAGCCGTCCGCGGTGCGCGGCAGCCTACCATGAGGCCGCAATAGCCTGCCGAGGCAGGCGCAACAACTGAGGGGGCAGGAACACGGGTGCGATGTAGATCCTCGATGCCGGTGGTCGGAGTAGAGGCACGACGATCATGATGGCGGTGGGCGACTCAATCCGATCTAAGATTGGTAAACCAAAAAAAGGTCGATCAAGAGATCAGAGAAAAAGACTTACAGGGCAGCCAATCATGGATCAGTAGACAAACCCTGCATACGGGTTGCGCAGCCCCCGACGGAGATCATGGAGATCGACCTCCCCGGGGGCATGATACATTGCAAATGTATCTATAATTTTTGATGTTCCATGCTTGGTTTTATCTACTTTCTTGTGTTTTGTCCACACTTTGGAGTACTTTTCATATGATTTCTTGGACTAACCTGTTAACAAGTGCCACAGTGCCAGTTGCCTGTTTTCTGCTGTTTTTGGTTGCAGGAAAGTCAGAAAATCAATATTCTCGGAATTGGACCGGACAAAAGCCAAAGTTGATATTTTCCCGGAAGACTCACAAAGCCAGAAGGAGAGTCGGAGAGGGGCCACAGGGTGGCCACACCACCCCATGGCATGGGTCCCCCCAGGCCGCGCCAGGGCATGGTGTGGGCCCCTGGCTGCCCACCGACCTTGCCCTCAGGCCTATAAGAAGCCTCCCGATGCATAAACCCTAAATAGTCAAGCCTCCAGCCACGAAAAGTTCCACAGCGCCGCCTCCATCGAAGGGGAGATTTGGGGGACAGAAAGTCTCTGTTCCAGCACCCTGCCGGGACGGTGAAGTGCCCTCGGAGCCATCCCCATCGATCTCCACCACCATATCCATCACCATTGCTGATTCCCATGATGAGGAGGGAGTAGTTCTCTCTCGCTACTAAGGGTTCTACCGATAGCTATGTGTTCATCTCTCTCTCTCTATGCATGATCATATTATGATCATGAGCTTGTAATCTATAGATCTACCTTGCTACTCAAGTGCTTTAATGAATCTCTGCTCTCCCCATGTGTGTGAAAGTGAGAGTGTGCTCACCATGGTGGCACTTAGGCTAGAGATTACAAATACTTGTTATGAGTTATATTTGGAGTTGGATGTCTTTATGAAATTGTGGTATTTGTTGGACTCATCTAGTGCTCAAGGTGACAGTGTGGGGTTTTCTAGATGGGAAAGATGAACTTTGAGGTGTGCTGTTATAGCCCTACCATCGATTAGAGTGTCCAACCGGAGAGTAGTTAAGAGTAGTATAATAAAGAGAAGATATTTATATGAGAGAGTGTTCACTAGTGAAAGTATGATCCCTAGGCCTTGTTTCTAAGCATTGAAACACCGTTTGCTACTAGATCTGTTGCATGTTTGCTTGCTTCCATGTTTATTTCAGTTTGCCTTTAGTCTCTTCCACGCCATCAAGCTATTTTCTATCACTGTTACCACTTATAATTATCCATACCACTTGTATTTCACTATCTCTTCGCCGAACTAGTGCACCTATACACCTGACAAGTGTATTGGGTGTGTTGGGGACACAAGAGACTTCTTGTATCTTGATTGCAGGGTTGCTTGAGAGGGGATACCTTTGACCACTTCCTCCCTGAGTTCGATAAACCTTGGGTGATCCACTTAAGGGAAAACTTGCTATTGTTCTACAAACCTCTGCACTTGGAGGCCCAACCACTGTCTACAAGAATAGAAGTGCGTAGACATCAAGCTATTTCCTAGCACCGTTGCCAGGGAGGTAAGGTAAAAGGTATTCACATCGGAGGATTAAAGAAGAAGAACCTCCCACGACAAACACCTATTTTCTGGCGCCGTTGCCGGGGAGGTAAGGTAAAAGGTATTCACACCGGAGGATTAAAGAAGAAGAACCTCCCACGACAAACGCCTATTTTCTGGTGTGAGTGCTCGAAGTTATTTCCTTTAGATTCCGCCATTTTGTCTTTTTGTTTCTTGTTTTCACTAGTTAGGCTTAATGGAAAACAACAAAAAAATTAGAGAGCTTTATAGTATTTATCTTGAGTTAGGACATGAAGTGTTTGAAGAGAAAATTAAAAAACCTATGGAACTTTATTTGCATGCTAATAGCAATGTTATTAGTATGAATTCTTTGAACACCATTATTGCTAATGCTATGGAAAAGTCTAAGCTTGGGGAAGCTGGTTTTGATGAGCATGATATTTTTAGTCCCCCAAGCACGGAGGAGAAAATTTACTTTGATGATACCAAACCTCCAATATATGATGACTACAATGATGAATATGATATTTTCAATCCACCTACTATTGAGAAGGAAATAAATTATGACTACAATATGCCTCCTATATTTGATGATTATGGTGATGAAAATAATAATGATAGCTATTTTGTTGAATTTGCTCCCACTACAATTAATAAGAATGACTATGTTTATATGGAGAGTATTAATTCTTTTATGCATGTGGCTCATGATGTTTCTTGTGATAGTTATATTGTTACTTTTATTCATGATACTACTGAAAGTTATTATGAGAGAGGGAAACATGGTTTTATGTGTCTCAACAACATTAAGTTTCCCCTCTTTATGTTGAATTTTTTGAAGTTGCACTTGTTTTGCTTTCCTATGCTTTTTGCTTTGTGATTTCATGACTTGTTTCTTTACAAGATTCCTATGCATAGGAAGTGGGGTAGACTCAAATGTGTTTTATATTTGCTTCTTTATGCTCTCTTTTACTTGAATTCATATTTCTTATGTGAGCATCTTCTCAAACTATCAAGCCTAACTTAAAGGCGTTAAAGAAAAGTACTTATTAGGAGATAACCCAAAAGTTTTAGATGAGTTTTGGAAGTTATTACTTCTGTAATAACCGCTCCTTATCCTTTTTATTTGCTTTTTATGCAAAGAGTAACCTCTAATGAGAGAGAAGTAATTATTGGGAAAGTTGCTGTCCCGAAACAGATTTCTGTGCTTCACCGTAAAAATTCGTGTAAAATCTCTGTATGTCCTTTTTAGGCGTGAATTTTTGTGCTTCTGCCCCAGGTTGTTATCCAACTTTCGTTAGTTTAACACTTTTTGATTTGAGCAACAGAAGGTCTTCGAAAAAATTCGTCTTTACCTGCTGGTATGTTTTGATAGATTTCTGCCATTTTCTGCATTTGCTTCTTGTTGGTTCCTTTTTGAGTTTTTTTGGGGAATTGAGATTTTTGAGGGAAGTGCTACAGTAGCTAATGTTCTAATAGAAGTTTATTTGGTGTTAGAACTGAACCTTAAGACTTATTATCTTGAGTGCACTAATGTTGCTAATAAAGATTGTGTGAAGTTTTGTATGAAGGAAAAATTTCAGGTGTATGAAAGGAATGAGTAATGAGATGAAGGATGGAATAAAGCTCAAGCTTGGGGATACCACGCGTGTCACCCCAAGAAATATCCAAGAAGTACAAGCGTCAAAGCTTGGGGATGCCCAAGGCATCCCCTTCTTCATCAATAAAAATCCCAGATTTCTTCCAAACGCTTTATTTTTATTGTTTCATGCACAATTGTGTTGTTCTTGGAGCGTCTTCTTTTTCGTTTTCGTTTTGGTTTTTCGTTTGCTTTGGTTTTCTTAGTTTTTGAATAAATTGGTTGGACCCCCTCTTTCATACATTGGTTTGCAAATAGTTTTGTTTGGTTTGGAAACGAGTAGGAAAGTTCACGTTTAAGTGATAAAGAGAGCTTGTTTTTGACTGTGGCCTATGTTTTGTCATGCCATGCTTGATATTGTTTTGGCTTTATGCTTAGTATTCTTTGCTGTAGCATGACTTGTTATAAACAATTGAGATTGCTTAATGCGCCTTGGAAGGATCATGCGTTGTTTTAGCATATTAAAGCATAGTATTGTGGTATTCTCCTTTGATGCTTTATTTGGGTTGACTTGGCGCATGATCACACCATGTTATGACTATCTCAAGTCACTATAGCCTTTATGATCCTTTAGCTTTCAACTTGTAGTATCACTTTATGCTTTGATCAATGATGTTTTGTTGCTCTGCATGATTATGGCCATTATTGCTCTCTTAGTTTGTCGCTCCCAGTCTTTTGCTAGCCTCCACAACAAAGTATGAGTTCCACTCATGCATCCAACTCCCTAAACCAAGTTATTCCAAAGAGTCCACCATACCTACCTACTAGCTTATGCGATTCCAAGTATATTCATGCTTTTGTTTACCTTCCAAATTAAACTTGTTATGAGAAAACTAGTGATTAAAGCTCTCACGAACTTGATGGCACACTTTACTTTTTGCATCTAATAAATTTGAACCATTGGGTCCTTCTTTGTTGCATATATGCTTGCGCTTTATAAGTTGCAATTAGCAGAACCATGTTTTATGGGGAACGCTTTCAACATTGCACTTGTACTTTGTACCCCGTTGATATGATGTTCTTTTGTTTATGGATCCCGGCGGTATGAAATAAAAGTGGAACTTGTAAGATCATGGAGTTTGTATGTGTGTTAGAGAAACGCCTGGGCCGCTAGCCTAAGCCATGCTTAATCATGGTGGAAACTTGCAGCATCACCATAATGAGCACTCTATGAAGCATCCTCAATAAAAACCTATGCAAATAGCAAATAAAAAGATCGCTGAGATGCTCATTGTCTACTCGCCTTGTCATTTTGATTATGGGATAACTCTTGTATCATGTGCAAGGGGTACCCCATTGGCAATTCGTTATGATACACATGTACTTACAATGACAAGAGCTTACTTGTGACTAAAGTTGAGTAGCATGAGGTTCGGTCTTCATAAGTAAGGGGCATGAGATTTCGGTTTATAACTTGTAAAGCATATCCTCTTAGTTGTGTCACTTTAACCTTAATCACCTTCAAGATGCTTATGATAGTGGCAATGAGAGCTGAAAGCTATAAGTACCATAATTTTTGGAAGCTCTTTATGAGACTTGAATCCCTACTTCCTTCTATGAAGGCCTTTCTTCCACCATTTGAGTCTCCACCTTCTACCTTTATGCACCTACTTTGAGAGCATAGTGGCCATTCTTAGTTCTATGTGCATTGTCCCAATACTTGTTGATTGATGCATAGCATTGATATTGCTTGTTTTAAACTATCTGTATCTAGTCACTCTTATGAACTTTGAAGGTGTCCTATGCATTTATGTTTGCTACTCTATGAGGGACAAGCTGAATACTATTATGCTATGTTTTCTTTATGTGAAACAAACAAACGTCTTGCAAAGCATTGTTATTCATGAATCTTTTGTTTGTGCCTTTTCATGTTATATCATAGTTTCTTTGTCTTATTGTTAGAACTTTGTCTTTCATGATTATGATTGAAGTACTATGATCCTAACTATGAATATTTTACAAATACTTTGATCAAGTTTATGATGGTGCATGTCACCTCAAAATATTTTCTTTCTTTTTATCACTTACCTACTCGAGGACGAGTAGGAGTTAAGCTTGGGGATGTTGATACATTGCAAATGTATCTATAATTTTTGATGTTCCATGCTTGGTTTTATCTACTTTCTTGTGTTTTGTCCACACTTTGGAGTACTTTTCATATGATTTCTTGGACTAACCTATTAACAAGTGCCACAGTGCCAGTTGCCTGTTTTCTGCTGTTTTTGGTTCCAGGAAAGTCAGAAAATCAATATTCTCAGAATTGGACCGGACAAAAGCCAAAGTTGATATTTTCCCGGAAGACTCACGGAGCCAGAAGGAGAGTCAGAGAGGGGGCACAGGATGGCCACACCACCCCATGGCACGGCTCCCCCCAGGCCACGCCAGGGCATGGTGTGGGCCCCCTGGCCGCCCACCGACCTTGCCCTCTGGCCTATAAGAAGCCTCCGATGCATAAACCCTAAAGAGTCAAGCCTCTAGCCACGAAAAGTTCCGTAGTGCCGCCACCACCAAAGGGGAGATTCGGGGGACAGAAAGTCTCTGTTCCGGCACCCTGCCGGGATGGGGAAGTGCCCCCGGAGCCATCTCCATCGATCTCCACCACCATCTCCATCACCATTGCTGATTCCTATGATGAGGAGGGAGTAGTTCTCTCTCGAGGCTAAGGGTTCTACCGGTAGCTATGCGTTCATCTCTCTCTCTATGCATGATCATATTAAGGTCATGAGCTTGTAATCTATAGATCTACCTTGCTACTCAAGTGCTTTAATGAATCTCTGCTCTCCCCATGTGTGTGAAAGTGACAGCGTGCTCACCATGGTGGCACTTAGGCTAGAGATTACAAATACTTGTTATGAGTTATATTTGGAGTTGGATGTTTTTATGAAATTGTGGTGTTTGTTGGAACCATCTAGTGCTCAAGGTGACAGTGTGGGGTTTTCTAGATGGGAAAAGCAAACTTTGAGGTGTGCTGTTATAGCCCTACCATCGATTAGAGTGTTCAACCAGAGAGTAGTTAAGAGTAGTATAATAAAGAGAAGATATTTATATGAGAGAGTGTTCACTAGTGAAAGTATGATCCATAGGCCTTGTTTCTAAGCATTGAAACACCGTTTGCTACTAGATCTGTTACATGTTTGCTTGCTGCCATCTTTATTTCAGTTTGCCTTTAGTCTCTTCCACGCCATCAAGCTATTTTCTATCACCGTTACCACTTATAATTATCCATACCACTTGTATTTCACTATCTCTTCGCCGAACTAGTGCACCTATACACCTGACAAGTGTATTGGGTGTGTTGGGGACACAAGAGACTTCTTGTATCTTGATTGCAGGGTTGCTTGAGAGGGGATACCTTTGACCACTTCCTCCCTGAGTTCGATAAACCTTGGGTGATCCACTTAAGGGAAAACTTGCTGTTGTTCTACAAACCTCTGCACTTGGAGGCCCAACAACTGTCTATAAGAATATAAGTGCGTAGACATCAGGGAAGCGCGGTGGAAGCTAGGGGTTGAGATCGATTTTGGATGATACCTAGGAGTTTGGCGGAATATGATGGATATATTATTGAGCCTCATGAGCGAGTATATATAGGCGTACATGGATCAACTTGGAGTACAAGACAAGTTAGACTAGAATCCTAATTATCCTAAACTACCACAATAACCGTTTACGTATCATACTCTAACAATTTCGGTTGTATCGGAACAATTTGTATTCTCTTATCCTTCTAAAGTTCTAATCAAATGAAAGAAGTACTCACTGATTTGGTTAAAAAAGGCACCAGTAGGTCACAAGGCCATGTAGTTTGATTGGTCATCTTTTCTCAAAGAACATGGTCTTTAGCTTGCCAAATTCAACTTGAAAAATATCTTGACTGAGGCATAGTATGATATGCATGTGTCAATGCATTTTTAGGACCTCAAATTAGTCCTTGGATAGTGTTAGATATATATATTAAGTTTTTAAACTATATTTATAAGTTCAAAAAAGTGATGAATTAAAATCTTTAAAGTAGCTAATGATGTATCCCACGAACGTGCAAAATATCAATTCAAGATGTTTTGTATTCTGAGCTACACTATAATGATAAAGTTTGATTTTTTGGGTGAGATTTAAAATCGCTATACTCAGATTTACAATTTTGTAATTTTTGTGTAGCTCAAAATACACATTATTTTCAATTGATATTTTGCACTTTTTTGGTATACATCACTGGTTACATCCCAATTTATTTTCAAAAGTGTTGAAGTGACCAATGGTTATTACATATCCAGAGTTATTATTTTCAAAAGAGTATCCATAGTTCCCAAAATTGTTGAAGTGACCAATGGTTCCAAAAAATGGCTAGGGTGGGTGAGTTGTTACGTATGATTTATTTGTTGACTTCTCTTTTTATTCCCCTTTCCAATCAATCTATTGCATGAGTTGCATAGAGTGAGATTCGAGGGTTAGATTTGTGCACAAGTTGCATCAGTTCGAGATATATGTGTTTATTGGTTCGAGTGAAAGCCGATGGCATGTTACTCTTAGAGGCCACCAAATCCAAGAAGTTTGGTGGTTTCTTAGTGATTTGTTCTTGAAGCTTGTGAAAAGGCTCGAATGCTTTGCTAAGTAGTTGTTGATCTTGCCATTCTTGAAGTGGAGGGGTAATTCCTCGAGAGAGGAGAGCGACTCGAGAGCGGTGTGTAGATCATGAATGAAGAGTTGACTATGGGTGGCCACCTTGGCCAGGTTAGGAAAGTTCTTACCTAGGATTTATTTGTTGACTTCTCTTTTTATTCCCCTTTACAATCAAACTATTACACGAGTTGCATAGAGTGAATTTCGAGGGTTAGATTTGTGCACAAGTTGTATCAGTTTGAGATCTTCACGTTGATTGGTTCGAGTGAAATACAAGAGCGTGTTCCTCTTGGAGGCCACCTGATGAGGGATAACCTCGGCAATGTCCATAGCTATGGACTTAGGGTTTTGTAGAAAAGAGAACGCTGGGGATTTCATCGAATGTCAGACAAACAAGGGAGTCGAAGTCGTTTGATTATCGATGAACAATGCTATTACAGATTGCTCGGTTTTTTTGGTACCTCTCCGCTGGCTCCTCCCATCCTATTTATAATAGGCCAGGTCTCGGGGCCGTATACTGATAGATTACATATTCACGATTACAACACCAACACAATGTCAGTTTCTATTTGCTTATTAACTAAACTAAGACTTTTGTCGGATGCTTCATGGGCCTTCATCTCGGATCTTCATGGGTCGTGAGCCTTTGTACAGCTAGGGTAATAAAATTATAAGCACCCGAGTAATCATACCCATGTCAGTAGTCCCTGAGACTCTATCTGAATCGTAGATTCGGGTTGAGTCTCAAAGATGTTTTCAGTATCTATAATTCAAGGTTTTATGAAATATTTTTATTTTGTCTAGCTTTGTAGGGATTCGGTACAACATGCCTGATGCATCCAACGGATTAGGAATCCGTTAATTTCTCCTGGAAAAAACACTTTGATCTACATAAAATTCAACTCCCTAGGCTTGAACTAGCGTAACTTAGTTCGAGCCGTTGAGGTCTTATCGAATGCTTAATTCCAGTTCTATTATATTGGATACCCAATACGTCAGTAGGGATTTTCCATCATATCGTCAATACGGATATTTTACCGGCAGAGCGCATTCTTGTGGGATTACCCGGCCACATAGGATGAATCTCGGGGTCTTATCTTCATGTTGGGATACTACATTTATAGTTTTATTGCGTCGGGCGTGATCCGAGATTTTTGTATAATTTTTATTGTTTGCCTTGTTTGGCTGATGAAATTGCTGAAGTTTATCATCTCTTTGTTTTTGTCGGATGATTTTTATAGAATCTCCCAATGGGTGTAATCCTTTGAGGATACACCAAAGTAATAGTCATAGGCTTATGCTGATATTTCTTTGGGTAGAAATAATTGTTGACCTTATATACATAATATAGTTTTCTATCAGGTGCACACTGGCGGTCCCGATAAGTGTAAAAAAAGCAATGCTTGAAAATTTCCTAAGTGTAAAAAAAGCCCCTGGTTTGTGGGTAAAGAAAACAAACAATGTATAAAGAAAGGAATCAGTGTATGGATAACTCATCTTTTATTTAACACCTGAAGATGAAGATAAATGGTTTGACATGTTCGCCTGGACTTTGGCCTTTATTGAATAATATTATGGCTAAGAATCCGGGCCGTAGGCCTTATTGTAATTTAAATTGCGAGAAAACATAGATTGTAAGCATAAAAACGCCGTAGTTGTGCGACGTTCCACGGATTGGAGTATTTGACTCCTGACTTCTTGTCTTGAAGCCAATATGCTCCTCTGGGGATAACTTCTGTAACGATGTAAGCTCCTTCCCAAGGTGACTCTAATTTATGGTGACCATCTTGCTTGAGACGAAGAACTAGGTCTCATACGACGAAGGACCTAGGACGTAATCATCGGTTGTGGTAGTTGCGCAAGTTTTGCTGATATATAGTGGCCCTTTGTAAGGCAACGTTAGGAGCTTCATCAAGTGCGTCAACATCGCCTTCAAGTGCTTTCCTGGATGCTTCCTCGTCGTATTCAGCTACCCATAGAGACTCGTGAATTACTTCGACTTGAAGGACAACTTCAGCGTCGTGGACCAAAAAAAGATGTTTCTTGCGTCGAACTATTTGGAGTAGTACGCAAGATCCATAAAACATATGATAATTCATCAACCCATGCTCCTTTTGCTCTGTCGAGTGGTGCTAGTAATCTCTTTTTGAGACCAGCAGTTACGAGGCCATTGGTTTTTTCCACTTGCCCATTAGTTTGCAGTAGAGCAACTGAGGCATAGCTTACTTTTATACCCATCTCCTCGCAGTATTCTTTGAACTCATTGGAGGTGAAATTAGTTCCATTGTCGGTGATGATGTTGTTTGGCACGGCAAATCAGAACACTATTGATTTAATGAAATTTACAGCCGAAGTTCCATCCTGGCTGGTAACAGGCATTGCTTCAATCCATTTGGTAAATTTGTCGACTGCTACTAGAAGAAAGACATTTCCTCCTGAGGATGATTTGTGAAGTTTACCCACCATATCGAGTCCACATTGAGCGAAAGGCCAAGCAAGAGGTATGGGATTTAATTCGGAGGCAGGTGCACCGGGTTTTGTTGCGAACCGCCGGCATGCTTCACATGTTCTGACAATACCTTTTGCATCTTGTACTGCTGTGAGCCAATAGAATCCTGCCCTAAATGCTTTGATAGCAATTTGCCGGTTGCTAGCGTGATGACCACATACTCCTTCATGTATGTCTTTGAGTATAATCTTTCCTTCATCAGGTTTGACACATCGATGTAGCACATCCAAATACTTATCTTATATAGTTCTCCATTGATGATCCCGAAGGCTTTTGATCATCGACTGATTCGTCGAGCTTCTATCACGTCCTCGGGGAGTTATCCTCTCATCATGTATGCTATGTACGGTTGCATCCATGTCGGATCCACTATCATGATTTCATTGACTTCTAGCTCTTCCTCGAGGACTTCTTCTATATCGTCGTGTGCTGGCATAGCCCCCGAGTCTTTCTATAGCTTAATCTTTTTTCCTGTTTTGGGCACTATAACCTTAGAGACCCTTTTTGCCTTGATAGAGCGCTTCGTTATCTCCTCCCAAAAAACCCAGGTGGTACTGGTAGGCATAAGGATCCGATGTTTGCCAAATTGTCGGCCTCTTCATTGCTCGCTCTTCCTATGTGTGAGATCCCACATCCGTCAAATTACGGTTCCATGATGCTATACAGATCGCGGTAGGAAATCATGTTGCCACTGACAACGTCACACTTGTTCATTGCTTGTTGTGCCACAAGGTTGGAATCACCAAATATTTTTAGGCGAGTTGCACCGCAAGCTTTAGCCATACGCATACTATGCAACAGGGCCTCGTACTCAGCTTCATTATTGGAAGCTTGGTGACACTAATATGATTCCAACCCCTGCTCCTGCTGTTCTTTTTGATCCGTCGAAGTACATTGTCCATGCGCTAGAGAGGTCTGGTGGGCCCGTGCACTGTAGTTCTGTCCAATCAGTAATAAAGTCAAGCAAAACCTGTGATTTAATTTCTTTGCGCTTCTTGTACGTGACATCTCGAGGGGATAGCTCAATGCCCCATAGAGAGACGCGTACGGTGGCCTCTGGATTATTGAGAATATTGGAAAGAGGTGCTTCATTAACCACTATGATCGGGTGTTCCGTAATATAGTGGCAATTTTTGTGCTGTCATGAATACTCCGTATGCTAGATTCTGATAATGCGGATACCTTTGTTTGGATGAAGAGAGGACCTCACTTAGAAAATAGACTGGTCTCTAAACACCGTGGTTTTCTGTAACATCCCAAAACTTCAATCTAAGTTTATCAAAGATCAAATCAACCAAAAATGGGGTTAACAAAAACTTTTCCAAATTTAATATGAGAGCATTCATATATGTGTGCATTTAAAATAGGAGTTGTTTGAATTGCCATGATTGAGTGATCCAATACTTCTAAAATGTTTCTTAGGTGATTTAAACATCATCTACATCTTTCCCAAACTTTGCCTAAAGAAAATCAATTCAAAAAGAATTAAAAAAAGGAGGAATGGTCATTTTGGCAAATTTAACTCTCATGCCTACTTTGGCTATTCCTAGTACTCAAAACTTAACAGAAAAAATTCTTGATCTTTGCACCCCTTGCTAGTACACATAATGAGGTACCAAGGCCCACCTTTTGATATGCTAAAAACATTCTGTTAACTATGTTAAATGACAGTTTAAAATTGAATCTAATGCATATGCATAGATCACCCCCATTTCAAAAATCATCTCTTTGAGCTCCACTTTCCAAAACCTTGCTACCAGAGACTATCTATCACTAGTGGAGGTCACTCAAAAATTTTGAAACCAAAATTCAAAACTTTTTATCTTTCGGCCATTTCATCAAACAACTTGTGTGCACAAATCTGGCCAAATTTAAAACACTGTTTTGAGCAGTGATCTTGGTCACCATTTGTGCCTAACCTTGTCCCCTTGTTCCCTCAGTACCAGACCTACCATTTGCTAGCCCAGCCACACCCTGTGCACACGACCAAATGGTCATGGCCATTAAGGCCGAGCACCATGAGCACCCCCACCGGCGACATCGCGCCACAACAGCCGCCAACCCCTCTCGCCATGTCTAGCACATCGACAGTGGTCCACCTCCACTGCCCAACCAGCCTCAGGCAAGAGACAGAGGGCAGAGCGGCCAGGATCCGCCGCGCCCGGAGCTGGTCGAGCATGCCGACGCCGCCCCCAGAGCACGCCCTGTCCCCGCTCGCCCAGACCGCCCCTTGCACCAGTCCGCGCCCACCGCTCCGCCTCGACCTGGAGAACACCCCAGACACCCCCGCTGGTCGCCCAACGCCTCACAGCCACCGTCGCCTCTGCCGCGCAGAGCGCCACCTCGCCCAGACCGCGTGCCACCGCCCCTACGGCTGCATTCAATGCCTAGAGCACCGCCAGGGGACAGCACTTCGATCGCCACCCTAAGCCATGCCTCTACCCCGCCGTAGCCATGTCGCCATCGTCGACGGCCCATCCCGCTCGGTCTCACCGTCGGGCCTATAAAAGGAGCCCTCCCTAGCCTCTCCACTCCACACCATTCCACTCCTCTCACCTCTCTGAACCTCCCCCACCTCTAGCCGGAGCAAGGCGAGCTCTGCCTTGCCGGAATTGGAGCTAGAGCAGCCGCGGCAGGAGGAGAAGGGCGCCGTTGATTGCGACCACCCCAAGCTCCGCCGCGACCACGCCTCGCCTCGCCGTCGTCTTCCACGTCGTTTGCCCACCTTGCCGACCCTACTGGAGCCCTGGTACGCCCCTAGTAGACCCCCACCGAGCCGCTAGGGTTCGAGCTCGCCGGCGACCTGTTCGTTGTCGACGATGACCCTGAGCCGTAGATCTCGCTTCTAATCCTATGGCCCACAGCGCGCGTACCATTTCGCGTGTTAAGTGCCGCTGACAAGCGGGACCCCGCTGTTAGTTGAGCCCCGCGCCACGGAGCACCACTGGGCCGGCCCATTTCTTTTCACGTGCTAGCCCACCCATTCAAATCTGGATTTTTCTTTTTAGTTAAATCTAGTTTTGGTCTAGTATTTTAAAATTTAATTCTGTGAGTTTTACAAATCCAAGTTGCCTGAAACAAAGTTTGCCTGAAAGGTATTAAGATGATCTATCTAAGCCCGTTGGGTTTAATTCATTTAGAGTTATAGATCTCTCCTAATAAAAATAAGAAGACAGAAGCTTTTGCAACTTGCAACATTTTTATAAAATCAACCAAGTTAGCTTTTGAGTTGATTCCAACTCTCAAAAATCACATTTCACCATATCTATCCAAATATGTAATAATATTAAGGTTTACATGCAGTGACTATGGACTAGTACCAAAACAATGCTATATAGGCATTTCTAGTCACTTTAAATCATTTACTAATGAACTTGAACCAAAGTAATGTCGATCCAACCTTTAAATTTCATTCCCACATGTTAGAATATGTGGTGAGGACATGTGTCCACATGATCCCATATTTTGGTGGTGAATATTAAATTGTAGTTAATATTTCAATGAGTAGAAATTACTTTTCTAAAATCAAAAGGATGAAGCTATTGAAATTTAAACTTGTGATGTTGTGATGATAATAGATCATCAAATGTGTGTCTTAGAATACTATTTAGCCTAGTTAAGTATTGTGTGGTGATTGTGCACTCCCTATGTATTTATAGACGATAGTACCGACCAAGCTCTCGATTAGGAGGAGTTCTACCAAGAAGAAGAAGAAAACTTCAACCACTGCACCAACCAAGGCAAGCTACTATTAGCAAGCTGGCACTATCCAAGATTAACCCTTACTAAGTATGATGATTCAGGGTTATCCCTGACAGATGTATCGAATCTTGTGGTGAAAGTGTACCACCTCTGCAGAGTGTCAAACTATTCGAATAGCCGCGTCCGCGGTGATGGACAGCTGGAATGGCCATACTGTTTCGTTGTCAGATGTTTTCTAAATACTTTGAAATGAATGATGAATCGTGACTTGACCACAACAGGGTTGTGTTTATGACAATAGTTTCCCAACTTAAGTGATTCTAGAACTTTACTTTATCTTTCTTTGCTTCAGAACTCAGCTTAGGTTTCAAACTTATCTTTATAGTTAAACTTAGATCTAGTACTTTAACTTAGAATTCTACTAATTGTTAGTGGTAGTTTGCGAGTACTTAAAGAGTACTCATGGCTTTTGTCCCTGGCTATTATCATGGCCAGACTATGAAGGAGATTATCAAGATGATGGTCAGCAGAACGGCTATGATAACTAGGACTATCTGCCTTCGTCAGCATTGCCTGTGCCCGTGAAGATGGAACCCACCGCTACGCTATCTTTTATTTCCGCTGCTTGTTGTATTAAGACTGGATCATGAGATCCTTATTTGTGTAAGACCTTATGTATGGTTTGTAATGATGATGTACTGTGATATCCAATCCGTTATGTCTCGCAGAAATGGTAATCCTGGGATTGCGAGGTATGGCATAACGGGCATCTGGGATTAAAAATCCGGGTGTTGATATTTTCCCTTCTTTGGGTCGTTCTACGACCAAAACTGTGCTGACCACCTAATTAGTGGTGGCAATGTAGAGAAGCAGGGGCTCTTTTTCTCATGGGGACACGACAGGGGATTTCGAAAGTGTTTACTTGAGGTTTTCGAAGGCACGCTGAGCTTCCTCCGTCCATTCAAATTTATCTGATTTCCTCATAAGGGTATAAAATGGTAGTGCTTTTTCTCCTAGACGGGCGATAAAATGACTAAGTGCTGTGACTTGCCTAGCCAACTGCTGCATGCCTTGAAGATTCGTTGGTTTTTTAATTGTTAGGATTGCCTGTATTTTTTCAGGATTGGCTTCTATCCCTCGTGCTGATACGATATATCCGAGAAGTTACCCTGTAGGGACTCCAAAGGAACATTTTTTCGGGTCAAGCTTGATGCAATACTTATCGAGATTCTCGAATGTTTCTTGGAGGTCATAGATGAGAGTTGACCCTTGTTTTGTTATAACTATAACATCATCGATGTAAACTTGTACGTTTGTGCCAATTTGACTTCCTAAGAAGTTCTGCATTATCCGTTGATATGTTGCACCCACATTTTTTAGGCCAGAGGGCATTGTTGTGTAGCAGAATACACCATAGGGTGTGATGAATGTTGTTGTATCCTGATCTTCCTCCTTCATCCGAATTTGATGGTATCCTGAATATGCATCCAAGAAGGAAAGACGTTCACGCGGTTGCGTCGAATATTTGATCGATCCGTGGTAGTGGGAAGTGATCCTTTGGACAGTGCTTGTTCAATGTCGTGAAGTCAATGCATATACGTAGTTCTTTTATGTTTTTCTTTGGGCCACATACTAGATTTGTGACCCACTCTGCTTTGTTTAATTCCTTGATAAATTTCGCATCGGTTAGACAATGGAGCCCCTTTCTAATGGCCTTTCATTTTGGCTCTACAAAGCAGCGAAGTGACTGCTTTACTGGTTTTTCCTTCGGATCCAAATTTTATGCGTGCTTAGCGAGTTCCCTGGAAATTCCTGGCACGTCGGAAGGTAGCCATGCGAAAATCTCCTAGTGATCATGGAGGGCTTTCCTATGCGGGACCGAGATTGTAGGCCACAAAGGTTGTCTTTTTTGGGTTAGTAGGGTGGATCTGGACTTCCTTTGTATCTTTTGTGGTGTCAAAAGCCTGATCAGGATTGACATGTGCTCCTGCCAGAGGTTCTATGGTTGCCAACTGTTTTAGTTGCTCAAACTCAGTTTCCATCCCAAAGGATTCAGAGATTTTGTTGAAATCCCATTGCAATTGTCGGAACGTGTAAAGCTGCCCTTTACTGTTATGACCCCCTTTGGGGATGGTATCTTCATAACTAGTTACACATAATGTGGTATTGCCATGAATCATGCAAAAGCTGGGCGACCCAGGATCGCATGATATTGTGATGACCATTCCATGACTTCAAACTCGAGCTTTTCACACTTGGAATTTTCCTTCGATAAAAAAAACATTTAGAGATATTTTACCTAAGGGAATTTCAGCTTTACTTGGTACTATGCCATGGAAGGATGTTTCTGTTGGTGCTAGATTTTTTAAAGAACAGTGCATCACCTTCAGTGTCTTGGCGTAGATCAGGTTGATGCTTCTTCCCGCAGCCATGAAGATTTTACTCATATCAAATCCACCCACTTGTGATTCCACTATTAAGGCTGAGTGGCCCATTCGCGGTATTCAAAGTGGATGATCAGCTCTGCTGAATGTGATTTCTTGTTTTGACCAGTGGAGATATTCGGGTGTGGCTGGTGGTGCCATCTCTGCCATGTTGACTTGTCTTGTAATCAGCTTCTGGATCCTATTGGATGGGTGTCCTTTCTGAATCATTGATATTACCCCCTTGGACCCGGGGTACTCATTTTATTGATTTGTTGTATTTTGCGGATGCCCTGCCGGCGGGTGATTTGGCGGTGGTGGTGGTGCGCTGATGGCTAACATACCAGGTGTAGTAGTATACCCTTGGCTTGCTGCTTTGGTTGCATTTGTGTTGCATAGCTCTTGCATCTTTAGGAACGTTCGACAGTCCTTCATGAGATGGTTGCACACCTTTTGCCCGTTAAGTCGACATAAAAGTGCATATTATAGGGTCCTTCCAGCATTTGCATTGTGGACATTGGTGGGTCTCGAAATCTTGGCTGATATCACTGTGTTGGTTGCCTTCTTCTAACATCATCCCTATTATTGTAGTGCTCGCCATTGTAATCATCATTTTTTGGTTGTCCTCTTCCAAGAAACTAGCTACGACATAGCTTGGCCCGCCATGTCCGTCATTGCTCCTTCGTCTCCTGTCATTGTTGCGCCTGTCCCTATCTTGTTCGGTTGAGCATGTTCGCTTGTTGTGTACTGCGTCTTCTTCATCAGCCCAGCGATTTGCCATATCCATTAGTTGTGAAATTGTCTTGGGCTTGACCTGTCCTTGTTCTTCTATAAATTCTCGACGGCGAAGGCCATCATTAAAGGCGTCCATTTCCCTTTCGTCGGATATGGCCTCAACCGAGTTTTTAATGATGTTCCATCGCTGGATGAATGCTCGTATTGATTCTCCAGGTTTCTGCTTGCACGCTCGCAAATGCTCCAGAGATGTGGGTCGCTTAAATGTGGAGTGGAAATGTCGGATGAACTTGTCTTCAAGGTCATTCCAACTGCTGATGGAATCTTCGGGTAGCTGTCTTAGCCATGACCGTGTGGCGCCGATTAGGTGCAGCTGCATTCTCTACATTACGGTGGCCAGATAATCTGCCAACCAGGCTCCGGGTTCCTAGAGGCCGTCGTACTTCTGGCGGTCATGGGGAGTTTGAAATCCTTGGGTACTGGGGTCTTGCAAACTAATGATCGTCTCAACACGTCGATCTCGTTGGGTAACCCCAAGAGGAAGGTATGATGGGCACATCAGCAAGTTTTCCCTCAGTTATGAAACCAAGGTTATCGAACCAGTAGGAGCAATGAAACACCTCCAAGGTGTTGTTTCCAACTTGGAATCCTACACAACACAACCACAGAACTTTGCCCCCAACTTACAGTGAGGTTGTCAATCTCACCGGTTTTGCTGAAAACAAAGGATTAAACGTATTGTGTGGAAGATAGTAATTGCTTGCAGAAAGTAAACAGAAAATAGTAAATAATAGATTGTAGATTGATGGTAAAAGAATGAACCGGGGTCCATAGTTCACTAGAGGTGATTCTCCTTAAGATAGATGACATGTTGGATGAACAAATTACAGCGGGGCAATTGACAGACACCGAGAAAGCATACATGCATATACTAATCATCTTGACCCCAATGAGATTTGATTGGGCATTACAACATTATACATAGACCGTAATCCAACTGCATCTATGATTAATAATCCACCTTCAGGTTATCATCCGAACCCCCTCCAGTATTAAGTTGCAAGCAACAGATAATTGCATTAAGCAAAGTGTGTAAAGTAAACAATACGATTGTTCTATGAACAAAGGATTGTTGTTTTCTCCCTAGTAGCAACAACACATCTAGTACCATAGAGATTTCGGTCACTTCCCCAGATTCCTAGAGGCATGAACCCACTATCGAGCATAAATACTCCCTCTTTGAGTTGCTAGCATCTACTTGGCCAAGATAGCTACTAACAACGGAAAGCATGCAAGATCACGAATAACATAGACATGATAGAATTAATAATCAATCTGAAATAACATCTCAATATCCATCGGATCCCCGCAAACACAACATGTAGATTACAAATAGATGATCTTGATCATGAACGGAGCTCACAAGATCTAGACATGGTATCAGAAAGGAGAAGAACCAACCATCTAGCTACTATATGGACCCGTAGTCTAGGGATGAACTACTCACGCATCACACCGAAGGCATGCATGGTGATGAAGAAGGCCTCCAGGGTGATCTCTCCCCTTCGACAGGGTGCCAGGAATAGCTTCAGATCCCTCCCGATCTATGGATGGAGATGGTGGCGGCTACAGACTCTTTCGTGGAATTTTGATCAGGTCCTTAGGGTTTTCGTCCCGGAGGCAATATATAGGCGAAGGGGCAAGGTCGGTGGAGTACCAGGAGGCCCACACACCCTGGTGGTGCGGCTAGGGCTGGCCGCGCCACCACCAGGTGTGGCCGCCCTGGCTCCCCTCTTCGTCTCCCCTCCGGACTCCGTATTCCTTCTGGTGAAATATTGACTTGGGCTTTTGTCCAGTCCAGTTCCGAGAATATTTCCTTACTAGCTTTTCTAAAACCAAAAACAGCAAAAAAAAAACAGGCAACTGGCACTGTGGCATCTTGTTAATAGGTTAGTTCCAAAAAATGTGTAAAAATACTCTAAAGTGTGGATAAAACATAAGAAAGTAGATATAAAACAAGCATGGAACATCAAAAATTATAGATACGTTTGCAACGTATCACGAACCCATCGGGTAAAGCAACTGGCTCCACATAGTCCGTGCTCGTCCTCACTTTCCCCATCATAATATATTTGGCTGCTGCGCTCTTCCTTGGACCTGTCGATCCTGCACTGCAAATGTCGTCTCTTGCATCGTTTCACGGTGTTGAGCCCGAAAAGTGCACCCGATGTGGCGATCGTGATCGTCGAGTGTGTCCCACCTGCTGAGGGCTGCTGCAACGACGTGGGGATCTGTCAGGTTGTCGTGTGATTCCTTGTTCTGCTTATGCAAGGGATGCTCCTGCCATACCGAGGTTCATTAGAGCAGAGCGGTGGAGGGCTGCACGAGGATCATCGGGTGCGGGTTGAGTTGTGATCAAATATATTTGTGTAGCTACAACTGTGGCTTGGGTTGTTTTCACTTTGATGTGTCCTGTTGGATCTACTAACATGAATGATAAATCGAGATCTCGAGCCAGTTCGTTTCTTTCAATTTCAGGATGTTTGGCAGCCATGAGGTTCCTCTTCTTGGCGGTGCTCCTGCAGTTACACTTCCTGATCCTCGGGTAGAGCTTAGTTGCGCTCGCCATAGGCTGGATTCATCGGCTAGCCTTTTCCTTTTGTCGAGTTGCCTCTGCATCCTTAGGAGATCCCTTTTCTTGTAATGAAGCATATATTGGTAGGCTAGTAGATCTTTGCGTGTGGCCTCGGCTATCATTGGGACCGCACCCGAAATTTCTTTCCTTGCCTTTTGCGATGCTTCGGCTGGTAGTTGGAGAGCTTGCCTCTCGCCTCTGTGTGGTTCTCCTCCTCCTAGGATTGTGCAGTTATGTGAAGGTCTCCTTCGTTTTCGTGACTTCCTGCATTGTCATCTGACAAAATATCACCGGGGTCGAGGATAGGGTTACCGTTAGAGTCGCCCTGAGTTGAGGCGTCCCCGATGATCACGCACAGTTGGTTTGTGAGTGATGTATGAACTAGTGACGTCATCGTCAGATTCGAGGGAGACACTGTCTAGGGGATCAATGAAATCCAGTAGTTTCTGTTCTAGGTAGATTTCGGCCATCTTGATTCTGAAGTTGATACTTTCGCCATTTTCTTCGGGTTCCGTATTTGCTGGGCTCGATCCATGTGGTGGAGTTAGTTGAGAGTCTGACCCGAGGGACATATCGCCGTAAAGACCATCAAGATCCCCTAGATATGCTATGTTTTTAGTGTTTTCTTTATCTTTCTCTGGCTGGTGTGTGGTCTCTGCGGATGATCCGACAGATGATGCAGGTATCACCGTGGGCGCAGTTTTTTGGCCGACGGTCCCATTGAAATCGGAGTCGAGAGGCACGGTTCTTCGGGTTTCTCCACCTGAAAGTGGGAACTTCCGATGATGAGATCGGATCCGCTATTGAAATCGGCGGGGACCGAGACAGGGGTGGGCGGGTGTGGTGCCGCTTCCATCGGATTGTTGCTTCACGAAAAGGGGTCTACCGAATCCATTACTCCAGCATTCAGGTTTCCCACAGACAGCGCCAATTGACGAGGGGTAACCTCGGCAATGCCCATAGCTATGGACTTAGGGTTTTGCGGAAAAGAGAATGCTGGGGATTTCATCGGATGTTAGAAAAACAAGGGAGTCGAAGTCCTTTGATTATCGATGGACAATGCTATTACAGATTGCTCGGGGGGTTTTGGTACCTCTCCGCTAGCTCCTCCCAGCCTATTTATAATAGGCTGGGTCTCGGGGCCGTATATGGATAGGTTACATATTCATGATTATAACACCAACATAATGTCGGTTTCTATTTCCTTATTAACTAAAACAAGACTTCCGTCAGATGCTTCCTAGGCCTTCATCTTGGATCTTCATGGGACGTGAGCCTTTGTACAACTAGGGTAATCAAATCATAAGCACCCGACTAATCATACCCATATCACCACCAAATCCTAGAAGTTTGGTTGTTGCTCGGTGATCTGTCCATGAAGCTTGTGAAAAGGCTCAAATGCTTTCATAAGTAGTTGTGGAGCTTGCCATTTTTGAAGTGGAGGAAGAAGCTATCCATAGTGCCTCGAGGGGTAATTCCTCGAGAGATGAGCATGAATCGAGAGCGGGGTGTAGACCATCGACAAATTTTTGAACTTTAGGGATTACATTGGTTCTATCTCGTCTCTCCTTAGATTCCACAATCCTTAGTTCATTTTGTTGATATACGTATTTCTTGCTTGTTTACTAGAATTGCAAATCTCATTTGGTCATAAGTTGTCAGTGCACTTGGTAATCCTACCATATTTAGGGTTTATGATTAAAAATAATCTGACTACATTAAGTTCACACTAGGATTAACCCAAATATTTATTTTGAAACGTCCATTCACCTTCCTCTCTCAAGGGGATATCTAGGTCCTTCCAATTTGTATCAGATCAAGGTCTTTTGCTTTAGCTTCACTTCTTAGAGACTAAAGATGTCCAGTAGCGACACAATGCTCAATGCCACTTTACGATTTAGATGGGACATGTTATAACTTGTGAAAAAACCACATGCTTCGTGATTATTGGGCCCCTGTGTCCAAAGTTTGAGCTAATTTGTAGTTGTTGGCTTTTATCTCATGAAGGAATACAAATATCCATCTATTGCAAAAAGCGAAAATATTTGTCGCAAAATTTAAAGCAAAGAATGCTACTTACCATGATTTGACGTACTCTCTTCGACCCAAATTAGTTGACTTAGATTTGGCTAGATTCGAATGTATTTAGACTTGTTTTAGGGCTAGATACCTCCAAATCTAGATTCTAGATGAAAGCAAGTCAATTAATTTAAATCAGAGGGAGTACTAAGTGTTTGAGTCACTCACGGCTTCCTTGTTTGAAAAACAGGGCACACCAATTACCCCTTACTTATGTTAGATATGTATAGCTCGTCTTGTATTTGCCCTCTTCATGCCGTTGTCGTTGCCAACTATCTTATAGCAGCTGCACCTCGTGTGCTGCTCTCCTCTCGCGAGCATTTCTTCTTATCCTACTGCTCCAGGTGAGGTGCTTTGTCGACCTCGTGCTGTGCTGTGACGATCGTGATCGATGTGCCCAGTCGTCGCACTGCTCCTTGTCTAAGCTCAGGGCGTTGTTGACTTGTTGCTGCTCCCCAACTCAAGGCCAGAACTGTGCTCCTGGTCTGCTCAAGGGGGCCCTATTTTGACTCAAGGGCCTCCCAATTTCATGCCCGATCTGCTATTCGGAGTTGATTCCGTCTCTTCTAGGGGTCCGGCTTAGGGGTCCGGCTGCTTCTCCATTTGTTGCCTCAGCTCGCTCTTTTCATTTGTTGCTGCCTGCTGCGGGCACGTTATCTAGGTGCAGGTCCAGCTGCCTCCTTCTGTTGGAACGATGTTTACCAGCCCGTGAGTGTAAAGGGAAAGAGAGAGCATACAGAGGTGACACCACGTCGTCTTCTGCGAGCCTTGAGTTTGATGGCTTTATGCACACCCACATGCGTGACCACCGTGTTTGGGTGTTCTCTCTAGCAAGGTTCCCTGTCCACCGTGCCATTTGATCATGTGGCTCCTACCCCGTCAACCCCACCGGTTCTTTCTATTGATGCTTTTGAGGAGATGCTGCAATGAGTGCCAATGATCAACAGGTATCCAACTACTCAGATGCTTTTTGCCAGCTATCGTGCTAATTTGTCTGCTTATACTCAGTGGTGTGATGCAGATGCTCGTGCTGTGGCCGTGCTCACTTCCAGTGTTCTCCCTTAGTTTTCCTATGTACCGGCCTTCTGGTGATTCTATTTATCTGTATGCGGTTTGTCAAGAGCATGCACTTCAGCAGGATGAATCCACCATTGATGAGTTTTGCACGAAGTGTTCTTCTATCTAGTGTCTACTTTACTTTCTCTGCAATGTTGTCTATCGTGCTTGCCCGTGCTTTCATACTTGGAGTTTTAGCGCATTCATGAATTCTTGCCTTGGCTTTGTCTAGAGTATGAGGCTCGTCAGGCTAACCTGTTTGCTCGGGACCGTATTTCCCTCTCGGAGGTGCTTGCCGAGCTTCGTGCTAAAGAGACTCGCCTCCGTGGTGCTGGTTTGCTTGTGGTTCCCTCTGCGCTCGGTGATCGAGCTCCTGCTATGCCGACTGCTACATCAACGCCTTCTCATTATAGTGCTTCGCCACTGCTGCCCATTCCTGGTGGTGAGGGTCACCTTCTTCTGGTGTTGCGTCGTTTTTGTTTTTTTGCCTACTATCGGAATCCTGGCCACCCTGAGTATGACTATTTCAAGAAGTAGCATGAGATACGCCATAAGGAGGGTGCTTGTTCTTATGGGTCACATTCTCCTTCCTTGCCATTCTCTACCATGTCCTTTTCTCAGCAGGACATTGTGTAGGTGAAGGGTCTGCTAGATCCTTCTAGCTCTTCTTCAACGGGAAATGCATGCTCTATGACTGGTGCTTATAGCGCTAAGCGACCACCTTCTACAAAGTTAGGTATATCCTTGTGGGTCCTAGATTCCGGAGTTTCCTTTCATATATCATATGATTCTTCTTCACGATCCTCTCTTCGTCCACTGGACTCTCTTGTTAATGTTCTCACTTCTGATGGCGATTCGCTTCTCGTTGCTAGTCGAGGCACTCTTTCCACTCTTTTTCGGTTCCTGGTGTTTCTTATGTTCCGTGTCTTACCATGCAATTGTTTTCTACTGACCAACTTACTAATTCTGGTTGTCGCTGATTCTTGCTCTATCCAGGATCATCGTGTAGGTTCTGGTTGGGGCTGGCCCTCGGCACCATGACTCTTAGGGTCTTTGGGAGCTCGAGTGGATTTGTGTTCCCTCTTCTACCACCACACCCACCAGCTATCGTGCTCTCGTTGCTTCTTCTCACGCCTCTTTTCAACAGTGATATCATCGACTCGGTCATCTATGTGGTTCTCGTTTGCCATCCTTAGTTCGCTAAGGTCTTCTAGGGCCTGTCTCGAGTGATGTCTCTTTACCTTGTTAGGGTTGTAGCCTTGGCAAGTAAACTCAGTTACCCTGTCCTACCAGTGAGTTAGTGTCCCAACGTCGTTTTGACTTTGTTTATTCTGATGTACGGGGTCCAGCTCCTTTCACTTTGAAAGGAGGTCATCGCTACTATGTTATTTTTATTGATGACTTTTCTTGCTTCACTTGGATTTATTTCTGATTTATCACACTCAAGTTTTCTCTATATACAAGCGTTTTATGTCATGGTTCACACCCAATTTTTCATGCCTATTCGTGTGTTTCGTGCTAACTCTATCTATGAGTATGTATCCTAGATGCTGTGTGGTTTCCTCGCTAAGCAGGGAACTCTTGCTCAATGGGCGAGTGATCTTTCGGATCACCATTCACTCTCTGCTTACAATGTGTTTCTTGGTGGTTCTCTCATTCCCTGGAAGACAAAGAAAGATATTGTGGTTTCCCATTCGAGTGCATAGGTTGAGTTTCTAGCAATATATGTTTTGACGACATATGTGACTTGGTTACGCTGGTTCCTAGAGGATTTTGGTGTTTCTGTTACTACACCGAGTACCCTCTTATTAGAGAGTACATGTGCTACGAGCATTGCACGTGATCCAATGAAGCATGAGCTCACCAAGCACATAGGCATTGATGCCTCCTTTGTGCGCATAGTTGTGTAGGATCAGGTGCTCGCTCTTTCCTATGTGCCTTCCGAGTTACAGATAGCGGATTTCTTCATGAAGGCCCAAACTCGAGCACAACATGGATTCTTTGTCTCCAAACTTAGTGTTGTTGACCCAGCATGAGTTGGGGGAGGGGGAGTGTGTTTGTTAGAGATGTATAACTCATATTGTATTTGCCCATTTTATAAGGACCTCTTTGCATATTGTCTGTACATGTAATTGGCCTTTGGCCCCATAGTCAATCCAAGTTGCTCATTTCCCTCAATTTTTTTGCTCATTTCCCAATTCCTAACAACTTGGACACTAGAACACTCTTAGTGTGATCTGAAACATTAGAATAAGTTGTATCTTCAGCACTACTTGTGTGTACTAACTCCGAGATTATTGTTCATGTCGGAAGGAAACAGGAAACGTATGCACCAAACGTATAAAGATGACACTTCACAACTCGCAACCAAGCTGAGACAATGTATGTAGCATCCCAAATCTTTAATCAAGATTATCAAGATCCAAATCACCCAATTTAGGGTTAACAAAAACTTTTTATCGTTAAGATAATTATGAGTGCATGTGTGTTTGCATTAATATAGAATTGTTTGAAATTGCCATGATTGTTTGTTCTAATGGTTGTAAAATAATTCAAAGGTGAATGCCACATCATCTAGATCATTCCCAAACACAATCCAAAGAAAAACAAATCAAATAAGATTAATATATGGAAATGGTCATTTGTGCCATTTTAATCCACTAGGCCACTTTAGGTGTTCCTAGAAGTCAATTCTTAACAGAGATAATTCTAATTCTTTGCACCCCTTGCTAGTACAAGTAATGATCTACCAAGGCCCACTTTGAAATCTTACAAAAACATTTAAACACTAAATTTAAATGGTGTTTGAAAATGGAACCAAGTGTATGTGTATAGATACCACTTTTTCAAAAACCACTCAAATGAGTTCAACTTGACAATCCCAGCAACCACAGATGCTCAAGCATATGACTAACACCTCCACCAAAAATCTTTTTAAAATTCAATTTTTTTCTTCATGTGGCCGTTATGTCAAACACATGGCAGGCACAGATCAAACACTACAGCAGCTTCACTATTTCTACAGTGATCATCGACCAATTTGGTCTCCATCTTAACCCCTTGTCCCCTAGCATCTACCCCAGCCCAGACAACATCCCCCTTCGCCGCTAGCAGCAGTGGCGCACCGCCCAAATATGGTCGCCGCCGGCCAAACGTGGACAATGCGCCAGAGACAACGCCACGCCAAACCAGCACACCCCTAGCTCCGCCGCACCCTACCGTGATCCCCTGTCTACCCCACGGAAGAAGCCGAGCCCTGGACCACCAAGGAGAAGCCGCGCACCGCCGCCTTTGTGCCATGCACGGACCGCTCCAGTGCGTTGTCCCCGACAGGCCAGCACACGCCGCACCTCGACCTCCACTTGCACGTGCCGCTCCGCCTTAACCCCAGCACCCTCCAGGACATTCCCATTTCCTACCGCGCGACCAGCACCTGTCGTGAACCGCGTCGAACACCGCCGCTCCCGCTCAGAGCGCCAGCCGCGCCCGACTGTTTGCCACCGCCCCTAGCCATGTCATTACGCCGTAGCTGACCACCAGGAGGCAGAGCATCGTCCGCCTACCTCGCCCATGCCTTTAACACCCTGTACTAGCATCACCATCGCACCCCACGGTCCCCTCGTTGGGCTATATAAGGATCCCTCCCCAACACCATTTCTCCACACTCCAACACTCCCCTCTCTCTCAGAACCACCCTACACCATCCCCGGAGCCACTCGAGCCACCGTTTGCCGGAATTGTGCTAGAGTTTGCCACAGTAGAGGAGAAAGGGGGCAGTCGATTTCGACCACCATAGGAGCCACCGCGACCACGCCTGAGTCCGCCGTCGTCCACACGTTCGATCGCCCCCATCGCCATGTTAGCTGGAGCCCTGGTAAGCCCCCAATCGACACCCACCGAGCCACTAGGGTTTAGTACATCGCCGGCGACCTGTCCGTCGTCGATGATGAACCACAGCCGTCGATCGTCGTTCTAATCGTACGGTCCACATCGCCCCATACCGCTTCGCGTTGAGTTGTGCCGCTGACATGCGGGACCCCCTTGTCAGTTGCCCTCTGCGCCACGGCGTGTCACTGGGCCGGCCCATTTAGTTTCCCGCGCTGGTCCTAGATTTCAAATTTAGGTTTTTCTATTTAGAGTTAATCTAGTTTCTATCCACTAATTTAAAAATTATTTTAGAGAGATTTACTTAACCAAAATGCATAATTCCAATTTTGTTGGAAAGATATTTAAAATATCTATCCAAGCCCATTGGATTTAAGTCAATTGGAGTTAGAGATCTCACCTAGCAAAAATAACAAGACAGATACATTTTCACATTCAAACATTTTTCAAAAATCAACCATAATAGCTTTTGAGTTGATTACAAGTCTCAAAAATCACATTTGACCATACCTATCTGAATATGTAATAATATTTAGGTTTGCATGCAGTGACTTTGGACTAGTACCAAAATAATACTATATAGGCATTTCTAGTCACTTTAAATCTTTAAAATGATAAACTTAAACTTATTGAAATATGATCAAACATTTAAATCGCATTCCCATGTATTAGAATATGTCGTGATGACATGTGTCCACATGATCCCATATTTTAATTGGAGAATATTAAATCTTAGTTAATTTCAATGAGTAGAAATTACTTTTCTCAAATAAAATAAATGAAACTAGTTCATTAAACCTTGTGATGATTGTGATGATGCTAGATCATCAAGTGTGTGCCTTAGTGTGCTAAATAGACTAGTTAAGTATTGTTTGGTGATTGTGTATCATGTATGTATTTATAGACGATAGTACCGACCAAGTCTACGAGGAGGAGGAGTTCCACCCCGAAGAAGACGAGGAGAATTTCAACCACTGCACTACTCAAAGCAAGCTAGAAGTAGCAAGTTAACACTTGCCACCATGTTAACCTAAGAAAATGCCTTAAGCATGCTTTGGTTTTACCCTTTTTATTTATACCCATCCCAAGTTTTACCTACAAGCTTTACTTTCTTTTACTTTACCAAAGTTCTTTACTTTGTTTATAGATAGCATAAAGAGTATAAAACTTGACCTATATAGTTAGACTTAGATGTCATTCTATGGCATGAGATTGATATTAGCATCCCTAATCAGTGAACACTCTTAACCTTAGTTAATAGTGCCAAACATAAAACTTGATAACTTTAGATGGGAATACTTGGTGAAAATGATTATAAAAACCTTGGAATGATGAGTCATTCTATTGAGATGTTTTGACATGTGTTGAGAAACACAAATGGTTTATGATGATGAAAATGTTGAGGCATGAGCCTTAGCCCTTTATAAAAAAACTGATAGTTGGGTTCGGATGTGATACCATTCCAAATTTACCGTACAATCACAATACCTGAATTGGGTAAGGCTTAGCCGGAAGTTTATATGCATTAGTATGGGTTCCCTCGCGGGAGAGGTTTGAGCTGAGGATACCTCTCAATGTTGTCCACCTATGCACTGCCCAGGATGGCAGATGGCCATGGCTGGGAGGCCAAGCTCATAGGAGAGGTGCTTGTACTAGGGTGTGTAATTGAAAGGTTATGATTGATTATACGCATACTAAGTATGATGATTCAGGGTTATCCCTGACGGCTGTATCGAATTTTGTGGTGAAAGTGTACCACCTCTGCAGAGTGTCAAACTATTAAAATAGCCGCGTCCGCGGCCATGGACAGTTGGAGGCATTTCCTATCCTATGTGTTTTTTGATGTTTGTTGACAACACATGTGTCGGACTAATCGTTTGCTAAGTGAGTCACATGTTTTAACAAAGAAAAGGGCATTCGGTTACCCTCTAGAATGTTCTCTCATGATATAGTTTTTCTAGGGCTTTTTGCTTGAGTCGTAGGAACACCGTACTATCAAGAGGGGTCCGTGTTGGAAAGTTTGGGTGGAATCATCTCTGTTTTGCAAAACCTCAAGCTTTTCCTCTGGTGGAGAGATCAGGAGGTATCTGCCCTTGCGGGTGTGACTTTCTGCTCTGTGCTGTCCGATAGTACCGGCTTTCCTAACCAGTACTACCGCTCAGCGCCCGGTAGTACCGCTTGGCGGTACCACGGGAGTTTGAGGCGCGTTGGCGATTTGCGCCTCCCCTCTGTTCTCCCCGTTACCACTGAGTGGTACCACCGCCCCTGTCCGATACCACCGCTCTGGTAAGCGGTAGTACCGCTTGGCGGTACCGCGGGAGTCTGAGGCGCATTGGCGATTTGCGCCTCCCCTTTGTTCTCCCCGGTACCACTGAGCGGTACCACCGCCCCCGTGCGGTACCACCGCTCTGCTAAGTGGTACTACCGCTCAGCGGTAGCACCGCTTTGCAGAGCCACTACCACTGCGGGGGACAGAAGCCTCGCCAGCGCCAACCCGGTACCCTGTCTGGTACCTGTCCGGTAGTACCGCTGTTTTCCGGTACTACCGCTCATATGTCCGGTACTACTGGTTGGCGACTGGCTGGAACGGGCAGATCCCTCTTGAGGGTATAAATAGAGCCTTCTTCTCCAACTAGAAGTTTGACTCTTTTATCTCTCTCCTCCATTGTTCTTGAGCTTCATTTCTACTAGATCTCCCTCCCTAGCCCTCCAATCTCCTTGATACTTTGAGGCTTGGTGAAGGAGGTCTAGGTCTAGGTTTCCACGAAAGAAAAGTTGATTCCCCCATGTTTTCCTTTATGGATCTTGTTACTCTTGGGTTCTTTGAACCCTAGACGGAAGAGGTCACTCTCGGAGCTCGGGCATTTGTTGTAAAGCTTCAGGATTGTGTTGGGAGACTCTGGTGTGTGTAGGTCTTCTCAACCAGTTTGTAAAGGTTTCGGTTGCCACCTTCAAGGTCACCTCATAGTGGATCGGGTGCTTGCCGTGAGGAGGGTGCTTGGGAGAATAGGGTGAGGCCTTCTGTGGCGCTGGTGGTCTTAGTACCACCCACCCCTCCAACAGAGACGTACTTTCCCTCAAAAATAAGGAACTTCAGGAAAACACCTCCGTGTCTACTCTCGGTTATTTCTATCCTCTACTCTTTACTTGTTGTTACTTTCTTGCTTGCTTCCTTTGAGTTCTCTCACCTAGTGCACATCTAGAGAACTTACTTTGTGTTTAGCCCTAACTTGAAAAGTAGTTAAAATTTGAGAAGCTCCTATTCACCCCCCCTCTAGTCGCCTATACCGATCTTTCAATTGGTATCAGAGCAAGGTGCTCTTGTTGGCTTAACCGCCTAAGAGAAGTATGGGCGATTCGAAGGGAAGTGAAACCACCTCTGAAGTAACACCCATCTCTAAGAGTGAGCTATCCGCATCCATGGATACGCTTCACCAAGAAATGAAAGACTTGCTTGAATTATATCTTGGTAAAAAGGAAGTGGTTGTTGCCAATACCATTGATGACCCATCAAGTGGCTCAAAGCCGGTGGAAGATCCTCTCAAGGACTCTTCCAACGGCGATGAGGGCAATAAGGCAAAAGGCAACCCCATGGGAAACGTGCCACCACCCCTTAGTTATAATCATGCCCCTCTTCCTATGCCACATATCAATCATCGTGGCCTGCCACCTAAGCTTGATGTATCTAATTTCGCCAATTGGCAATATATCATGCGCTCTCACTTCAAAAGTTCTAGTGTGCACCTTTGGAAGGTTGTGGAGTTCGGTTTCTATCTATGCGACCCCTACAACATGACTCCTACCGAGGAAATCAACAATCAACTCAATGCCATGGCAATGGCAATTCTCCAAGATGCCTTGACTCATGAGCAAATGACTCACATTCGGTCTTATGACACCGCCAAGGAAGCTTGGAGTGCTCTTCAACGTGTCTATCTCGGTAATCAAAGCATTCAAAACTCCAAGTTTGCAGAAATGCACTATGAAGCTGATGCCTTTGTTGGGAAGGAGGGTGAGACTCCCGAGGATCTCTATCGAAGGGTTACGGCTCTTTCAATTAGGATGATCGATCATGGTAGTAGGGATGTAGATGACAAGTGGATCAAGCGCAAGTTCATGCAAGCCATCTTTCCCTTCCAACGGGAGTTGGCCAACAACATTCGCTCAAGACCGGAGTTCTATGCCATGTCATCACATGAAGTGTTAAATGATTTTGTGGCTCTTGGAATCATGAATAAGACGGCCGATGATGCTCATGCTTGTGCTCGGTGATTGGACTCTCCCACTCTTGCTTTGAAGGCCAAGGTTCATGTCTATGAAGAGAATGTTGACTCCTTGGGGAAGATTGAAGGTGACGACGAAGATATCAAGTTTGCTCTCCATCAGTGGCGGAGGAGCCCATAGGCCGGACTATGGCGATCACCCGACCTAAGTCACGTCTCGTATACCTAGTAGTATGCAATATCCTGCAATGGGTCAATCGGTACAACGCTAAGTAATCTGGGCTTAGGATTAAATAATTAGAGATATCGACGCGTTAAGAAAGTCTTGGGCCTGCGTGCGTGCTATTTTTCTTGGGCTTACCGCTTAAACTAGACCAATTACCATGCCTGCTAATTTTTTTGGGCTTAGCGCTTAAACTAAACCAAGTACCACGTACACATACTTGTACCAATTGATCGATCGAAAACCTGAAAAGAAGACGCGGTGGCTGCGACAACCGACGAGACGACTAGGGCACCAGGTCGACGCTGAGCGAAACTTGCAGGGAGATCGACGGGCAAGAGCTTGCCAAGATATTCCAGCCATCTGGCGAACGACGCACCCGGCGTGAACTATTTTGTTGATGGAAACGAGAGATGGCACCCACTAAGCATAGGCCAAATCTCAAAATTAAAGGTATTGTACTACTGTTATTAGAAAACTACTATTAGAAAAATTAGATCTGAAGCAGTATTGAATAATTCCGAGTGTACGACTATGATATTTGGTACTTTTAATTTTCATTCATACAATTTCGCCACACCAAAAGTTTAGTCCGTCCTCCACCAGTGCTCTCCATGAGCAATTAGCTCTCTTCTCTAGAAGGTTTTGGAAGAACCAAGGAAGGGGCAATGTGTCAAAGGCTACCACAACTACCTCAAGACCCAAATTGAGGACATGTTACAATTGTGGAGAAACCAACCATTTCATTGCCGAATGCCCATATGAGAAGAGAGAAGACCATGGTGGAAGACTTATATTAAAATCTAAGTTCAAGCCAACTCCCAACAAGAACTTCGTCAAGAAGGTCCAAAACAAGAATTTTGGGAACAAGAACTTCCCCAACAAGAAGGAACCTCAAAAATACGTGTTGGTGGCCCGTGAAGAATATGAATAGAACGATATCAACCATTGCTACAATTGCCACCATATCAACCTCTTCACCGACGTCCCTCTTCGATTCTCCCAATGAGAACAAGCGGGCATCCAAGTCTACGTGTCTCATGGCTACTACTACTACATCAACGTCTTCACCACTCTTTGACTCTCCCAATGAGGATAAGCTCGTCACCAAGGCCACATGTCTTACGGCTAAGGCCTCCATGGTAACCACCCCATCCACTATCCTCCCTATTATTGATGCATCTACACTTGATGATGAGATGAGTCTTAAGATTAAGAAGGAGATAGTGGAGTCCACTAGTTGCTTGAACTATCTAGAGGGTGAAGCTAAAATATGTGTTAAGTCTTTGATGAGTCAATTAGGTGAAGCCCGTGACATCATTGACGAGAGGGATGACTCCATCTCGGAAATGTTTGGCCATGCTCGGGAGGCCGCCATGGAGATTGCCGCTTTAAACGATGCTCTTGAGGAAGAGCAAAAGAAAAGAGTTGCTCTTGAGGAAACCTATGTTGCCCATGAAGAATCTTTTAACTTGAATATCTCTAAACTTGTTAAAGAACGTGATCATGCTATTGCCCTAACTAATGTGCTTAAAAAGGAAAAAACTTGAGTTTGGGGTTAGTCATGATAGACTAAAAGAAGGAATGGAGAGACTCAAGAAGGACCATGAGGCCTTGTTGAGCAAATTCTCTACCCTTTCAAAGTCACATGAGCAACTTCAAACTCAAGTAACAAAAAAATGCTTCAACCTTGTCATTTAGTAGTGTTTCATGTTCTACTAACTCTTGTTGTGAGCATGGAGATCTTTTCAAGGAGAACAAGAAGTTGAAAGCTACCATTGAGAAAGGCCTTATCTCATGCATACAAGGAGAGAAAAGCCTCAGTGACCTTTTGAGCAATCAAAGGGACAATGTGGCTAAAGAAGGACTTGGATTTGCTTCTAAGTCAAAGAAGAAGAACAAGAGCAAGAAGAAGAAGAAGACTTTGTCCACTCCCCCTTCCAAAATGATTACTTTTATGAAGGAGGGGGAGATGGCAAAAGAGGAGCCAAGTATCCGCAAGGGGGGTGTTTAACCCTCTCACAATGACTTTGCGTTAAAATATAATCCTTCCTATGTTCTTATGAAATCCTATGATGGTCATGTCTATGCTAAATATGTAGGCACCACTTATGGTGATGATTATCATTGGGCCATTTGGGTTCCTAAGATTCTTGTGACTAACAAAAGAGGACCCATTCAACGATGGGTACCTAAAACCAAGAATTAATATCTTGTAGGGATATGCTTCCGGTGGAAGAAAATGGGTGGTTGATAGTGGTGCCACGAGTCATATGACCAGAAGCAATGAGATGCTTGATGAGACAAGACCTAATACTTCCAATATGTGTGTCACTTATGGAGATGGATCAACATCTAAGGTATTGGGTTTGGGTAAGGTAGTGGTCACTCCGGATACATCCATTGTGGACATTATGCTTGTCAAGACCCTCTCATACAATTTACTTTACGTACATCAACTCACACTTATGGGCTTTAATGTCTACTTTACCCCGAAGGTTGTGGTTCTCATGTGCAGCAAGACTCTCTCTATAGCCTTTGTTCGGTATGCCGAGAACGGTTTATATGTGGTAGATTTTGATAAGAAACCCACACCGTCCGTGACATGCCTAATGGCTAAAGGTGATGTGGGATGGCTTTGGCATCCCCGTCTTGCCCACGTCAACATGAGGTCTTTGCAAAGTCTCCACACGGGAGGCCACATCCTTGGTTTAAAAGATAACGTGCGTTTTGTCAAAGATCGTGTGTGTAGGGCATGCATCGAAGGAAAGCTCCATGAGTCGGCTCACCCACCAACTACAACCATTTACTCCGATGGGATCTTGGAACTCCTTCATATGGACCTCTTTGGTCCCCCTTCTTTTGATAGTCTTGGGGGGAAGAAGTATTGTTTGGTTATTGTTGATGACTACTCAAGATACACATGGGTATATTTCTTCAAGAAGAAGAGTGAGACTCAACAAACTGTCATCAATTTTGCAAATGAAGTGCAACGTCAACATAATAAGAAGATCTTGGCCATTAGAAGTGACAATGGGACCGAGTTCAAGAACTACACCCTCAATGAGTTTCTTGGTGATGAGGGGATCAAGCATCAATATTCCGCTCCTTATACCCCTCAACAAAATGGTGTGGCGGAAAGGAAGAACCGGACTCTCATGGATATGGCAAGGACCATGATTGCGGAGTTCAAGTCTCATAATTTTTGGGCCGAAGCTATCTCTACCGCTTGTCATATTGCCAACCGGGTTTATCTTTGCAAATATTTGGATATGACTCAATATGAGATTCTCACCGGCAAGAAGCCAAGCATTCACTATCTTTGGGTGTTTGGGTGCAAGTGCTGCATTCTCAAGAAAGGTAACCGGCTATCTAAGTTCGAGTCTCGCACTATTGAAGGTATCTTTGTTGGCTATGCACCGGACTCTCATGCCTATAGGGTCTATAACAAGTCCACCGGACAAGTTATAGTATCCTCTAACGTGAAGTTCGATGAGCATAATGGCTCCCAAGTGGGGCAAATAGATCTTGGTGATGTAGGTGATGAAATTCCTACTCAAGCCATAAGAAGAATGGGTGTGGGATTTTTCCGCCCCATTAAGGAACCCCTTGTGGTGGAAGGAGAAGGACAATGCTCTAATCAAGTGGAGCCCTCACCTACTCAAGATCTACATCAACCCCATAGTCATCAAGATGTCATTGTTGAAAGATAGCACGTGATCAAGGTCAAGATCAAGCCAATGATGGGTGTCCTTCACCCCTTATTGATCAAGGTCAAGCTCATGAAGGTGATCAAGGTCAAAATGTCGAGCAAGCTCAAAGAGAGGAGCAAGCTCCTCTTCAAGGTCAAGACAAGGATCAAAATAGTGGTGATGACCAAGTAGCTTCTCAAGAATCCGTTGAAGAAGCTCATGCTCGTCATGAAGCAAGAAGGATCGCCAAGCTCCTCCGTGAAGGAATTACTCTTGAAAATGTCGTTGAGGTAACCTTGAAAGGGGCATTTCTACCCGTAACCAAGTGGCTAACTTTGTTGGCCACAATATTTTTATCTCTTGTGTAGAGCCCCAAAAGGTGTATGAAGCGCTCGAAGACCCGGATTAGCTTGAGGCCATGCATGAAGAACTTCACAACTTCGAGCGCAACAATGTGTGGTCATTGGTGGAAAGACCCAAGGAGTGTCGTAATGTCATCGGGACCAAGTGGATCTTTAAGAACAAGCAAGATGCAAATGGGATGGTCATTCGCAACAAGGCAAGATTGGTGGCTCAAGGCTTCTCTCAAGTCAAGGGTGTCGACTACGGTGAAACTTTCGCCCCCGTTGCCTGTCTTGAATCCATTCGTATCTTGCTTGCATATGCATCTCATCATAACTTTAAGTTACAACAAATGGATGTTAAGAGTGCATTTCTTAATGGTCCCTTAAATGAGTTGGTGTATGTCAAGCAACCTCCGGGTTTTGAGGATCCCAAGTTTCCGAACCACGTCTACAAACTTGATAAGGCACTCTATGGGCTTAAGCAAGCTCCCCGTGCATGGTATGAGCACCTTAGAAAGTTTTTGGTAGACCGTGGTTTCGAAGTTGGGCTAATCGACCCCACTCTTTTTACTAAGAGAGTTGGAGGAAACTTGTTCATATGCCAAATTTATGTTGATGATATTATATTTGGGTCTCCTAACAAAGCCTTCGATGATGTCTTTGCTAAGCTAATGACCGATGAGTTCGAAATGTCTATGATGGGTGAATTGCAATTCTTCCTTGGATTTGAAGTGAAACAATTGATTGGAGGTATCTTCATTAATCAAGCCATGTACATTCAAGATATGCTCAAGAGGTTCGAGTTGACGGACTTAAATGGAGCCAAGACTCCCATGCCTCTCAAGTGTGATCTTACTCTTGATATAAAGGGTAAAGATGTGGATCAAAAGGTATATCGATCTATGATTGGTTCTTTGCTTTATCTTTGTGCATCTAGACTGGATATCATGTTAAGTGTGGGTATTTGTGCACGGTTTCAAGCCGCCCCAAAAGAAAGCCACCTTGTGGCGGTCAAGCGAATCTTTAGATTTTTAGTTGATACCCCAAACTTTTGCTTATGATACCCTAAGGTCTCAAGCTTTGTTCTTCATGGTTTCACGGATTCGGATTGGGCGGGAAACAAAGTTGGAAGGAAATCAACCTCTGGGGCTTGCCAATTCCTTGGTAGGTCCTTGGTGTGTTGGTCATCAAAGAAACAAAAATGTGTCTCCTTGTCCTTCGCCGAAGCCGAGTATATTGCGGCCGCTAGTTGTTGTGCTCAACTCTTGTGGATGAGGCAAACTTTAAAGGATTATGGTGTCACATGTGACAAAGTGCCTCTTCTTTGTGATAATGAAAGTGCCATCAAGATCGCCCACAACCCGGTGCAACACACAAGAACGAAGCACATTGATATTCGTCACTACTTCATCTGGGAGCATGTGAACAATGGTGATATTGATCTCTCATATGTGAGCACCGAGAAGAATCTAGCGGATTTATTCACCAAGCCCCTTGATGAGAAGAGATTCCGAGAGTTAAGGCATGAGCTAAATATCATTGATTCGAGTAATGTGGCTTGATATCATGAACCCATACCCATGCTTCATATGTTATTCCATCTTGATGTAGGCATGGACATAGGGGGAGTGCGGTCCTAACTTATTGGGCCATCCCTCCCCCCATTATGCCCAAAGTGACCCAAATCATTCTCTTAATATCATTATGTGATATGTGAGCTTCAATGATGAGTTTTGGTAATGGACCCAAGATACATCTTCGTGGTGCCAAGACGAATATACTCATACATGGTGGCCTAGGCAGGCCACCACCCTCTCCTTGGAGAGGTCGTGCTTTCCTCTTGGTTGTCTTCCGATTGTCTTTCTTGTTTTTGGTGACTTGCACTCCCATTTGGTTCTTGTGAGTTTTCCTCTCTTTTAGAGTGCATTAGTCCCCTTATCTGTTTGGTATCTCAACCCAAGCCCCTTCCTCTTTCTCCTCAAACCCCTTCCTTCTGCACAAGAACCTTCCACATAAATCTGTTTTTTCTCTGGTGGAACCGGTACTACCGGACGTACCGCGGTACTACCGGACCGAACTCGTTCCCAGGGTGATTCCTGGAAACTGGTTCTGGTGCGGTACTACCAGGTCGCCTAGCGCCGGTACTATCGGACGTACCGCGGTACTACCGGACCGAACTTGTTCCTAGGGTGATTCCTGGACACTGGTTCTGGTGCGGTACTACCGGGTCGCCTAGCGGTAGTACCGGTCACCGGTACTACCGGTCGGGGGTTAGTTATAGGGTGGATCGGGGGGGTGAGGCACCTCCTGTGCCTCATTTTCCCCAACTCCCCTTACTTGCTCTCGCCGCTGCCGCTAGGGAAAAGAGCCCCGGAGTCCGCCGCCGCCGCCTCCTCCACCGGATCCTCACCGGATCCGGTATCCTTGCGGGCTCCTCCTCCCTCTCCTCCTCCATGGATAGCGGTACAAACTCCCCCCTCCCCATCCTCTCTTGCTTCTCCCTATGAGTCTAGATCCTCTCGATTCATGGCTAGAAGTTTGCATCTAGGGGTTTGTACTGCGTTTTTCCTGCCATCTCCACTCGCTCCATGTCGGAATCGCGTTTTGGGGACTAGGTGCCTTAGATTCTTCGTCCGCTTGTACCAGATTCGTGCGGGATCCCGACCTCTCCGGTACTACCGCTCGTGTGCGGTACTACCGCTTTGCGGTTCCGGTACTACCGCTCTCGTGCGGTACTACCGCCCGCCGAGTCCGGTACTACCGGACCTGGCAGACAGCACCTACTTCCCAAACCATGGCTTCTATGTGGTTCCTTTTTCCGGGTTCTTGTGCCCTTATCTCCCTACTATCCTTCCTTTTTTGCTTTCATAGGTGCAGGTGGTTCTAGGGGTGGTAGGAAGCGCTCCAAGTCTCGCCATGAGATTGAGGAGGAAGGGTTAGAGTCCGAGCAGGAGGTCTTGCCTCAGCCTAGTGCTCGCATGAAGTTGAGGACTCGGGGTGGTCATGGCGGTGGTTCCAAGCGGTCTTCTGGTCGTGGGGGGCCTCCCCCTCCTCCGCCTCCTCATCTTCCGGTCGAACCAAGATTTAGAGTTCTAGGCCATTAGGGCCCCAGCTGTTGTGTGATGTGTCTGATGCTGACTTTGCTGCCATGCGGTCTGAGAATCCTTATGGTATGAACCGTGGCCGTGACAGGGAGGAGAGATTATTCTACACTGAGTTTCAAGAGCGTGTGTACAACGAGGTAATCATGAACAATGACAAGATTGTGCTGCCACAGAAATGGATTGACATGGCTCATCTGAACAAGCATCTTGATTACTTTGGGGAAGCAAAGGAAATTTGCACCAATGTCGGTTTGCTTCCCATTATGCAGTTCCAGCAGGATTATGATATGTCCATCATTGCTCAGTTCTTTGCCACTGTCCACTTCAAGAAGAATCAGACTAGGACCTTCATTTGGATGACTCAAGGTAGTGTGAAGCAGGCCACTTTGGCGGAGTTTGGTGCCATTCTTGGCTATGAGGATCGTGGTTTTGACATTCCGTGCGTTTTCGGTGTCACAATAATGAGCACCCCATGAAGAAGGACGTCCTTGCTCCTATCTATATTTGTGGATGCGGTGTTGCTAGCAAGATCAAGGACCTCCTCCCCGCGTATGACATTGTGTACCGCATTCTTTGTGAGGCTGTTGCTCCTCGTGCAGGCAGCCAAGATGAGATTCATGGTTTCTTGGTGGATATCTTGTTCCATGTCCACTCCAACCGTGACTCCGGTGTTCCCCTTGATGTTATGGACTGCATTTGGAATAAGATGGTTGTTGCTACTTGCACTAGGCGGGTGCCTCCTTTTGCCCCGTACATCATGGCTCTTATCATCTCCAAGAGGGAGCGTATTTCTCGGAACCTCCCTTCTCTCCGCCTTGTCAAGCACCGGAGCAAGGCCTTGTTGATCAACAAGCACGCCAATCCCACCAACGCAACCGGTCAAGAAGTGGATGCAGAAGGCAATGTGGTTGAAGGTGACACGGGTCATGAAGATAGTGGCCGTGACGCAGACTTTGTTGTATCTCGTCGTGAGCATGTGCAGCCCTCATGGGCAAAGAGGATGGAAGCCAAGATCAAGAAGGTGTTTTTCTTCCAAGTGGACAACCAAAAGCGCATGTATGAGGCCCATGTCTATGCCAAGAAAGTTGCTGCTCGTCAGAAGGAATTGATGGAAGCTCAACAGTTGACTGTCTCCGATGGCTCCGAGAACAACATCACTCCAGAATAGCAATGGATCTCCATGCATATCAATTGGGAGTTTGATGATACCTCTTCCTCCTTCCGTGCTCCTCCCCCCATGGTGATGATGAGGAGTGATCTTCGGGGCGCTAGTCTTGCTCTACTCCCTTTTTGGCGTCTTGATGCCAAAGGGGGAGAAGGGCCGTAGGGTACGGGGGATTTGCATGGGAGGTCACAAGCTCGTTCTTTCTTTGATATTTGGTCTCTTGTGAACCTTTTATTACCGCTTATTATTTGTGAACTATGTGTGCTACCTATTTGTGTTGTAAGTCAAGACTATGTGGCTTTCTTATGGATCTATCGTATGTGATGTATGGTATTATTATATGGATCCATCTCGTGTGTGAATGCCATTTATTGTCTTATGACCCTAGTGTTATTCTCACATTGTGCAAATGTATGAACTCCTCGTCTATCTCTTTGCCTTTGCTCTTATTGTTGGCTTGTAAAATAGAGGGGGAGACCGGCTCTATTTTTCAAACCAAGTGCTCATCATAATATCTTTCATGCAAATGTGTGTTGTAATCAAACACCAAAAAGGGGGAGATTGAAAGGGCATTTCCTATCCTATGTGTTTTTTGATGTTTGTTGACAACACATGTGTTGGACTAATCGTTTGCTAAGTGAGTCACAGGTTTTAACAAAGAAAAGGGCATTCGGTTACCCTCTAAAATGTTCTCTCAGGATATAGTTTTTCTAGGGCTTTTTGCTTGAGTCGTAGGAACACCGTACTATCAAGAGGGGGTCCATGTTGGAAAGTTTTGGGTGGAATCATCTCTGTTTTGCAAAACCTCAAGCTTTTCCTCTAGTGGAGATATCAGGAGGTATATGCCCTTGCGGCTGTGGCTTTCTGCACTGTGTTGTCCGGTAGTACCGGTTTTCCTAACCGGTACTACCGCTCAGCGCCCGGTAGTACCGCTTGGCGGTACCGCGGGAGTCTGAGGCGCGTTGGCGATTTGTGCCTCCCCTCTGTTCTCCCCAGTACCACTGAGCGGTACCACCACCCCCATCCAGTACCACCGCTCTGGTAAGCAGTAGTACCGCTTGGCGGTACCACCGCCCCCATCCGGTACCACCGCTCTGGTAAGCGGTAGTACCGTTTTGCAGTACCGCGGGAGTCTGAGGCGCGTTGGCGATTTGCGCCTCCCCTCTGTTCTCCCCGGTACCACTGATTGGTACCACCGCCCCCGTGCGGTAGCACCGCTTCGCAGAGCCACTACCACCACGGGGGATAGAAGCCTTGCCAGTTCCAACCCGGTACCCTGTCTGGTACCTGTCCGGTAGTACCGCTATTTTCTGGTACTACCGCTCATATGTCCAGTACTACCAGTTGGCGACTGGCTGCAACGGGCAGATCCCTCTTGAGGGTATAAATAGATCCTTCTTGTCCAACAAGAAGTTTGACTCTTTTATCTCTCTCCTCTATTGTTCTTGAGCTTCATTTCTACTAGATCTCCCTCCCTAGCCCTCCAATCTCCTTGATACTTTGAGGCTTGGTGAAGGAGGTCTAGATCTAGGTTTCCACCAAAGCAAAGTTGATTCCCTCGTTTATTCCTTTGTGGATCTTGTTACTCTTCAGTTCTTTGAACCCTAGACGGAAGAGGTCGAGCTCGGAGCTCGGGCATTTGTTGTAAAGCTTCGGGATTGTGTTGGGAGACTCCGGTGTGTGGAGGTCTTCTCAACCAGTTTGTAAAGGTTTCGGTTGCCACCTTCAAGGTCACCGCATAGTGGATCGGGTGCTTGCCGTGAGGCGGGTGCTTGGGAGAATAGGGTGAGGCCTTCTGTGGCGTTGGTGGTCTTAGTACCACCACCCCTCCAATGGAGACGTACTTCCCCTCAAAAGGAAGGAACTTCGGGAAAACATCTCCGTGTCTACTCTTGGTTACTTCTATCCTCTACACTTTACTTGTTGTTACTTGCTTGCTTGCTTCCTTTGAGTTCTCTCACCTAGTGCATATCTAGAGAACTTACTTTGTGTTTAGCCTTAACTTGAAAAGTAGTTAAAATTTGAGTAGCTCCTATTCACCCCCCTCTAGTCGCCTATACCGATCTTTCACTAGGGTGTGTAATTGAAAGGTTATGATTGATTATCCGCATACTAAGTATGATGATTCAGGGTTATCCCTGACAGATGTATCGAATTTTGTGGTGAAAGTGTACCACCTCTGCAGAGTGTCAAACTATTCGAATAGCCGCGTCCGCGGTCATGGACAGTTGGAGTGGCCATACTGTTCCATCGTTAGATGTTTTCAAAATGACTTATGAAATGAATGGTGACTTTGACTTGACCACAACAGGGTTGGGACTATGAAAACTAAGTTCCCACTTAGGTTATTTTAGAACTTCATTTTATCTTTCTTTGTTTTTGAATTCATCTTAGGTTTCAAACTTAACTTTGTAAATAAACTTAGAACTTAGGATTCCTACTAGAACTACCTTACTTGTTAATGATAGTTTGCGAGTACTTAAAGAGTACTCATGGATTTGTCCCTGGCTATTACCGTGGCCAGACTATGAAGAGGACTATCAGGAGGAAGGACAACAGGAAGGCTACGACAACTAGGACTATCTCCCATCGTCAGCATTGCCTGTGACACTGAAGATGGACCCCACCGCTATGCTAATTATTCTGCTACTGGTTGTATTAAGACTGGATCATGAGATCCTTTATTTGTGTAAGACCTTATTATGGTTTGTAATGGATTATGTACTGTGATATCCAATCTGTTATGTCTCGCAAAAATGGTAATCCTGGGATTGCGATGTATGACATAACAGGCATCTGGAATTAAAAATCCGGGTGTTGACAATGTATCTCCTTTTGAGAGAATCTGTCAACCATATAGAGTGTATGTACTATGGGGAGAGATTCTCAGAACAACAATAGCAAATCAACATACAATGACACCAATCCTTGTACGTGAAAAACCCTCAACTTGAGGGAAAACTATAGACCGAAACCACTCAAATCTTCCTCCAACATTATTCGAGTATTATCAAGTGTGGGATATAGAAATTTCTTTTCTAGAGATTACTAGAGGATTTTATACATGAAGAGACCACAAACCTTAGATGGAACAACAAGATTTGGGGCACAAAAACTAGAGATTGGATTATTTTTAACAAATATGGTGAAACCATAGCTTGAAGGAGATAATGTAGCGAATTAGGATTTTACAACCTTGTGGGGAACACCCGATGCTTGATCTGAAGCTCTCCCTTCAACTTCCTCTTCTTCCGTTCTCTCTTGGTTTTCTTTTTCTTCTCCAATGGAGGCTAAGAAGGGATTTTCGTCACTCCACCTAGTGGTGACTGGATGAGAGGCTTAACATCCCACATCTCTCATGTGAAAAGTCCAATATGACCGAGGGTCATAATCCTAATGGATATGGTGCTCTTACACATCTTTGGGCCACCTAAAAGGTTTCAAATGGCCATATCCTCACAACCCGCATGATAAGGATACCCAACATTCTTAAGATGGATCATGAGATTTGGACCAAACTGAAAGACAAATAAGGTTGTTAAATCTCAATGAGGACAATCTTCTGTCGTTGGAGTCAGTTTAGGAGTTCCCCATATCGTCTTCATATTATAAAGAGATCCCAATTGCATCCCACCTTAGATTGATTTGTCATCACAGGGTCATTGATGACCTAAGTTGCATGTTACAAATACAAATCTTGTCTTTGATAAGTTAAATCGAAATAGTGGAATTGCTTCTAGCTTTGTATCATTTCTTGAATTTAAACACCTCTAGATCCTAAAATATCATACCTTCTTGTGTTGTAGTCCTCGCATATCATCTCAAAACTCTTTGATAATTGTTTGGTATAGATACATATGATACACCATGTTTCCATTATCCAAATGCTTCTATTTCCTCAGTTATTGTAACTTCCATGAATAAAAATAAAGGACTTACATGTTGAGTCACATAGTGGTACGGTGAGGACATATTTGCCATGACAAAGTTTCTTGGAATTGTGTCAAATATTTGCACGAGTATGGTCTCTAGTTGTACCTATAATTAAGAGAAGGTTAGCTATTTGAGTCGAACACATGCAATGTGGACCTAGTATATAAACTCACAGCGGGGTAGCCACACACAAGAACCTGTAGGCTAGACTCGAGATCACGAAAGGGATGGCCCGCACATCAGTGCCAGGAATGCCTGAATCGGCTCTGGCTCTTGTGCAGATTTTATTTGCAAAATGGTGCAATAGTTGAGATGGTGTCTATTGGGCTCGACGAACTTTGTCATCAATGTACTATATCGATTCAGTATATGGAGAGGAGCTCCCGAGGAGAAACCGAGTTCGTCAAACTATATTTACAAATTTCGGTGTCGTTCTGTGATTGCGTATCCTCGTAGATTAAGCGTCGTGCCTCGGTTTTTGTAATACTAAAGTGAGTTTTTGTCCTCGTTGAGCTTAGTGGTTACTACTACCTCCGTCCCAAGGCTTAAGGCATATAACTTTTTTCAAAAGTCAAACTATCTAAATTATCAGTACACTGAACATGTGAATTAATGAGATATTAGGGGCCGTGGTGCTGTTTCTCATAGAAAAAGATTTATTTCCTTTCTAATAATGAACTATTCATATTCCAAAAGAATTGACTAAATCATCCAGTACACACCCCTCATCCTTTGTATCTGATAGTTGAATCACTTCTACTGTGACTTGCAGTCCTCCGTGGACCCAATCCTCCTCTTTGGGTCACTGCAGTAATCATAGATCTTGTTCTTGGCATCCGCCTCCTCCAGTTGCTGTTTCTGCGTACCGTCCAGTTCCTGGCCGCAGATCTTGGAGCTCTGGTTTGGAGAGCTGCAGGGTGTGGCCTTGAAGTTCCGGAAGTAGGCTGTGAATGGCGCTAGTGTCCAGTCAGTCTTGACCTGCCCACCCTGCGTCGCCCAGTCGTCGGCATTCCAGATGGTGCAGTACACCCTCATTGGTTGATAGTTCGGGTAGGGGGAACCATTATAACTCTCTTGGTTCTTGATATGCCGGATAGGCTTGTCATCAACAAGGATTCTGCAACACGTACGGTCGATACCCATGTGAGCTATATATATATATATATAGGCTTTAGGTTGAGCAAGATATATGTGAACCTTTTCTCGATCTAAGAATTGATTTAAAACATCTACCTATAAATTAATCAACAAGGTTGAACAAAACGATGGAATTCCCATCTTTTCCTAAACTTGATTGAATACGTGTGCAAAAAAAATACAGTAGTAGTAGTATGAGCCGCCCGTAATGGAGTAGTAGTAGTATCTACAATAATGAGTGGTGCTCACTGGATGTATTGTTGACGCCAAATGATGCTGTAGGTGTGGAAGTCCAGGGTGGGATCAAACGGAAGCCGGTACCCCTTCTCTCTGCTGCCTTTCCCTCTGGCGTACAGGTTGGTGTGCATGGTGCAGGGGTTTCCGGTGCTGTTCCCCAAGAATTCGATGTCGATCTCATTATGGAAATTCCATGATCCCTCCGTCATCATCTATTTTTGCAGATTGCAATGCAAAGATAATGGTTAGTCTAGAGGATCCACGGGCGACAAATCAATCCATTACTACATATATATATTTGGCAACTTACATAGAATGCGAGTACGATGCCGGCTGAGTTCCCCGGGACGAGCTTGATATCAATGTCAGTCCTCCCGAAGAGATACGTCCTTTTCGAGCGGAACGCGGAGGTCGTTGTTCGGTCGAGGCTCAGAGCGACAGTCTCTTGGCCGGTGCTGTCCTGGAGAACCTTGGTGTTGCCCCACAGCATATCGAGGTCGCTGGTCATGCTGGCGGTGACCTGGAGGATGGCTATGGTGATGAGGTAGAACGCCGCTAGGGAGGCTAGGAGGTAAGCCCTAGCCTGGCCCATGGCTTCCTGGTGGTGTAAAGAGGGTGAGCACAAAGTGCAGCGTGAGTGTACTGCTTCTTGTTAATGGCGTGGGTGGGCTTTTATAGACAGATCGAGGTCCCGTTAGCGGTAGGTAGGGAAGATTAGTTTGTCCAAGTCTAAGTGTCTAAGCAAGATGAACTTACTACTCGGAAGTTGTCAGAACAGAACTGGAGAGATTCGTCTGGCGAAGGGTGCCGCAGATATAGTACAGTATTTTTTCTTTTGATAGGAGCGAGCTTCAGTTAAAGCTTTGAGCAATTACCGAGTTAAGCAGTTGACTAATTGTTCGAGGAATCTGTCACAGCACCAATCTGTGAGCCGCCCTAACATGGCTTCTGGCACTGGCAGACTTAAGTTAGATCTCCCTCCAGCAAGTTGAAGATTTGTGGTACTCCTATGGATGGGTTCAAGTGCGGCTTTCATGTGTTGGTGCAGTCTTACTACTTCGTACTGAATCACTAGATCGGCTCAACCTAATCAAATACTATATGTTCTGAGTCGCAAGGCATCTTGTTCCCCAAGCCCTCTTGTCATTAGATCTATCGAGGAGTCAAAGCACTTAAGTCGGTGATTTGTTTTCATTTTACTTCAGCACTCAGTCACAGTTAGGCATCATCTGCCGCAGTTCCAAGTTCCAACTTCTCAGCATAGTGTAAGATTTCACCATAATAAGGTAAGATCCCTGTGATTGCAGTGCTAGTCTCTAAATCGAAATGCTAGCACCCACAGTTTAAGATAAAGTACACAGAAACAAAGGTTAGTATTACATCGCATATCTAGAAATATAATGGTTCTTACAACTCACTTAGCCCAAGGCTAAGATTACACAAGGTTCACAATACATAGTATAATAATAGAGTCTTTCGTCTTCATGCGCCACAGGCAAACATGTCGAGTGACCCGCAAGCCTACTCATCATCAGAGTATCCTGCAATTATAAGTTACAGCCACAAAGGGTCAATACATTTGGAATTGTATTGGCAAGTGATACCATAGATACTATAAGCCAACAACTACATGAATATATGGCTAAGTGTGGTTTTGGCTGATTTTGCTAAAAGCAAGGTTTATCTCATAGTTTTTAAAGAGTAAGTTTTCTCTTTCAAAACACTAAGGTACCAATGATAGACATCACTGAACCTCTACCCTTGTTCACCCACAAGTTTTAACTTAGAGAAATTTGGATGATGAGATTATTGAACTGCTTCGCTGTCTTGAGGCTCAGAAATTGTCCTTAACCGGGGACACGGCTAAGTACTTAGTTTTACCCTCTCGAGAGGTGGTGCACTTTCCCCACAAGACTCGACATGCATCGAGACGAGACTTTTCAGAAGCAATCCCTCAGACCACCACGGACACGATCCATCCTATCATAACTACCACCCTTTGTCCGTCTTGCTGAGTCCTTGCAACTTAGTTGGTCAAGACAGAGCCTTTATGTCATGTGGCTGCACTGGAAGCTTCGTGCCAAGAACGTATCCAATCTCTTTGTTCCTGGGTGGCCGTCCACAAGTGTGATACACCAGCTAACCATAGACATGGCCTCTGAGTAACCACTCAACATAATCCAATCAAGTCTCATTTCACCCAGGTGTTTCATTAACATTAGTTGTTTTCTTAGTCAAACAAAATAATAGCCTCCATACTATCTTGATATGAATTTCCACCCACGAATTATAATAGCATGGCTAATCACTCTAGCACACGAAGTTTTTCAACTAGGAAATACTACCAAGATATAATCTATAGGATAGCATAGCATAGTATAGTAACATATAAATAATCTTACCATGCTAAGATCCACCAAAATATCACTAGTGCAAAAGTGAAAATAATAGGACATAAGACGAAATATCACTTGCCTTGGTAGCTAGGGGAATAGGTACAATCCTCACAGCAACAAACTTCACAATCCACACAATCTACACAAAGAACAATCCAACAACAATAATTCAATCAATATATCATCACAAAAATATGAATGAATGCAAAATGCAATGATATGATCAAAACTCTAAAACTTACAGAGTCTATAGTACAGAGGTTAAAATAATCTATCTAAAGGCATAAGGAATACCTAAAAACAATTTATGAAGTATTTTTTATGGGCAAAATACTCCTAAAAAGGTTCTGCCAATAATTCCAATTTTTCATAAGCAAAAGTGTGAAACAAGGCCTCAATAATAAAGGTCTCATTTTTTTGAATCCATAGACATCAAATTTGTATTTTTCTGAATTGTGGATCAAAAGTTATTGAATTTCTAAGTTTAATATATATTCTGTCTATTTTTCTAATTAAACAGATATACTAGCCGACATGGCGCAACCCCATTGGTCCTTACCGATTAGGTCGGATCGACCGCTGTGGGGCGTCATATTTTAAGTGGCAATGAACCGATCGGATCAGCCCGTACTGCTTCGGCTAGAGATCTAATCCTAGCCGCTAAAACTTGATCGAACGGTGCTCAGCGCGCAGCCACGAACTGGCGGCGCTGGCTCTCTATGCGCGGCGGCGGCTCATCGGACGGCGGTGCTCCGACGGTTCTAAAGGGGCAGGGGGTCCATGGACTCTTACTAGAGGCCGAGGCGGTCTCGATGAAGGTCACGGTGGAGTGAGGGGTGCTCTGCCTCGATCCAGATTCCTCGCCGGAGTTCTGTCGATGACGGAGCTCGTGTCCCTGCGACGGTGACAGTGATCTAGGGCTCGAACAGGCCAAGAGAGAGGTTAGGTAGGTGCGTCCGGGTTAGCACTGTCTAGTAGAGGCTAAAAAGGGGCGGCTGGAACCCTAGACTTACCGGAAAAGTCGACGGATGGCGGTGGCAGAGGGAGTTCGCCGGCGATGATCGTGTCGTCAACCTGGGGCAATAAAAGGCACGTGGCCAGGGTTAGTGGATGCGCCAGAACCTAGTGAAGATGATAGAGCAGAGAGGAGGGCGTGTCGCGGCCGAGGCTCACCGGAATCGTCGTCGGAGTCGTGTCAGACATCGGCAGTTCGAGCTTGCAATTGGGGAGCCTGGGGGCTCTCCGAGGGTAGTGAGTGAGGGGAAACTGATGAGGAGGGAGAGGGGATTAAGAAGGGGTGGTCGCGGTGGAGTTTTAATGCGAGCAACGCTCGAATTCGGGCGGATTTTAGAAACGGCAGAGGGAGTTGGGTTGTTCGTCGCCTGGGTGGAAGACGACGAGGTGGCGATGACGTGGGAGTGGGGCCAGCGTGTAAGTGGGAGGGGGCGTGCAGAGGGGGCGTGAGAAAAAGAAGGAGGGGGAGGGGTGGCCTGAGTGGGCTTGTTGGGCTGGGTTGGGCCGAAAAGGCCAGAACTGTTGTTGTTTACTTTTTTTCTCCCCTTTTCTTTTCCTTTTTAGGTTTTCTTTTCCTAGGTTTTGGATTTAGCAAAAGGGCTCCAAATTGCCTCAAAATTTCACCAAATTTTTGGAGGAGAAACTAGATGCAAGCAACACATGCCATGATGATATGAGTGCAATGATGATGGTTTTCAGATGAATTTTTTTGGGATGTTACAAATCTAACCCCCTTAAGATGAATCTCTCCCTCGAGATTCGGGTTGGCTAGCAAATAGGTGAGGGTGATCTCTCTAAAGTTCATCCTCTCGTTCCCACGTTGCTTCTGATTCAGTGTGATGGTTCCACTGCACTTTGCATAATTTGATTGTCTTGGTATGGGTAATTCTTTCTGCTGTCTCCAGAATCTTAATAGGTTTCTCTTCATAAGTGAGATCATTCTCTAGCTGAACTTCCTCTAACGGTGTAGTGTCTTTCAACGAAGTTTCTTCCATCTCCGGGTGACACTTTTTCAGCGGACTAACATGAAATACGTTATGAACTGCTGACAGAGATTCTGGTAATTCTATCTCATAGGCCACTTCTCCTTTGCGGCTCAAAATCTTGAAGGGTCCCACATAGCGTGGCGCTAATTTTCCTTTGATTCCAAATCTCTTCACACCACGAAGGGGTGATACTCTGAGATAAACTCTATCACCAACCTCATAGGTGACCTCTCTATGTTTTGGATCTGCCCAGCTCTTTTGTCGAGATTGGGCTACCTTTAGCCTATCCCTCGCCATCTTGACTTTCTCTTCAGCCTCCTTGATTAAGTCTGGTCCGAACAAATTTCTTTCTCCTACTCCATTCCACAACAATGATGTAGTACACTTCCTTCCATAAAGGAATTCAAACGAAGCCATTTCTATGCTTGATTGATAGCTATTATTGTAGGAAAACTCCGCGTATGGTAGACTTTCATCCCAACTAGATCCATAGTCTAACGCACAAGCTCTTAACATATCTTCTAATATCTGATTGGTCCTTTCTGTCTGCCCATTAGTCTGTGGATGAAACGCAGTGCTGAACTCTATTCGAGTTCCCAATGACTCGTGGAGTTGTCGCCAAAAGTGCGAAGTGAATTGAGTTCCTCTATCTGACACGATACTCTTAGGCACCCCATGTAAACATACAATTCTATTCATGTATATCTTGGCTAGCTTGGAACTTGTGTAAGTGGTCTTCACTAGTATGAAATGAGCCACTTTTGTCAAGCGATCAACAATAACCCATATAGAATCGTATCCAGATTTAGTCCTTGGCAGTCCGGTGATAAAATCCATACTGATTTTATCCCATTTCTAATCAGGTATTGGCAGTGGTTGTAATAATCCCGCCGATTTCTGATGCTCTGCCTTTACACGACTACACACGTCGCACAGGGCAATGTGTTGTGCTATATCCTTCTTTAAATTATTCCACCAGAATCTTTCCTTAACATCCATATACATCTTGGTGTTGCCAGGATGAATTGAATATGGTGAGTTGTGAGCTTCTTGTAAGATCAGCTTCTTAAGCTCAAGATCCTGCGGAATACAGGTACGTTTTTCATACCATAAGGTTCCTTGTTCGTCTACATGAAATCATTTTGCCTTGCCTTCACTAATTTTACTTTTGATTTCTTCTATTTCTTTGTCCATCTTTTGAGCTTCTTGGATTCTGTTCATCAGTGTGGGATGAACTTCCAAGGATGCAAGGTATCCTTCAGGCACTATCCCTAATCTCAACTTCCTAAATTGGGCACATAACTCTTCCGACAATTCTCCTTTATTGAGGCCATTTACATAAACCTTGCGGCTTAATGCATCGGCTACGACATTTGCCTTTCCAGGATGGTATTGCAAACTTAAGTCGTAGTCCTTGATAAGTTCTAGCCATCTTCTTTGTCTCATGTTGAGTTCCTTCTGTGTAAAAATGTATTTTAGACTCTTGTGATCGGTGAACATTTCACAACGCTTTCCCATAAGATAATGCCTCCATGTTTTTAAGGCATGCACAACTGATGCCAACTCTAGGTCATGAGTAGGATAGTTCACTTCATGATTTTTGAGTTGCCTTGATGCATAAGCTACAACTCTACCTTCCTGCATTAGTACACCTCCCAGTCCTTGGTGAGATGCATCACAATAGACTTGAAAGTCTTTCTCAAGATCTGGCAAACATAACACTGGTGTGACACTAGTTTCTTCTTCAACTCCTGAAAACTGGTTTCACATGCTTCTGTCCAGTTAAACTTCTTCTCTTTCTTTAGTAGGTCAGACATAGGCTTTGCTATTTTTGAGAAATTTTCAATGAACCTCCGATAGTATCATGCTAGGCCTAGGAAACTACGGATTTCTTTAACCGGTTTAGGAGGTTCCCATTCTGTCACAGCTGCCACTTTTGCTGGGTCGACAGCTATACCACTTTCAGATACTATATGCCCAAGAAAACCCACTTCATTCAGCCAAAATTCACATTTACTGAACTTGGCATATAGTTTGTGTTCCTTAAGTTTCTCTAGAATTAGGCGCAGATGTCCTTCATGTTCTTCGTTGCTCTTGGAATATACCAATATGTCATCGATGAATACCACTACAAATTTGTCAAGAAATTCCATGAATACCTTATTCATCATGTTCATGAAATAGGCTGGTGCATTAGTCAATCCAAACGGCATCACTATATATTCATACAACCCATATCTAGTGGTGAATGCATTCTTTGGTATATCATGTTCTCTAATATTTAGTTGGAAGTATCCTGATCGAAGATCAATTTTTGAGAACACACATGCTCCCTCTAGCTGATCAAAGAGATCATTTATTCTAGGTAGGGAATATTTATTCTTTATGGTCACTTCATTAAGTGATCGATAATCTATGCATAGCCTTTGACTTCGGTACTTCTTCTCAACAAATAAAACTAGTGCTCCCCAAGACGAAGAACTTGGTTGGATAAATCCATTTTTCAACTGTTCGCCTAGCTGTTTCTTGAGTTCTTTTAACTCGTCCACCGACATTTTGTAAGGTCTCTTTGCTATAGGTCCAGTTCCTGGCAGTAGGTCTATCAGAAACTCCACATCCCTATCTGGTGGCATGCCAGGTAATTCTTCAGGGAACACATCTGGGTACTCCCTCACAATTGGTACTCTGTCTAGGCTAACCCCCTTAAGAGAATTAACCTTGTTCCCCTTGATTTCAAAGTTAGACTTGAACCTGATCCTTTTCTTTTCTGGGGTGGTGAGCATAACAGTTCGTTTGGCACAATCTATCACTCCCTCATAACGTGTCAATCAGTCCATCCCTAATATTACATCTAATCCTTGGGACTCTAGGATTATTAAATTAACTAGAAACTTGCTCTTTCCAATCTCTAGGGTTATCTGTCGGCACCCAGAATTTAATATCATTTCTCCACCCGGGGAGCTTACCTTAATGGGGCATCCAATGGTTTCAGTGGAGAGTTTATTTTTGACTACAAATGCTCTTGATATGAATGAATGCGATGTGTCGGTATCGAAAAGGATAAGTGCAGGAAAGGAATTAATCTTGAAATTACCGATCATGGCATCAGACCCTTCTTGAATTTCTTCCACATTGATGTGATTCACATGACCCTTTTGAAATGGGTTCGGCTTAGCCCCATCAGTCTTCTTCTCTAGGCATTCATTAGCATAGTGCCCTGTCTTCTTGCACTTGAAACATTCCACCTGACTGATGTCTTTCTTCACTGGCTGATTGTGACGATTCTGACCATTTTGATTCCCATGGCCATGACCATTGTGGTTGTTCCTGAACCCACCTTCGTTATGTCCACGATGAATGTTTCCATCATGGTGGTGGTTATTGTTACAATAGTTGTTATGATTCCCATTCTTGTGGAATCCAGAACTCCCGCTTCCTTCACCATGGGAACGCTTGTGAGGTGATCCTGATCCAAACTTATAAAAAAGGTGCTTCCTCTTTCTACCTTCCACTTGCTTCATCTTGTTTTCTAGGATGGTAGCTTTATCACACAGAGACTGATAGGTTGGAACATAAGCAACAGATAGTTGCATAGATATCTCATCATTCAACCCATCAAGGAACTTCTCCTTTCTCTTTGTGTCAGTGTCAACATCATCTGGTGCATAACGTGACAGATTGTTGAACTCTTCGATGTACTCAGAAATACTGCGGTGGCGTTGTTTGAGGTTGTGAAACTCCTTTTTCTTTAACCCCATTATTCCAGAAGAGATGTGAGTGGTACGAAATCCATCCTCAAATATTGCCCAAGTTACTTCTTCAATAGGGTGAGTAACTTGGAAATTGTCCCACCAAGTAGCTGCATGACCTTCTAGTAAGTGTGCTGCGAATCTGACTTTTTCTGCATCAGTGCATCCAACTGTGACTAAGTCCTTATTCACAGAGCGTAGCCAGTCATTTGCTATCATGGGATCAGTAGTACCAGAGAACTTAGCAGGTCTCAGCCTTAGAAATCTTGTGAGCATTTCCAGAGGTGGTGGATTGTTCTGGTTGTTGTTATTGTTATTATTGTTGTTCTGATTCTGGTTTGCCATGAATTGAGTCATCATTTGCATCAATTGTGTCTACGCAGCCATCATTTGCTGCATTCCATTGCGATTGTCGTGATTGTCCTCGTTATTGCGACGGGGAGGCATCTGTGGGTTTAATAAGGGTAAGTAAAGATAGATAACCCAAGTAGAATAACAACAATCAAACAAACAAGCACATGCAGGTTCAACATCACGACAATAACAGAGTTTGCGAAAATAAACGTACTAGCATAGTCACCCACAAGTCGGTATGATCTATGCGACTCGATAATAAAACGATAGATAGATGGATAAGTATCACTACTCCTCCATGTTAACTTCCTCCTCCACTAGTGCAAGTCCTGCTGCGGCAAATCCTGCCTTGTATTCCTCCAAGCTTGTAGACAAAGCATCGATATTTGCCTGCAATTCTCTCTTCTGTGTGTGTAGCCTCTCTATCACCTCGTGATCCGCTTCCAGCTCAATGTCCTCAAGCTCTAACTCGGTCTCCAAGTCTCTGATCTTCTTGTTCTTCTCCTGAACCCTCTTCTCTTGGCTCTTGAATTTCTTCTCCTGGTCTTCAAACTTCTTCTCCATTTCCTTGATTCGATTATCCTATTCCTGGAAGGCCTTGTCCTTCTCCTTAAGTTGGACTCGTAGTTCATCGTTGCTAAGCATCACATTAGTCCTATCAGTATCAAGGTGTCTGATAAGGCTCTCTAAATCCTGGAGGTGGTGACGCACGGGCTTGATAATCTCCTTAGTGGCCTCGTCCAACACAATAGGCTCTCCGTCCTCGTTGCGCCTCCCAAAGAAGTGGAAGTAGTGGCTCCTGATCTCAGAAGAGTGACATCCACATAGGCGTCCCAACAGCTCCTGCATAGCGATGTCGTGGCCCCTTTCCATGTCATCGTGGAGTATCTTGAAGGCAATCTCCCTAGTTTGGGGCTCTGTCTCACGTCCTAGCTGGGTAACACTGAATCCCCATAAGTCCTTCCTTTGAAACTTCCTCAGCTGAAGTCCCTGAATGGTAGGGATTGGAAGATCGAGCACATGGACGAGCTCCAACATACAAGTCCCGAAGCGAGTTCCCTTGAAATCCTCGGCCGTGCTGTAGAAAAAATTCGGCATCTTTTGCATAGTATGGAGAAAAATTAGTAATGTCCAGAGAAAGAAAACAAAAGTCACAAAATATGCAAAGATAAGATAAAATCAACCAACAAAACATCCTCATACCAAGTAGCAATACATTATTCAACTCAAGCAATCAAGGTTCCAAACATAACTTATTTTTGCCATACCACATAGGTCGGTATGATCAAAGTACTAACGCGATAAAACGCCAAGTGTGGTGGTCCAACTAGTATCTCACTCCTTATTAACCAAGGTAGCAATCTGGGCGTCCTTGGTAGAAATCTGCTTGTCTTGGTCGCATAGCTCCAAAGCCAAGCCTATGATGTCCTTACTTAGTCGTTTTACCGTGGCCTTTGAATCTTGGACACGACGTTTCTCCTCCTTGAGATCCTCCTAAGTATTGAGCATTCTATACTTAAGTCTTTCCCCAAGTTTCTCAATGGCTTTCCACGCAGCATTCCTTGCAGAGTCAAAGAATGACGTGTGCATTTCAGAGTTGGTGAACATGCAGAATCCCGTACTCTTGGGATCATCTTCCTTGTTCTTATACAAATGGAGTTGCACCCACCAATGCTCTTGTCCTTCGTCTATCACAGGAAATCCCTTGTACACGTCTTCACCATTCATTCCCAAGCCGATCATGAGGTTCCTGAGTGCCTTGGGAAATTCCGTCTCACACTCAAGGGTCATAGTCATCAGGGGTCCCTTCCTGATAGATTCATTGATGGTGGTCATCTACAAAAATAGATGAGAAAGAATGATCAGGAAAAGTTTTACGAGATGAAAAGACAAGTGTAAAGTTTGAATAAAAGTTATTTTTCCTAAGGGTTTTTCTTAGTCTAATCCAATCTAGGGTCACGAACCTACAGGCAACACAGTGCTCTGATACCATCTGTAAGATCTCACCATAATAAGGTAAGATCCCTGTGATTGCAGTGCTAGTCCCTGGATCGAAATGCTAGCACCCACAGTTTAAGATGAAGTACACAGAAACAAAGGTCATTATTACATCGCATATCCAGAAATATAATGGTTCTTACAACTCACTTAGCCCAAGGCTAAGATTACACAAGGTTCACAATACATAGTATAATAATAGAGTCTTTCGTCTTCATGCGCCACAGGCAAACATGTCGAGTGTAGACCCGCAACCCTACTCATCATCAGAGTATCCTGCAACATTATAAGTTATAGCCACAAAGGGTCAATACATTTGGAATTGTATTGGCAAGTGATACCATAGATACTATAATCCAACAACTACATGAATATATGGCTAAGTGTGGTTTTGGCTGATTTTGCTAAAAGCAAGGTTTTATCTCATAGTTTTTGAAGAGCAAGTTTTCTCTTTCAAAACACTAAGGTACCAATGATAGACATGATTGAACCTCTACTCTTGTTCACCCACAAGTTTTAACTTAGAGAAATTTGGATGAGGAGCTTATGGAACTGCTTCACTGTCTTGAGGCTCAGAAATTATCCTTAACCGAGGACACGGCTAAGTACTTAGTTTTACCCTCTCGAGAGGTGGTGCACTTTCCCCACAAGACTCGACATGCATCGAGACGGGACTTTTCAGAAGCAATCCCTCAGACCACCACGGACGCGATCCATCCTATCATAGCTACCACCCTCTATCCGTCTGGCTGAGTTCTTGCAACTTAGTTGGTCAAGGCAGAGCCTTTATGCCATGTGGCTGCACTGGAAGCTTCGTGACAAGAACGTCTCCAATCTCTTTGTTCCTGGGTGGTCGTCCACAAGTGCGATACACCAGCTGACCATAGACATGGCCCCTGAGTAACCACTCAACATAATCCAAGCAAGTCCCATTCCACCCAGGTGTTTCATTCACATTAGTTGTTTTCTTAGTCAAACAAAATAATATCCTTCCATACTATCTTGATATGAATTTCCACCCACGAATTCTAATAGCATGGCTAAGCACTCTAGCATACGAAGTTTTTCAACTAGGAAATACTACCAAGATATAATCTATAGGATAGCATAGCATAGTATAGTAACATATAAATAATCTTACCATGCTAAGATCCACCAAAATATCACTAGTGCAAAAGTGAAAATAATAGGACATAAGACGAAATATCACTTGCCTTGGTAGCTAGGGAAATAGGTACAATCCTCACAGCAACAAACTTCACAATCCACACAATCTACACAAAGAACAATCCAACAACAATAATTCAATCAATATAGCATCACAAAAATATGAATGCATGCAAAATGCAATGATATGATCAAAACTCTAAAACTTACAGAGTCTACAGTACAGAGGTTAAAATAATCTATCTAAAGGCATAATGAATACCTAAAACAATTTATGAAGTATTTTTTATGGGCAAAATACTCCTAAAAAGGTTCTGCCAATAATTCCAATTTTTCATAAGCAAAAGTGTGAAACAAGGCCTCAATAATAAATGTCTCATTTTTCTGAATCCATAGACACCAAATTTGCATTTTTCTGAATTGTGGATCAAAAGTTATTGAATTTCTAAGTTTAATATATATTCTGTCAATTTTTCTAATTAAACAGATATCCTAGCCGACGTGGCGCAACCCCATTGGTTCGTACCGATTAGGTCGGATCGACCACTGTGGGGCGTCATATTTTAAGTGGCAATGAACGAATCGGATTAGCCCGTATCGCTTCGGCTAGAGATCTAATCCTAGCCGCTAAAACTTGATCGAACGGTGCTCAGCGCGCAGCCACGAACTGGCGGCGCTGGCTCACTGTGCGCGGCGGCGGCTCATCGGACGGCGGTGCTTCGGCGATTCTAAAGGGGCAGGGGGTCCGTGGACTCTTACTAGAGGCCGAGGCGGTCGAGGCGGTCTCGATGAAGGTCACGGTGGAGTGAGGGGTGCTCTGCCTCGATCCTGATTCCTCGCCGGAGTTCTGTCGATGGCGGAGCTCGTGTCCCTGTGACGGTGACGGTGATCTGGGGTTCGAACAGGCCAAGAGAGAGGTTAGGTAGGTGCGCCTAGGTCAGCACTGTCTAGTAGAGGCTAAAAAGGGGCGGCGGGAACCCTAGACTTACCGGAAAAGTCGAAGGACGGCGGCCGCAGAGGGAGTTCGCCAGCGATGATCGTGTCGTCAACCTGGGGCAAGAAAAGGCACGTGGCCAGGGTTAATGGATGCGCCAGAACCTAGTGAAGATGATGGAGCAAAGAGGAGGGCGCGTCGCGGTCGAGGCTCACTGGAATCGTCGCCGGAGTCACGTCGGACAGCGCGGTTCGAGCTTGCAATTGGGGAGTCTGGGGGCTCTCCGGGGGTAGTGAGTGAGGGGAAACTGATGAGGAGGGAGAGGGGATTAAGAAGGGGTGGTCGCGGTGGAGTTTTAATGCGAGCAACGCTTGAATTCGGGCGGGTTTTAGAAACGGCAGAGGGGAGTGGGGTTGTTCGTCGCCTAGGTTGAAGACGACGAGGTGGCGATGACGTGGAAGTGGGGCCGGCGTGTAAGTGGGAGGGGGCGTGCATGTGTTTTGGATTTAGCAAAAGGGCTCCAAATTACCTCAAAATTTCACCTAGTTTTTGGAGGACAAACTAGATGCAATGCAACATATGCCATGATGATATGAATGGTTTTCAGATGAATTTTTTTGGAATGTTACACATAGTCACTGTCAGACTTGTGCAGCATATATATATGGTTTAGTAGATCCTGGCAAAGATGCCGCATTCATGAGACTCTGTAACAGTTACGTGTTCCTAGACAGATCTTCCCAACGAGTATATAAAAATAAAAGCCTGTTAGGCCAACTAGTTTGGTTCATATCCCCGCAAACAAAAAAACTAGTTTGGTTAAAATCACCATTTTCTCTAAGAATGACGCTATTTGGTTTACAAATCTACTCCGTATTAACTAATGCAACTATGTAAGTGGTGATATTCCTCCATAGGCAAATCGAATTGGAAGTCAAAAGGGGCGGCAAGTCAGCTGCAGATAACGAGGTCCTGCACACAAAGAAAAAGCTTCCGGAAAATCGTACACCATACTATCTCCATCCCAGTGTCAAACTTTACTAAACACTAGCTGAATGCCCGTGCACTGCTACGAGGTCTTTATTTTTTACTCGCAACACGCACAATGCAACAACCGATGAATGTGAAGATTTATGTGCATAAAAGAAAAGATAGCACACCGTATTATGAATATGGTAAAAAGATTAACGTTCCACTTGGCTTAAGCTGGTATGTCTTCTTCACACCTGATTATATAAGACGTTGTGAGGCTGCTCCCCCTGCCACGCCGCCGCTGACCGTCCTTCCCTGGTGACCGTCCTCGTCGTCTTCACCGGCGGCCGCCTTGGCACGGCCTGCTGGCCGCATGACTGGCCTCGGTGATCTATCAGGCCTCGAGATGGAAGATCATGTCGCCGTCCAAGTGGCTGAGGAGGTTTTCAAGGATGAAGACAGGTGGACCACTGTGGTTCGCCGGAAGGTTCGCCGGAGTGCGCTGCAGGAGTTTTGGGAGGAGGCTGGCTACCCTTCTCAATCCTCCCGTTATTGGGAGTTGAGGAAGGGGCGGAGGCCGCCGGGGTTCGGCCATTTTAGGGGCTTCTCTGCGGGGGTCGGCGCTGCGGATTCTACGACGAGGTCGGTCTCTCTGCCGGCATTGGATGTTGCAAGGGATCGGATATTCTCATCCTCTTCGCCGACGGGCCTGCGTCTGATGCGTCCTCCTCGCATGGGTTCTTGGCGAGGGCCGCTGGCGGGTGGAGGATCACTCCGCCGCCAGTGTTGGCGATGTTCCTGCCCCAAATCGAAGCGGCAATTTCAGCACCGAGCGAGGCAGTAATTCCAATGGAATTCCAGGCGTTCGTTTCGGACCTGATTGTGCCAAGTGGGGCCCGCGTGCATGCATGTAACACCCTAGCATTAGAGCTTAGAAATAAGCTGAGATGAGGTGTGTGCATTGCATTCATGCATAGAAAATCTGGATAATTTTTTGCGCTTTTAAATAGAACTTATCAAAGTGATTGAAGCTTCTCTTAACTTGGTGGAACTGAAGTAGATCATCAAGTTGACTGCGATAAGTTTCAATATGGCCTTTGCTAAAACCTTACCTTTAGGTAATATAATTTGATCTAAGAGCAGATCAAATGTAATAAAACTAAGTCACAACACACTGCTTAATAAGGAGTATTTGATCTTCTAGAGATTATTACATGGTATTCCATACAACAACTCAAGGATGAATACTTAATCTTCTAAAGATTATATCAAGGTGTTATCTAAAACAAACCCGAATACCAAGTTAAATATATAACTTAAGTAATGAAACCACATAACTAAACCTTGATATAATTGCTTGTCATAGTATTTATGCCATAGGTATCATGGTAGTTCTTAAACATTAATTCTTATCACAAATAGAGTAGAAAAGGAAGTCAAGCCATGACCATTCATCTCATATCTTTGTTGTCATATTAACATATGACATTTCTAAATATCCAATTCCTAGTGTCAATTGATCATCACCGTTGAGTAATAAATTCTTGACCTAGCACTTATTGACTCTTAGCTTTGACCTATTATATTGACCTTCCAAAGACCTCAAGTAAATCAATAAGAAGAAGGAACTAGTTATGGTAGAGGGTGAAATCATCAATGGAATGAGATCCTTAGTGGTGATCAAACCATTTGATGTTGGAGGAGATAACTCACTTATGAGTTAACTAGAAGAAGTATTTAAACCCAAGAGTTAGATAATAATTATGAATCTATGAGAAGGCTAGTAGTAGTAGAGAATTCAATGATAATCTTGTTAAGCCAAGAAGGTATAAACCTAAAGTAAACTTGCTTGAGAAGATAAGCTTTATAGAGAGACTAGTACAAGTCTACTACCTAGTGATGATAGATGTTGATCAAACAATTAGAAGCCTAAGCTTAGTATGATCAAAGGTTGGTCATCATTATTCTCAAGTCACTTAAGGATACATGACTAGGTGTTGAAGATAGGTTGTGAGTATACCAAATTAGGCAAAACCCTAATAAGTTGAATCATCTAGCTTGATCATGAGTAGTCAAGCTAGGGTATGAAGAAGTATGTAATGTGAGTTGTATGGAGTAGTTGGAGGCATAGTAGCTTAACCAAGCTAATACAAGAACAAACTTGTATTATGGGAGTAGTAGCATATCTCTTTTAAAGGATTGATATCACATGTGATATAGAGAGAACTATAATCTTGCAAGCCTTGGAATTAGTTGCAAGATGGATTTAAGGAAGTTAATAGATGGAGTTTGTAGTAGCTGCATTGATGGATTTATCAAGGGTAGTTTATAAATGGAAGTCATATGTACTAGGAGAAGAATGAAGGAGTAATGTTGAAGTGGCATGACCATGTCATCATGGGATGATGGATATGGTGGAGTTAGGTGATTGACTTATTCAAGAAGATGTGATCTTTGTGAATAAGATAAGAGAGATATATAGAGTATATTTAGGAACGAAATTCCTTATCTAAATATGAGCTTAGTGAGGTATTAAGGTAGGAGTGCTTGATAAACCTTAACCAACAGTATATCAAGCTATGACAAGACCCATGTCTACCTATTTGTTTAAAATCCTAGAATAAAGAGGGTAGTTAAACCAATTCCTATTTTTAGGTAGCTAAAGAATAGTATCTCTTAGTCAAATGAAACTCCTAAGAGATAATTAGAAATCCTAGTTGAGAGAGTGTCTTAATGGAAGCCTTGTCTACCTTAATATCTTAAACCCTAATAGAAACCTAGACCCATGAACTAATAAGAGTACTCTAGGAAGTAGTTCCAATATCTCACTCTAAGAGGGGATATCAACTTAATCATAGATTGAGAAGTAATGTCTTTAAACCTTAATCTTCATCCATAGCCATAATAGAATGTAAGTCTATTCAATATTCTCCAAACTCAAAACGAATACCTGTAAAAAAAATTCATCAATGATTATTAGTCATGCATAATGACTTAACTAAGGTTGTGATAGGATAATTATAAATACTAATCACCAAGTATAATTTCAATAGGTGAAATCACCAAGCGTTGAAAATAATGGAATTTAAATCACCATGCTATAAACATTAAACATTGAAAGCATTATAATGTATCTATATTAATTTTTATATGAAAATAAGTGTGAATAGAATTTTATATAAATCATTAACCATCTAAATTATTGACCATAACAATTATCATGGGAAAATAGAAATCATTTTACATATAAGGGAATAAAACTCTAAAACCCTAACTTCTCTTCCTATTCTCTAAGGAAGGTAATCCTTTATTTAATCATAATTAATGAAAATACAAAAAAATAATGCCAAACCAACTAGCTACATTAATCATGTAGAACCTTACTGATTCACTGGATTTTGAATATTCAAATCATTAAGGAAATTCAAATTGAAAAGGAAAAGAGAAAAACAAAAATAAAACTGGGATAGAAAAAGAAAAGGAAGAAGTCTACCAGCAGAACCAGCCCACCTCGGCCCATCTACTATGCATCACGCGCGAGCAGCAACATCAACTTTTCACAAGCTTTGCCACAGCCCAATACCGGCCCAAGCCACTTACCGTTTCGATCTCTTGCTGACGAGCGGGGCCAACACGGGAGAGACGTCATCGTCTTCCTCTCTGTGCACGGCCACCGCCATGTCGACGACGCCATGTCTCGAGCCGTTGTTTTCCTAATCCTCAACCACAGCTGACCTCCACGTTGATGCCCTTGTCGTCTCCGTGCCCACTGGCAAGTACAACATCAAGATTCCTGCCCCGGACAAGCTCCAACTCCTCCATCGCATCTCCGCTGTCGCCGCCGGTGAAATGACGAGCAAGACCTCCTCGAGCACTATAAAAACCATCTGGAGCATCACCAAGAAACCCTAGTTCTTCAAAGCCTATTGAATCTCTTTATAATCTTCTCCATTCCTTCCACTCACTGAAAACCACTTGCCAGAGTTCTCACCGTCGTCATCGATGGAAGCCACACCAGAGACCATGGAGTAGTCCGAGAGAAGCGTCGTGCTCTGTAGATCATCTGGGTGGAGTGTAGGGCCAACGGAGCTCGAAGTAGGGGGAATTTTTCCATTTCCTTCTGTCGGTGTTCGCCGGAATCCGCGATTCTGTGCTCATCTCTGGCCACCATCTACATCGCCAAGCCTACCATCATGTCCAGGGTAAGAATCCCATCGATTGGTACTACCTACACATACTAGGGTAGCCAGTAGCCGAGGTTGTCATTCGGCCAGCGAGCGCCGCCGCTAGTGCTGGTCGTCGTCGCTGTTCCTATGACCAATACGGGGTGGCGCAACCACTATAGGATTCCCCATGTTGTCCTGCGTCAAACCCGACCAATGGGTCTTGCTAGTTTGCACTGGATCGCCGCCGTAGTCGCCGTCTGACCGCCACCGGCGGGATGACGTCAAGGTGATGTCATTGCGCGCGTAGTCAAACCCAGTCAAACCGAACGGGTCCCACTTTGCATAGTTGGCCTGCCGATGTGGCCACTAGCCCACCTGTCGGTGACCTGAGGTTAGATTAGGTTCGGTGTAAAAAGGTTTAGTAGAAGGCTGATGTCAGCGATGACACAGTAATTCATTTAGATATTTTATTTTAATAAATTGAGAAAATGATTAAAACTTGTTCAATCAATATCTTTTATTTTTTAACTCAGAAAAATCTATATAATATATCAAAATATTCATAAAAATAAACTCTACAATATCACCTATTGTCATCTTTTATTTTAAAATTTAAATAAAATAATTAGTATTAATTACTAAATACCCTATTAGGAATAAATCTTAAATACATATATTCTATTATTTAAATTTCATAAAAATAAGTATAATATATCAAAATTCTTAGAAAAACAAAATATACATTTATAAACTTATTTTGTACATTTTTGTGATAATTAACTAAGTATTTGTTATTTATTTAGTGTTTATAAAGTAATAAAATTTATTAAAATCATATCTTATTATTTAAAAATCACAAAAATATTTATAATATACCAAAATGATCACAAAAATAATATCTACATGTTAAAAATATAATAATCCACTTTTGAATTAAATAAATGTTTAGTACTCCAATAAACTTGAATTAAACTTATTTCCTTAATGGATAATTCATAAAAGGATATATAAAATTGATAATGCTTCTAATATCATCCATTAAAGGTCTAATAAAAGTGTTAATCTTAAGTGATGTTACTATAAAGACAAAATAATCTAAAGCATCCTAAATACAAAATTTGTTAAGCTATTCTTCACAAATAAGTGTGTATTATTTTCTAAAAAGATTCTTATGAAATATAAAATCCTCAAGAATGATATTTTTATTTTACTTAATAAAACCTTTTACCATCACTTCCACCACAAGTTTATAAAAATATTAAAAATCCAAAGGTAATTCATAAATAGTTAAATAATATTTTTTCCTTGTTTACAAATCATAACCACTCATTTATAAGGAGACAAATGGTTCTATTCAATCATAAAGTTAAGAAACTACTACTCAACTAAAAGTAATATTACTCTTAATTAACCTTAAAGAAACATTATAAAGTGAACAAATTATAATACCTTATAATGACCAAGATAGATGAGTCTCAACTACTAGTGTGGTCCTTATTCAAATGAAGTAATTATTTCTTCTTTGAGAATTCTAACTAGAAAAAAAGCCTAAGAGTGCTAACTTATAATTTAAATGCTTTTGTTTAGTTAAGTATGATTTTGTTTAAAAGTTATTCTTTTAAGAAACAATAAAAGTATTCCTTAAGCATATCTATAAAGACTTTAATTGATTACTAATCTTGCGTAAGAGATCTTTTAGATACCATGCCCCATTTGAGTGCTTTAATGTTGTATGTTACTTATTGTACTTACATGTTATTTCACACACTCTCACAAGCCTTAATAAGAAGCACAAGTGTGAAGTTGGTATAAAAGTACAACACATTCCAAAGAACTCATCATAAGCTTCAAACCCTAGATCAGATACAATTATTCCGGGGATTCACGTTTCTCAAACTTACAATACATTACTTATGCATAATTGCATCTTGCTTCTTTAAACATTAGTCCTTACCGGACCGATGATGCTATTTCCAGATTTTGGATCTTCTATTGTCTTGAAGATAGTGAGTGCATAATCTTGCAATCACAAAAGGCAAGTTCACAACTTGCTCATGTCCTTTGATTATTCTATGCTTGTAACTCAGCTGTTGTCATCACCTGCATTTCAAAAAGGTCAGAAACACTATTTTCATGATTAACTAGAAGTATCGGTTACTGATCCATGGTGATTAGCTAATCTATTATAACTGGCAATAGAAACGCCATTGTACATGAATGTATCACCTAGGACTTAACAACCAATGTCGCCAGTGATTCTAGCGCCGTATATTACGCGTTAGCCATGAGATTTGGAATGGGACGGAGAAGTCATCTGTATCTTCTTCCTCTCGCATGCATCTAGATGGCTAGGGCGTGGCTGCTATCCTCGTAGCGTGCATTAATTGGTAATTCATAGAGAATATGCAGCATATGGGTGGGAATCCTCAACGTCCCACGATAGTTCTGGAATCTGACGGTATGTACTAACCATTGTCGCAATTCAAGATGTGGGCATGGTGTACACCAAGGGGACATGCGGGGTCACGAAGGTGGCAATGATTGGCTTGGATCATCTACTAAGCCCAATATCAAGGAATTGTGAACGGGAATAAGCTGCACTGTTGTGCAACAAGGAGTTGATCTCTCATGGCTAAAGTAACGCACCTCTACAGAGTGTAATAACTGTGACATGTTACTCCATGTTCCAGGAAGGAGCTACGAACGCGGCAGGAAAGGAACTCCATGAAATTTCTGGTAAACATGTGAAGGCTGTTGGACATAGTTTTCAGAATAAAAGCAACCTTTGCAGAAATGTTTACAAAAACCTGCATTGCCTACGACCTATGGTCTGTGGTTATAGAGATAGTGCATCATACACTCCTTTTCAATGAACTTGCTGAGTATGCTCATACTCAACCGTACCTTCTTAACCCTTGCTAGGTTCTAAGCCATTGAAGACGACGTCAACACCAATTTATTCTCAAGAAACCATCATCGGCAGTTCAAATTCTTCAATAAAGTCAATGAAGTCAACATATACATCAACCGAAGCAAAGGCAATGATCCTGATTAGTTAGGAATATATACTCTGGCCATAAAACTTACTTCTGTAGAGCATTGCATTAGTAGCAATTGCAAGCGAGATAGTTTAGATGTTAGTCTTTTTAGCCAGATAGCTTTGAGTTATTATTTCTGGTTCTTCTTTGAAAGAAGTTTATTTCTCTCTCTTTAACCTAGAACGTTCTCTGGATCTTTTGTAACGAGTCGAGTTGTAATCTATAGTCACGTCTTGGACCTGCTGTGTTTTTGTTGTACCACTCCGAGGGATGTAATACTAGTGAACGGTGTTTCATTGGTGTTATGTCAACGACTATAGTGTACTACATCATGCAGTGGTATGTTGGGTTACCGCAGCTGGTATCAGAGCATATGCTTTGACCTTAGGATTAAAACCCTTTTAGAAGATTTGTAGGTTGGATAGTGACTATAGGAAGCCATCTTATCTAAACCAAGACTTGTGATGGATATCCACTTGAGGATAGTCTTGTCGCACTTAAGTTGGATGTTTTTGTCATCTTTCTTAAAGATTAATTGTAACACCCTAGATATCCACCATATCTGGCAGAGCTACACATACTTTAAACACTTCTCATAAAGGTATAAAACTACAAATTTCAGCAGAGTCTCCTTTGTTTATGGCGACATCCACGACAACAAAATAATACAACTAATCCAATTTTATCCATAAGAATAGCCACATGATTCAAGACCAAGTTAAACTCCACATCCATGATGTGTCAGATCAACCAACTCGGGAGTCACATAATATATAAGCCAAAACATACAGTAAAGAATAAGTCAAGAGCAATATTGGGCGTGGTTAAACTACTATATTTATAAACTATTTGTAATGTGTGAAAAGTAGTGTGTGAAAAATGTAGAGGTGCTACTCCCATCCCATGCAAGCCGTCCTCAAATGGTACCTAAAAACATAGAATCCACAAGGGTGAGTACAAAGTACTCAACAAGTACATAAAGAAATAATAAGCATTGCATAAAACACAACACCAACAATTATCTTGTAGCACTAGTCATGTCGCGATGATGATCATGTATTCCTATATGCTCTTTGCTTTCACTTTTCTTTTGCGTATACGGTATCGTTTGAGTGGACGCCCGTCAGCTCCCACTCACTCCAAGTTGTGGAGGTTGTCGACAATGTGGGACTCGTCCCACCATCGACGGTCTCAAGGTGCCTACCTTAGCAGGTCACAACACTGTGCACTATCTTTAACATGCTATGCAAAAATGCACGCTCAATTGTATCCTTTGCTTTAATTACTTTGTATCCACACATAAAAACAAACGAGTCGCTTATATAAATAACATGTGCTAGAAAATAATAGCCAAGTGAAGGAATCATGCAAAGTATTATCCCGTTATGGACTTGCCTCAACCGCGGGGCACAAACAGAGAATTGTAGAACTCTGAACCAGACATATCAACACACCTGTTATTGAAACATATATCACACACTCAATACACAGCAACTCTTCAAAGGCAAAAATACAATATAGCGACGCTCCTACAACGCAAGCTGCCACTATCCATTCACAATTATAGTTGTGAAACAGCCTCGAAATGCTAAATTTTGTTGGAGATATGCCCAAGAGGCAATAATAAAAGTGGTTATTATTATATCTTTGTGTTTATGACAATTGTTTACATCCCATGCTATAATTGTATTATAAGGAAACGCTAATACATGTGTGTTTTGTAAACGTAAAAGAGTCCCTAGTAAGCCTCTTGTTGAACTAGCTTGTTGATTAATAGATGATCATGGTTTCCTGGTCATGGACATTGGATGTCATTAATAACAAGGTTATATCATTAGGAGAATGATGTGATGGACACACACCCGTAGTAAGTGTAGCATAAGATCAAGTCATTAAGTTCATATTGCTACAAGCTTTCAAATGCATAGTAACCTAATCCTTCGACCATGAGGTTATGTTAATCGCCATCACCGGATGGGTACTTTGATGGCATCAAACACCACTTCGTAACTGGGTGGTCATAAAGGTGTCGTTGGGTATTCTGAAAGTATGTGTTGAAGCGCATGGACCAAGATTGGGATTTGTCCATCCATATGACGGATATATATGCTCTGGGCCCTCTCGGTGGAATGTCATCTAGTTAGCTTGCAAGCATGTGACTAGGTCACAAGGGATGACATATCATGGAACGAGTAGAGAGTACTTGTCAGTAAGGAGGTAGAACTAGGTATGGAGATACCGACGATCAAACCTTGGATAAGTAGAGTATCGCGTGACAAAGGGAATTGGTTTCGTATGTTAATGGTTCTATCGATCACGAAGTCATCGTTGAGTATGTGGGAGCCGTTATGGATCTCCAGATCCCGCTGATGGTTATTGATCGGAGAGGTGTCTCCATCATGTCTACATATTCATGAACCGTAGGGTGACACACTTAAGGTTCGATGCTGTTTAGGTAGATATGGAATATGCGTTGGAGACCGAATGTTGTTCGGAGTCCCGGATTGGATCTGAGACATCACGAGGAGATCCGGAATTGTCCGGAGAATAAGATTCATATAATGGAGATCATTTTCTAAGTTAGGAAATGTTCCGGAGTATTTATATGGGGATTCTAGAAGGTTTCGGAATGTTCCGGAAGGTTCTAGAAGATTTTTTGGAGGTTACTTGAAAACCAAGAAAGGATAAAAGGATAAAGGGAAATTTAAAAGGGAAACTTGGGGGGGGGGGGAAGGACTCTCCCCCCAAGCTCCCTTGTGCGCCGGCCCTAGGGGGTGGGCCTAGGGGTGGGAACCCTAGGCTGCACCCCTCCCTCTATATATAGAGGGGTGGAGGCGCCACCCCCCCTTGCTCCTCCACTCTTGCCCCTAGCCGCCTCTCTCCTCCTCCTTCCTTCTGCTCAGGCTTAGGCGAAGCCCTGCAGAATCCTCTACTCCACCACCACCACCACGCCGTCGTGCTGCTGGGATTCCGTGGAGAGATCTACTACCTCCGCTGCTCACTGGAACGGGGAGAGGAAGGTCTGCTTCGACTCCGCACGTGTGACCGACTGCGGAAGCGCTGCCGGAACGCGGCGCTGGAAGGATCGTCCACTCGATCTTGAGATCGGTAAGTGATCGACTACATCAACCACGAGATCCAATCTCGTAACGCTTTCGGGTCTACAAGGGTTAGTACAGATCTATCTCGTTACACATGTCTAATAGATTAGATCTTGGCTTTTATCTAGATTAGATCTGGGTTTTGTTCGTTCTTGCGGTAGAATTTTTTTGTTTTCCATGCTACGAACCCAACAGTGGTATCAGAGCCGTATCTATGCGTAAATATATTGTTAATTGTGTTCCTGGTAGAAATACTGAAGTTTATACTGTTGAGCATATTTTACCTGAACCTTACATCGAGAAAATACCTTTCCCTGTTAAGGTAAAGGAGCATTTTATGATAACTAGTATGGTTAACAAAAGTACAATGAAAGCTGTAGAACCTGATGAACAAATAGATGTTGAACCTGCAGTAGCAATTGACAAAGACTCTGTCTCTAAAAATGTAAAAGATGGGCACATTATCCTTTGTAAGGATACTTCTAATATTGTTTCACATCCTAGTGGAACTAGGAAAGCTAGTGTCCCTGTGTTTTCTGTCAGAATAAGTGATCATTGCTACAATGGTTCATGTGATAGTTATATCATTAAATTTATGCATGATACTGAAAGTTATTATGAGAGAGGGAAAAATGTTTCTATGCATCTCAATAATATTAAGTTTCCTCGCTTTATGATGAAAATCTTTATGTTGCACTTGTTTTGCCTTCGTATGCTACTAGCCTCTGGTTTCAATAATTTATGTTCTTACAAAATTCCCTTGCATAGGAAGTGGGTTAGACTTAAATATGTGTATATTTCCTTCTTGATGCTCTCTTTTACTTCAATTCATATTCTTATGTGAGCATCATTAAAATTTATCATGCCTATCTTAATGGCTATAAAGAAAGAGCTTTTTGGGAGACAACCCAATATATTTTTGCTTTCAGTTTATTTTTGTTAATTTGAGTCTTGGAAGTTATCGCTTCTGTAATAACCTCTTCTTATCCTTTTTGTTTGGTTTTTGTGTCAAGACCAGCCTCTAATGAGAGAAAAGTAAGATTTGGTGAAGTTGCTGTCCCGAAACAAAATTGTGTGCTTCACCGTAAAAAAATCGTGAAAAATCCCAGAACGTCGTACTGATCTATAATTTGTTGTGTGCATGCCCCCGGTTATTATTTAACTTTCGTTAGTTTTGCACTTTTCGATTTGAGCAACAGAAGATTTTTGAAAAAAATGATCTTTACCTGTTGGTCTGTTTTGACAAATTTCTGCCATTTTTGCCTTTGCCTCTTAAATCAATTTCCTTTTTGAATTCTTTTTGGACTTTCGAAAGGAATTGCTTTAGTAGCTTATGTTTTGATGGATTTCAGTTGAAATTGAACCTAGAGGTTTATTATCTTGCATGCACTAATGTTGCTAATGAAGATTGTGTGAAGTTTTGTATGAAAGAAATTTTCAAGTGGTAGGAGAAAATGATGTAATGAGATGAAGAATGGTCAAAAGACTCAAGCATTGTATTTTTTAAGATTCTTACAATGAATATATTGATGTTATTCAAGTGGTGACTCTGGAAGAATTTATTAAAGACCAAATTCAGAGACCTGCAGAGTCCGTTTTCGAATAGGTAACAATTCTGGTAAGAAAAGGTCCGCGAAAAACTTTTCAATTTATATTTTTGCAGTTCTTATCTAACATGGAAAATAATGAGTTGAAAAAGGGACGGAAACGGAGCCTGGGTGGCTCACACCACCCCGTGGCGCGGGCCCACCTGGCCGCGCCACTAGGGGGTGTGGCCACCGCAGAGCCCGTCTCTGACCCGTTTTCTCCCAGTACCTAACTTTTGTTGTTTAACTTTGTAATATATAATTCCTCGGATCCCCCGAGGTTCGTATATCGTGTTCTCGTCGTGTTTTCATTTCAATCTGTTTCTGTCAGGAACTATTCTTAAGTTTAGAAGCACGATGGTCTCCACCAACTATAAGGGCAAGGAGCCTGTGGAAGATGATCTCCAAGACCCCAAGAAGGAGGAGGAGATCGAGGGTGCAGTTAAAGAGGAAGCGAAGATCCACGCACCAGCACCACCATTGCAAGCATTGGAGTGGTGGCAAATCCTTCCAAGTTCAAAAGGACTGCACAGATGTCCACTGGAGGAATGGTTCCGTGCCATTGCCTGGCTTCACGGTCACCTCCTCCACGTACCAAGAATCCCTTCCATACCCTTATTCATGAGCAACAATTCCAAAAGACACCTTAGGAAAAATTACCCTCCAATTGGGACATGCCTCGTTCTAACCATGCATGAAAAGAATACTTTAAGGAGGAAGAGTGGGGAAAGAATCACAAGGGCTGGGATTCACAGTCCGACATGATGATGAACCACATTGAGCACAATTCGGATTTGATTCGTACTCTCACCTTCGAGATTGAGGATTTGAAGAAACTGATTGAAAAGCTTATCAAGAAAGCACCACCACCACCGAAGGAGTAATTCGTCATCAGGTTTTGGCATCCCCTTGGTTTGTTCCAAGCTTGGGGGAGTGCTGCGGTATCACATCATTATCTTTCATCTTTTTACCTTTTTAGTAGAGTCATATCATGAATAGAGAAGTTATCATATAGGATGGTTTGAATTGTGGAAGTATGTCCCCTCTAGTTAGTTATCTATGTATCCCTTGGTGTGAGTTGCCGTTATGGAATATTAATGAGAAGTTCTATCATTTAATTTTTGCACATCTTATTTTAGTTTGCAATTTCTGTTATATGATTGATCTTGTTGTTAGTATTGGTATCACTTTGGTATCATTAAGTAAATTTAGTTGGTTTTGGCCAATTTAGATCTGGTCAGTAGCAACATTATTTGAGATTGAATGGAAAAGAGAAAAGTACTTTTAATATAATTTCATCATCTTTCTTTCTTGTTTGGCTCATAAGCTTAATATTCTCTAGTTAAGATCTTTTGTGCTTCCAAGGAAGATTGCATGATTGTTTCTATCACTTGTATGTTTGTTTGTTTCCTTCACTCTTATGCTTGCTACCCAACCTTGCTAGCCAAAAACCTGTACTGAGAGGGAATGCTTCTCGTGCATCCAATCCTTGAACCAAAACCTATGCCATTTGTGTTCACCATACCTACCTATTAGCATTATTTCTATTTCAAGTAAATCCTTGAGTTTTATCTATCTTCCAAATTAAACTTGTTATGTGAAAACTAGTGATTAAAGCTCTCACAAACTTGATGGCACACTTTATTTTTCTTGCACTTAATAAACTTGAACCATTGTGTCCATCTATGTTGCTTATATGTTTGCACTTTATAAGTTGTGAATTAGCAGAACCATGTTGCCATGGGGATCGCTTTCAACATTGCACTTAATATTAAGTTGATATCATGTTCTTTTGTTTATGGATCCTAGCGGTGTGAAATAAAAGGGGAGCTCGTAAGCTCATGGAGTTTGTATATGTGTTAGAGAAACGGCTGGGCGGCTAGCCTAAGCCATGCCTAATCATGGTGGAAACTTGCAGCATAACCATAGTGGCATTATATGAAGCATCTTCAATAAAAACCCATGCAAATAGCAAATAAAAAGATCGTTGAGATGCTCACTATCTGTTGCCTTGTCATTTTGATATGGGATAACTCCTGTGTCATGGGGCAAGGGGTACCCCGTTGGTGGTTTTCTTTGATATACATACACTTACAATGACTAGAACTTACCGGAAACCAAAGTTGAGTAGCATGAGGTCTGGTACTCTTAAGCAAGGGGCATGAGATTTTCAACTTATAACTTGTCAAGCATATCCTCATATTTGTGTCACTTTAACCTTAATCACTTCAAGATGCTTATGATAGGGGCAATGAGAGCTGAAAGCTAGTAAGTACCATCATTTTTGAAGGCTCTTTATGAAACTTGAAAATCCCTGCTTCCCTCTGCGAAGGGCCTATCTTTTACTTTTTAGTTGATTCAGTAAACCTATTCCTTTCTATCTCTAGCAAGCATTTGAGTTTTTGTGATTATCATCCATATGATGATTTATTCAATCATGTTTCTTATGTTCCTTGTTTTGCACACTGCTCTTATCTAAGTGAATATTACTTTGAAAGCTATCATTGAAAACTCCATTATGTTTGACTCCTGCAACTTGTGAACCATTCTCTGACCAAGAGCAAAGTTTGCCATTACCAATTATGATTTACTTTGTGTATATTTATTGTGTTTCCCTTGCTCATTGCAAGTTAAGTTATATAATAGTGAGTTGTTTTCTATTATGATTTGTGTATTGATGAATGTGATGCTTGTTGTCCGTATTCTCTTTATGGACATTTCACTCCATAAACCTGTGGTCATGTTTATTGAGCTCAGTTTTCGCTTGGGGACAAGCGAGGTCTACGCTTGGGGGGAGTTGATACGTCCATTTTGCATCACTATTTTATATCATAATTTACTGTTATTCATTGATATATTTCATATTAAGAGATGATGCTTATGTTATTTCATCTATTTTTGCATGACTGATGATTTTTGGAGGATGAACCACCGGAGTCAGGATTCTGATGGAAAAAGCACTGTCCAGATGCAAAATTCACGAAGATCAGAAAATCCTTGAAAATATATGGAAATTCTTATTTTTCCAGAAGACAAAGCAGGCCAGAAGGGGGAGTGGAGATGGGCCATAGGGGGCCAACACCCCTAGTGGCACAGGTCCCCCTAGCCGTGCCACCAAGTGGTGTGGCCACCCTGGCCCACTTCTAGCATCACCCTTTGGCGTATATAATCGCCTCAAAACCCTAAGACTCGAGGAGCGACCACAGAAAGATTCCGCAGCCTCTGTGGGGCAGAAAACTGCAGAGAGAGAAAGAGCTCTCCGGCAGGCAGAAATCTGCCGGGAAAATTCCTTCCTACAGAGGGGAGATTGTCGCCATCAACACCATCATCAAGCTATACTTCATCGGGATCCTCATCATCATCGTCTCCACCATCATCTCCATCCGCACCATCATCACCACTCCGTACCGCTGTAACAATTGGGTTGAATCTTGCATAGTTCTTAGGGGAAACTTTCCCGGTGTTGATTACTTGTTATAGTTGATGCTATTGAGTGGAACCATTGGATTATTGTTCATGTTAAGATTGTTACTTATCATTATTTCATCTCTGATCTTGATCCATATGATGTCTCGTGAGTAGTTCATTTAGTTCTTGAGGACATGGGAGAAGTCATGTTGTTAGTAGTGGAATTGTGTTGAGAAAGATTCAATGGTTTGATATTTAAGTTGTGGTGTTATTCTTGTAGTGGTGTCATGTGAACATCGACTACATGATACTTCAACTTTATGGGCCTAGGGAAATGCATTGTGTATTTGGCTACTAATCGTGGGGTTGCTGGAGTGTCAGAAACCTGAACCCCAGTTAGGAAACCTTTGCATAAGGGAGTGTAGGATCTCAAAGTTTAAGGCTGTGGTTAGGTTTATATCTTAATTACTTTCTTGTAGTTGCGGATGCTTGCAAGGGGTATAATCACAAGTATGTATTAGTCCTAGGAAGGTCAGTACATTATCATAGGTTCACTCACACAACACTTATCCAACTAGAAAAGATTAATCAACTATATGAAGCGAAAGCACTTGACAATATCTCATGTGTCCTCGAGAATGTTTGGTAATCTTAAGTAATAAAACCGGCTTGTCCTTTGCTAGCCAGGTCATCTTTGTGTAATTAAAAGAGCAAAAAACTTGGCCTAAGTCAAGAAGGACGTAAAGGAGTATAAAATTTAAGCAAACGAATTTCGAGACGTTTTTTGCGACATCGGATGTACCAGCGAGAAACGATGTCTAAGAAGGGAAAAATAAGACAAGTAACGTTGGAAGATTCATTTCGGCATCCACAATTGTGTGGGTATACCGGATATTCTTTCATGTGACCTTATAGAGGTAAGGTATAAGCTGGACATAGACCAATATTCTTACTATTGAGTTAGTGGCTATAGTACATACAATTTAGAGAACATTAGGAAACTCCAAGGGGGAGAGTAAACAATAAACATTGAAGTTTTGTTGTGTAACTTTCTGACTAAAGGTTGGGAAAGAAGTACAAAGTTATGATGAGGTTAAGCCTTATTATCATAAGGTTATACGAATCCGAATCCATCATTATAAAGTATTTCCAAGAGTATGTATGGATGAAAGATCGAAGGAGATATAATAGATTAAACCTTATGGACTAGTTCTAAAAGAAACAACTCGTAAGTTGTCCTTAAGAAGGAGGAGAGCCTACTAGAATAGTTTAGTTTTAGTAGTAGGAAAACCTTAATGGAAGGGACAAAATGTGTCCACAACTAATTCTAAATAGGGTTATAAGGGCATAAACCCAAAGAGATATAGTAAAGGAACTATATGGTAAATTAGAAACAATAGTGGATTTTGTCAGAATGAAGAGGATTCAAGGAAAAAGATCTGGAGACGGGTTACCACAATTATCCCCAATTATGATCACAAAGGAGTTGATAAATGTCATGATATATACAAGTCAGGACCTCATTCCGAAACGTAAGAGAGTACAAACTTCGGGGACGAAATTTATTTTAAGGGGGAGAGTCTGTAACACCCCAGCATTAGAGCTTAGAAATAAGCCAAGATGAGGTGTGTGCATTGCATTCATGCATAGAAAATATGGATAATTTTCGTGCTTTTAAATAGAACTTGTCAAAGTGCTTGAAGATTCTCTTAACTTGGTGGATCTGAAGTAGATCATCAAGTTGAATGCGATAAGTTTCAATATGAACTTTGCTAAAACCTTACCTTTGGGTAATATAATTTGATCTAAGGGCAGATCAAACGTAATAAAACTAAGTCACAACATACTGCTTAATAAGGAGTACTTGATCTTCTAGAGATCATTACATGGTATTCCATACAACAACTCAAGGATGAATACTTAATATTCTAAAGATTATATCAAGGTATTATCTACAACAAACCCTGAATACCAAGTTAAGTATATAACCTAAGTAAACAAACCCCATAACTAAACCTTGATATACTTGCTTGTGATAGTTATTTATGCCATAGGTATCATGGTAGTTCCTAAACATTAACTTTTATCACGAATAGAGTAGAAAAGGAAGTCAAGCAAAGACCATTCATCTCATATATTTGTTGTCATATTAACATATGACATTTCTAAATAGCCAAGTCCTAGTGTCAATTTATCATCACAGTTGAGTAATAAATTCTTGACCTAGCACTTATTGACTCTTATCTTTGAACTATTATATTGACCTTCCAAAGACCTCAAGTAAATCAATAAGAAGAAGGAACTAGTTATGGTAGAGGGTGACATCATCAATGGAATGAGATCCTTAGTGGTGATCAAACCATTTGATGTTGGAGGAGATAACTCACTTATGAGTTAACTAGAAGAAGTATTTAAACCCAAGAGTTAGATAATAATTATGAAGCTATGAGAAGGCTAGTAGTAGTAGAGAATTCAATGATAATCTTGTTAAGCCAAGAAGGTATATTACCGTGGTAACAATAGATAAGAAGGAAGTGGGGTTGAGGGTACGATCACCATGGATGATCTCAAAAACTTGGAAACAGAGTTTACTAAATCCATGACGACTCAAATGCAAGAGATGCGTGGAATGATAACGCAGCTCTTGCCACCCAATAAATCCACATCTCCTTCTCTTCTAGAGGAGACACCTTCTAAATCAAAGGATAAAGCTTCCGCTAAATCCAATGATGAGGAGGTGGGGGATGAAAGCAAAGATAATGGATCCTTTTCCAAAAATGGAAGTGGGAAGGAGGATTATAGCGAGGTTCCTCATTTGTACTCTCTCGACCCACCAGTCCCTCATCCTCACAAAAAACATGGGTGATCCACCCAAGCTAAGTGCATCTTTTTTAATCAATGGCATTTTTTTATGAAGTCTCATGTGTGCGGCTCTTTTATTGATTTGTGGAAAATTATCGAAGTTGGGCTCAAGGTTGTAGATCCAAGCAACTTGACAAGAATAGAAGTTGTTGATAGTCAACTCAATGCCACTATCTTGCACATGATTCAACCTGGCATGGGTCCCAAGGACATGCCTCATATTGAAGACCTCAACACCGCCAAGGAAGCTTGGGATGCTCTTTTCGAGTTGTTCATTGGAAATGAGAGCATGAATAGAAACCAGTATGATGACTTGAGCAATCAAGCTGAAGGTTTTTACATGATGGATGGAGAAGAACCATCAAGATATGTACCGAAGACTCAAGTTAATTGCTGCCATATTTATAAATCATGGTGCTTCTCACGTTGATGATGCTTGGATAAAGAAGATGTATGTGACTGCTATCATGCCCTTTGAACCCACTGACTTGAAGAGTATCCAAGGAAGGCACAACTACCATCTCATGACTTCCAATGAAGTTACTGAAGATATGGTTGCTTTTAAGGTTGCAGCCAAGAACACCGAAGATGACCATGCTCGAGCGATAGGAATCCAAAAGGGTGTAAACCTTGCCTTAAAGGCAAATGTGGTCGAGCATGAGGAAGAAGGAAGAAGTATTGAAGTAAATACTATGAGCTTCCCAGAGGAATTCAAACTTGCTCATGGTGAGTATCTGGCTTTCTATGCAAGAAATTTTTGGAAAATTCCTGCCAAGGAAAAGGTGGAACTTGAACGAAGAAATGGCTCAAGTAGTGACGAGGGTTTAACTCATCAATGCCCATTGTTATGGACTTAGGTTCGAGGAATTGGGGAGCACTGGAGATCTCGGTACGGCTAGCAAACAAGCACACAGGGACGCAAGGTTTACCCAGGTTCAGGCCTCGTAGAGGACCCTACTCCTGCTTGTCTGCTCTTGATTGATGATGATCCGAAGGATTACAATGTCGCCGAGGGCGGTGTCGCGCAGATTAGATCTGGCGTATGGGAGATCGTAGATCTGTCTATTGTCTATTGTGGGAGTCGCGATGTCTAGATCTATGTGTCGTAGCGTGTCCTCCTCGTTGGACCCTCCTAGCCTTTATATATGGGGAGGCTAGGTCTCAGGTACCAATACGAGTTGGTTACAAGTTGTATTCAAACTCTAGTCTTGAGGTTTCTTTGTCTTGTGCGTTTGGGAGTCCGTGTCCATATGGGCTTCATATCAGTCGAACCGTCATGGGTGTCATGGACCTTGGTAATTCGTCGAGTGGGCCTTCCGTCAAGCCGCACCAGGTAGGCTGCAGTTGAGTGCCTATTGGGCATACCCATGTTAGTAGTCCCCGAGTGTCCATGTGAATCGTAGATTCGGATGGAGACTCATAAGTCTTGATCTTGCATTAGGATGCTGGAGTCGACAATTGTGTCGAGTGCGAAGCACTTCACTCGGAAGTACATCGAGTCAGTCGAATTTGTAGTAGTTCATAGGGATGATGGTAAACGTGCCTAGTGCGCTCGATGGATCGAGACCAGTTAATTGCTCTAGGGCAAAAACAACGCCACCTACTCAAACTCGAGTCCCTGGACTTGAATCCGGAAATTGCTGGCGTAATTCGACTCAGGCCACGGAGGTCTTATAGAGTCAAATTCCAGTGTATAGATGTGAGCGCTCGACGCGTCCGTCAAGGCTTATTCATCGTACCTGTAGGTATGGATTATTTCTGGTAGAGCACAACAGATGCGTTGTCAGGCCTTATTCAGGTCTTATCTTCACGCTGTAAGCGCGACATCCGAATTTTTTGTCATCGCGGAGATGATTCGGGTGGCCCAGGAGACATAATCTCTTTGTAGGGAAAATATGAGGCAGAGTCGCCATAGCATTCGAGTGTGGATGTTATCGACACACAGTACGATGTACAAATAATCATAGGGTACGCGACCAGCGCTCCCTATGGGAGTAGCCCCCGAGTGCCTGGTTGAGTCGAAGACTCAAGCAGGGACGAAAGAACTTTTGCGACTGCTGTCGTCTTTGCTGGTTTCAGTCGAATTTGCTTTCAGCGCTCCCTATGGGAGTAACCCGAAGTCCACAATCGAATCGTAGATTCGAGTGAAGGGTTTTCATAATGCTTGGATATCTTCACAAATTTCTTCGGGTGCGCGGCCAGCGCTCCCTATGGGAGTAGCCCCTGAGTCCTTAGTCGAATCGTGGATTTGAGTGAGGATTCAGAGCATGTCACTCGAGGATATTGTATATGCACGTCCATCTCTCTAGTTTGGAGTAGCCCCCGAGTGTCTGGCGGAGTCGTAGACTAAGGCAGAGACTCGAGACTTGTATCTTGCAGTCGTAGTCGACAATCATGCGAGGAGAAAACATAGGTGAGTCGATGATGCGGATGGATACAACGCAATCACTTCTATCAGGTGCGCGACCAATGTCGCGTATGTGTAGCATCAAGCGATGCAACCATCCGAGGAGGGACTCGACTCGGGTCTTGAGTGTATGTCGTAGCCAGTTGTTTTGTCGACTCCTGTTGGAGGACCCAATAGAATAGCTCGACGCAGTCGACATCCTTGTAAGCTGCAGAAAACATATAAAATTGTGAAGTACTTGTATCTTCTAAAGATATTTGCATGTCAGTTTGCAAAGTAAAATTCTGGTGCCAATCGAGTCGACACTTTTGCATGGTATGCTAAGCCTTTTCGTTAGCCTGATTACCCTTAGTCTCAGTGCCTTGCCGAGGCACTCAGAGTTCAAGGATTCAACGATCAGGCAGAATCACCTACTCAGGCTGTCGCGTATGAGGTGCTCGAGTGTGTGGAGCCGACTGCACATTAGGTTACTCGAAGCGGGCGCAGCCCCCGAGTGTTTCGAGTGCGAGTTAAAAAGAAAATCAGCTCTTAGTAGAGGAGAACTTAGCTTTATTGGTAGTTGTCGTGGTGAATGAGTCGCAAGATTCGATGCAATCGGTGGGTCGCGGGAGTCGAAGATTGTAGCGGCTCGTGGTCGAGGGAGCCCACGAGTCGCCCGATATGAAGACCGCAACATGTCGTTGAAGTTGAAGACCGCGGTGGGTCGTCGAAGCGGAGGGAGCCCCCGAGCCCCCAAGTCGTTGGAGTCGAAGATCGTAGCGAATCATTGGAGTCGAAGACTGCAGCAGGTCGCGAGATCGACACCGGACGAGTAGTCAACGTGGCGGTCGAAAGTTGTGAAGCGGTCATGTAGTTGACGTAGCAGTGGGTCACGCGGCGAACGTAGTCAACGCGGCGGATCGAAATCGCGTGGTGATGACGAATTGCCGCATCCGAATACCGTAACGAGCCATAGCAGTCAAAGACCGCATCGGGTCGCCTGATCCGAAGACCGCAGAAGGTTGCCGGAGTCGAAGTATGCGGCGGTTCGCCATAGGGGAGGGAGCCCCCGAGTGTATATTCGATGTGGTCAATGTAGTCGACGCGGCATTGGAGAGCCGAAGCGGCGGTCCTGTGTTGATGCAATAATGACTTGCGACAGCCGGCGATTGCAACCGGTCGCCACAACCGAAGGCTGCAACGGGTCGTAGAGTGGAGTCGAAGACCATAGCGGGTGGCCAATACTAGGGGAGCCCCCAAGTCGGTGGAGTCGAGGACCGAAGAGGGTCGTATGGTGGAGTCGAAGATCGCAGTAGGCTGCGGCCGCTAAAGACCGAAGCGGGTCGCTGTAGCCGAAGGAGTCCTTGATTCGTCGGAGTCGAAGACCATCGTCGAAAACCGCGGCAGGTCGTTGTAGAGGAGGGATCCCCCGAGCGTATCGTTGAGCTCAGAGCTGATGCATCAGACGTGTCGACGTAGCCCTCGAGTGTAGTTGAGGGACACATGGTGTCGACATAGCGACATGTCGTCGGCGGACGGGATCGAAGTGGCAGCGGGTCGCCGCAACTGAAGATTGTAGTAGATCACCGGAGTGGAAGACCGCAACGGGTCGACGGAGCCGAAGGCCTCCACGGGTCGTACGATGGAGTCGAAGTAGTCCCCGGGTGTAGAGTTAGCACGGTCGATGGAGTCGATGCGGCGGAGACGTACTCGATGCGACGGGAATGTAGCAGAGGCGATGGTGGGAGTATTTTGCCGCAACCAAAGACCATAGAGGATCGTGTGATGGATAGAGTTGCCCGGTGGACACGGAGTCGATGGCGATGTCGATTCATCCAGAATTGATGGTCATGGAGGATCCCTTGGTTGAAGTTGTTGACGGTCGCAATGAAGGAGAACATGGCCGCGGCAAAGTCGATGTATCTTTCGAGTTGTCCATGGAGCTCAATGATTTACTGGTGCAGTATACTACTATCTTCGACTAATACATGCACGCACTTGATTGATCTTGTTTTTTTTATTTGCTTGAATTGATTTTCGACTTGGTCTTCACGTGCAGGTTTGAGTTTTTTTCTTTTAGCTAGATCCTGGCGATCTGATGAATACAAAGTATACGTAGTGTGTTGTTGTCCGATGCACTCGCTACTTTTCTTTCTTGTCTGGATTCTTGCACGCTCGGTCTTCAAGTCAAGTAGCTAGCACCATCACTTGCCTTTTTTTTCATGTAATACGAGTCGGTACTTTTCCAATTTTTCCACCTTGGCCTCGTAGTCAGTTTGGACCGTCTCCTCGGAAACGCTTGCCGTGCTGGAGTAGGACTTGATTATTTTGTCTATATTTGGAAACGGATACCTGATGAACTCATGTACTAGCCTCTTTCGTACTGTGATTCGAAACAATCTGGCATGAAGAACCATCCAGCACTTGATCTTCTTGGTGCTTGATGAACATTACGTCCTTCGCCTGATTGTAGGACGCCTTGATGGTGATGAGTCAGCTGCGCACTCGCCGTGACTGAGTTATTGATGAAGACGATAAGCGTGCCAACGCAGACGAGACAATCGGATGTGATCCGACCACCGCTTGGTGATGAAAGAGCTAAGGAAAATCTGGCCTCCAGTAGTCGACGAATCATAGATTCCTGGTGATGGAGCCGTCGAGATCGCAACATCATCGCTCCCGTTTCCCACAGACGGCGCCAATTGACGAGGGTTTAACTCATCAATGCCCATTGTTATAGACTTAGGTTCGAGGAATTGGGGAGCGCTGGAGATCTCGGTACGGCTAGCAAACAAGCACACAGGGACGCAATGTTTACCCAGGTTCAGGCCTCGTAGAGGACCCTACTCCTACTTGTCTGCTCTTGATTGATGATGATCCGAAGGATTACAATGTTGCCGAGGGCGGTGTCGCGCAGATTAGATCTGGCGTATGGGAGATCGTAGATCTGTCTATTGTCTATTGTGGGAGTCGCGATGTCTAGATCTATGTGTCGTAGAGTATCCTCCTCGTTGTACCCTCCTAGCCTTTATATATGGGGAGACTAGGTCTCAGGTACCAATACGAGTTGGTTACAAGTTGTATTCAAACTCTAGTCTTGAGGTTTCCTTGTCCTGTGCGTTTGGGAGTCCGTGTCCATATGGGCTTCATATTAGTTGAACCGTCATGGGCGTCATGGACCTTGGTAATTCGTCGAGTGGGACTTCCGTCGAGCCGCACCAGGTGGGATGCAGTTGAGTGCCTATTGGGCATACCCATGTCAAGTAGTAAAAAGGAATATGGTGCAAAAGTAAGATCATGTTACAATTTTGGATACCGCTTCCACTTTGTTGCGGAGTGCCCCTATAAAAATAGAGAAGATCATGGTGGCATAATCATTCTAAAGGAAAATTCAAAGGCTCCACGTAACAGGCGTTTCACTAAAAAGAGTATTCCATACAATAAGCAACCGAAAATCATGTTGGTGGCACATGAGGAGTACTGATATGGGAGTAAAGATGAAGAGGAAGAAGAAAGCTCAAGGATAGTGGAAGCCATCATCACCACTGATGAGGGCATATTTACATCATGCTTTACATCATTATTTTGCATTGTAGATGTAGGATCTTGCTATTTTACGGCGCTCACACGCACATTTTATGTCTGTTTTCATCAGGATCAGGACAGATGATGGATCCAATGGATATAATTCTTGGAGCAGTTGTACTGAGAAGAAAAGGAGTAAAAACAACGTAAATCGCTTATTTGGGAAATATTAGTAATACCAGAAGCGAACAAGGGGGGAGGCAGAGAGTTCAACGACCAACTATACGACTGGAGCAAATATTCCGGCCGTATAGCTCCGGCCGTATAGTTGGCGACACCTCCGCCTCCTCAAATAGTTTCACCCCGTGTAACTGGTTCGAGGAGACGACATACAGAACACCCAGAAATCACAGAAACCTCACCTCTAGAAGGCATTTGGAGGGGCAACTCATCCACCAAGGATCCATGTTTGCCCTGCGCAGATCCGGGAGGCTACGGCATCGATCTTCATCATCCACCGCTACATCACCACCATCTCCATCCATCCCATCTACATCTTATCTAGATCTTGTTGTAATTTCCGTACGCGTTGTGGATTTATACAAGTACTATTCATCTATGATAGATTACATTGTTATTGCCATGATGTTGATTGCCTCCATGTCTGAGTAGATCATTAGTTCTTGGGGAGATGGAGAAACCCTAGTATGAGATTGAAATAAGATAAAGTCTATTATGATATTCATCGCTGTGACCATGTGTTAGATTTTCTACATCTTGATGTTGAGAGAATTCGACCTCTCAATATTTGCCCCTCGTGGGGACTTGATGGAGGAAATACTTGTTGGTAGACGAAGGTGTTCTAGCACTTACAGTGACTATAAAGCTATTGGAACCCCTTATGTATCAACTTGGAAAACCGAGGAAACTCACGGAACACTATCCATGCCATGGGATACATCCTATGGGATTACTACCCTTAATAGCGTAGTAATTCGATTGATGTCGAATGCTGACTGTTGTGGTTATGAGGATGATGTGAGAAGCGGTTGCTGCCTATTTGTCCAAATACGGAGTTCCTCCCACACATACATAGTTAAGAATGTTCATGATGATAATCTTTATCTTAGCTCCTTATAATGCTAGTGGTGTATCCGCTACTCCCTGAGAACGCTTTTCCCTTACTGCAGTTCCAATCTCTCTTACATACGCGATACTTATTTTCTGTATTCAGTTGTTTTACTTTAGTTTATTATTGCTCTTTGTGGCATCCCGCTAAAACCACTACTAGAAAATCGCGTTGTTTTTGTGCATTGCATCATCATGACCGCATGCTCATGTCCTCATGCCACATTGCATTTGAGCATCGTCATCATCATGCATGGTTTGTTTGAAGACTATTGTCGAAAAGCCTGGTTTTGTTTTCTAAACGCCCTGTCTTTTATTCAAACTATAAAACCCGGGCTTGTCCGGATTATTTCGTTTCGTCTACAAACGGCTTCTAAAAGCCTTGTTTGAAATAAATAATTTATTTTAATTATTTTTAGGAGGCTGCCCGCCAGGCCCGAAAGCCCGGCCGGCCACCTCCAAACCCTAAAACTAAATCTACCTAGACCTAACCCTAATCCAACCCTATTCTACCCCAACCCTCAGCCGACCACAGCCCCACCCCGCTGACCCAGTCTCCCCACACCGACCAACCCCTCCCTCTCTCCATCGCCGCCACCCTGGCCTAGCCGCCACCTCACTCCGCCCAATCAGATCAGGCCACCTCACCCCCTGCCCACACCCCAACGCCATCTGAGATCGAACCCCACCCCGCCTGGGCGCGCAGCCCCACTCCCCACCTACCACCGCCCCGACCCGCCCGTGCACACGCACGCGACCGCGTGGCCCCACGCGTCCCCACCACACGCGTCTACCTCTCCCTCTCTCTCTTTCCCGCACGCGCTCGCGTCACCCACCATCCCCAACTTCCTCCTCCCCCGTTGCCAGGCACCGAGGGCGCTCCTGTCTGGCTCCCCTCCGCGCGTCGCTCCGCCATCCGCCACCCACACCATCGATGCGTGCCGCCTCACAGGCTCCCCTCCGAGCAGCCGCCGGCGCCTCCCTCCGGCCCGAGCTCCTCCCGGCCGGGGAGCCACCCTTCACCGTCTACGCCGCCGCCGAGCTCCTTCTCGGCCGCCCGATCAAGCTCCTTCCAACCCTCGGCGCGTGCCTCGCCTCTCCCTGCACGCAGACACGTCGCCGGCCCGCCTCTCCTCTCCACCCCGTGCCGGTCCTTCCCTGTCTGCGAGCCGGCCGAGGCGCCGCCCTCGTCCCTCATGACCTGCCTCTGCTACGCGCGCCCGCATCGCCGCCCCTAGCTTCTTCTCGGTCGCCGCTGCGAGCACCGCCGGCCGCGTCGCCAGCGTGTTCCTCTACCTCTGCCACTGCGAACATCAATGTCCTCCGCCCCATCATCTCCCAGTCACGTCGCCGGCCTCGCCCTGCCCTTCTCGGTGACGCCCCTGCTCGAACGTTACAGTGCCATCCAAGGCCCCGCTCGAGTTTGGCATGTGCTTGCTTCCATGCGTGATGGTTCTAGCGGGGAGATGGGTGTTTGCTGCTGCCTTTGCCCGTGTTGGTGATGTGCTGATACGGTTGTGTCCCAGATAAGATGAGGAGCATGCCATCTTTGCTTCGGTATCGACAAGATCTGCTCCGCTTTTTTGTCAATCCAAAGATAGTCAACACGGAACGCAATGGACAAGATCGACAAGGTCACCCTCCTGAAACACCAAGTTCTCTATCACGGACCACCATGATCTCCTTCACGGATTCGATGGCCGAAACCCCCGAAGCCCCGATCCGAAGACCGATCCCGCCGAGCTCTTCTTCCCGGACCCCGAAGACCACAGATGCGACAAGTACTCCTTCCCGGATGCGACGCCCGAGAACCCGGACACCAAGGTCACCGACACGGAACGCCAAGTTCTTCATCCCAAACGCCAAGACCGACCCGACACGAGGACCCGACAAGATCTTCGCGACGACAAGATCGACACCGACCAGGGCGAATTCGATGCGCCCCTGACGCCAAACCAAGTCCTTCTTCCCAGAATGCCAAGCTCTCCTTTCGTTGTCCGAGACCGATCCCGTCGAACCGTTCCCCCCGTCGAACCCTGTCGAACCCCCGGAACCCCAAGATCTTCCGAACCCAAATGTGTGAACCCTTTTCCCGAGCCCATATTTTATAAAATGCTATATATTAAACTTGTTACATTTAAATTGTCATGCTTGCATACATGTTGTGGTTTGGGGGCATTATGCTGATTCACCTCATAATTAAATATGGAGCGTTTATGCGGGATACCTTTGTCTTATTCTGGACTCCATTTAAATTGGTGTAGCGAACCGATGCCATGTTTTGTCTTGCTAGTCCAACATTTAAATTGCGCGGGTGCTAAATAACTTAAACCGTGTAATTAATTGTCGGGACCCCGGTTCCGTTTAATACTGCCTAATTGCACCGTATCTGCATGATATCATAATCATGTCGGATCTTCTGCCGTAGTATTAAATATTGCATCCGGTGTTTCTGCTAGTGTTTGCTTCTTCGCGGATTAGACCGATGAGTGGATGCGAGTATCAACTAGTTCTCCGGATATGAATCTTCGGCAGTGTTTCCCAGGCGAGCATCTCTTCCCTTCTACCTATTTTTCATTTATAGTCTTTATTTCCTCCTGTTGATCTATTGCTATCCATGTCGCGATGCTTTAGTTTTCCGTACACCAGTTATATCCCGTGCAGCCTCTATATTGCCTTGGACACCTCCTATTACCTGTGTTTAGTAGATAGCTGGCCATGCGAGTCATAGTTACTTGCTCAGGTGCGATCTCGTGTTGTCGAGTACCACAGTTGTTGGAATGCTGGCAGATGTTTAATGGTGGAGATGCTTAATGGTGGAGATGATCATGACTTTAAATACAACTATTAAAATGCTAGATATAACTAATGCAGATGCATCGGTGGGCAATAGATGTTATTTGGTTCTTCCACGCTCACTTGTGTCCCGTAGGACCCCGAGTACTTGATACCTGTTCCTTGATTTTTCGCACTATCCACATCCGGGAGGCCGTGGACCCCCTGAGCCAGAGCTTGATTCATTTCTATTTCTTGGGGCCACAAAGTAGTTTGGGGCTTTATTGCTATCCTGTACCTATGCCATGCTTTACTGCTTTATTTAAGATTGTGCGTGGAGCACCTGTACTGTTTAGGATCGCGGAGTGTTTTCGCGGTATCGACAATCCCAGTCACACTTTCGGGTTCCCAGTCGTTTACAGCCATTGAGGCAAACCCTGGGTCCGTTCCGGAGCCGGCCAACTTCGTTGCGGGTAGCTTAGTGGGGTGGCCCCCTGAAATATTTCTGAATCCTGTGATCGCTTTGTCGTGAATGCCTCGTTGGGTTTTGAGTTGGTTTTCCGAGGTTGATCGAGTGTGTGTTGCTATTTGTGCACCCCTGCAGGGTAAAACTTTCTGAAAGCCGTGTCCGCGGTTATGGACGACTTGGAGCACAGTATCTCGATCATAGACAAGCATAACTAAAGTAGTGCTATAAATTTGACTTAATATGTGACTAGTAATCAGCTTCAACTATAATGGAATGGATATTAAAAATGCCAACAACTGGTGGATCTGTGGTGATCTGTGTCATGCTATACCTGCCTAGTAAGTATTGCAACTCCAATGGAATGTGATAAAAGTGTCAACAATTGCTGGGTTTTGGGATTCCTTAGGACAATTATATCTGGCTAGTAAATGTTCCGACTACAATGGAAGGTTAACTAAAACTGACCACTACTTATGCTATCAGGATGACTCAAGCTATATATCTACCTAGTAAACGCTGCAACTATAACGGAATGAGTAAAACTGCCAACTGTGTGAGTTCCTCGGTTTGACTTCCTTGTTTGGTCTCGAGGGGGAAAGCCAGGATGGGTTTGTTTGGTGTTAGCTTTAGATTGGATCCGAATAGGTCTTTCTTATCCCTCTCTGATAACCGCCAGTTGTATCGAGTCTCTATAGATTGTTTAGTGCCGCTGCGCTGCGCTTCAGCCCACCATACCTATGTAGGCGAGAGCCGCCGAATTCTAGCCTCGCCGTGTACTGGCCTCAGTACTGACGCTCCTCTTTTTCCTTTGCCCTTTGTCGGCGCCCCTTTTGTTTTAGCAGGTTTGAGATCGACGTCGTTAGCAGTGTTACCCTTCCGGCTTGGCCTGGGCAGGGTTATGGACGCCATTGGTTATTCTTCAGGGCTCTTAGCCCCATTTGCATCTTGTCCGTAGTCGGACGCTCTATCGTTTTCAAGGTGATTTGGATCTCTGTATTGTATATCTATATTCTGGACTCATGGAGTCGTTGTTGTATATATATCTGTTCTGTGGGTCCCATCGAGGACTATTGTGTAATGGTATTGCTTCATTTTCCACCTGCACGAAAGTGCCTGGTGGGCGTCCTTGAATCGTTTCTATGCGGGTTTTGGCGGGAAGTGCTAAAATCTGCATAGGGACGATTTGAGGGTGTTATAGAGTGGTATCAAAGCTCAGCAGTTGCTGTACCCCACAAGTCCAGCCTGTAGGATAACCTAGCTAACGGCCGAGGTAGAGTGTCAAAACTATTTTGCAAAATCGATTGGATAGATCTGATTAGGTCTAATTTTACTCCTTACCCCTCTGCTGTTCTCCTCTTACCTCTGCGTGTTTTGAATCTGCTCTCTTATCTTTTCCTCGAGTCCAGGAATTCTCGTGGTTGGGTTTCTGTCGTACCTTCAGGGTTTCGCTTCCTCCTTTGGTAACGGTGCCTCTACATCCGGTCTTTGTGCTATCTGAGGAATCCTTCATCTGTTGGACTTCTTCTTGACCCTTCTCGTGCCTTCCGGTGTTTTCCGACATGATGACATCATCTACGCCAGATCCGATGCAGAGTCTGCATCACTCCTTTGTTTCCGAACCTCGCTTGTCGAGATCTTCAGTCTGAATTCCGAGAGTTGGTTGCATAATTCTCCTATTCATGTGCAAAGTAATGCTTTGAGTGCGGGATGGAGTAGCTACCATACCACTACTCTTATCATTCGCTTTGTACATTGAATCGGTGGATCCAGCAAGTTTACTCCATCCTTGGAAGTTAGAGGGGGCTTTATCTTCTAATACCTTTGTCTTCATCCTTTGTTGCACGGAGTATTCTCTGGACGAACACGGATAACGACCTCTTGTTAGTGGTGTCGCGAGGATCTACACGAAGCGAGAATATTCAGATCGCCGACCGTTTTCCCGGTACCACGAGGCGGATCTCGAGGGCGAGATCCCTTGTTAGTGGTGTCGAATTGTGGCATCCCGCTAAAACCACTACTAGAAAATCACGTTGTTTTTGTGCATTGCATCATCATGACCGCATGCTCATGTCCTCATGCCACATTGCATTTGAGCATCGTCATCATCATGCATGGTTTGTTTGAAGACTATTGTCGAAAAGCCTGGTTTTGTTTTCTAAACGCCCCGTCTTTTATTCAAACTATAAAACCTGGGCTTGTCCGGATTATTTCGTTTCGTCTACAAACGGCTTCTAAAAGCCTTGTTTGAAATAAATAATTTATTTTAATTATTTTTAGGAGGCAGCCCGCTAGGCCCGAAAGCCCGGCCGGCCACCTCCAAACCCTAAAACTAAATCTACCTAGACCTAACCCTAATCCAACCCTATTCTACCCCAACCCTCAGCCGACCACAGCCCCACCCCGCTGACCTAGTCTCCCCACACCGACCAACCCCTCCCTCTCTCAACCGCTGCCACCCTGGCCCAGCCGCCACCTCACTCCGCCCAATCAGATCAGGCCACCTCACCCCCAGCCCACACCCCAACGCCACCTGAGATCGAACCCCACCCCTCCTGGGCATGCAGCCCCACTTCCCACCTACCATCGCCCCGACCCGCCCACGCACACGCACGCGACCGTGTGGCCCCACGCGTCCCCACCACGCGCGTCTACCTCTCCCTCTCTCTCTCTTTCCCGCACACGCTCGCGTCGGCCACCATCCCCAACTTCCTCCTCCCCCACTGCCAGGCACCGAGGGCGCTCCTGTCTGGCTCCCCTCCACGCGTCGCTCCGCCGTCCGCCACCCGCACCATCGACGCGCTGCTGCCTCGCGGGCTCCCCTCTGAGCAGCCGCCAGCGCCTCCCTCCGGCCCAAGCTCCTCCTAGCCGGCGAGCGACCCTTCACCGTCTATGCCGCCGCCGAGCTCCTTCTCGGCCGCTCGCTCAAGCTCCTTCCCACCCTCGGTGCGTGCCTGCCTCCGGTTGGAGCCCCGCCTTGCCCCCGACCCAGAGGCCGTCCTCGCCTCTCCCTGCACAAGGACGCGTCGCCGGCCCGCCTCTCCTCTCCACCCCGTGCCGGTCCTTCCCTGTCTGCGAGCCGGCCGAGGCGCCGCCCTCGTCCCTCATGACCTGCCACTGCTCAGCGTGCCCGCATCGCCGCCCCTAGCTTCTTCTCGGTCGCCTCTGCGAGCACCGCCGGCCGCGTCGCCAGCGCGTTCCTCTACCTCTGCTGCTGCGAGCATCGATGTCCTCTGCCCCATCATCTCCCAGTCACGTTGCTGGCCTCGCCCTGCCCTTCTCGGTGACGCCCCTACTCGAACGTTACAGTGCCATCCAAGGCCCCGCTCGAGTTCGGCATGTGCTTGCTTCGATGCGTCATGGTTCTAGCAGGGAGATGGGTGTTTGCTGCTGCCTTTGCCCGTGTTGGTGATGTGCTGATACGGGTGTGTCCCAGATAAGATGAGGATCATGCCATCTCTGCTTCGGTATCGGCAAGATCTGCTGTGCTTTTTCGTCAATCCAAAGATAGTCAACACGGAACGTGATGGACAAGATCGACAAGGTCTCCCTCCTGAAACACCAAGTTCTCTGTCACGGACCACCATGATAGCCTTCACGGATTCGATGGCCGAAACCCCCGAAGCCCCGATCCGAAGACCGATCCCGCCGAGCTCTTCTTCCCGGACCCCGAAGACCACAAATGCGACAAGTACTCCTTCCCGGATGCGACGCGTGAGAACCCAGACACCAAGGTCACCGACACGGAATGCCAAGTTCATCATCCCGAACGCCAAGACCGACCCGACACGAGGACCCGACAAGATCTTCGCGACGACAAGATCGACACCGACCAGGGCGAATCCGATGCGCCCCCGACGCCAAATCAAGTCCTTCTTCCCAGAATGCCAAGCTCTCCTTTCGTTGTCCGAGACCGATCCCATCGAACCGTTCCCCTCGTCGAACCCTGTCGAACCCCCGGAACCCCAAGATCTTCCGAACCCAAATGTGTGAACCCTTTTCCCGAGCCCATATTTTATAAAATGCTATATATTAAACTTGTTACATTTAAATTGTCATGCTTGCATACATGTTGTGGTTTGGGGGCATTATGCTGATTCACCTCATAATTAAATATGGAGCGTTTATGCGGGATACCTTTGTCTTATTCCGGACTCCATTTAAATTGGTGTAGCGAACCGATGCCATGTTTTGTATTGCTAGTCCAACATTTAAATTGCGCGGGTGCTAAATAACTTGAACCGTGTAATTAATTGTCGGGACCCCGGTTCCGTTTAATACTGCCTAATTGCACCGTATCTGCATCATATCATAATCATGCCGGATCTTCTGCCGTAGTATTAAATATTGCATCCGGTGTTTCTGCTAGTGTTTGCTTCTTCACGGATTAGACCGATGAGTGGATGCGAGTATCAACAAGTTCTCCGGATATGAATCTTCGGCAGTGTTTCCCAGGCGAGCATCTCTTCCCTTCTACCTATTTTTCATTTATAGTCTTTATTTCCTCCTGTTGATCTATTGCTATCCATGTCGCGATGCTTTAGTTTTCCGTACACCAGTTATATCCTGTGCAGCCTCTATATTGCCTTGGACACCTCCTATTACCTGTGTTTGGTAGATAGCTGGCCATGCGAGTCATAGTTACTTGCTCAGGTGCGATCTCGTGTTGTCGAGTACCACAGTTGTTAGAATGCTGGCAGATGTTTAATGGCGGAGATGCTTAATGGTGGAGATGATCATGACTTTAAATACAACTACTAAAATGCTAGATATAACTAATGCAGATGCATCGGTGGGCAATAGATGTTATTTGGTTCTTCCACGCTCACTTGTGTCCCGTAGGACCCCGAGTACTTGATACCTGTTCCTTGATTTTTCGCACTATCCACATCCGGGAGGCCGTGGACCCCCTGAGCTAGAGCTTGATTCATTTCTATTTCTTGGGGCCACAAAGTAGTTTGGGGCTTTATTGCTATCTTGTACCTATGCCATGCTTTAGTGCTTTATTCAAGATTGTGCGTGGAGCACCTATACTATTTAGGATCGCGGAGTGTTTTCGCGGTATCGACAATCCCAGTCACACTTTCGGGTTCCCAGTCGTTTATAGCCATTGACGCAAACCTTGGGTCCGTTCCGGAGCCGACCAACTTCGTTGCGGGTAGCTTAGTGGGGTGGCCCCCTGAAATATTTCTGAATCCTGTGATCGCTTTGTCGTGAATGCCTCGTTGGGTTTTGAGTTGGTTTTCCGAGGTTGATCGAGTGTGTGTTGCTATTTGTGCACCCCTGCAGGGTAAAACTTTCTGAAAGCCGTGTCCGTGGTTATGGACGACTTGGAGCACAGTATCTCGATCATAGACAAGCATAACTAAAGTAGTGCTATAAATTTGACTTAATATGTGACTAGTAATCAGCTTCAACTATAACGGAATGGATATTAAAAATGCCAACAACTGGTGGATCTGTGGTGATCTGTGTCATGCTATACCTGCCTAGTAAGTATTGCAACTCCAATGGAATGTGATAAAAGTGTCAACAATTGCTGGGTTTTGGGATTCCTTAGGACAATTATGTCTGACTAGTAAATGTTCCGACTACAATGGAAGGTTAACTAAAACTGACCACTACTTATGCTATCAGGATGACTCAAGCTATATATCTGCCTAGTAAATGCTGCAACTATAACGGAATGAGTAAAACTACCAACTGTGTGAGTTCCTCGGTTTGACTTCCTTGTTTAGTCTCGAGGGGGAAAGCCAGGATGGGTTTGTTTGGTGTTAGCTTCAGATTGGATCCGAATAGGTCTTTCTTATCCCTCTCTGATAACCGCCAGTTGTATCGAGTCTCTATAGATTGTTTAGTGCCGCTGCGCTACCGCTTCAGCCCACCATACCTATGTAGGCGAGAGCCGCCGAATTCTAGCCTCGCCGTGTACTGGCCTCAGTACTGACGCTCCTCTTTTTCCTTTGCCCTTTGTTGGCGCCCGTTTTGTTTTAGCAGGTTTGAGATCGACGTCGTTACCAGGGTTACCCTTCCGGCTTGGCCTGGGCAGGGTTACGGACGCCATTGGTTATTCTTCAGGGCTCTTAGCCCCATTTGCATCTTGTCCGTAGTCGGACGCTCTATCGTTTTCAAGGTGATTTGGATCTCTGTATTGTATATCTATATTATGGACTCATGGAGTCGCTGTTGTATATATATCTGTTCTGTGGGTCCCATCGAGGACTGTTGTGTAATGGTATTGCTTCGTTTTCCACCCGCACGAAAGTGCCTGGTGGGCGTCCTTGAATCGTTTCTATGCGGGTTTTGGCGGGAAGTGCTAAAATCTGCATAGGGCCGATTTGAGGGTGTTACAGTCTTATACCTAAAACCCCCAAACACCTTTTTACACAATACACGCATTTTATCTTGTCACTTAGAACTTTTTCTAGCATTTCTATTGTAATATCTATTTCGAGAATCATTAGACTTCAGACTCCTCTCCCTGTGGGATCGATATCTTTATTTCGAAACTAGCTACAAACGATATGTGAACTTGCAGTTATCAAGCTATTTTCTAGCGCTGCTGCCGAGGAGCTAAGCGTTGTAGGTCTTTTAGTTTTTGCTTATTTATTTTTGTCTTGCTAAATTTTCTTTTGAGTTACTGGTTTCCACCAACGTCATGGAGTTTGAGCATATCACTAGTGCTAGCCCACTCAACCATTTTGGGAATCCCTATGATATATATAAAAGAGACAACTCCAATGAGAAGATAAGGGGGTTTGAAATAAATCCTCTATTACTTGGTATTCTACATAAGAAACAATTTACTAGAGATGAAGAAGATCCTGATCCATATGAGCATATTGCATGTTTCAAAGATATATGTGGCACTTTTCTATTGACGGGATATACCGCTGATGAGGTAAGGGTTAAAAAATTTAGTCATACTTTGACTAGTACAGCTCTCTCATGGTATAGATCTCTACCACCTGAAGCCACTACTACTTGGGATAATCTAGCCTATGAATTTCTAGCAAAATATTATCCATTATCAAAATATTTTGGAATTAGGCGTCTTATAATGACTTGGAAGAATCGTTCTAATGAAGGACTAGTAAGAGCTTATATCAGATTTAAAGATTTACTAGTCTATGTCCTCATCATGATTTGCCTGAATGGTATTTGCTACATATCTTTTATGGCGGTTTAATTGAACCTAATAAAATTGAACTAGACTCTTTCACAGAAGGAGCCTTTATGAATCTTCCTCTACCTAAAGCTTGGGCTTTACTTAATAGAATTCGTGATCATAGAGTTTCATGGAATTTGGGTCTAGGAAGTGAAGGAGGCGTAGAAATAGAACATGATTGTATTCATGACTATAATAAAAAAGGCCATGTTAAAGAATTATCTAAAGAACTCTATTTGGATTCAGATCTTGTGTTGCAAGTTGTTAAAGCTTTTACAGAACATATCAAAGCTCCAAAGGAAGGTACAGTCAAGTATGATCCACCACCCGAACCTGAATAGAAAAGAGAAGATAAAGCAACACTGGCCTCCCTAGAACTAATATATGAAATGCCTTTTCCTAACACTGCACAAAAGCATAATATTGAATATGAACATGTCAAAGAAGTACAAGAAAAGAGGGGAGAGGAAAGCATGCTAGAAGTCGTGAAACATCTGGAAGAAACCAAAGATGAAAAGGTAACCAAGGAAGCAATTATGGCTATGTACTCACACTGTAACATAGTTGAACTTGATGAAGAGACTTCCATATTGGTTGAAGGTAAAACAAAGGTAAAAGATGTGGGTAAGCCTATTCTTCCCTGTATATTCAAAGAAACCTCGCATTACGGTTTATGTGATCTTGGCACCGAAGTTAATGTTATATCTTATGATTTCTACTTAGAAATAAAAGAAGAAACAGAACCGGCGACAATTGAAAATATTGATATGAGAATTATGTTAGCCAATAAAAATCTGAGAATTCCAATGGGAGTAGTTGAAGATGCAACTGCCACAATTGGCAATAAAAACTTTCCTATCAATTTTTTGGTTGTTGATATGCCATCTGACACTCATTGCCCAATTATATTTGGAAGGATCTTTTTGGGTGATATAGGTGCCTATTTTAATTTCAAGAAGGAGATTGTGTCTCTTAAGCTTGGGGGACAGAAAATAAATTCCACTTTTCCAAATTTAAAGACAGGCCTCCACAAATACAAGAAGAAGAGGAAGAGAGAACTATTGAGGAAATGGCAGCTCTTTTCTTTAGTAATCAAGAAGAAGAAATAAATGGAGAAATAGTTATGGAGGACAAGTCCCTGGAAGAACTAGAAGATGAATTAGATTCACTTCCGATTAAGGGACCTCTAACCGATGAGGCTTTTGAAGAGCCAGAAAAGAGAGGGGACGAGGAACAACCACCCCCAGAGTTAAAGACTCTACCAGAAAATCTTAAATATAGGTTTTTAGATGATACAAATAAATTTCCTGTTATTATTAGTGCTAAACTTTCAGGAGAAGAAGAAGAACTCATGAAGATACTTAAGGAGCATCACAAGGCCTTTGGGTACTCAATGGATGACTTGAAGGGCATCTGTCCCATGGTAGCCGTCCATCGAATATTCATGGAAGAACGTGTTAAACTAGTCGCAGAATTTAATAGAAGATTGAAGCCTGAAATGAAAGAAGTGGTAAGAAAAGAAATCGTATGCCTACTGGACGCATGTATAATCTATTTTGTTAAAGAAAGTGAATGGGTAAGTCCTGTTCATTGTGTCCCTAATAAGGGCGGTTTTACTATTGTTCCTAATGAAAACAATGAATTGATACCTACTAGAACTATTGTTGGGAATAGGATGTGCATACACTTCAAGAAATTAAATAAGGAGACTAGGAAAGATCACTATCCTTTACCGTTCATAGATCAAACCTTAGAAGGGTTAGCAAACCATACTCATTTTTGCTACTTGGATGGATACTCTGGTTTTTCTCAAATAGCTGTTCATCCTAATGACCAACTTAAAACAACTTTCATTAGTCCTTATGGTTTACATGCTTACCAACGTATGCCTTTTGGTTTATGTAATGATCCAACTACTTTTCAAGGATATATGACTGCTATTTTTGCGGATTTTGTAGAACTTATAATGGAAGTATTTATGGATGACTTTTATGTCTATGGAACTTTGTTTACTAGTTGCTTGGATAATCTCAAAAGTGTTTTACAACGTTGTGAATAAACTAATCTTGTTCTAAACTGGGAGAAATGCCATTTTATGGTCAAAGAAGGTATAGTCCTTGGACACAAGGTATCGGGTAAGGGAATCGAAGTTGATAGAGCTAAGGTTGAGGCAATAGAGAGAATGCCACAACCTAGGGATATTAAAGGTATAAGAAGTTTCCTTGGTCATGTTGGTTTTGTTAGAAGGTTCATTAGAAATTTCTCTAGAGTATCTAAACCTGATAAACCTCCTGCAAAAGGGAGTAAGATTTATTTTTGATGATAAGTGCCTTGAAGCTTTTGATAAACTCAAAAATACTTTATCTCGTGCTCCCATCATTAAACCACCTATCTGGGATATAAACTTTGACTTAATATGTGAAGCTAGTGATGATGTTGTAGGAGTAACTCCGATACAACATATTGGTCGTAGATTTAATATTATACGTCATGCTAGTAGAACTCTTAATGGTGCTCAAAAGAATTGCCCTAAGGAAGAAAAGGAACTTTTTGCTGTATTTTTCTCTTGTGATAAATTTTGCTCCTATTTAGTTTATGCAAAGGTGAGAGTTCACACGGATCGTGATGGCTTAAAAGAACTCCTTGAGAGGAAAGACCATAATCCAAGACTGATCTGTTGGATTCTTTCACTTCAAAAATTTGAGTTGCAGATCATGCAAAGGAAAGAAATAAAGATGTTAGATGCAGTATCCTTGTTTGCCCAGCAAGCAACCAATATTATTGAGAGGAACTTTAGACCTGTTGATTTTCGTTTACAAGAATTATTCAATGAACTAAGGTCAATTCCTCCAAGAGAGAAGAAGTCTTTGTTGTTGGAGGAGTTATTTACTACCGAATAAACAAATGGTAAGTGCAAGGTAAGTGTTCTCACCCAAATAAGTGATTTGTTATCACAATTTTTACTTTTGAAATTCTGCATTTGAATTCCTTCTGTTTTTCTGAAGTTTTAGAGGGGTTTTACCAGCTATACGGGCGGAACTATACGACCGGAGAGGAAGCTCTGGCCGTATAGTTGGTCGTTAAACTCTCTGTATCATCTTTGTGAAATTGTTTTCGATATCTGAGCCTATACGGTCGCAACTATACGACCAAAGCCAAAATTACGGCCGTATAGTTGGTCGTTAATCTCTCAGATAGTTTTTCTTTTTGGTTTATGTATCTATACGGTCACAACTATACGAGCGGAGCCAAAATTCTGGTAGTATAGTTGGTCGTTAAACTCTCAGACACTTTTCATTTGCCTTTTCGTTTATTCATCTAAAAAATTGTAATTGTCGATTTCGAGTCGTGATTTAATCGACCTGGACTCGAGATATTTGGAAATATCTGCCCGGAACCAACTATACGGCCGGAGCTATACGATCCGTGCCCGTATAGTTGGTCATTACGCTTCAGGACTGTTCCAAATCCGTGATTTCTTTCCCTATTTCGTTAAGATTCTTTTCTTGGACGACAACTTGGTGTTTCTCGCGAGTTTTACCGACCCCTAACCCTCCTTATATACTGCCATTGTCTCTCTCTAATCATAATTAACAGGAACCAATCTAGCAATGTGCTACCCCATCCTAGGCCGTGAAAAACCTATGGGGCTCATTGCTCCTTCTAGGGACCGCTCTAGCAGCCCGTCCATGGAGGACGACGAGGAGGAGGTGGAGATGTTTAGCCCAAGGTACAAGGAGTATGTCGAGCCAAGCTATGTAACATCCCAAAACTTTAATCCAAGTGATCAAGATCAAATCTACCCAATTTAGGGTTAACAAAAACTTTTCCATTTAAAAATCTTTAAGCATTCATATGTGTGTGCATTTAAATTAGGAGTTGTTTTGAATTTCCATGTTTAAGTGATCCATTGGTTTTAAAATGATTCTAAGGTGAATTACCCATCATCTAGATCATTCCAAAACAAATCCCAAAGAAAAAGAAATCAAAAAAAATAAAATAAAGAAATGGTCATTTGTGCCATTTTAACTAAGTAGGACACTTTGGGTGTTCCTAGGACTCAAATGCCAACATAGAGAATTGTGGTTCTTTGAACCCCTTGCTAGTACAAGTAGTGATGTGCCAAGGCCCACTTTGTGATCTCCCCAAAACATTCAAACTCTAATTTTAAATGACATTTTAAAATTGAATCTAGGGTATGTATGAAGATCACACTAATTCAAAAACCACTCAAATGAACTCCATTTTAAAATCCCAAGCAAACCTAGATGCTCAAGCATAAGTTACACCACTCCACCAAAAATCTTTCAAAAATTCAAAACTTTCTCTCATGCGGCCATTTGATCGAACAGGTGGCAGGCAGATAAATTTTGGCCTAACTAACACTGTTTTGGAGCAATTCTTGTCGAGCCAATTGGTGTGCATTGATCACCTTGTTCTCCCCAGGCCCAACCAGACCAAAACCACCCCTATCCCTAGCCCCTGGTACCAGTGCCATCCCGCCCCGACGCCATGATCGCCGGCTGATCGTGCACAAGCCACACGCGACCACAAACCCTTCTCCGCCGCTCCAGGAAGCGAGGCACCACCTCACCGCCGCCCACGGTCCACCCCATGGCCGCAGATAGCCACTGGACCACCCCAGAGCCTCGCCGCCCTTTCTCTCTGCGTGCAGCCAGAGCGCGCTAGAGCGCCCTCGCCGCCAGCACGCCACCTACCACGCCTCGACACCAAATCGCGCACGCCGCTCCTCCTTGAATCCAACAACCCGCCAGACATGTCCTTGCACCGCCGCGCGACCCACAGTCGCCATGATCACCGTCGAGCACCACCTCTGTCTCCCATAGCGCGTGAAACCCTCGACCATTAGGCACCGCCCCTAGCCACGCCATTAATCTCTAGACAACCGCTAGCAGACCGCCCACCATCCGCCTACCTCGCCCACGCCGGTAGCCCTCTGTATGACCATCACCGATGAGCTCCGCCCACACCCATTGGTCCACTCGTCGAGCCTATATAAGGATGGTCCCTCGCACCATCTCTTCACACCATTCCACTTCCCTCTCTCCACTGATCGTTTCCCCTCTCTTGCCGGAGCCGCTCGAGCAGCACATCGCTGGAATTCCGCCAGAGGTAGCCGCTGCAGAGGAGGAGACGTGGTCGTCGATTTCGTCCACCTCAGCCCCTGCCGCGACTTCGCCTGAGCTCGCCATCGCCGCCTAGTTCATTTGCCCGCCTCACCGCACTAGCTGGAGCCCTGCTACGTCCCTAGTAGACCCCCACCGACCGCTTAGGGTTCGGTCTCGCCGGCGACGAGTCCTTCGTCGACGACGACCGTGGACCGTCGATCTGTGTTCTAATCGTGTGGTCCTGATCGCCCCGTACCGCTTTGGGTTTTACCTGCCACTGGCAGGTGGACCCCCCTGGTCAGTCGCCCTCTGTGCCGCTGAGCGTTACTAGGCTGGCCCATTTAGTTTCCCGCGCTGACCCAGTTAATTCAAATTAGGTTTTTCTATTTAGACTTAAAATCAATTATGTCCCTTAGTTCAACAATCAATTCAAAGAGTTTTACAAATCCAAATGGAGTGATTACAATTTTTTTGGAAAGGTCATGAAAAACTCTATCCAAGCCCGTTGGATTTAAATCATTTAGAGTTAGAGATAATGTCCTAGTAAATATAACAAAACATAAGCTTTTGCACATTCAAACATTTTTATAAACTCAACCATAATAGTTTTTGAGTTGATTCCAACTCTCAAAAATCACATTTAACCATACCGATCTAAATATGTAATAATATTAAGGTTTGAATGTAGTGACTTTGGACTAGTACCAAAATAGTGCTATATAGGCATTTCTACTCACTTTAAATCATTAAATATTCAATTTAAACTTATTAAAATGTGATCCAACATTTAAATCACATTCCCATATGTTAGAATATGTGGTGATGACATGTGTCCACATGATCCCATATTTTAATTGGAGAATATTAAATCTTAGTTAATTTCAATGAGTAGAAATTACTTTTCTCAAATAAAAAGAAGGAAGCTAGTTAATTAAACCTTGTGATGCTTGTGATGATAATAGATCATCAAATGTGTGCCTTAGTATGCTAAGTAGACTAGTTAAGCATTGTTTGGTGATTGTGTATCCCGTATGTATTTATAGAAGATAGTACCGACCAAGCTTTCGAGGAGGAGGAGTTCTACCAAGAGGAGGAGGAAGAAAATTTCAACCACTGCACCAACCAAGGAAAGCTATTGTTAGCAAGCTATCATTAAGCTAGATAACCTAAGCAAGATGCATTAGGCATGCTTTGGTTATACCACTTTGACTATTACCTACCCCAAGTTTTATTTCCAAGCTTTACTTTATTAAAGTCCTTTACTTGTTTTAAAGGTAGCATAAAAAGTATAAAACTTGACCTATCTAGATAAACTTAGATGTCATTCTATGGCATGAGATGGACATTAGCATCCCATATTAGTGAACACTCTTAACTTAGTAGTTTAGAGCTAAACCAAAACTTGATTCACTTTAGATGGGAATACTTGGTGAAAATGAATTGTGAAAACCTTGGAACGATGAGTCATTCTATTTAGATGTTTTGACATGTGTTGAGAAACACAAATGGTTTATGATGATGAAAATGTTGAGGCATGAGCCTTAGCCGCTTTGCAAAACTGATAGTTGGGTTCGGATGCGATACCATTCCAATTTTACCGTACAACCACAATACCTGAATTGGGTAAGGCTTAGCCGGAAGTTTATATGCACTAGTATTAGTTCCCTCACGGGAGAGGTTTGAGCTGAGGCTACCTCTCAATGTTGTCCACCTATGCAGTGCCCAAGATGACAGATGGTCATGGTTGGGAGGCCATGCTCATAGAATGGGTTCTTATACTAGGGTGTGTAAAGGAAAGGTTATGTTTGATTATCTGCATACTAAGTATGATGATTCAGGGTTATCCCTGACAGATGTATCGAGTCTTGTGGTGAAAGTGTACCACGTCTACAGAGTGTGAAACTATTTGAATAGCCGCGTCCGCGGTTATGGACAGTTGGAGTGGCCATACCATTCTGTTGTCAGATGTTTTCAATATGACTTATGAAATGAATGATGAATCTTGACTTGACCACAACAGGGTCGTGACTATGACACTAGCTTCCCAACTTAAGTGATTCTAGAACTTTATTTTATCTTTCTTTGTTTCTGAACTCAGCTTAGGTTTCAAACTTAACTTTACAAATGAACTTAGAGTTAGCATTCCTACTAGAACTACCTTACTTGTTAGTGATAGTTTGCGAGTACTTAAAGAGTACTCATGGATTTTGTCCCTGGCTATTCCTATGGCCAGACTATGAAGGAGACTACCAAGATGAAGGACATTAGGACATCTATGATAACTAGGACTAGCTTCCATCGTCAGCATTGCCTGTGACACTGAAGATGGACCCCACGGCTACGCTTATTAATTATTCCGCTGCTTGTTGTATTAAGACTGGATCAGGAGATCTTTTATTCGTGTAAGACCTTATTATGGTTTGTAATGGATGATGTACTATGATATCCAATCTTTTATGTCTCGCAAAAATGGTGATCCTGGGATTGCGATGTAAGGCATAACAGCCATCTGGGATTAAAAATCCAGGTGTTGACAAGTTGGTATTAGAGCCATCCTGACCATAGGAGACCCTAGTTAGAATGGGCGTCTGAACAAAATCTTAGTTTCAAAACCAAAGTGAGTATTTATGAAAACTATTTCCTCTCTTACCCTTGGGAATTCTTTCTCTCAAAAAAATTCATGTTCCTTCCAATTCTTACATTACTACATAAAATTTGACACACTTGATCACTTCACTAACGTCCTCATCCTTAATTCTTATAGATGGAGACTCTGTTCAACAAGTTCTACCAGTTGGGCAACGGAGGCCAACTGATCTTCAAGAGGGATCTTGATGCACTATCGGAGTACTTGGGACGCCCACATCCATAATTTCTGGGAGCTCAACTTCCTGGAGCCCCAGGAGGAGACTTACAATGGCTAGTCACCGCTGATCTTCGAGGCAAGACAGAAGCACCAATGTCTGGGAGAATCTAGTTCTCCGTGAGAGAGAACAACTGGCTAGATGGATCAGCCAAGGCAATGCATGAAGCTCTCGCATGTCTGTGTGCCCTGAGTGTCAACAAAATCCAAGGAACCCGCTTTTCTCACTATGCAAGGCATGCCTTCATGGGAATGCCAATGGAGATGCCAAGTCACCCGGAGTTGAAGCGTCAAGTGGAGAACCTCGACTTCCTGTTGTACGACCGACAGAAGAAATTGGACAATGCTAGGGAGTTCGCCAACCACAACCTTGCCATTGCCGCCCAGAAGGCCCAGACTTTCTCACTGCTTGTCAAGGATCGTCAGTCTCTTCGCCGCCAGCGCGCAAAGAAGGATCGCACCATCGACCGTCTTTGCAAGAAGGTGGCCGACCTCGAGAAGACCATCAAGGAGCAAGAAGCTCAGCTTGCAGCAAAAGAAGAAGAAGAAGGTGAAGACATCTAGGGATATATGGACTCTTACCTCAGCAACGATGATGGATTTCTGGAGGAGGATGCTGTGGACTTCTACACCGACGATGATGACTCCGACTTCATCGATGATGAGTAGATGCACTAGAGCACTATCATAGAGTGAGGAGTACCGGTCCCATTGTATCGTAGCTTGCAGAATGGTTCTTAAAACCATTTGTTTCCCTTTGTTGTTGTGGTGTGTGTGTGTGTGTTTGTATCGTGTGCTTGCTTGAATAAATGAAAAGAAGTTAGTTGCAAAAACATGAGTCAAACTCAAAGTTTTACCTTTGAAATCAAAACCATGAACCTTAGAACTTCCCCTCTTACCCCTTTATCTATCTGAATCTTCAGATGACTCGTGGAAACCCCAGAGGGCGCAGCTCATCGCAGGACCCAATGCTGCAGATTATGCAGATGCTAGTTGCAGACCTAGAAGCAAGCAGGGCAGAGCGCCAAGCCAACCTAGCAACTCTGCAGCAGATAGCTCAAATGGCCAAAAACAACCAAGGGCATGGAAATCAGGATCATCAAGGATCCAAGCTAAAAAACTTCCAGAATACCAATCCCCCAATCTTTAGCACTTCGGAGAACCCACTAGATGCTGATGACTGGTTGCAGATAATGGAGAACAATTTAGAAGTAGCCAGAGTTGATGACAACGAGAAAGTTCTCTTTGCCACCCACTATTTGGCAGGAGATGCAAGAGCCTGGTGCAACAGCAACTGCACGATGAACCATGGTCAAGTGATGAAATGGGAAGCCTTCAAAATCAAGTTCAGTCGCACCCACGTGCCACAGAGTCTAGTCACCAGAATGAGGGATGAATTCAGAGAATTGAAACAAGGCAAAATGACTGTAGTGGAATACCGTGACAGATTCTTGTCCCTAGCCAGGTATGCACCTGATGAGATCAACACGGAGGCCAAGAAGAAGGAGAGATTCCTGAACGGACTGCATGATGAGATGCAGACTGTCCTTGTCAACATCCGTTTTGAAGATCTCGAAGGGCTAGTCGACTCTGCCATTCAGATGGAAGGGAAGATTAACCAAGCCAACGACAACCGCAAACGTCGTATGATGCACCAAGCTGGATCCAACAGCCACCAGAAGTACCGTCCCACCCCGTCTGTAGGATATGCACCAAGGAACAACCGACCCCCAATGTCTCGCCCAAGATACCCCAACCATAGCGGAGGCAATGTGAAGTCCAGAGGAAACAACAGCAACCCGGGCAACACCAACAATTTCAACCGTGCACCTCCCAAGAGCAACAACAAGAACAACACTGCACCCAGAACTGGAAGCAATGCTGTGCCCGTGGCAGCAAAAGACAAATCTCAGATCACTTGTTTCGAGTGTGGAGTGAAAGGTCACTATTCCAATGAGTGTCCCAAGAAGATTGCCGCCACTGCCAATGTGAATGCCCCAGCTCAACAACAATGTCGTGTTCAACCAGGAAGAAGATTCGCCCCATGGAACCCTCACAACCACAACAACCATCTCTTCCACATGAACGCCGAAGAAGCCCAAGAAGCGCCAGATGTAGTGCTGGGTATGTGTTCTATCAATTCAGTTTTAGCGAGAGTGTTGTTTGATTCTGGAGCATCACACTCATTTGTCCCCGAATTTGTATGCACTAGTAAGATTCACCCAACAACCTTGAAGTCTGTTATGATAGTTCAAATTCCTGGTTCAACTACAAAAGGTAGAAAAATTTGCAAAGCTGTGCTTATCAGAATGCATGGAATAGATTTTTATGCCAATCTAATAGTACCTGGAACCAAAGGTTTGGAAGTAGTACTAGGTATGGATTAGATGTCAAAGCATAAATGACTAATAGACTGTGCTAAGAAAGCCATCACCATGACCAGTAGCTCGGGAGTCTCAGTAGAGCATATATCTGAAACCTTACCCCGTCAATTCAAGTGCAACAAGAGTCTAGCCCTACCCACCATTGACCAAGTCAGAGTAGTCTGTGAATACCCCGACGTATTCCTAGATGAATTGCCCGGTATGCCCCCGGATAGGGATATTGAGTTCATTATCGAACTAATCCCCGGAACCGGACCAATAGCCGAGAGACCCTATAGCATGAACCCCTCAGAGTTAGTGGAATTGAAGAAGCAGTTGGACGCTATGTTGGCAACATGCTTGATTCCACCAGCGCATCTCCATGGAGATCACCGATGTTATTCATCGACAAGAAAGATGGAGGCAACCGTTTGTGCACCGATTACAGAAAGTTGAATGACGTTAGCATCAAAAACAAGTACCCACTGCCAAAGATAGAGGATCTATTTGATTAGTTGGCTGGTGCCCAAGTGTTCTCAAAGATTGATCTTAGGACTGGTTATCACCAACTTAAGATTCATGCAACGGATATTCCAAAGACCGCCTTTACTACTCGTTATGGTTTATACGAGTATACGGTCATGTCTTTTGGATTAACCAATGCCCTTGCTTATTTCATGAATCTCATGAATAAGATCTTTATGAATTACCTAGATAAGTTTGTTGTTATGTTTATCGATGATATCCTTATCTACTCCAAGTTAGAAGAAGAACATGAGCAACATCTGAGAATCATTCTTGAAACCCTGAGAGAGCATCGGTTGTATGCCAAGTTCAGCAAATGTGAGTTTTGGCTGAAAGAAGTAGGATTCCTAGGACATATTGTGTCTGCCGGAGGAATAGCTGTTGATCCCACCAAGATCAGAGATGTCGAAGCATGGGAAGCCCCAACCACTCAAACCCATGTCCGTGCATTTCTCGGATTAGCGAGATACTACCGCAAGTTTGTCAAAGGATTTTCGAGCATCGCAAGACCCATGACCCAATTGTTGAAGAAGGACAAGAAGTTTGAATGGACTGACAAATGTGAAGCCAGTTTCGAAGAGCTCAAGAAGAGATTGATTTCAGCCCCAATATTGATCATGCCAGATATCAAGAAGCCGTTTGATGTGTATTGTGATGCATCCAAGATTGGTCTCGGATGTGTCTTGATGCAAGAAGGCAAAGTCATCGCGTATCTGTCTCGACAACTGAAGCAGCATGGTAAGAACTATTTGACCCATGATCTTGAGTTAGCAGCCGTAGTTTTGGCATTGAAGACATGGCGTCATTATCTTATGGGTAATCGCTGTGAGATTTACTCAGACCACAAAAGGTTGAAGTATATTTTCACACAAAAGGAGCTGAATGTGAGGAAAAGGAGATGGATAGAGTTAATCAAGGATTATGACCTTGACATTCACTATCACCCTGGCAAAGCCAATGTGGTAGCGGATGCTCTTAGCAGATTGCCGTGTAGGCTAAACACCATGATCAAGGAGAAGCAACCCAGTTTGTGTGAGGAGTTGGAGCAGTTTAGAACTAAGCTAGTTAGCAAAGGATTTTTAGCTAGTATTGAACTTCAACCCACTTTGATCAGCCAAATCAAGGAAGCCCAGAAGGGAAATGAAAGTATCGACGGAATGAAACATCGTATTGGTACATGAAAGGTACCTGGATTCACCAAAGACAAAGAAGGAGTTCTGTGCCAGCAGATTCAGAGCTGAAGCAAGTTATCATGCAGGAAGCTCATGATACTCTTTATTCTATCCACCCCGGAGGAACGAAGATGTATCAAGATTTGAAAGAGCAATTTTGGTGGCACAAGATGAAGAGAGAAATCGGACGCTACATTGCGAAGTGTGACATCTGTCAGAGAGTCAAAACGGAACATCAGAGACCCACAGGACTATTGCAACCATTGCAGATTCCGGAATGAAAATGGGATTCCGTCGGAATAGACTTTATCACCGGCTTTCCTACTTCTAGTAGGGGAAATGACTCAATCTGGGTCATCGTTGATAGACTATCTAAGGTAGCTCACTTTATACCTATCAAGACAACCTACCAGAGTTCGAAGCTAGCAGAGTTGTACATTGCTAGAATTGTTAGTCTGCATGGAACCCCCAAGACCATAGTATTAGATCAAGGAACCCAATTTACCTCGAGATTTTGGCAGAAAGTCCAAGAAGGATTAGGAACCAAGTTGAATTTCAGCACAGCTTATCACCTGCAAACTGATGGACAGACTGAAAGTGTCAACCAGATCTTAGAAGATATGTTGAGAGCTTGTGTGTTAGAGTATGGATCAAAATGGGAAGACTGCCTGCCGCTCACAGAATTCTCATATAACAAAAGTTATCAAGCCAGTTTGCAAATGGCACCATTTGAGTTCCTATACGGAAGAAAGTGTCGTACCCCTTTGAATTGGCCACAAGTAGGAGAGAGTCAGATGTTTGGAGCCGGCATTCTCCAAGAAGCTGAAGAGAAGGTCCACAAAGTCCGTGAGCACCTCAAGACAGCCCAATCCAGACAGAAGAGTTATGCTGATAAGAGAAGGAGAGACCTGACTTTCAATATCGGAGACTTCGTGTATCTCAAGGTTTTGCCATTGAAGGGAACCCAACATTTTAGTCTGAAAGGAAAGTTAGCCCCCAGATATGTTCGACCCTTCAAGATTCTGAACCGCCGAGGAGAAGTATCGTATCAACTAGAACTGCTAGAAGAGATGTTAGCCATCCACAATGTGTTCCATATTTCGTTACTTCGCAAATGCCTAGAAGTGCCAGAGAAGACCGAAGTTTTCAAGAACATCGATCACCGAGCTGTTGATATGAACAAGGATCTGATGTATCGTGAAGTGCCCATCCGTATCTTGGAGGAAGCTTACAGAACCACCAGGACCTGGAGTATCAAATTTCTCAAGATTCAATGGAGCAACCATACCGAAGAAGAAGCCACTTGTGAGCGGGAAGATTACATTAGGACAGAGTTCCCCGATCTCTTTAGTTCCTAGTTTTCTTTCTTAAATCTCGGGACGAGATTTTGTTTAAGGGGGGAAGGTTTGTAACATCCCAAAACTTTAATCCAAGTGATCAAGATCAAATCTACCCAATTTAGGGTTAACAAAAACTTTTCCATTTAAAAATCTTTAAGCATTCATATGTGTGTGCATTTAAATTAGGAGTTGTTTTGACTTGCCATATTAGAGTGATCCATTGGTTGTAAAATGATTCTAAGGTGAATTACACATCATCTAGATCATTCCCAAACAAATCCCAAAGAAAAAGAAATCAAAAAGAATAAAATAAAGAAATGGTCATTTGTGCCATTTTAACTAACTAGGACACTTTGGGTGTTCCTAGGACTCAAATGCCAACAGAGACAATTGTGGTTCTTTGCACCCCTTGCTAGTACAAGTAGTGGTGTGCCAAGGCCCACTTTGTGATCTCCCAAAAACATTCAAACTCTAATTTTAAATGACATTTGAAAATTGAATCTAGTGAATGTATCAAGATCACACTAATTCAAAAACCACTCAAATGAACTCCATTTCAAAATCCCAAGCAAACTTAGATGCTCAAGCATAAGTTACACCACTCCACCAAAAATCTTTCAAAAATTCAAAACTTTCTCTCATTCGACCATTTGATCGAACAGGTGGCAGGCAGAGAAATTTTGGCCTAACTAACACTGTTTTGGAGCAATTCTTGTCGAGCCAATTGGTGTGCATTGATCACCTTGGGCTCCCCCAGGCCCAACCAGACCAAAACCACCCCTATCCCTAGCCCCTGGCGCCAGTGCCATGCCGCCCCGATGCCATGATCGCCGGCAGATCGTGCACAAGCCACAGGCGACCACCAACCCTTCTCCGCCGCTCCAGGAAGCGAGGCACCACCTCACCGCTGCCCACGGTCCACCCCACGGCCGTAGATAGCCACTAGACCACCCCAGAGCCTTGCCACCCTTTCTCTCTGCGTGTAGCCAGAGCGCGCCAGAGCGCCCTCGCCGCCAGCACGCCACATACCATGCCTTGACACCAAATCGCGCACGTCGCTCCGCCTTGAACCCACCGACCTGCCAGACACGGCATGCACATGCGACCCACAATCGCCATGATCACCGTCGAGCACCGCCTCTGTCTCCCAGAGCGCGTGAAGCCCCCGACCGTTAGGCACCGCCCCTAGCCGCGCTATTAAGCTCTAGATGACCACCAGCAGACCGCCCACTGTCCGCCTACCTTGCCCATGCCGGTAGCCCTCTGTATCACCGTCACCGACGAGCTCCGCCCACACCCGTCGGTCCACTCGTCGAGCCTATATAAGGAGGCCTCCCCCCGCACCATCTCTTCACACCATTCCACTCCCCTCTCTCCACTGATCGTTTCCCCTCTCTCGCCAGAGCCACTCGAGCAGCACATCGCCGGAATTCCGCTGGAGGTAGCCGCTGCAGAGGAGACATGGTCGTCGATTTCGTCCACCTCAGCCCCTACCGCGACTTTGCCCGAGCTCACCGTCGCCGTCCAGTTTGTTTGCCTGCCTCGCCACACTAGCTGGAGCCCTGGTATGCCCCCAGTAGACCCCCACCGGCCGCTTAGGGTTCGGTCTCGCCGGCGACGAGTCCGTCATCGACGACGACCATGGATCGCGGATCTGTGTTCTAATCGTGTGGTCCTGATCGCCTCGTACCACTTCAGGTTTTATGTGCCACTGATAGGTGGACCCCCCTGGCTAGTCGCCCTCTGTGCCACTTAGCGTTACTAGGCCGGCCCATTTAGTTTCCCGCGCTGACCCAGTTAATTCAAATTAGGTTTTTCTATTTAGACTTAAAATCAATTTTGTCCCTTAGTTCAAAAATCTATTAAAAGAGTTTTCCAAATCCAAATGGAGTCATTCCAATTTTGTTGGAAAGTTAATGAAAATCTCTATCCAAGCCCATTGGATTTAAATCATTTAGAGTTATAGATATCTCCTAGTAAAAATAACAAGACATATGCTTTTGCACATTCAAACTTTTTTATAAAATCAACCATAATAGTTTATGAGTTGATTCCAACTCTCAAAAATCACATTTAACCATACCTATCTGAATATGTAATAATATTAAGGTTTGAATGTAGTGACTTTGGACTAGTACCAAACTAATGCTCTATATGCATTTCTAGCCACTTTAAATCATTAAATATTCAATTTAAACTTATTAAAATGTGATCCTACATTTAAATCACATTCCCATATGTTAGAATATGTGGTGATGACATGTGTCCACATGATCCCATATTTTAATTGGAGAATATTAAATCTTAGTTAATTTAAATGAGTAGAAATTACTTTTCTCAAATAAAAAGAAGGAAGCTAGTTAATTAAACCTTGTGATGCTTGTGATGATAATAGATCATCAAATGTGTGCCTTAGTATGCTAAGTAGACTAGTTAAGCATTGTTTGGTGATTGTGTATCCCATATGTATTTATAGAAGATAGTACCGACCAAGCTTTCGAGGAGGAGGAGTTCTACCAAGAGGAGGAGGAAGAAAACTTCAACCACTGCACCAACCAAGGCAAGCTATTATTAGCAAGCTAGATAACCTAAGCAAGATGCATTAGGCATGCTTTGGTTATACCGCTTTGACTATTACCTACCCCAAGTTTTATTTCCAAGCTTTACTTTCTTTACTTTATTAAAGTCCTTTACTTGTTTTAAAGGTAGCATAAAAAGTATAAAACTTGACCTATCTAGATAAACTTAGATGTCATTCTATGGCATGAGATTGACATTAGCAACCCATATTAGTGAACACTCTTAAGTTAGGAGTTTAGAGCTAAACCAAAACTTGATTCACTTTAGATGGGAATACTTGGTGAAAATGAATTGTGAAAACCTTGGAATGATGAGTCATTCTATTGAGATGTTTTGACATGTGTTGAGAAACACAAATGGTTTATGATGATGAAATTGTTGAGGCATGAGCCTTAGCCCCTTTACAAAACTGATGGTTGGGTTCGGATGCGATACCATTCCAATTTTACCGTACAACCACAATACCTGAATTGGATAAGGCTTAGCCGGAAGTTTATATGCATTAGTATTAGTTCCCTCGCGAGAGAGGTTTGAGCCGAGGCTACCTCTCAATGTTGTCTACCTATGAAGTGCCCAAGATGACAGATGGTCATGGTTGGGAGGCCATGCTCATAGGAGAGGTGCTTATACTAGGGTGTGTAAAGGAAAGGTTATGTTTGATTATCTGCATACTAAGTATGATGATTCAGGGTTATCCCTGACAGATGTATCGAATCTTGTGGTGAAAGTGTACCACCTCTGCAGAGTGTCAAACTATTCGAATAGCCGCGTCCGCGGTTATGGATAGTTGGAGTGGCCATACTATTCTGTTGTCACATGTTTTCAAAATGACTTATGAAATGAATGATTAATCTTGACTTGACCACAATAGGGTCGTGACTATGACACTAGCTTCCCAACTTAAGTGATTCTAGAACTTTATTTTATCTTTCTTTATTTCTAAACTCAGATTAGGTTTCAAACTTAACTTTACAAATGAACTTAGAGTTAGCATTCGTACTAGAACTACCTTACTTGTTAGTGATAGTTTGCGAGTACTTAAAGAGTACTCATGGCTTTTGTCCCTGGCTATTCCTATGGCCAGACTATGAAGGAGACTACCAAGATGAAGGACAACAGGACGGCTATGATAACTAGGACTATGTTCCATCGTTAGCATTACCTGTGACCCTGAAGATGGACCCCACCCCTATGCTTTAATTATTCCGCTGCTTGTTGTATTAAGACTGGATCATGAGATCCTTTATTTGTGTAAGACCTTATTATGGTTTGTAATGGATGATGTACTGTGATATCCAATCTGTAATGTCTCGCAAAAATGGTGATCCTGGGATTGCGATGTATGGCATAACAGGCATCTGGGATTAAAAATCCGGGTGTTGACGAGTTACTTCAACAACGATTCTGATGATGACATAGTTGATGTCTACATCTGCCGTGACGTTTATGATCCAACGGAGATCGATTGGGCGATGATGAAGAAAGCTCAACAAGAGAGAAGATGCAAGCCACATGGAAAAGGACGTGTGGAGAGAGTCAAGTTCATCACCACGGATCCAAGACCACACAAGCGCAAGGAATTATCTAATATTGGTGTAGGTGCTAGCAATGGAGCGAAGGCACCACTCTTGAAGCCAACCATTGGTGCTCGTATGAAGGTTAAGACTCAAGAAGAGTGGAGGTACAGTTTCCACTTCCCTGATCCATCAATTATGGATGAGGAAGAATAAGCTATCCCCAGGACCAAGGATCGTGTGCGGGCACTAGAGATATATCAGAAGAAGGAGCTACTCCATCGCATTGAAGTCTATCACCATCTCAATGAGATGGAGAAGAAGGAAGACCTCCTTGCATTGGTGACTAAGCTTGCAGATAGAGTGGACACTCTGCAATCTGATATGTGAAGGTGCTACAACCGCATAACTGCTTTGGAGGAGACCAACAAGAAGCTACGCACCACGGTGTTACATTTCATGGCGCCACAGTGACCTACAACAATCACGGTATCAAATAATCGCAAGGGATTATTTGATCCCGCCTAGCTTGATTCCAAGCTCGGGGAGATCTGTAAGACCTTGTAATCTATCCTATAAGTTCTTATTATTACTATTTTTGCATTAGTTCAAACTAGTAATAAAATTTGCATCATTAGAATTCCCTTCAGGAATAGTCGATCCCTTTTATGAAATTCCGAGTTTATTATTATATATGGAGCAATATTGAGTTTGTGTTTGCTTTATTGATATATGAATGGCTTGAGTATAATCTTACTTGCACTTGATGATAGAAAGAGGAGTCTTCTACACCATTGGTATTAATGGAACACCTAAAGATAGTTTGGTCAATATGCTGTAAGTCTACGGTTTGATTTACAAAGAAAAATTATCTATTCAGTTAAGTTGAAAAAGAAACCTTGAACACAAGAGAATGAAAGTGCTATCAAAATAGAGTGAGAAAAAGTCGAGGTAGAATCTTCAAGTCATAAGAATGCTTCATATACAATTGGAATTTGATAATTGAGATCGTTAAACTTTTAATTCCTACATGAAGTGGAATGTATGGCTAGCTTCTTTGCAAAGCACTTAAACAAAAGTGTGAGCATATATACGAAAGAAAAGAAAAGGAAGAAGAAAAAGGTGAGTGTGCAAAGAGCAAATAGGCATATATAACTATATTGTAGTATGACAAAGAGATACTTTTGAGATTTTGAATCCCAAGTGAATACATTGATCCTAAAACACTTGGGACTACCTCTCTAACTCATTCTGTTAAACCAGATACTTTTACATTATGTTGAGATTTATCTTTTATGAACTATTGATCACTAAGGTGTGGAAGCCTGCTAATACTATTCAGATGGTTTGAGTAAGGTACTATTCATGAACTTATTCCTATGTATCGTATATGATCAACACATGCTGCAACTACCTCATTTATTTTATTGACTCAACTTCATTAATATGAGGATCACATCCATTAAGCTAAATAACTTGCTCGGGACGACCAAGAGTCGAAGCTTGAGGAAGTTTGTGAGTGCATATTTGCATCATGTTTTACATCATTATTTTGCATTGTAGATGTAGGATCTTGGTATTTTATGGCGCTCGCGCGCACATTTTATGTGTGTTTTCACCAGGATCAGGACATATGATGGATCCAATGGATATAATTATTGGAGCAGTTGTACTAAGGAGAAAAGGAGTAAAAACAATGTAAATCGCTTATTTAGGAAATATTAATAATACCAGACGAAAACCAAAAGCGAACAAGGGAGGCAGAGAGTTCAACGACCAAGTTTATGACCAGAGCAAAATTTCCGACCGTATAGCTCCGGCCGTATAGTTGGCGCCGCCTCTGCCTCCTCAAATAGTTTCACCCCGTGCAACTGGTTCAACGAGATGACATACAGAACACCCAGAAATCATAGAAACCACACCTCTAGAAGGCATCTAGAGGGGGAACTCATCCACCAAGGATCCATCTTCGCCATGCGCAAATCTGGGAGGCTAAGGCATCGATCTTCATCATCCACCGCTGCATCACCACCATCTCCATCTATCCCATCTACATCTTGTCTAGATCTTGTTGTAATTTCCGTACTCGTTGTGGATTTATACAAGTACTATTCATCTATGATAGATTCCATTGTTATTGCCATGATGTTGATTACCTCCATGTCTAAGTAGATCATTAGTTCTTGGGGAGATGGAGAAACCCTAGTATGAGATTGAAATAAGATAAAGTCTACTATGATATTCTTCGCTGTGACCATGTGCTAGATTTTCGACATCTTGATGTTGAGAGAAGTTGACCTATCAATATTTGTCTCTCGTGGGGACTTGATGGAGGAAACTACTTATTGGTAGACAGAAGTGTGCTAGCACTTGAAGTGACTATAAAGCTATTGGCACCCCTTAAGTATCAACTTGGGAAACCGAGGAAACTCACGGAGCACTATCCATGCCTTGGGATACGTCCTACGGGATTACGTCCCTTAATAGCACAGTAATTCGATTGATGTCGATTGCTGACTGCTGTGGTTATGAGGATGATGTGAGCAACGGTTGCTGTCTATTTGTCCAAATACAGAGTTCCTATCACACATACATAGTTAAGAATGTTCATTATGATAATCTTTATCTTATCTCCTTATAATGCTAGTGGTGTATCCACTACTCCCTGAGAATGATTTTCCCTTACTGCAGTTCCAATATCTCTTACATATGCAATACTTTTTCTGTATTCAGTTGTTTTACTTTACTTTATTATTGCTCTTATACCTAAAACCCGAAAACACCTTTTTACACAATACACGCATTTTATCTTGTCGCTTAGAACTTTATCTAGCATTTCTATTGTAATATCTATTTCAAGAATCATTAAACTTCAGACTCCTGCTCTCTGTGGGATCAATATCTTTATTTCAAAACTAGCTACAAACGATCTGTGCACTTGCAGTCATCAACGACCTCTACACAAATCCCTTCACTCTTAGATTCTCCTAATGAGAACATCTCCAACAAGGACTTCAATTCCCATATGGCAAGGGCTTCCGGGGTATCACCTTCTACTACATCTTTCCCTAAGACTACTATGAATATTGAAATGGATGATCCTACTAGTCTTATGGTTAAAGAAGAAGTTATTACTTTGGATCATTATGTGACTAACTTGCTAAAGGAGATATGCTCTAGAGGCAAATAATAAATAGGTTTTCATTGTCATATCTCAATTAATTCATAATAGTTTCATACTATGCGATAACTATATTAATATGAAACATTAATACACATGTGGTGTGTAAATAAACCAAGTCTCTAGTTACCTCTAGCGAACTAGTTCATTGGTCATGAGGATGATCTAGGGTTTCGAGATCATGGGCATTTATGCAAATTGATAATGATGTCATGCCATTAGTTGAATGATGTGATATACAAACAACCCAATAAGTTGTATCATAACGAGATCTAGTTACAAAGTTTACCATTAGTGATAAACTAAGGAAATCTCACAACCTGATCCTTAGACTGTGAGATAATGCAAATCACCATTCTGGAGTGAGCTTAGATGGTTATCAAGTATCATTCCATGACTGAATGATCAAAAAGGTGCCACTCAGGTTTCACAAAGGGGCGTGTAGAGGAGTACATATCAAGACCATGATTTGCCCATCCATGTGGGGTCCCTGGATTAACCATCCGAGAAATCCCTGTATGTATATATCCACGTTCCCATGATCAGTGAGCCGTGGAACATAACCGACAAGTATCATTACAACATCTGAAACATAACGAAATTACAAGACTTACATAAATGCCAGCATGGCTATATCATCTTTAGCAGTGAAACATCATCACGCGCGGAGCCCAATCGTGCCTCAACATACAGGCGACTGACTGGGAAGACGACCTAGCTTGCTAGACGTCACCTTAATCATCCGATGTCGAACCTCTAAAAGCTTGGCCAAGTAAATAGCCAGGGACAATGCCATGAGTACTTTTGAATGTACTCGCAAACCACCAAGATAAGTGAAACAAGGGAATGCAATTTTGGCTATGGCGAGATAGCTCTATCTAGGGTTGTTTCTGAAAAGCCTAGAATATCTCTTGTAGTTACGACATCTCCATATCTTTGTTGAAAAAGAGTTTGGAAACATGCCTCTGTTTTATAAATCAAGATATCCCCATATCTTTGTTGAAAACCTTTTCGAAAACAGTTTTGGAGTAAAAACCCATTTTAAGCATCTTTGACCACCTTTGGTCAAAACAAAACTTTTGAACTTAGGTTCCCCCGAAATCTCCATACTTTCATCTATTCTTTCCAAACAAACACCATTTGGGTACTCCTAGCCATCACCTTTCCAACCGTCCTTGACTGTGGACACAACTATTCGAATAGATTATACTCTGCAGAGTTTGCGCACTTTCCCCACAAGAATCAATACATCCGCCAGGATACAACCACAACCCACTACCCACGTTAGATGGGGGTCCGGATAATCAAACCTAACCTTTCGCTTGTCAACCCTAGCAAAGGCTGCTTTTCCTTTTGGGTTTGTTCTCCCCGACAACGAGTATGTGGCTCCCAACCATAGTCCTGCCTTCCGTACACGCGTATACCCAAACCGCAATTTGGCGTATACCTTAACTTGGTGACTCCACTTCCTTCCGTACCACCTAAGTCATACCGTCCGCGGGAGACCCAATTGTTGCACCGGCACTCCTGCCAAGACAGGCTCACTCTTGCTAAAGCAAGATACAGGCTCTAGATCCGTAGATCTGTTAGCGCCTTCCCGGAATTCAAGGGATTTCTCCCTATAAGCATAGTACAAGTTGCCTCGGCTAATGAAGACAAACTACAAGCTAAGCCCCAGCACCTGGAGTAATGTGGTTGCACGGATAAAAATTGTCCTGGTAAAGGCGTAGAACATCCCTTCTCTTACCCTTGTTCATTTTCTCATTTCTCAACAAAACCACTTCTTCAGTTAAAACATCCGCTTGGGAACGATGCCTCTTCCCAAGGGTTTTTCCGAAACGTTATAAGAACAGTTTTAGTGGGTAAATCCCCAAAACAGTTGTTTTCTCAAAGCCGGGGTTTCCAACGAGGTAGGATGCTAACCATCATACTCTCGGTCTAAAGGGATAAAAAGGTAGGTACAACGGGGTGATGCCACAAGAGACACCAAGTCATAACTTGGAGGAGCCAAGTCATTAGCGCAGTATTTATAAAACAAGACATGCATGTAATAATGCAATTTATAAAGGAGAGGCAAAACAGATAATAAACATAATAGGACAAGTATCGGAATTTCGGGAATGTTGCCTTGCCTGTGATCAGCGACTAAGTCCCTGGACTTCCTTAGATAACCAAGAATACCCAATAAAAACCGAAATAGAATAACCCGATGCTTCCTTCTTCACGGCGTCACACAAACGCAACTATCGCTGATATCGAGCATTCAGGCAAACAAACAAGTCCACAATCAACAAGGCATTCAGACGACAAAACCATAAGCAATTAACAATACCAGTTTACAAACCAGTAGTGGTGTTGAGAAAATGGATTAGAAGGATTGGGAGCATGTCTTGGAACATTTGAAGGAAACCATATGGGTTTCATAGTCTAGGAACTAGGGATGAGAGGGTTTTGGACCAAATACTTATTCTATAAGGTACCATTATAAAAACATGATACCAACATATAGGTATTGATAAAATGAAACCAAGAAAAGTGGTTTCACTATTTTATCATATACCAAAGATTTATAGTGATTTTTATAGTGAATAGGACTCTAGTTTTAGGAAATAATTCACCAGACAAGTTCTAGAGCTCCAAAAATTATTTCCTTAGGTGGTTAGTTAGGGCTTGATGTACTTGTTTACTGAGAGTTGCAATCATGTCAAAATAATTACCAGAATGCCCTCAGGAAATTTCCAAAGGCACATCTGTTGTTTTTTTTGTGTTTTTCACCAAATTAAATTTACAGAAGCTTTTGAGTTAATTCAAAAGGCACATGGTAGGCCCTTAGAATACCTTTCTGTGGAAATTATAATTAACCTTTTTGGATATCCAGAACTACTAGAGGGATTTATCTACTGAAAAAGGGGTACACCGAATAATTTAATTAATTAAAACTCAACAAGAGCTCAATAAAATCTGAGCTACTGGAGGTTGGTAGATTTTGATAAGACACATCCATGGGTGTTGGAAATAGATCAATAACTCATTTGGTTTGACCTGGAGAATATTCTGAAGTCAAAATTGTGTAGTTTTTGTTATTTTTGGTACATACCAAATATAGATCAACTTGGCATGGGGACAAGTCTATGGAGTAGACACATGTGATACCTTCCAGAGTCCATTTGATTTGTTTCATTTGGAGATGTTAGTACCCCTGAGGGATTTATTGTTTGCAAAAGACACTTTTTAGAAGATTAAATGCCAGTAAATAATAAAATTTATTTTTGGCAAGGGTCCAGTTCTGTATGTTGTACAACACAGGGAAGAATATATAGGAATTTAGATCTGGCTAAAATTTGGTGTTTTCCATTTTATTCAGCATTTAAACCAGTAGCTAGAATAATAGGGCTAGAAAATAGATTTTCTAAAGAAAAAGGAAAAAGGCACCATGGGCCGGATCCGCGAGGGAGCTAGGCGGCAAAGCGGCAGCTGGCCTATTTACACGTGCGAGCGCGCACGGTGGGGAAATCAAATCCACGGGGCGGGCCCGGTTGCTAGGGAGAGGTGGGGCTGGACAGGTAAAAAGCGACGACAACCGTCCGTTCTAAAGGGGACCTGACGGTGTCAGGTCTTCCCCTTCCTCTGGTCCGGCCAGCGGTGAGAGAAAACCCTAGCTACGGGAAGAGAGCTCCGGGATGGCTCACCTGAGGGCGGTGAGGCGGCGAAGTTGAGCCGAGGTGACGCGGTGTACCGTGCTGAGCCCGACGATGGGCGGCAAGGGCGAGTTTTGTTGCTGGAGGGGGCTCACGCCAGGGTGGCCGGAGGAAGCTTCGGGAGCTCGCCGGAGTGGGCGCCGGTTGTGCATGCATGCCAAAAATCGAAACAGGGTTAGATAGAGGAGTGTACGGGGATTTCGTTTCGGTGACATGCAGCGGAGGAAGGATAGAGGAGAGAGCACCATGAGCAGATGTTGAGAAGGGCCGAAGGGGCTTCCTTCTCTTCTCTCGGCCAGTGCAGAGCGAGGGGGAGAAAATGGAGCTTGGGGTGGGAAGTGTGAGTAGAGAGGAGAAAATGAGGGGCAGGGGGAGGCACTGTGGTTCGCTCTGACCTTATAACCGAGTTGGGGGTGGTTCATCATGGTCATGGTCCATGGGAGGAGTTGGGGAAGGGCCAATGCTCTGGTTGGTAGGCTCGGGTGGTGGAGCTTGTGAAGATGAGTCAAAAAGAGAAGAGGAGTGGCAGGGGGAGTCTTACAAAGCAAGGTGCTGCTCCTCTACTCCACTCAGGTGTGGTAAAGTAGTAGGAGGGGGAAGGGCTAGGGAGAACTTGAGAGGATGTCATGTAGGGGTGTGGGGGAGAGAGAGGGTGGTGCTCTAGTCGTGTGCAGTGGTAGGGAAGGAGAGGGGAGGCTGCTGCAGCAAGTTTGAAGAGAACTTTGTCATATTGTGGTTGTCTGTCTTCTCTCTACTCCTCTTCCGAACACAAGACACAAGGGAGGGGGAAGCTATAGTGGTCCTGCTACAGTGATGGTCGACCAGAGGAGGGGTGGGTGCTGCACAAGCTTGCTTGGTAAGGTTGGAGAGAGGGTTTGTTTGGTTTTTGATACAAAAGGCTAAATGCTCAAATCTGCCATAATGGATGATCAAGAGTTATTGCTTGATTCTTGATCTTGACCAAGTGAGATAAGGATGCTGGTAGATAGGTGTGATCAAGATACCCCTCCAGGATTTATTTGAGATTTTTCAAAAGATTAGAAGTCCACTTAAACCCATTTATTCAGAAAGTGCACAAGTAGTTTCTAGAAGATAATTTGATAATTTTACATTGGACATGGTTGGCTTTTGAGATAATATGGTCCTAAATAGGAATCCATGCCTTGAGGAATTTTCCCATGATTTATTGGGGATTAAAAGTATTTAAAACAATTATTATTCCATTTCTGCCATTTAAGAAAATGGGCAAAAGGAAATAATAAAACCCTTCAAAAATATTTATTTTTGAAGTTGTAAGAGAGGGTAGGATAGTTAGGCATCAAAAGTGATTAGATTTAGGGAAGTGTTTTGGCAGAAACCAAACTTTCCTTTGGGAAAGGAGTTTTGGAGATTTTGACTATTAAAGAGATTAATTATATTTGGAGCCAAAATAATTATGGATAATATTTGATAAATGTTGATGATCAAGGTAGATGATGTATACAAGGTGTATCAAGCATTTTCAACCTTGGGAATTGGAAATCCAACTTGAATTAGATGGAAAACAAGGAGTCGTGGATCTAGGGTGATGTTATTTTTATACCACCAAAACCTTGTTGGATCTTGGAGCTCAGAGCTCACCTTGATGAAAGGGATAGATGGAGGGTTATACCAAGTAATATAGATGATCATGGCATAAGGAGTTTGGATTGGTTATACTTGAGGTGGTCTGGAAGTGATGGCAAACTTTGTTGAAAATAAGGCTGCCATACCAGATGGGTCATGATTCCTTAGAAACCATGTGGGTTTAAGAAGCACAATGACCCACTTGGAACAAGTGAAGTATATTTTGATATAAATATATTAGTAGAACACAACCATGCAAAGATTTGTTCCATAGAAGGTTGGATGATGGTGTGAGCTTCTGTCAAAGTAGGCATGTTGACTAGATTTGCAGGAATAGTTATTTTCTTGCCTGCAAAACCACCAAGAGCAAGTGGGTTGGAGAATTATCTAACCAAGGGAAAGAGTGGTCCTTGGTAGTCCTTATGATGGTTTACAATATGGTTCAAGTGCATTTCCAAAAATGCACAAGGGTTGGGAAAAGGAGGCATTCAAAAGGGTGATGTTGGAAACATATTTCTAGACTTGGCCAAATTTGGCAGATTTAGGGTTTTTGACTAGAATAAGGGGGGGGGGGGGATGTTTTTGATTGATTTCAAGGTACCAAAGCATCATCAAGTGGATGATGTTGAAGTTTATATTGAGTTGAAAGTATCCTTTCTTGATATTGGTCTTCATTTACTTGGAAGCTTCTAGAATGGATATCTTCAGAATTGATCTGGTTAAGGGTTTTAGATGATCAACTAGTATCTAGAGATTAGATCCTGCTTTTTATTCGTGCTTAGGGGGTGGTGATTTGGAAACCTCTTTATCCTATTAGTGAGCTCCTAGAGTAGCTCATACTATCTCCTAAGTAGACAAAAATCAAGCAGCAGATCAATGCAATTCATCAGACAGCAGATCAAGGCAATTCATCAGACATCAGATCAAGGCAACTCATCTTATAAACTAATCAACTACTACTAGGGTTACCATCAAGCCTATCTTGTGGTAAGGATGGGAAATTTTGAAAGGTTATAGTTTGAATAGGGTAAGATTCCTTGGTATCTCTACCAAGAGTAGAATTCAAAGGCTTAATAAAGGTGTTTTGGGAAACCTAAAGAGAAGAGTAGTTGAAGGTTCTGTCTTGAAAACATAAGGAGGTTATAGCTCTCCATAGTTTTGTCAATGGAAGCTACTAAACTAGTTTTGGTTACACAAGCATCTTGGCTCATGTTTTGAAATGCCAGAACATTTGAGAATATGTAAAGTGAGCCATGATAGTTTTGTTAAATATCTTTTGTCAACTGATGGTGAGGTAAGGAGTATCATATGGTATACACTCACACACGCAAGAACAAACAAACAACAAGTAAACACTGCACCAATGAACAAGGAAATGTTTTTGTTCCCCCTGATTTTTGCATTCTGGACAACTAATCAGGGTTGCTGAAATTGGGATGTTACAATCCATGTAACGGACAATTAAATTTGTGGCCATCTCGGTGACGTTGCATTATCGAAGCTTTCAAGCGTGTGACTGGGTCACGGACTGCAACGACATGGGAACGAGAAAACGAGTTCATCGGTAACAAGATCGAATGAAGGTATGGAGATACCATAGATAAAATCTTGGGTGAACTAGGTATCAATTGGCAAAGGGAATGGGAAACGAAATTTATGGTTCAAACGACATTATCATCATGGAATGCACAGGGGTCATTATGGGCATGCCGGTCCCGCTATTGATCATTGATAGAGATCATGTATGTGCCATTCCTGAGCTATGGGGAAATACACTTAAGGGTACGATGAGCTAGAGATCCTCTATAAGTTGGAATCACCATATGAAAGAGAAAAGGAAACAAGAAAAGTTCCGTGAGAGAACCAGAATTGTTCCGGGAAAGTTCCGAAGTCGTTCGGAGGAAATCGAAAGGGAACTGAAAGGCGTTTCAGGTCAAATCGGATTTTCTAATATATATTTACATATTAATTAATGTAATTAATATTAAATATAATATTAATATATAATTTGAAGGGGTATTCCACTAATGGGCCAAACTTCCTAGGGAAAAGGGCCCATGAGGGAAAATCGCAAGAGGGAAGGGCCAATGCCTAGCTGCCACAAGGGGCCCACCCAGCCAGACTAGGGTTGTGCACGGGGTGGGGCCCACCCTGGCCGGTTGGCCCATGAGGCCCATGGCGCCTCCCCAATCTTTCCCTTGATTAGTCCCACATGGGAAACCCAAAGGGGAGGGCACACCTCCCTTCCCCTATATAAAGGGGTGCCCATGGGTGGGATTAGACACAGAATTTGAGATGTTCTCTAAGGAATTTGAGAATTTGCGCTGGAGGGATTCCAAGCTGGAGATTTACTTCCGCACTCCTGGCAGGTATCAAGGAGTCGGAGGTCGTCATCGTAGACCATATGTGTATGAAACCATGAGGGGCCTCACTTGAGGCACCTTGGATGTTGTGAGCCGGAGCTGCTGCACGATGAAGAAGGAGCAAGGGGTGACCTGCGAGGAGCTTCGTGACCTTGAGGTCGGCTACGAGTTCGACTACTTCAACCACGTTCCCCTCGGAACATTAACCACATACGGTTTACAAGCGTATGTGTTCTATATGCTCAGGTCATTACTGCATTACTACATAGATAGCTATGGAACCCTTCATTGGTATCAGAGCCGATCTATGCATAGGAGTGCTGTACGGCTAGTACGCACAAGTATTGTGCGGGAATTGATCCCTTAGTTGTTAACCTCTAACGTGTACTTATTTATATCGCGGTATTGTTTGATGAAGCGGCCTAGACCGACCTTACGCGATTCGTACGCGTGACTGGTTCCACGCTTGACATACAGCTTGTTCCGTATAAGTGGCTAGCGGGTGTCTATCTCTAATTCAATAAATGATATAGCATTTACAATGGAGGGCCCCGAAAGGGGTGTAGCAGAGACAACTGTTGGATCCATGTTGTGGTTGGAAAGTTTGTAGATTAGAAACTGTTCTATTGTGAAAGCCCTAATAACCATGTAAAACTTGCAAAGATGAAGTAGAGGCATCTAACTTCGTTTTGCAGGAGGGCTTGTGTTATGATATGGTATTGGTCATTACGAAGGTAAAGTAGTTTACGTTTATGTTACTAAGTAGTATAGTAATAGCCATCGTTCTGATGGACGACCTTCTGGTGGCGTCGTGGACTTGGCGTCAAACTAGGGGCAAGATGGAGATCATGCCGGAGCGCTCGATGGAGATCAAGGCGCAAGAAGAAGGACGATATCATATCACAATATACATGTGATGTTGACACCTATTATTCATCTTATTGTATGCTAGTATTAGATACTCAATGGTAGCAAATAAGATAATCCCTAAATAATTCCAATGATAGTGTTCCCCTTGTGTGTGCACCACCAAGAAAGTTTACCGTTATGAAGCCAGGCGTGACGATCGGGGGCTAGACACATCTACCTTCGCATACAGTGGGTATAAGCCATGTTGCACTGCAAATACACACAAGTCATGTGTAGACATGGCCTCGGAACACAAGAGACCGAAAGGTCGAGCATGAGTCACATGGTTGATGTGATTGACATTGGGGAATGTATACCTTTGAAACTGCATTGTCGGCCGTGATGATCGGGGTTGGTGTAGCGGATTGGGATCGTGTGATCACTAAAATCTTCTAGGGGATGACAGTTTTAGTGGGAGCTCAATTAGGATTGAACTCATATTATGAACTTAGTTTAGATGTATGTTTGCAAATATCTTAGTATATCATGGCCTATGTCATTGAGGTCCTTTGCATCCTTGGGAAATTTATTGCTTGATATGGAACTTAGAAAAATGGTCCAACTTCATAGATTAATACCCACGCCTAAGGGATATCCTCGTAAAAGGTGATCTTCTCTTCTTGATACAATGACCATTAGGAGATAATCCAATGACTCTACAATGTTTGTGTGTTCTCCGTAATCATCCAATAATCCATTCTCCATTCAATGGAGAGTTGGATTACAATCTTGTATTCTACAAGATCAGGCACATAAAGTATGAGCCATTGGACGAGTTTTCTTCCATGATGGATGAAAAAGAGAACAATTGGAGAAACACTTAGCGATATTGCATTAGAGTTATGAACTCTCATAAGGGCTTCATTGCAATGGAGGTCCTAAATTAAAAAGGTTATATGTTAGATATAAAAAGTTATAAATGTAATTGTTGCAAAACTCGTTCCAGTTTACATAAGTATTGGATACTTGTCCCATTTTGTGAAAACAGGATGGTCTGCTTAAGAATTGCTGGAATTGAGGCAATGTGGCTTGATGACGGCAAGCAAAATAGTTGATGGCCAACATCACCCCTTTCCTCAAAGGTTTATCATTTGGATTAGTGGACTTGAATATAATTTTGTAATCCTTGTTTGTGTGTCTTGCTTTTGGTGGGACGATTGTTCATATGAATAAGTTACCAGCTAGTTCTACCATTCTTATGAATAATACCTTTATGGTCACATTACGATTATAAATGAGTTATTCTCATCACTATGTTAATGATAATAGTTTAAACATTTATATAGGATTAGAATGCTAAAAGATATCCAAAGTTTAATGATGACATGACACTATAGTTTAATTCACATTGGTTATTTCATGTTCTTCATTATAAATGAAGATCGGGGTCTTAGATGCTTAATCTAGAGACTTTGCAAAACCATGCCTAGTTGGGCAGAATGACTAAAACTCCGCATTCTGGTAATACGGTGATATGCGAAGAAATGTGAAATTTATACATAATGATGTATCATATTTTCAACAAATAGTGGAAATCATTATTTATACTTCATGTTGAACTTTATACATAATGATGTATCGTATTTTCAACAAATAGTGGAAATCATTATGTCACACTTCATTGTGGATTTAAGTGAATATGAGTATTTACTTAATGAAACATAAGTTTGAAACTATTTTTGAATTGTTCAAAAGTTTTCAAACTGAAGGAGGATATTGAATTAACAAGAATACAATAGTCTCTTCAATTTGATCGACATGACTAAAGTATTTATTTTAATTTTAGCATAAAAGGACATGTGAAAGAGGTTTTACAAATTATGATAATAGGGCAAATTCAAAGTGTATTGAAATGTCTAAATATCATAATCATTATGTATTCGATACATATGGTATAATATTATCTCTTATCGGGGTTATAGTTATTGTTTAGAGTTAGAGATCGAAATGAGCAAACACTCGGTTGACATACAAAGGAACATCTAAAGATTCGTGGAAACAACACCATAAGAGTTATGGCATGTTCGAGTTTCTAGAGGTTTTGATAATTCGAAATCATGGCGAATAAACAAGTCTTTGTAGAATATTCTTAGGCAACTATGAATACATATTCCACAAGGGGCAAACCTTCTTTGTCCAAAGTTGATGTGTCTTAATGAAGATACAGGTGGAAGAAAGTAAAAGATCAAAACAAGGTACTTGACCTTACCTCTTGATTGTTGAGTAGCGTAACAAAATTTGTTTCGTGAAACAAACTCTACAAATAGAGAAGAAACTAATGATAATGATCATAAAGTTTCAGTGAATACTTTTACTAAAGAAAGTAGGATTCAACAATATATACTCTGCAAGTTCATGGAATATATTATTCATTCACTTGTCATGTTTATGAAAAAGACATACCTACGAATTACAAAGAAGCGTGATGGACCTAAGTGCGAGAAATGACCAGGAGTCATAAAATCCTATATTAAGTTACATTTAAGATTGCAAAGTAATATGTTACTTGATCTTATTAAGTAAAGAAGTTTCCTTGATATTTCTGAATGACTTCAAAGTTAGGATGGAAATGAAACTTAATGGAAACGTAAAGCTCGGTTTGTCACAAAGTATGGAAAAATTCAAAGAGTTGACTACAAATTCTTGGATTTACACCAGCAATATATGGATATTGTAGTCTCGTAACCGGAATTCTCGATTTGATGGTTATTAAAGAATTTTGGAATGTCCAAGATTATTGAGAGGACCTGCATTTGAGTGGGAGCTAATTAGCTTCACCAAATCTTAATATGTAAGAGACATATTTTGAGTGGGAGCGAAGTTGATTGGCCAAATCTTAATATGCTGTAGACATATTTTGAGTGAGAGCTAAATGAATTCCCTGGATCTCATATATGGATGCCATACATGAGTCAGAGCATGAAAACATTCTGAGATATGTGGACAACATATATGAATGATGTGATTGATATTGATAACATTTAAGTTAGTAAATATGAATGAAGTTGAACAAGTTATTAAACAATGATATCTATTGAGATAGATTGGTAAGTTTAATAAACATCATAGTCGAATGCTTCGTGGACTTGATTCTGAATATGTTCGGAATATCCTAGATAAGATTTTGAAGTAGATCAGAATGGAACAAGGAAAATAAAGAGGTTCTTATTTGTATGAAGCATTGAGTTAGTCTTAGTATCACAACCATGGTTAAAAGAAAGAAAGAGATGTGTTGGATCTCCCATGCCTCAGTCATAGGTTCTTCCATACAACCATATTGTATACTTGACGTAATGTGACCGAAGGTTCTGGTTGGAAGGACAAGCTCTTAACTATAAGAACATGTCTTGAAGTGATTCTTGAGTTAATCACTCAACTAAAATTAAGTTTGCCCTTAAATGGCAAGAAGCAAAGTAAGGCGCATAGTTGCATTTCATGCTCTTGGATCTACATAGATATAGAAGTATAAGGGCTCCATATGACATGATGTTTATTGTTGTGGCGGGACTAGTTTATCTTTATGCACAGGGTGTGTCCCAAGGCACATTGCCCATGAGAAAGCTTGTTGTGGCTGATCTAAGGTCACTGCTGGCTCCTGGATACAGATCTCACTCTTTTGCCATAACTACTATATATATCAAAGGAGTGCAAAGTGTGTTTCAAAGTTTACGTGACAACAGTGAAAGTGACTGTCACGGTAAACACTAGAAACAAAGTCTCACTTTGTCATCAAACGAATACTTCAACCCATTATGAGATAATGGTATGAATGTTAAAGTTAGGAAGACATTAACGATTTGCAAATACATAATGATCTGGTAAAACAGAACATGGACATGACGTTTTCCATAAGCATGCATGATCAATAAACGCATATGTGATATGGTTTATGATGAGTAAAATGCGAGCTAGATTATTTGTACTCTAGTGCAAGTGGGAGACTAAAGGAGATATGCTCTAGAGGCAAATAATAAATAGTTTTCATTGTCATATCTCAATTAGTTCATAATAGTTTCATACTATGCTATAACTATATTAATACGAAAGGTTAATACACATGTGGTATGTAAACAAACCAAGTCTCTAGTTACCTCTAGTGAACTAGTTCATTGGTCATCAGGATGATCTAGGGTTTTGAGATCATGGGCATTTATGCCAATTGACAATGAGGTCATGTCATTAGTTGAATGATGTGATAGACAAACGACCCCACAAGTTGTATCATAATGAGATCTAGTTACAAAGTTTACCATTAATGATAAACTAAGGAAATCTCGCAGCCTGATTTGTAGAGTGTGAGATAATGCAAATCACCATTCTGGAGGGAGCTTAGATGGTTATCAAGTATCATTTCGTGACTGGATGATCAAAAAGGTGCAACTCAGGTTTCCCAATGGGGTGTGTAGAGGAGTACATATCAAGACAATGATTTCCCCATCCATGTAACGGATAGATACATTTGTGGCCATCTCGGCAACGTTGCATTAATGAAGCTTGCAAGCGTGTGACTTGGTTAAGAAATGCAACGACATGGGAACGAGAAAACGAGTTCATCAGCAACGAGATCGAACAAAGGTATGTAGATACCATAGATCAAATCTCGGGTGAACTAGGTATCAAGTGGCAAAGGGAATGGGAAATGACATTTACGATTCAAACAACATTATCATCATGGAATGCACAGGGGTCATTATGGGCATCCCGGTCCCGCTATTGATCATTGATAGAGGTCATGTCTATCCCATTACCGAGCCATGGGGAAATACACTTAAGGGTACGATGAGCTAGAGATCCTCTATAAGTTGGAATCACCATATGAAAGATAAAAGGAAACTAGAAAAGTTCTGTGAGAGAACCGGAATCATTTCGGGAAAGTTCCCAAGTTGTTCGGAGGAAACCGAAATGGAACAGAAAGATGTTTCGGGTCAAATCGGATTTTGTAATATGCATTAACATATTAATTAATGTAATTAATAATAAATATAATATTAAAATCTAATTTGTAGGGGTATTCCACTAATGGGACAAACTTCCTAGGAAAAAATGGTCCATGCGGGAAAACCGCAAGAGGGAATGGCCAAGGGCCAAGGCCTAGCCGCCACAAGGGGGCCCACTCGACGAGACTAGGGTTGTGCACGGGGTGGGGCCCACCCCTGGCCAGTTGGCCCATGAGGCCCATGGTGCTTCCCCCTCTCTCCCTTGATTAGTCCCACATGGGAAAACCAAAGGGGAGGGGAAACCTCCCTTCCCCTATATAAAGGGGTGCCCATGGGTGGGATTAGACACACAATTTGAGATGTTCTCTAAGGCATTTTCCTTAGAGAATTCTTCCCTCTATCTCTCTCTACATAGTTGTCTCCACGCGTTGGCATGGTCCCAAGAAAGGATTCTTCGCGCAAGAGACGACACACCTGCGGCACGCCGTTGCGCTACAGGGATTCCAAGCCAGAGATCTACTTCCGCACTCCCGGCAGGGATTAAGGAGTCGGAGGTCATCATCATACAACGTATGTGTATGAAACCACGAGGGGTCTCACTTGAGGCACCTTGGATGTCGTGAGCTGGAGCTGCTGCACAATGAAGAAGGAGCAAGGGTGACCTGCGAGGAGCTTCGCGACCTTGATGTGGGCTACGAGTTCGACTACTTCAACCATGTTCGCTCGGAACGTTAACCGCGTATGGTTTACAAGGGTATGTATTCTATATGCTCTGGTCATTAATGCATTACTACATAGATAGATTTTGGGCGTTAGGAGGTTCCAACATAAGATTTTTTTCTTCCACGGAACCCTTCACTTGTGAGGTGAGCATAGGAAGCATTTTAAGGCCTTCGTGGATCAACTTGTTCATTTGGAAGATCTTCTTGAAGATAAAGGTAGAATTGAAAGAGAGAATGCTATTTCTTAAAAAATGTTATAGAATAAGAGGAAGAGCTTTGGGATTCTCTTGAGGAGAAGCTTGAATCTATTGATGAGTCAGATGATTCAATTGTTTCTAAACTAATTAAAGAACATGACCATGCTATTTCTAAGGCTAAAAAGCTTAAAAGGAAAAGGTTGAATTTGGTGTTGCTCATGCAAGACTAAGCGACGAACTAGAAAAACTTGACAAAGCTCACAAGTCTTTGGAGAGTGAACACTCTATCCTCACCAAGTCTCATGATCAACTTCAAATTATACTAACTAAATATGATGTTCCTAGTACCTATACTCCTTTATGTGATTATGCAGATATCATTGAGGAAAATGCTTTGAAGGATGAGCTTGCCAAGTCCTCAATTCCCAAAGGTAATGAATCTCTTGATGACATTTTGATTAAGCAAAGGTCAAACAATGGGAACGAGGGTCTTGGCTTTGTCTCCAAGAAAAAGAAGAATAAGAAAAATAAGAAGAAGGCCAATCCCACTCAAGCAAAGAAGGGCACCAGTGTAGAAACTGATGCTACTAAGCGCAAAAGTGCTCATGATGGTTTTGCAGGAATCACTAACCATCACTATGTTTTATTTCGAGATTATTATGGTGATTTTTATTCAGCATATGTTGGTCCATATGATGATTACATTGCTTGGTCTATTTGGGTTCCCAAGACCCTTATCACTAACAAAAGAGGACCCACTGAAAAATGGGTACCTAAAACCAAGCATTGATTTCTTGTAGGGCTATACTTGCGGTGGGTCAAAATGGGTGCTTGATAGTCATATGGCCGGAATCAAGGAGATCTATAACACCCCTAGTTTTAGTAAATAGCAATTAAGGTTGATTGTGCATCCATGACCATCATTATTTTTGCTAAGATAAAATGCAAGAAACAAAATAAAACCCTAACCCTAAATTCCTCTCTCTTGTACTCTATTAAAAAATATTTTGAATATTTTGAAGACAAAAAAATAATGGAGCCCAAATTGACTACAAGGGCCCCTGAGTATTTTACATATTTTATAAACTTTCTGGTATCCTTGGAATTTGAAATACAAAGAGATAAGGAAGAATTTGAAATACAAAGAGATAAGGAAGAATTTGAAATACAAAGAGACAAGGAAGAAAACAAAAAGGAAAATGGATTTTCCATAATAAATAGAAACCCCAGCTAGCAGGCCGCATCCCATCTCCCCTCGCCCTCTAACAGCCATGCAGGGTAGTGCCCAGCAGCCCGGTAGAAGCCACCAAGGCCCAACCCACATCTCCTAGTCATCTTCTACCTCAAGAATCTGCGTCTTGGGTTCTTGTTCGTCCAACGACACATCGACGCCACCACCCTTGGACCAGGTGACCTGTGAGGAGACGTTGAGCCTCATACACCTCCCCTCTCACTTCCCCCTCAATCTTCTCGGTCTCCTTGCTCTCCGTCGTGCTGACCGCAATTGAGTCTAAACCCTGGCCGATGAACCTCGCGCCGCCATACCGAACCATGCGGCCTAGAGCTATGGCGAGTAACCCTAGAGCTTCTCCTCCTCATCATCCTCCTCTCTATCGAGCACCACAAGTTGGGAGGCCCCTAGTAGGGTGAATTGTGTCATATTATCCGACTCCGATTGAGGTCCCCGCCATCAATTCTGGCTACACACGGCCTTTATGAGCCTATAGTAGGCACCATGATGAGCCCTCGGTGCTCAAGGGAGCCCCCACTCTCCCTCTCCCTCTCCATCTCTCCCTTGATGTGCGTCGCCTCCTGTTGCCATGCAGGCTTGTCACCGACCTCCTCTGGTGACCATACTGAAGTGGCGCCACCACTTATTTGTTCCCCTTGACACGCTAAGTCAAACGCAGCTACCCTCCTAGCCCTACGCACACTACAGCGACCGACCCATGCTCGACCTGGGATGGTCACCGTCAGGTGACGTCGTGCTGACATCACTATGACGCCAGCGGCACGGGTTAGTGCAGTCAACTGGTTGTGGGCCTCTCCCTACCGACGTGGTAGCTGAGGTGGCCTGGGGCCCTTCTGTCAGCCAGTGTGGCTAGGTTTAGCCTAGAATAAAATGTTTTATGTTCTTTTTGTAATTTCATAAATTTTCTTAAATATTGTAAAATCAATAACTTATTATATATATGGCAGAAAAATATGTATAATATATCAAAATGTTCATGAAAATGAGATATATTTCTTAGAATCAAAACCATGCATTGTTCAACAACTACAATTACAAGTTTAATTAGAAAACAAAATAAACCCCCATAGGTGGTTCTAAGGATCTCCCCTGTATTAGGGTTTGAACCCTTCGAATGCCTCTTAAATAGTCAAGCATGTATTAGGGTTACATTTCAATACTATTTAACTTGTCATATCATCATACTTGCTTGAGCATTGCATCTATGCCATGTGTTGATTGTTTCCCTTCTTTTTGGTGTTCGGTTCTTCCCGGTAACATACAATACCAACTCCGAGATCGAAGACCGAGATCAACACCATCGAAAGATCGAAGAACAATACTTGACCAATTATAATCAAGTCAAGCACAAGGCTTCCAAAGATCTGCTTTTTGGTTATCAACAGGGAAAGGCAAGCAAAGCCCCACCATTATACAATCCTATGGTTTCAAACGCATTTCAACTCCTTCCATGAGGCACACGATTCTACTATGGTATTTTATCGATAAGTAGAGTATCCTATCTGTTGCAATACTCCCTTTGAGATTATATTACCTGATCCACTACTCCTAGCATAACTTGATGTGGCTTGTGTGCATTGCTAGAGCTTATACATGTGTCTTTCTTACCATGCTTAGCTATCAGTGTTGGTTCATCTTGAGGATGTATCAGATGTAGAGAATCTAGTATGGCAGGAGGTCGAGATATATTGATGATGTGAGATCAGTGGGAAAGGTTAAACATGCTAAGGCTTGTACGGGAGGCCACAATAGGATGTGGTATTCGTAGTCCCATACTCGCCACCCCTAGGACCAGAGTTCTTGCCTTTGGAACCAAGACCGATCGTGCAACCACACGGGGGCATCGAATCCCCCCCTCGACTCATTAAGTTGCCTAGTTTTGATCCATGAGTCCATAGTTTGGATTTAGAGTTGGCATTTGCAGTTTGGATGGATTGAAGGTGGTGCATCATATAGGGCGTGTCCCAGGAGGAGTGCTCTACAGGGCTAGACTCTCGATTCTTGGACGTAGAGATTAGGACCGAGATGAGAGTGCGGACGACTATAGCAAAGGGAACCCCGTTCTTGGTGACTCATGGATCTAGGCAAAAGTAAGGTAAAGGTCATGTTCAAATGCCCTCTGCTGGCGCACAAGGGAAGCGCGTTTTCCTAGGGGCATTAAGAGAAGTTTGTTTGTGTGGGTAAAGTTATACACCCCTACAGGGTTAAATCTTTTCGAAAAGCTGTGTCCACGGTTATGGACGATTTTGTGACCAGATTCTAAGATTAGAGAGAACTTTGACCTAATCGTAAAACTTGGAGTTTTCAACTTGTGCTTAAGGATGCTTCCTCGTGGGTACGAGGGGTGATCCTAGTTGAAGTTATGATGGTGATTTGGTGGATATCAAAAGATGATCAATATTTTGGAGACATCGCTCTCTTATCCCCTTTTAAAATATTCTGATTAGACGAGCTTCTAATCCCTCTTGTTTTACAAACAAAGATGGCTTTATGGAAAATAGCCCCACCAGCCATAAGTCTTGCGGAGTACACCCTGTACTCTCCCTTGCTTTGTTGATACTGTGGTAGAAGAGTAAGTGTTCCCTAGAAGACAGGTTTGGTACGACATTGACATCGACGAGTAGCTTGGGGTTCCCGGCCAGTAACCTAGAATCTAGGGGCTAGGACATCATCGTTATGCTTTAGGCCTCTTAGGCCATTTATTAAGTTTGCTATACTTAATAGCATAATTTTGACTTCCATTCTTTGATGTTTATGGTTAGGGATCTCTGCTTGTAATATTTTGGTTCTTTGGTCAGTTATGAGCATGTCGTAATAATTTTTGTGTCACAGGGTCACTGTTGTGTTACAAATTGTTCACTGGATATCCTCAAGCTCTAGGTTAAGCTTATGTTAGTCTAAGGTCTAGGATTTGTTTAACCTTGATCCTGGGCATGTCAGAGGTTTTTGGTATCAGAGCAGTACCAACCATAGGAAAACCTTGCTACCAGTCGATGTTGAGTCTAGTGCTTCTGAAAATTATTTCAAAACTGAAAAGTATTTTTGAAAACTCTAGTACGCTTCTTTTGCTACTCATCTGGTATCGCTCTAATTCTGGATCATCTTACCTTGTGTTGATTTGGGAAAAGTTTTGATATATTTTCTAGTCTTTCAATGCTTAGGTGCCTTCTGGGCAGGTCGTTCCTCAACCAATTTTTGCTCTGCTTCAGCCGAGAGATTTCCTTTCCATCATGATCTCTCTGTCGTATGGCACCTACAATATTATATTGTAAGCTCCATAGTTTTCTATTCTAGGATTTTTGGTTTCCTTTCTCCTCGTGTGCCTCCTTTTTGTTTGTTGGTACTTTAGAAGTTCTTCCTTCTTTTGGAAGCTACCTCGTGATTACTACCTTGAAGTGTACGCTATGTCACTCAAGTAGTAGATACTATTTTCTCAAGTTTTAACCCTTGGACTTGAACCAAAGGTCCTAGATTGTGCTAGATTCTAGTGTTGTAAATCTCCTACATGAAGCTGACTTTCAACCCAAGATCCGTTCTATTGAAGCCTGTTGATAATGTTCACACATTACCTGTCGTGGAAATGGCCACGGCTGTCACTGCCACTTGCAGCGATTGATTGTTTCGTGAGGAAGAGTTGGCGGCCATCTGCGGTGCGAGATGGGGGCGGATGCACAAGGGTTTACCCAGGTTTGGCCCCCCGGAGGGTAAAGACCTACTCCTGGTAGATTAGATTATTGGAGAGCGAGTTACAGGGGTGGCGAGCTCGGCGTCTAAGCAGCGAGTCACTTGAAGGGGTGTATGATGGAACGTGAGTCCACAGGATACCCTAGGGAGGTTTATATATGAGGCACCTCGCTAGGGTTTACAAGCTACAACCGAAAAAGATAAGGATTCGGAGGTTTTGACCTAATCCGACTGGGGTTCTGTTACGCTTCTGGGCCTCCAGTCTCCAGTCACCAGGCCTCTCCTTTCGTCGTAGTCCAGGCGCCATCCTTCAGGCGCACTCGCAGGCCCTTCGGCCCAATCGGAACGTCCTGTTGGGCATACCCCCTTTGGCATATCCCCATCATTTGTCCCCGAGCCCATCGTTGATGCAGGCGCAGGTGTTCCTTTGGTGATCGGAGTAGGTGAGCCCAATTTGGATGCCTAGTCGAGTCGGTGATGGACTCCAACAGAGCCAAGGAGAATTTCCTAGGTTTCCATCCGCCATCCCAATGAATGTTACTACTGCCAAGTCGCCGCCTCTACGAGTGGAAAATACTGGCGGGTAGCGGGTGGAATGGAGGAGTTGGACCATCAATTCTGGTCAAACTATCTGTTGGAATTTCCAACGGTAACTTCGGCGCAATTACCGTGAGTAACGGCTACCCCGATTTTGGCGGGTGGCGTTCCCATATAAGGGGAGTGATGATTCAGTTCTCCAAATCCTCTCTGCATCCTTCATTCTCCCATATTCGGTCTTCTTGTCTTCAATCTCCCTGCTTTCAACCTTCCGATTCCTCCTTTCCGCACCGCGTGATTCCACGTCCAACCCGATGGCGCCTCCCAAAGGCTCATGGGGAAAGTCCAAGTGCACCACAGCGCAGCTCAAGTCCTTCGAGGATGCCGGAGTCCTCCGCAAGGGGAACTGGCAGGTTCCCCCTCCTCTGAGACCGAGCCGAAGCCGCGACCCGGTGAATTCATCTGCTTCCCCAGCCATCTTGAGAGGGGTCTGGGATTCCCCACTTCACTCTTCTTCCGCCGCTTCTGCGCGTATTACGCGATCAAGCCATCGGATCTCGGTCTGCACAACATCGAGCAGTTGGCGATCTTCGTCGCCTTCTACGAATGCTATCTCGGCTGCAGACCGTATTTCCCGCTGTGGTTGGAGCTCTTCCATGGCCGCATGGGGCGAGGCGTCCGGTGGCTTGATGTTGGTCGTAGGTGGCATTACATTCCAATTGAAGCCAAAGGACAATTTCCTCAAGCTCCTCCTGTCGAAGAAGGCCGCCAGCGAGTGGAAGAAGAGCTAGTTCTACGTAAAAGAATCCACTCCCTCCGGCAAGGTGGCACTTCCCGAGTTCGTCGCCGAGAGGAGCGAGCCTCACTGGTTGGCGCCGAAGAAGCTTCCCGAAGACCAGCGGATGGCCGTCGCGGAAATGATGGACCAAATCCAGAAGCTGAAGGACCAGGGGTTGATTCCGATCAACCTCTACAACTGCTGGCTCGGGCGGCGTCTGGTTCCGCTGGTGGCTCGGACGCATTGGTTGTATGAATACAGCGGGAAGCACGACCCCTCCCGAACCAACAAGGAATCATGGGAGGCCGAGTACTACAAGGCCGCCCTGAAAAAGATCACTGATGCGGAGTTCACCAGTGTGGCGGTCGGGCTCGCCCCGTACACTCCTGTGAGGAATGAAGCCCCCACAGTAAGTTTTCTTCCCAGTCGCTATTTCCGTACCTCAGTTCTCAGTCGCTGCGTTTGGTGTTTACTCGTGGTGGTTCTCAGCTTTTTTAGGTGTTGGAGGGCTGGCTTCCTCCGCTCGATGAAGAGGTTCCCTAGGAACTGGAGGAAGACTCCGAGGGGAACTCCTCCGAGAGCGACGGGGAAGAGGAGGAAGTTCCTCCCCCAACGCCTGTGGCTCGCAAGACCCGTATGCAGAAACAGCGTGAGTTCGAGGCGAGCCGCAGCCTGGACGAACATGACAGGGGCGACGAGGTCGCGTAGGAGCACACGTCCCGGCGTACTGCTACGTCATCGAAGCCCGCACGCCAGCCCAAGTCACCAGCAAAGAAGCCAGCGTCACCGGCCAAATCGGCGGTAGTGTTTGAGTCGGATGACGACTCTGATGATGTAGATTCTGCCGAAGTCTCGCGTAAAGCCCCAAAGGATGCGATCCTGACGTAGGGGTTGGAGGGCGAGGACACCGAGGTGGTGTTAGAGGTTCCCCTGGCAGCGATCGTACCGACGGTCTCGGGGTTCCAAGCCAAGAAGCTGCTGAGGCGGCAACATCTAAGTCGCCGCTGCCGTCAAGAGCGGCCGCATCTTCAGAGCCGGAGGTCCCGGCGACTGTGGCTTCATCGTCAAGGAAGCCCGCGGTGTCGTGGGATTCAGACGTCTTCGAGAGGGGGCTCACTCGCAAGCTGGGCCCAGAATTGGACAAGCCCACGCACATCAGCACCGGGCTTCGAGTTCTTCTGGTCGCTAAGTGAGTATCATTTTTTCACTCCGATTCGCCTCTTGTTTTGTATTGTTGTTATATTGACTTGTGGGAATTCTGGCAGGTCTAAAGCCAAGAAGATTGGCTGTCCGTCGGTGGCAAAGATTCCACTGGCCGCCACCGCGGGAGGGGGCGATCTCCCCAAGAAGTGAAAATCCACCGGAGATGTAGCGACCGTGGAAGGCGCGAAGAAGCAGAAGGGTGCTTCCGACGATGCCACAGCAGCGGACGGTGCCGCGGAGCCTGGCGTTGTGGCAGTTGCCGAAGAAGTGGTGGCGGCGCGATCGGAGCCAGTCTTGGCTGCGACCGCGCCGGAAGCACCGACCTCGACAACTAGTGCCCCTGCTAGAGCGTCGACGATGTTCCTGCGCTTCATGGCCAGGGGATTTCCAGGCGTGGTGGATAGCCAGTCCCCATAGAGTCCGGAGATCGTGGATGCGGACATTGGGTCCCGTCGTTGGCACACTTCCTTCACAATCCCGTCGACTAACGCCGGGGAACTTCACAGGATGCTCGGCACCGCTATTCAAGTATGTCCAGTCCCCAAGGTCTTAGTCGCTGAATTTCAGCGGCTGGGAAGTGAACTTCTTTCTACTCTCTAGTCCCTGAATTCCTAGTCACTGAATTTCAGCGGCTAGGAATTGAGCTTCTTTCTACTCTCCAATCCCCGAATTCCTAGTCGCTGAATTTCGGCGGCTAGGAATTGATCTTCTTTCTACTCTCTAGTCCCCGAGTTTCTGGTCGCTGAATTTTGGTGGCTGGGAACTGGGATGTTGTTTTGTCAAATGTTGAGATGTGTTGTTTGTTTGCAGGGTTTGCAAAGGGAATCTACCGATCGGCAGGCCGTGAGGGAGCGCTTGGAGCGTGATTTGCGCGAAGCGCAGGAGGCAAACCAGCGGCTTCAGGAAACTATTGGTGAGTGTCTTCTTTTCTGTCCTTTCCTCTGTCAGGTACGAACTGTTTGTGTACAACACACTGATGGCTTCTCTTTCAGATGGTTTCCTGGCTGCGATTTCCATGGCCCGTGAAGGGTCTGTTCCAGTCGCCGAGCTGGACGCGGCGAATGGACGAATAACCTCCCTGGTCCAAGACTTGGAGGAGGCAAAAGCGGCCCCAGTTTCTTCGAAGGAGCGAGCGAAGGCTGCCGTTGCTACGGCTGAGGAAGAACGTAAAGCCACGGATTCCATCATCGTGGGGCTACACAACGAGCAAACCGCCTGGGAGAAGCATGTCACGGAGAACTGCCGCAAACTCCTTGGTGAGTCTCCGTCTTTGCCTGACCCATTTGTCGAGTCCCTGATTGGGGAATTCCATAGTTTTACTGACGCCTGATTTTGCAGCTGTGATAGGCCAAAGCGATCTGGTGGTGCAGACATACAATGCTTCGCAGTGCGTGACTGCCGTGGTGAATGCGGCCACAGCTTTGGCGTTGTGCGTCCAAGCTGCTCTTCATGGCATGTCCCCCACCAAAGTTATCCATGGTGGGTTACGGAGGTGTGGCGCTATCTGGAGGAGGTGCCTGTCATCGTGGAGTGGATGGCGCGCTTAGCGTTCAGGCGTGGGGCCACCACAGTGTTTAGCTTAGGTCTCGCCCACTTCCCAGACGACTTCGACCTTGATGATGTGACGAGTGGCTACCCATCAGCGACCGGCACAATGGAGATGTCAGAGGTGCTGAAGCTGACCACGAAGGCCGCTCCTTACGCCGATCGGGTCTTGGCTATGGGGGATCTTCTGCCATACCAGGAGACGGTGTTGGCGCCTGGCGACCCTGAGCCGGAGCATCGCGATATGAAGTCGGAGCAGCCCTTCCGATCGTCGTTGTCGAAGTCGCTGACGACGTACCCGATGAACCCGTGGCAGCCTTTTGTTCGTGTCAAGGGGGGTGGCGCCGCTTCTTCATCAGGGCCTGTGGAATAAACAATGTAATTGTTCAATTTGTGATGTATGCCAAGTGGCGACTACCGTAATGCATTTTGCAATGTATGCCAAGGGGAGTCGATCAACTCGTATGGCGACTAGGATTGTGTGGTCTGTTTGTTTTTGGTTGAGCGAGTCCCCGAGCGCGTCCGCCCTTTAATGGGGTATAACTCGATTGTGTACTTTTGTCTATTGTTTTGGTTGTGCACTGTTTTATCTCTCGCGTCTTCTGAGTGGCGAGTCCCCGAGCGCGAGTAGGACTGATTTGTAGGCGAGTCCCCGAGCATGGTGCTCGACCATATTAGTCATGTTCCTGTTGTAGGTTGTGAATGCGTTGTTTGTAACGCGTCTCCTCCCCTGGCCCGGAGAGCCAGTCGCTTGGCGAGTCCAAGGCAGCTCTCTTACTTGGTGTGTTCCCGAGCCGCGTGGGGGTTTCCGTTTTGCGGAGTCCCCGTGCGTGGTACTTAACCGTTCGTGTCGCTTTGCACGAGGATGGTTGGGACGTGTCGCTGTGAGAAGCGTATACCGGTTGTCTTGGCCCGATGGGCCAGTCGGGCTAGGCGACTCCAATGGCAGCTCCGGGTTGGCGTTTTCGTGGACGACCCAAGGCCCGAATATTTTCGGTGCCCTTGTGCCGCACTACTTAGCCGTGCCGGTCACTCGACCAGAGGTTGACTTCCGTGAGTAGCGTAATGCTAATATGTACGAGTGCGAGTGGCACAAGAATATGGCGAGTGGACACAATTTGTGTGATCTGAATGAATTTCATCATATATGTCAGCGGAATACAATGTAGGGTTCTAAGTATAGAACTTTCTGAGGAGGTTTACATTCCATGGCCTCCCGACCTCGAGCTGGCCATCACGCCGTATGTCTATGAGATAGTAGGCGACGTTGCCAAGGACTCGGCCTATGGCGAATGGCCCCTCCCATGGGGGGAGAGTTTTTGCATGCCTTTCTTGTCTCGGGCCAGTCGTAGGACCAGGTCGCCCTCCTGGAAGGTGCGAGTTCGCACTCGGTAGCTATGGTAGCGGCAGAGTCCTTGCTGGTATATGGTGGTACGGGAGCGAGCCAGGTCGCGTGCCTCGTCGAGTTGGTCGATGCTGTCTTGGTGGGCAAACTCGTTGGTCACCTCAACGTAGTTGGCGACTAGAGGTGAATCGTGCTCCAGATCAGTTGGCATTACAACATCGGCGCCATACACCATGAAGAAGGGCGTGAACCCGGTGGAGCGATTGACGGAGGTGCGGATCCCCCATATCACAGAGGGGAGCTCGTCGACCCAGCATCCTGGGGTGCGCTCGAGGGGCACCTGGAGTCGCGGCTTGAGCCCGTGGAGGACGCTCTGGTTGGCGCGTTCTGCTTGGCCATTTGGCTCTGGGTGGGTGACTGATGCGAGGTCGAGTCGTATGCCATGTTCTTCACAAAATTCCGCCATGGCCCCCTTGGCGAAGTTGGTGCCGTTGTATGTTATGATGCTGTGCGGGTAGCCATACCGGTAGATGAGCTCGCGTAAGAACTTGGTGGCTGTCTTGCCGTCGCACTTTTTTATTGGCTTGGCCTCGACCCATTTGGTGAACTTGTTGACATCGACAAGGAGGTGGGTGAAGCCAGATGGGGCCTTCTTGAACGGGCCTACCATGTCCATGCCCCATACGGCGAATGGCCACGTGATGGGGATGGTCTTGAGTGCCGAGCCAGGAAGGTGTGTCTGGTGGCCGTACTTCTGGCACCCGACGCATCATTGGACGATGTTGGTGGCGTTGGTGTGTGCGCTGAGCCAGCAGAAACAGTGCTGCATGGCCTTGGAGACTAGTGACTTGGCGCCGGCGTGATGGACGCAGTTGCCGGCGTGAATGTCCTGGAGGATCTTGCGGCCTTCTTCTGGCTGTACGCAGCGCTGGAACACGCCGGTCACGCTTCGTCTGTGGAGCTCGCCGTTGATGATGACGAAGGATTTGCAGCGGCGCACGATCATTCGCGCCTCCGTCTCATTGCTTGGTAGGATTTTGTGCACCAGGAAGGCGACGTATGGTGCTGTCCAGTCGCTAGGCTCCACAACCATGGCGACTAGGGCCAGTTCTGGCTGCAACGGTATCCCGACATCGATCTCTTTTGGTGGGCCGCCCGACGGTTTGTGGATGATGTCGAGAAAGACGCCTACTAGTGGCGTCTGTCGGGTCGATCCGATGCGGGAAAGGGCATTTGCATCCTGGTTTTTGCGCCTGTCGATCCACTCGTCGGTGTAGCCGTCGAAGTGTCCTCCCAACTGGTCGACAGCTTGGCGGTACGCGATCATTGTTGGGGAGACGGCGTCGCACGTCCTAGCGACTTGGCCAGCGACTAGGTCGGAGTCACCATAGCATCGTAGGCGGTTGTCGTTCATCTCCTTAGCGGCTCTCATGCCGTGAAGGAGGGCCTCGTATTCTGCCATGTTGTTGGTGCAGGGCTTGAAGTCGAGGTGGAGCACGTAGCAGAGTTTGTCTCCTTTGGGAGAGGTCAATATGACCCTAGCCCCTGCGCCGTCGGCGTTCTTGGAGCCGTAAAAATGGAGCGACCAGTAGTGGAGGTACGTGAGCTTCTCTAGCTGTTGTGCTTCTTCCCAATCTGCAAGGAAATCAGCAAGGGCTTGTGACTTGATCGCTTTGCGGGGCTCGTATTTGATGTTGTGGACGCCGATTTCGACGGCCCACTTGGCGATTGCGTATGATGTCTTGCAGGGGCGCGGAGGAGACCACCATGATTGGGTGCTCCTGGAAGTAGTGTGGGAGTCGCTGATGTGCTCGGAATACCACGTACACCAGTTTTTGGTATTGCGGGTAGCGCTGTCGTGAGTCCGTCAGGACTTCGCTCATGTAGTAGACAGGGCGTTGTATGAGGCGCTCCTTGCCCTCTTCCGGTTGTTCGACAACCATCATGGCGCTGACAACTCGAGTAGAGGCCACGATGTAGACGAGCATTGGCTCTTTGTCGAGTAGAGCGGCGAGTAGTGGGGCCGCGAGTAGCATTCTTTGAGAGCTTTGAGTGCGTCGTCGGCCTCCGCGTCCCATTGGAACGTGGGGTTCTTGTGCATCAGGAGGTAGAGGGGCATTTCCTTCTCGCCTAGTCGGGGGATGAAGCGACTGAGGGTCGTGACTCGCCCTGCCAACTTTTGGACGTCGCGTAGGCACTCGGGTTTTCCGAGTCGCATGATGGTGTCGATCTTGGTGGGGTTGGCTTTGATGCCTCGCTTGGAGACTACATATCCCAGGAGCTGTCTAGTGGGGACGCCGAAGGTGCATTTTCCGGGGTTTAGCTTGATGTTGTACCTCCGCAGGTTTGCGAAGGTTTCGGCTAGATCGGCGAGCAGGTCGTTCTGGCGGGTGGATTTTACCACCACGTCGTCTATGTAGACGTGAATGTTGCGGCCAATTTGGCTCGCTAGGCACTCCTGCATGCATCTCTGGTATGTGGCATCTGTGTTCTTGAGGCCGAACGTCATGGCCGTGTAGCAGAAGGCGCAGAATGGCGTAATGAACGCCGTCTTCTCCTCGTCCTCAACCGCCATCTTGATCTGGCTATAACCAGAGTAAGTGTCAAGGAAGCACAGTGACTCTGACCCCGCGGTCGAGTCGATGATCTGATCAATGCGCGGTAGGACGAACTCCTCCTTCGGGCAGGCGCTGTTGAGGTTGGTGTAGTCGATACACATTCTCCATGTGTTGTTCTTTTTCAGAACCAGGACTGGGTTTGCCAGCCACTTGGAGTATTTGATTGGCCAGATGAAGCCTGCGGCTAGCAGGCGCTGAACTTCTTCGGCGATTGCTCGACGGCGCTCTTCATTGAAGGGCCGTAGCGACTGCTTTACTAGTCGCACTTTGGGGTCGGTGTTGAGTTTGTGCTCAGTGAGTTCCCTCGGGACACCTGGCATGTCAGATGGCTTCCATGCGAAGATGTCATGGTTCTCACGGAGGAACGCGATGAGCACGCTTTCCTATGCGGGCCTCATGTGCGCCCCGATGGTGACCGTCTGGCTAGAGTCGCCTGGGACGAGCTCGACGGTGCAGGTGTGCGTGGTCGCCTCAAACGTGGAGTTTGCGGCGGTTGGTTTCTTTAGGATGGTGGGGTCGTCCTTGTTGATGTTGCCCATGTATTTTGCGAGCTCCTCTGCATGGTCGGTCTCCGCAGCGATGACGGCGTCGGCAAGCTCGGTGCCTTTGTCCTCGCATTCCACGGCCATGTCGGGGTTTCCATGGATGGTGATGATGTCGCTTGGCCCGGGGAGTTTCATCATGTTGTAGGCGTAGTGCAGGGTTGCCATGAACTTTGCGAATGCCTAGCGGCCCAGGACGCAGTGGTAGGGGCTGCAGAAGTTCACCAGCTCGAATACAGTCCTCTCCATGCGGTAGTTTGCCGGAGTGCCGAAGGTGACTAGCAGCATCACTTTCCCGATCGGGTACGCCTTCCGACCAGGTATGATACCGTGGAAGGTCGTTAGGGTTGGCTCAATGGCTGCTTCTGGGAGCTGGAGCCTCTTGAACGTGTGCAGGTACAAGATGTTGATGGAACTCCCACCATCCATTAGTGTCTTGGGCAGCCAATAGTCGGACACCTTGGGCCTGACTACCAGGGCGACTCACCCTAGGTATTCGATCCTTGGCGCATGGTCCTGGCGACTCCAGGTGATGCTCTGCTCGGACCAGTTGAGGAAGCGAGGGATGTCGACCTGTGTTACCGCGTTGACGGCGACCGCGCATGCGAGCACTTTCTTCTCGCGCTTGGTGCCGAGTCCGGTGAAGGTGTGTAGCAACCCGACGGTGGTGCCGAAGCCGCCACCGTTCCCGTTGTCCCGAGGTGGGTTGTTATTGGGGTCCTCCCTTGCTCGTCTCGCCTTCTCAATCTCTTTGAGGGAGTGGCAATCAGCGGTGGTTTGAGTGGCGGGTTTTCCCTCCCTGCTATGGTAGATGCAGGGCTAATTGAGCAGGGCAGCGGGGTCGAATTTCGGCCTCGCTGTGTTGTTTGAGCCGTAGTTTCCACTGTCGCGGTAGTTTCCTTCGTCGCAGCGGTAGTTCTTGGAGTCGCGCTGGCCGTAGCTGGCATTGGCGACGAAGTAGACTCCCCCGTCCGTGCGGCGCTTGCCGGTGATGCGGGTGTTGCTGTAGAGCATGTCGCGTAGGCGCCCGCTGTCGTGGATGCTGGTGCGGCGTCTTCCTCCCAACTTGTCGTCGGAGTCTTGATTGGGGTCCTCCTCCGCGTAGCGCTTGGCGATCTCGAGGAGGTCGGGGATGTCGTCGAGCGTCCGGTAGACCCTCCTGATCTTAGCGACCAGGGGTTCATACCGGCACGCGTTCTTGAAGCAACGTATCACCGTGTCTGGGTGGATGCCGGAGGCGTTGATCCACAGTTCTTGCCATCTTTGGATCCAGTGGCGAGTCGACTTGCGTTGTCCCTGGATGCATCGCTCTAGATCCTCTATTGTGGTGGCGCGGGTGTAGGAGCCCTCGAAGTGCCTGACAAAGGCGTCCCGCATTTCTTCCTAGGAATCGATGCTCTCGGCGGGGAGCGTGTTGATCCATTGCCGGGTCGCACCCTCCATCAACAGGGGGAGGTAGCGAGCGGCGAGCAGATCAGTGTGGCCTGCGATTCCCATTGCCATGAGGTATGTGTCCAGCCAGACAGTGGGATCGTACGTCGGGTCGTACTTTTCGATCTCCTTGGGGGCCTTGAAGTTGGCGGGGTATTTTTTCCCCGCGGATCATGGGCCCGAAGCATTGCGATCCGACTCGACTGAGCGAGCCTCTTGGTTCCGGGTCGTCGTGGTTGGTGAGGGTGTTCCTCAGGTCGTTGGGCTGGCGCGACCGCCACGCCTGGTTGTTGATGATGTTCGTTTGGGCATCGAGGGGCTGCCCATTGGCGGCGACCGTGTTATTCGCCGGTCGCGGCTCTTTGTTAGACAGCACGGGATTGGCGGCCTATGGTTGGTTCGCCAGGGGCTACGGTGGTGGGCAAATTAATGCGTTGGCCATGGTGGGGTGGCCGCTTGATTCCGCCCTGCTTGCTGATGAGCGGGAGTACATCCACCCCCGCGGGTCGACTCCCACAGCTTATTGCTCGACGACCCTGACGAGTAGAGCCTTGGCGTACTAGATCTGTAGCGCACCATCGCCTTGGATGTCGAGGTTGGCGATCGCGGCGTCGGCCGCGACGACGTTGTCCATTGGGGTGGAGTATAATGGTAGCCCGTTGGCGTCGCGGGCTTGGGGCGAGATGATGATCCGCGATTGGTCCGGCGGGGGCGCGCGGCCGATGGGTGGTGGAGGGGCTCCGGTTGCCGATGTGCCGGGTGGTGGTCTCGTGGGGTTGCTTCCGCCTGGCGGTGCATTCTCGCAGTATTCGCGCTCGGCGGCGTGTGCGGGGTCGCTTTCGTCGTTGAAGTTTAGGACGCGACCCTGGATGTTGGAGTTCAGGCGGTCCTGATGCGGCACTGGTGATAGAGCGATAGCTCCCACGCCATTTCCTGTTCGAGGCGATATTTCTCGCGCTCGGCTAGTTCGTTGCGTTGCGCCTCCGCGAGCCGCAGGCGGGCTTCCTCCACCTCCGTGGCCGTCACAGTCGGCGGGATCAGGATGGAGAACGGATCAGGCGGGGCGACCGTGCTGCCCGCCATGTAGATCGCGTTGAAGCGATTGGATCTGGCGCGAAAATCCTCGGGGGACTCCAAGCCAGAATCAGAGTCGAAGATCCCTAGGATGGAGGAATCCTCGAAGTCCTCGGGGTTGGAGATTCGCGTGATGGAGTCCTCCTGTGATGCGGCGATGATGGATCCGTCGACTGAGGCTGGGGTCGCGGAGTCGGCATCATTGTTTAGGGCATCGTCGTGGGTGGCGACGTTAGTCTCGGCCGCGCCCCTGGCGTTCGAGTCGTACTCGGTGACGAGGCTCCTGATGGAGTGGACCTGCTCCTCCGAGAGCAGATCGCGGTGTGGTGGCTATCCGCCGACGATCACCATTGCGGCTGGGTCGACCGCGCCGGTGAAGCCGACGAAGAGGTTGATGGAGCCGACCAGCATCACCGCGCCGTGAGTGACCGGGCGTGACGCCGGGATGTAGCTGCTGGGCAGGATCTGTAAGATCCCGCCGATGGCGATCATGCGACCGGTGGCGAGCGGCCGATCGATCGGCGAGTAGGGTCTCGCCGCAGAACTCAGGCCAGTCTCGCTATGCCCCATGGTGGGTGCCACTGTCGTGGAAATGGCCACAGCAGTCGCTGCCACTGGCAGCGATTGATTGTTTCGTGAGGAAGAGTTGGCGGCCATTTGCGATGCGAGATGGGGGCGGATGCACATGGGTTTACCCAGGTTCGACCCCTGGAGGGTAAAGACCTACTCCAACTAGATTAGATTATTGGAGAGCGAGTTACAGTGGCGAGCTCGGCGTCTAAGCAGAGAGTCGTTTGAAGGGGTGTATGATGGAACATGAGTCATCAGGATACCCTAGGGAGGTTTATATATGAGGCACCTCGCTAGGGTTTACAAGCTACAACCGAACAAGATAAGGATTCAGAGGTTTTGACCTAATCCGACTAGGCTTCTGTTATGCTTCTGGCCTCCATTCTCTAGTCACCAGGCCTCTCCTTCCATCGTAGTCCAGTCGCTGTCCTTCAGGCGCACTCGCAGGCCCTTCGGCCCAATCGGAACGTCCTGTTGGGCATACCCCCTTTGTCATATCCCCATCATTACCTCAGAATGGTTGGTACTAAAATTCTAGCCTTCGAGCATCTGGTTATCGTTATGATTGAGTCGTGATCTTTAATGGAACCAAATAGATCACACCAAGAGTACTCCTCGTGAGTCTCTCATCTATACTCATGACTGTCATGGTATTGTCGACGAGTACGCCATGAGGGGTCCTCATAAAGTGTTTTAGAGAGGTGTGGGAAGGCGGTGAGTTGACGGTTACGAGGTAACACAGCTTCACCAGGTTCTAGTCCCACACCGGTGGAGGAACCCTACTCCTACTACAAATCACTATAATGGCAATAAGCCGAGTTATAGAGATCGGTTCGCTCTGCGAGGTGTGACTTGTTCTATGAACTTGTGTATGAGATTGTGCCCTAAAGGCTCCCACAGGTCCAACTTATAAATGCGCCATAACCTAGGGTTACAGGGAAAGGACCTTGCCGGACAGGTTATAGAGTCCTACTATAATACTAACTATTCTTTGTGTCTTGTACTCCAAGGCTCCGGGTTGGTGGTAACTGCACCATAGCCTACCTTCGTCCAGCATGGGCCTCCCTTTTGGATCCGTCTAACTAGGCTACCCAGCAGGCCATAGACCTTGCTACCAATCGTAGCCACCTGGGTTAACTGGATTAGAGACGTGCTATGGTGATACCCATTAAGCATATCCCAACAGTAGCCCCTGGAGGACTTTGAGATCTCACGCCATCTTGCCCTTTAATGTTGAATGCTCCGTCTAGGTGATGCCGGCAATTTGTCAAGTAACATCTCGAAGTCTTCCCAAAGGACCTTGTAATCTTCTCCATTTTCAACATATAAAGTGGAGAATCTTCAAGTCTTCAGTCTTCCCTTCCATAGTTGGACATTGTCCGCCTATATAGGAATCTTCAGACGGGACTACTCCCCTGCCACTGTTAGTAGGGCGACATAGCCTACAGCCTGCGCTTCCTCGAAACTCACATACGACCGTGGTTAATCATTAGCGATTTTCCCGTGCATGAAATCCGAAACGTAAAGCGGCAAACGTGGGACGTTGCAAAATTACCGCTCACATTCGCACACACGTTGTCATCGATGTGACCGTTAGATATCTTGTAGATGAATCTTGTTACCATGGGTTATAAATAATTATTGCGACCAGATACAAATATTTTACCTGCACTCTCCCCTGCATCGTCTTCTTCCTCTCGCCGTGTGACCCTTCGAGCTCCGATTGAAAGAAAACTCTAGCAGAGAGAATCCACCTCCCCTTTCTTCTAATCCACTCCAATAGTGAGCAGCAACAACATCCCATCGACGGCGACGACTCCCAAGGCATCCAAGGAGCCATCCAAGGGTGTATCCATTCTCTCGGAGGTGGTGGTGGTTCTCGTCACCGCCGTGGTGGAAATCACTGGTGACAATTAGAAAAGAGTGGCAATCGAAGACGTGGAGGAGGAGGCTAACTAACACAAGGGAGTGCGGAGGGGCTTTGATCTTCTTGCGGAGCACCTGAAGGAGCTCATCAATGAAGGCTACCTCCCTTTGATGGAGGGGCTAGTCGGGCGGTCGAGGCCGACCGGCGAGGTTGTCCCCTCTCCCCAAGCCGCAGAGAAGGTCTACCTCAAAGCACGGCTGATACACGGTGTTTCCCTCCTAGTCTCCAACTTCTTCCTCGAGGTCTTGAATCATTCTGGGTTCTTCCTCACAACCTCTCTCCCAATAGCATCCTGGTACTTAGCAATTACGTAGCTTTGTGTGAAGGATATTGATGAGTACAAGTGCACAGATCATTTGTAGCTAGTTTTGAAATAAAGATATCGATCCCACAGGGAGCAGGATCTGAATTTTAATAACTCTTGAAATAAATATTACGATAGAAATGGTAGATAAAGTTCTAAGTGACAAGATAAAATGCGAGTATTGTGTAAAAAGGTGTTTTTTGGTTTTATGTATAAGAGCAATAATAAGGTAAAGTAAAACAACTGAATACAGAAAGCAAGTATCGTTTATGTAAGATAGATTGGAACTGCAATAGGGGAAAAGCATTCTTAGCGAGTAGAGGATACACCACTAGCATTATAATGAGCTAAGATAAAGATTATCATCATGAACATTCTCAACTATGTATGTGTGGGAGGAACTACGTATTTGGACAAATAGGCAACAACCGCTGCTCACCTGATTCTCATAACCACAGCAGTCAGTAATCGACATCAATCGAGTTACTGCGCTATTAAGGGAAGTAATCACGTAGGACATATCTCATGGAATAGATAGCGTTCCGTGAGTTTCCTCGGTTTCCCATGTTGATATGTAAGGGGTGCCAACAGCTTTTGTTGTTGTATTGGGAACGGTAGTACCTGAGGAGGTTAGATAGAGGTGTGGGGACTAGCAGGGAAGCTATCGACGGCGTCTGCAAGCGAGATTGGATACAAGCGAGCGTAGCGGGACATAGGAAGTACCCAGGTTCGGGGCCCTCGTGGTGAGGTAAATCCCCTACTCCTGTCGGATCTGATTATGTGGAATACATGAACTACAAGTGCTCCTCGAGCTGTATGTCCTAGCTACTGTCTTAAATGCTGTATGACCAACCCTTTCTACTGAGGCCTTGCCTCTCCTTATATAGGCAGAGAGGCAAAGGTCTCACTGGCTAGTCTAACTGGTGGGCCCCACAGGCGGGTCCCAGCCGGCTAGTCATCTACAATATCCAGTATGGCATGTCTTATCGGAGTACGAGCGGTATGGCTGTCGTGGGCACAGTGGACGCCGTCCGAGCCCGTCGTCAGCACATGCCACTGTTCCTGCATCATCCTCGCAAAGTCTTCGGTATGGCCGGGTGGTTGCCAGTCTTGTCATCATACAGGGCATAACGTGCACTGATATGCACGTCGTCCTGTCCCACTGATTGGGTCCGGCTATGTCACCGTATCCGGCTGTCTTTTGCTGATCCGGCTACCGGGTGGTAGCCGGCCTGTCTTGCCCTATCCGGCTACATCTGGTCAGCCGGACGCGATCCGACTGCCTGGCTTCTTGTTCGGTTTGGGTACCTGGGGATCATCCCCCCGACACTAGCCCCCGAGCGCGTGTGGATTCCGCCCTTAGGCGAAAAGTGCGCGCGCTCCTTCTTGTTTTTGAATTTGTGTCCGGCTGAGCTTGGCGGTTGCGCTATCCGTGACGTTAGTGCTGACGCTGGCCACGTGCGCACGCGCCATCATTGCTCTACAGCGGGCAGCATAACGTCCCGTCGCACGTCGCCTCGGGGAACTGCTGTCCGGCGCTTCGGTTCCTGCTCCGGGATCTTCTGCGCATCCTGCTTCGGCACACCGGATCCTGGGCGGCGGTTGGGGTGTGGGTTGCCTGGATGTGCGCCACGTGGCCCCGTCGACGGTTGCCCTTCCGGTCCTTTAAAGGGACGCCGCGGGGGAGGTGGTTCCTTTCCTTCGCTCCCCCGCTGCAGTCTCCTTCTTCCTCGCGTGCTCCTACTTCTGCGCTCTTGCCTTCTACGCTGCCCACTCGCCGTCGTCGATGCTATGGGCCACCACCACTCTTCCATCGCTGCTCCTCTCCACCAGCCGGAAATGGCCACCAACCGCGGGGCTTGGTGCGGCTCCTCCGTCACCGTAGACCAGATTCAGAAGTACCGCGCCACCCTTGTTCTCCCGTCGGAGGAGGAGGTGGCGGTGCGGTCGGTGCCGACGGGAGAGGTGTCGCCGCACCCAGCAGAGGGGGAGCGCGTCGTCTTCCTCTCGCATCTGGCACGCGGGTTCGCCCTTCCGGTGAACCCTTTCCTCCTGACCTTCCTTGCCTTCTTCAACCTCTGTCTTCACCACCTCGGCGCCAACGCCATCGGGATGCTGGCGCACTTCATGGCGTTCTGCGAGAGCTATCTCGGGATCCCGCCGGATCTCGGGCTCTTCTGTCGGCTCTTCCGAGTCCGGCCATAGGTGCAGTACACGAAGGGGCCACTAGTCGCCTGCGGCGGCGCCTCCATCTACTCCCGCTCCCAATCCGGCTACCCCAAGTTCTTGCTCCATGACACGGTACTGCTGGGGCAGCAGTCATACTTCTATGCCAAGAACGTCACCAACATCGACCGGATAAATCTTCCGGCCTTCCAGGATGTCAAGTCCATCCGGCAGAACTGGGCCTTGAAGTTCCACGGCGACAAGGCAGAGACGGACGCGATGCTGCAGCGCATGCGCTCCCTCGTCACCTGCCGGCTAATCGGCCGGGACATCACTCTTAGCTGGATGTCCCGGCTGATGATGCCGATGTAGTAGCGGGCGCACAAGATGTGCTACTACTCCGGCCGGCTGGACCCGACCCGGCTGTCGCACCGCGATCCCCGCTACCACAACTTGAAGGAGTGGTTGTGGACGATCAGCAAGGAGCGGCTGCCGGAGAACTAGAGGTTCAGTCTGGCGCCGTACAGCCGGGAGAACAGCGTGCCCCGGGTAAGTTCTTATAGCCGGAAACTTTATTTGCTCTTTCTGTGTTATTTCCTTGTTCTGTCTGACTGATTTCTTATATTCGGAAGATCTTCGCCTTCATCCTTCGCGAGGAGGGCGAGGCTCCCCTCGAGGTATTCACGCCAGACTTGCCCGAGCCGTGCGCTCGGCGGTCCGGCGAGGAATCGGATGGGGACGACGATGCCTTCCCCAGCCAGAATGATGAGCCGGCTGCCGATCTGCATGCGGAGGAGCACGAGGAGGAGGAGGCCACACCAACCGCGGATCCGGCGGCGCGCTCCGCGACAGACGGCGAGGCAGGCGGGAGCGGCTCCAGCCGTTCCGGCTCCCGCCGGCCTGCGACGGAGGAGCCGATCCGGCGCCTTGCCGCCGAGCCGTCTTGGCCGAAGAAGGGGCCGCCCCCGGTTGTGCCGGGGTACGTTCCCTTTCCCCCTTTTTCTTTCGACGCGTTCTGTCTACTTGCCCTTTTTCTTCTTTTTCTGACTTTGATTTATTTTGCCTTTGCCTTCTCCTCCTTTTGTTTAGCACGCTGGTCTCTTTCGGAGCCGCGAGCCTAGCACGAGCGTCGGCCGGGTCGCCGCCCCGTGCCCCGACTGCGCCAACCGGCACCCCTCGTTCTTTTGAGGCGCAACCTGCGCCTCCCCCCCGAGCTGAGCCGACCGCCTCCGCCCAGCCAGAAGGTCCCCAGCCGGAAGCAGAGCTCTCCCAGCCGGAAGGCTCCTCCGCAGGCGCGCGGGGGGCTGCCGACAAGGAGCTCGTCATTGTTGGCGATGACAACTCTGACGAGGAGCCTTGGGAGGAGTGGCGAACGGCGGTGGTTATGGCGAAGGAGTCCTTGGCCATCAACGCCGTGGACGACGACGCTTCTTCCGCCGCCTCGCTGTCGGACCTTGCCGCCACGCTCGAGCTGGCGGTGAAGGAGATCCTGCTGCTGGAGGCCACAGCCGGCGGGAACCGAACGCTGGAGCAGAAGCTTGCTACAACCAACGGGACTTCCCAGAGTAAGCTCGCTTCTCCTGGCTTTTTTTTACTGATAGCCGGAATTTCCGCAGCCATCCTCGTGTGCGCTCAGCGCGAGATTGATCGCTTGAAGAAAGCGAACGACCGGTTGAGCAAGTCCAATTCCACTCTGTGGCTGCAGAACAAGGATTGGCATGCGAGGGTAGACAGTCTGGAGGCCACCGTCAAGGAGCGCGATGCCTCCCTCGCTAGCCGGGCCGAAGCCTTCACCCTTCTCGAGGCCTAGAACAAGGACCAAGAGAAGGAGATCAAATGGCTGGCGACCAAGGAGAAGGCTCTGGTGGAGGAGCTGATGCAGGTCGGCCACACGGCTAAGGGTAAGTTCCTTTTTCCGTCCTGTTTTCTTTCCGGATCCGGTAGCCGGATCTAACCCTTTTTTCTGACAGCCTTTTATCCCGGCATAGACCTGCTGGCCTACAACCGGCTGCAGGAGAACTGGCCGGGAGCGCAGCCGACGGCCCAGGAGCTCGTCGTCCTTCTTGGCGAGGAAGCTGCCAATCTTCGTCAGGCGGCACGGGACGTCTTCTCCTTCATGTGGCCGGAGGCTCCGGTTCCGGAGACGATGGCGCAGCTGGCTGCGAGGGTGGGAGAGGTGCCAGCTGCGGTGGACCGGCTGCGGGATTTGGCGGCGCGGGCTGGAGCGGAGATGGCTCTGGCCCTCATGCTCTCCTGGTACAAGGACGCCCGTGTCGAGAAGATCGACGGTGGCTTCCGTGCCGGGGCCGATCTTGCCGCCATCCGCCAAGCCCATCCGGAGCTCCGCGGATCCGCCATCAAGATCGCCGACTACGTGGATCCCGATGAGGTGCTCACTGACTCGGAGTCCGTCGGCACTCCTGACGTGGAGGGCCCGATGCCGCCGCCCGCAGGCGCAAGAACCGGATCAATCTCTGAGCCTCCTCCGCCGCCCAAAGCTTCCGTCGGCCGAGATCCCCTTCACGGCAAGGGTCCCGCCGTCTAGTTATTGCCCCGGGATGCCGGGTGTATTTGTCTTGCTTCAGTTATGTGTGAAACTTGTCTGTCTGTACCGGTTGTCTCTGATGCCGGGTAACTTATGGGAGCTTCGCCTCCTTTCTGTTTGTTAATATTGAACTTGCTTGGATTTCCTTCAACTTGTGTGCTTTGAATTTTTTTTCAATATTTCGCTGGCTTACTTCGCCCGGCTTAGTTCGCCCGGCAACAAACTTTTAGCCGGGGGAACTGCACCTCCAGTGGGGGCGCGCGAGCGCACCCACTGGGTGTAGCCCCCGAGATTCGCAGTAGCTGGCGTAGCCAGGTGCTTAGAATCTTCCTTCTTTCCCAAATCTTCTCTCTTTATCCGACTAGACTCATCTCAGTCGGTTGCTTTCGCCGGCTGAACACCTTCAGCCGGGGGAACTAACATTCCAGTGGGGGCGCGCGAGCGCACCCACTGGGTGTAGCCCCTGAGATTCGGAGTAGCTGGCGTAGCCAGGTGCTTCGAATCTTCCTTGCTTTCTCTTGCCCCTGCCCTTTCCCTCGCCTGGGCTCCGAACGGCCGGCTAAACACCTTTAGCCGGTCAGGGACTACAAGATTCCACTAGGGGCGTGCGAGCGCACCCAGTGGGTGTAGCCCCCGAGATTCGGAGCGCTTGATGAAGGCAAGGGCTTCGAATCTTCTTTCCTTCTCCTGAATTCCAACTCGGGTAGTCAGACAAAAATGTACATACGCATACACACATGTCCACATAGGTTAGTAGGTTAGTCTGCCAAATTGTAGTCGGAAAACGGTTTGTTTTTTCGAAAACTGGCTTGTCTCTTTCTAGACACTTAGTCGCTTTCCCGTGCACTCTGCTGTTTTTGCTGCGTCCTTGCCGGGCAGCCGGGTTGCGGTCTGCAGCCGGAATCGAAGGGAGCTGACAGTGCATTGCACACGGTACTAATGGCTTAGCAGCTGGATTGGTTCGAGCTAGTTGCAGGGCCGGGACACCCGATCTGTCGCGTCTCCTCCCTGTTTTTCGTGTGGGATGCCTCGGGCTTTTGCTCTTGCTAGCCGGACAACCAGGTTGCGGTCTGTAGCTGAGACGAAGAGTGGGCCTCTGACATCGTCACACACTACTCAGCCGGTTTGTTGACTTAGCAGGCCAGGCCAGCCGGCGAGGCCCCGGGCAGGGGTTGCCGGAGCTGGAAAATTTGAACCGGGAAACATGTGCACACTTATTTCTAGTAAGGAGCCCCCGAGATTCTCGTGGGGGTCCGCATTTTCATTCATGGGGTTTTCGGGATACATACTACCTGGCGACTAGGTGTAAAACGGGCACAGCAGGGCCGCGTTCCAGGGACGCTCGGTCTCCTCGTCTGACTTGTCCATCTTGTTCTTGCACGGCTGCTGCGCATCGATGAGGTAGTAGGAGTCGTTGGGCAGTGCCTGGCTGATGATGAAGGGGCCCTCCTAGGGTGGCGATAACTTGTGCATGCCCTTCATGTCTTGCACCAGCCAGAGAACCAGGTCGCCCTCGCGGAATGCTACTGGGCGGATCCGGCTTGAATGGTAGCGACGTAGTCGCTGCTGGTACAGGGCTGATCTGGACGAGGCCAGCTCGCGGGCCTCCTCCAGGAGGTCTACTCCGTCCTCCCGCGCCTCCTGGTTGGCTTTTTCGTCGTAGAGGAGCTTGCGAGGGGGGTCGAACTCGATGTCGGCGAAGAGGACGGCTTCCGATCCGTAGACCAGGAAGAATGGCGTGTAGCCGGTTGACCTATTTGGCATGGTGCAGAGCTCCGCACCACAGCACAGCCAGAAGTTCTTCGATCCAACATCCGGGTGACCGCTCTAACGGCTCGATGAGGCGTGGCTTGATGCCGGCTAGCACCAAGCCGTTTGCTCTTTCGACTTGCCCGTTGGATTGCGGGTGCGTGACAGAGGCGAGGTCCAGTCGGATGCCCTTATTGCTGCAGAACCGGGCGAAGGCCCCCTTGGCGAAGTTCGTGCCGTTGTCGGTGATGATGCTGTTGGGGTAGCCGAAGCGGTTGATGACGTCGGTGAAGAAGGTAACAACTGTCGCCCCGTCCAACTTCCGGATAGCCTTGGCCTCGATCCACTTCGTGAACTTGTCCACCGCCACCAGCAGGTGGGTCATGCCCGCGCGTGCTCGCTTCAAAGGACCGACCATGTCGAGGCCCCAAACCGCAAATGGCCAGGTGATCGGTATGGTCTTGAGTACCGAAGTTGGCATGTGCCTGAGCGGCCCGAAGCGTTGGCACCCATTGCATGCGTGGACCAGCTGCTCAGCGTCCTCGAGGGTGGTGGGCCAATAGAAACCATGGCGGAATGCCTTGGCGACTATCGCCCTTGACTAAGCGTGGTGCCCGCACTCGCCCTGGTGGATATCCTTGAGTAGCCGGTAGCCCGTGTCCACATCGACACATCTTTGGAAGATACCGGATACGCTGTGCTTGTATAGCTCGCCGTTTATGATGGTGTATGTGTGCGCGCAGCGCCGGATTTGCCTGGCCTCCACCCCGTCGTCCGGGACTTCTCCATTGGCGATGTAGCTCATGAAGGGCTGTGCCCAGGATGGCACTTCCCGGATGACGAGGATGCTCCTGTCCTCCGGCTGACGGATGTCAGGGGGTCGTTTCGGTGGCGTACCCGGGACGGCAGCCCCCGAGCCACTAGGCGAGCCGGCAGCCCCCGGGTCTTGCAAGCCGGAAGGCATTGCCTGGCCAGAATTGGTGCTGGTCTTCTTCTTCGGCGGTTCTGCCGGCTCTGCTTCTGCCGTTCCATCAGCCGGAACGCTTCCGGCCCATACGATGGAGTCTGATTCTGGTGATGGGTTGATGGATGGCTTGCGCAAGTGCTCCAAGGAGACCCCTGGTGGGATAGCCTGCCTGGTGGATCCGATCTTGGAGAGCCCATCGGCTACCTCGTTGTTGATGCGGGGGATGTAGTGAAATTCGCACCCATCGAAGGAGGCGCTGAGCTTCTGGATGTGGAACCGGTAGAGAGGCATGTTTGCATCTCTGGCATCCCATTCTCCAGACACCTGCTGCACCACCAAGTCCGAATCACTGAAGCACAGGATCTGGTTGACACCAATCTCCTTGGCCAGCCGGAGCCCATGCGCCAGTGCCTCGTATTCGGCTACGTTGTTGGAGGCCTTGAAGTAGATCTACAGCACGTACTCCAGCCGGTCTCCTTTGGGCGAGGTGAGCACGATGCCGGCTTCCAAGCCCCCGAGCATCTTCGACCCGTTGAAGTGCATCCGCAAGTGGTCCGAATCCGGAACCAGTGGGAGATACTGGGTCTCGGTCCAATCGACGAGGAAGTCCGCCAACGCCTGCGACTTGATCGTGAGCCGGGGCTCGTACTGGATGGAGTAGGCGGCGAGCTTAATGGCCCACTTGGCGACTCGGCCGGTGGCGTCCTTGTTGCCGATGATTTCCGAAAGGGGTGCAGTGCACACGACCTTAATCGGGTGCTCCTGGAAGTAGTGCTTGAGCTTCTTGCATGCCAGGTACACGTCGTAGCACATCTTCTGGTAGTAGGGGTAGTTCTGCATGGATAGGGAGAGAACCTCGCTGAGGTAGTAGACGGGTCTCTGAACCGGCTGAGCCTTGCCTTCCTCGGGGCGCTCCACCACCAGGACGACGCTGAGGTAGTAGACGGGTCTCTGATGGCTGCTATATACAGCAACATCGGCTCCTTGCTAGCCGGCGTGGCTAGAACCGGTGCTGTGGATAGCATGCGCTTGAGGTCGTGAAACGCGGTGTCGGCTTGCGAAGTCTAGGAGAACTTGTCCGTCTTCTTCATCAGCTGGTACAACAGGAGTGCCTTCTCCCCTAGCCGGCTGACGAAGCGACTGAGGGAAGCCAGGCATCCGGTGAACTTCTGGACCCCAAGCAGGTTCCTAGGCGGCTGCATCCTCTCGATGGCCGCGATCTTCTCCGGATTCGCCTCGATACCTCGTTGTGATACGAGGAAACCGAGTAGCTGGCCGGACGGTACCCCGAAGACGCATTTTTCCGGGTTCAGCTTCATCCGGTACTGGCAGAGGTTGCCAAATGTTTCTCCCAGATCCTCGAGGAGGGTGCGCTTCTCCTTGGTCTTGATGACCACGTCATCCACGTAAGCATGCATGTTTCGGCCTATCTGCGAGTGCAAGCATTTCTGCATACATCGCTGATAGGTGGCGCCTGCTTTCTTTAGGCCGAAAGGCATGGTTACATAGCAGAAAGCCCCGTAGGGGGTGATAAATGATGTCTTAATCTGATTAGCCGGGTTTAGCCGGATCTGATTGTACCCACAATAACAATCTAGAGAAGACAACAAATCACAGCCGGCCGTGGAATCGATGACTTGATCGATACGGGGCAAGGCAAAGGGGTCTTTCGGGCACGCCTTGTTCAGGCTGGTGTAGTCGATACACATGCGCCAGGTCCTATTCTTCTTCAGCACCAGGACTAGGTTCGCCAACCAGTCCGGGTGGTACACTTCCATGATGAACCCGGCTGCAAGGAGCCGGGTGATCTCGTCACCAATTATCTTTCTCTTCTCCTCCGCGAACCGGCGCAGAGGTTGCTTGACCGGCTTGGCATCCGGTCGCACATGAAGTGAGTGCTCGGCGAACTCCCTCGGCACACCCGGCATGTCCTTGGGGGACCATGCGAAGATGTCCCGATTCTCACGGAGGAAGTCGACGAGCGCGCCTTCCTATTTGCTGTCCAAGCCGGCACCAATGGTGACGAACTTAGTCGGGTCGGAGTGGTCGAGCAGGATCCTCTTCGTCTCCTTTGCCGGCTGGAAAGCTCCTTCTCCAGCCGGTTTGCTGCTAGCCGGAATGTCCTGCTGGGCCATGGCCACATTACGCATGATCACGCGCTTTTCTTTGGCTATGATGAGGGCCTCTGCCAGTTTGGAACCGGCTAAGGCGCACTCCATCGACCGCTTGAAGCAGCCGGCGACGGTGATCACGCCGTGGGGTCCCGGCATCTTCGTCTTGAGGTAGGCGTAGTGGGGGATGGCCATGAACTTGGCGAGGGCGGGGCGCCCGAGGAGAGCGTGGTAGGAGCTCGTCAGATTTACCACCTCGAACCAGATTGGTTCGCGGCGGAAGTTCTCCTCGGTCCCGAAGATGACGTCCAGCTGGATTTTCCCCAGCGGGGCGCAGGCTGGCCCCGGTAGTACGCCGTGGAACGTCGTGGTAGTCGGGCGCAGGTCACTTTTGCGAATGCCCAGCTTCTCCAGCGAGGACTGATAGAGGAGGTTGAGGTTGCTGCCTCCGTCGATGAGGACGCGCGAGAATCGGCAGGAGACGATGAGGGGGTCGAGCACCATGGCGTAGCCCCTAGGAGTCGGCAGATGCTCAGGCTGGTCCGCCCGGCTCTAGGTGATGCGGGTTTCCGACCAGTTCAGGTACTGGGGGACCGGAGAGATGATGGTATTGACCTCCTTGGAGCGTCGCCTGCGGCTGTGCTTGTCGTCCTGCTCCGTCTCGAAGATGTGGTAGGCGGCGTGCGGCTAGGGGTAGCCGTTGTTGTTGTTGCCGCCGTTGCCACCGTTGCCATCATTGCTGGCTCCCCTAGCCGGTGGTGGAGGTCCACCCAGTGGGGGAGGCAGGGGACGAGGCTGGTTGCCCTGGTCCTTTAGCTGGCGGGTCCAGCTGCAGTTCCGGGTGGTGTGCGTAGCCGGCTTGAAGGGACCGCTATGCCACTTGCACGGGCCGTCAAACATCTGGTCGAAGGTGAGACGTGGCTTCTGCCTCCTTGCCTCATTAGCCGGTGGGTCGGGCGCGCCCTCCACGGCATTGACCTACCGCACGTGGTAGCGAGGCTTCTGCTCTCCAGCCTGGCGGTCCCCATGGAACCGGTTGTCATTGCCGTGGCGCCTGGAGGATCCGGCTTCTCCAGCCAGATTGCTGGGTCGGTCGCGAGCCGGCTCCGTGGGAGTCGAACGCCCGTCCGCGTTTACTCGGAGGGGCTTCTTCATGGCGGCATCCGCCGTGGCGTACTGGTCCGCAACCATCATGAGCTCCGCCATGGTTTTCGGCTCGTCACACAGTAGCCGGTCGCGAAGCATGGTGCCCTCTCGGCAACCCTCGATGAAGAAACTGATGGCTTGGCTCTCTAGGATGCCCTCGCAAGTATTGCACAGCTCCGTCCACTTGGCGAGGTACTCGCAGTCTGTCTCGCGGTCGCCCTGGACGCACAAGGCCAGGTCGCGCGGGCGCCCTGGACGTTTGTACGTGCCATTGAAGTTGCGCACGAACACCTTCTCAAAGTCAGGCCAGCCGTTGATGCTGTTGGGCGCAAGGATATTGAGCCATGTCCTTGCCGACCCGGTTAGCATGAGGGGGACGTAGCGCACGGCTGTGCGCTTGTTCCCGTGGGCGATGCCGACTGCCGTAGCATAGTCGGTCAACCAGTTTTCCGCTTCATGCTGCTGTCGTACTTGGGGGTGTCCCTGGGCAGGGAGAATTTATCCGAAAACGGCTCGTTCTGGATGCGGGGTCTGAAACAAACCGGGTCGGTCGAATCTTCCTCCTCCGTGACGCGCGCTTGAGCGAGGAGCTCGATGCGGTCGCGGGCATCCGGACAATCCGGGTTGCGCGCTCCCACCCGGCCCGATAGACGGGAACCGGCCGGTTTGGGCGCTCTGGCTGGCGGAGGGGGAGGTGGCGGGTTGCTGCTCACCGTCTGCTCCTCGCGCGGCTGGCCCCTATTGCCAGAGCTGCGACGCCTGCTGCGGGCCCTGGGCGGCTGAGGGGAGGACGCCTGCTGGGTGTCGCGCGGCGCGCCCCTACTATTGGCAGGTAGCTTGCTCCCCCTGGAGTAGCTAAGGTCTTCCTGCATCTGCCGGTTGGCACCGGCCTGCTCGTCCACGATGCGGAGAAGCTCCTGCACGCGAGCGTGCTGGTGGGCTCGGTCCTCGCCCTCCAGGCTGGGTAGTTCCTCAGCCGCGGCTCGCGCCGCGCGCAAGTTCTTGATGGGCGTGCTGTAGGTGGGCCATGTGAGGGCAGGCGCGGGATCCGGTTCCCCGTCTTTTTCCATCCTACCGCCCAGCTCGCCACCCTGACGCCGTACTTGGCCACGCCGGCTCAGCTCAGCGGTAGCCAGAGTAAGGCTGTGCGCGTGGTCGTACTCGCGCCGGGTGATCTCGAGTTGCTTGCGGGCTGCCGCTAGCTCCATGGCCTCATGGAGGAGGATCTGTCTCTCCATGCTAAAGTTGGCCTCCTCTTCCTCCGGGTTATCCCCGAGGTTAACCGGCGTCAGGAGCCGATCAATGGCATCCTCCACCGCGTTCCAAGGCTGCAGGGGAGCAGAAGTTCCGACCTCGTCCGCGCCTCGCTCCCGCGGCTGGCGGGGATGGGAGCTGGAACCGGCCATCATGACCTCCACGCCGTGGGACGCGGCGGAGGCGCTGCCGCCTGAGCGCGGCAGCTCCGCGACAGAGACGATTTCCCTAGGGAAACACTCCGGGACGGTGGCGACGTAGACGGGGAGATCGCCAAATAGCAGGACGGTGCCGTTTGCCAAGAAGGAGGTTTTGGCGAAGCAGGAGGCATTGTCGATGACGAAGTCGAACTTGCCAAGCGTGAGCACCAGCCTGGAGGCCACGCGCTCACCGGCTGAAGTGCGGGGTCCCGTGCGGAACGTGACTCTAGTCGAAGCCATCATACCCCATGGTAGGCACCAACTGTCGTTGTATTGGGAACGGCAGTACCTGAGGAGGTTAGATAGAGGTGTGGGGACTAGCAGGGAAGCTATCGACGGCGTCCACAGGCGGGATTGGATACAAGCGAGCGTAGCGGGACGCAGGAAGTACCCAGGTTCGGGGCCCTCGAGGTGAGGTAAAGCCCCTACTCCTGCCGGATCTGACTATGTGGAATACACGAACTACAAGTGCTCCTCGAGCTGTATGTGCTAGCTACTGTCTTAAATGCTGTATGACCAACCCTTTCTACTGAGGCCTTGCCTCTCCTTATATAGGCAGAGAGGCAAAGGTCTCACTGGCTAGTCCGACTGGCAGGCCCCACAGGCGGGTCCCAGCCGGCTAGTCATCTACAGTATCCAGTATGGCATGTCTTATCAGAGTACGAGCGGTATGGCTGTCGTGGGCACAGTGGACGCCGTGCGAGCCCGTCGTCAGCACATGCCACTGTTCCTGTGTCATCCTCGCAAAGTCTTTGGTATGGCCGGGTGGTTGCCAGCCTTGTCATCGTACAGGGCGTACCGTGCACTGATACGCACGTCGTCCTGTCCCACTGATTGGGTCCGGCTACGTCGCCTTATCCGGCTGTCTCTTGCTGATCTGGCTACCGGGTGGTAGCCGGCCTGTCTTGCCCTGTCCGGCTGCATCTAGTCAGCCGGATGCGATCCGACTGCCTGGCTTCTTGTTCGGTTTGGGTACCTGGGGATCATCCCCCATACAGCTTTATAGTCACTGTAAGTACTAGCACACCTCTGTCTACCAACAAGTAGTTTCCTCCATCAAGTCCCCATGAGAGGCAAATATTGAGAGGTCGACTTATCTCAACATCAAGATGTAGAAAATCTAACACATGGTCACAACAATGAATATCATAATATACTTTATCTTATTTCAATCTCATATTAGGGTTTCTCTATCTTCCCAAGAACTAGTGATCTACTCAGACATGGAGGCAATCAACATCATGGCAATAACAACAGAATCTATCATAGATGAATAGTACTTGTATAAATCAACAACTAGTACGGAAATTACAACAAGATCTAGACAAGATGTAGATGGGATGGATGGAGATGGTGGTGATATAGCTGTGGATGATGAAGATCGATGCCTTAGCCTCTCGGATCTGCGCAGGGCGAAGATGGATCCTCGATGGATAAGTTTCCCCTCCATATGCCTTCTGGAGGTGAGGTTTCTGCAATTTCTGGGTGTTCTGTATGTCATTCCCTCGAACCAGTGGCACGGGGTGAAACTATTTGAGGAGGTGGAGGCGGCGCCAACTATACGGCCGAAAATTTTGCTCCGGTCAGATAGTTGGTCGTTGAACCCTCTAGCTCCATTGTTCGCTTCTAGTTTTCTTCTGGTATTATTAATATTTCCCAAATAAGCGATTTACGTTGTTTTCAACTCCTTTTCTCCTTAGTACAACTACTCTAAGAATTGTATCCATTGGATCCATCACCTGTCCTGATCCTGGTGAAAACAGACATAAAATGTGCATGCGAGCGTCGTAAAATACCAAGATCCTACATCTACAATGGAAAATAATATTGTAAAACATGATGCAACCATGCACTCATCAACTTCCCCAAGCTTAGACTCTTGCTCGTCACAAGCAATTTTAGCTTAATGGATGTGATCCTCATATTCATGAAGCTGAGTCGATAAAATAAATGAGGCAGTTGCAGCATGTGTTTATCATATACGATACATAGGAATAAGTTCATTAATAGTACCTTACTCGAACCATCTGAATCGTATTAGCAGGCTTCCACACCTTAGTGATCAATAGTTCATAAAAGATGAATTTCAACATAATGTAAAAATATCCGGTTCAACCGAATGATTTAGCGAGGTAGTCCCAAGTGTTTTAGGATCAATGTATTCACTTGGGATTCAAAATCTCAAAAGTGTCTATTTGTCATACTACAATGTAGTGGTATATGCCTACTTGCTCTTTTCATACTCGCCCTTTTTCTTCTTCCTTTTCTTTTCTTTTGTATATATGCTCACACATTTGTTTAAGTGTTATGCAAAGGAGCTAGCCATAAATTCCACTTCATGTAGGAATTCAAAGTTTAGCGATATCAATTATCAAATTCCAATTATTTATGAAGCATTCTTATGACTTGAAGATTCTACCTCCACTTGTTCTCACCCTATTTTGGTAGCACTTTTATTTTCCTTTGTTCAAGGTTTCTTTTTCAAATTAATTGTAAAGATAATTTTCCTTTGTAAATCAAACCGTAGACTTACAACATATTGACCAAACTATCTTTAAGTGTTCCATGAATACCAATGGTGTGGAAGACTCCTATTGCTATCATTAAGTGCAAGTAAAATTATACTTAAGCCATTCATATATCAATAAAGCAAACACAAACTCAATATAGCTCCATATATAATAATAAACTCATAATTTCATAAAAGGGATCGACTATTCCTGAAGGGAATTCTAATGATGCAAATTTATTGCTAGTTTGAACTAATGCAAAAATAGTAATAAAAACTTATAGGATAGACTAGAAGGTCTTAAAGATCTCCCCAATCTTGGAATCAAGCCAGGCGGGATAAAATAATCCCTTGCGATTATTTGATACCGTAATTATCATAGATCACTGTGGCGCCATGGCATTTAACACTGCGGTGCGTAACTTTTCGTTGGTATCCTCCAGGGCAGTGATGCAGTTGTAGCACCTCCGCAAATCAGATTGTAGAGTGTCCACTCTATCTGCGAGCTTACTTACCAATGGAAGGAGGTCTTCCTTCTTCTTCATCTCACTGATATGGTGACGGACTTCAACGCGATGGAGTAGCTCCTGCTTTTGATATATCTCCAGTGCCCGCACGCAATCCTTGGTCCTGGAGACAGCTTCATCTTCCTCATCCATAATTGATGGATTGGGGAAGTGGAAACCATACCTCCACTCTTCTTGAGGCTTAACCTTCATACGAGCACCAATGGTTGGCTTCGAGAGTGGTGCCTCCGTTCCCTTGTTAGCACCTGCACAAATATTAGATAATTCCTTACGCTTGTGCAGCCTTGGATCTGTGGTGATGAACTTGACCGCCTCCACATGCCCTTTTCCATGTGGCGTGCGATCTTCCCTCTCTTGTTGAGCTTTCTTCATCGCCTCCCAATCAATCTCTGGTGGATCATAGACGTCATAGTGGATGTAGACATCAACCACGTCATCATCGGAATCATTGTTGTAGTATCTTGGCTCGACGTACTCCTTTTACCTCGGGCTAAAACCTCTCCACCTCCTCGTCATCGTCCTCCATGGACGGGCCGCTAGAGCGGTCCCTGGAAGGAGCAATGAGCCCCATAGGTTTCCCACGACTTGGGATGGGATAGAGCATGGCTAGATTGGTTCCTGGTGATTATGGTTTAGAGACAAAGACAATGGTAGTATATAAGGGGGGTCAGAGGTCGGTAAAACTCATGAGAAACACCAAATTATTTCCCAAGAAAAGAATCTGAACAAAACAGGGAAATAAATCACGGATGAGGAAGAGTCCTGCCGTGTAACGACCAACTATACGGGTGCGATCCGTATAGCTCTGGCTGTATAGTTGGTTACGGGTAGATATTTCCAAATATCTCGATTCCAGGTCGATTAAATCATGACTCGAAGCCGACAATAATGTTTTTTAGATAATGAATAAAAAAAGACAAACAAAAAGTGTCTCTGAGTTTAACGACCAAGTATACGGTCGGAATTTTGGCTCCGGTCGTATAGTTTCGACCGTATAGATACAAACACAAAAAATAAAAGTACCTGAGAGTTTAACGAGAAACTATATGGCCATAATTTTTAGCTCTGGTCGTATAGTTGCGACCGTATAGGCTCACATATCGAAAAAAATTCCACGATGATGATACAGAGAGTTTAACGACCAACTATATGGCGGGAGCTCCCTCTCTGGTTGTATAGTTCCGCCCGTATAGTTGGTAAAAACCCTCTAAAACTTCAGAAAAACACAAAGAATTCAAAGGAAGAATTTTCAAAAGTAAAAATTGCGAAAACAAATCACTTATTTGTGTAAGAACACTTACCTTGCACTTACCATTTGCTTATTCGGGAATAAATAACTCCTCGAACAACAAAGACTCCTTTTCTCTTGGAGGAATTGACCTTAGCTCATTGAATAATTCTCGTAAACGACAATCACTAGGACTAAAGTTCCTTTCAACAAGACTGGTGTATTGCTGGGCAAACATGGATACTGCATCTAACATCTTTATTTCTTGCCTCTGCATGATCTGCAACTCAAATTCTTGAAGTGAAAGAATCCAACAGATCAGTCCTGGCTTATGGTCTTTCCTCTCATTGAGTTCTTTTAAGCCATCACGATCCGTGTGAACTCTTACCTTTGTATCAACTATATAGGAACAAAATTTATCACAAGAGAAAACTACAGCAAAAAGTTCCTTTTCTTCCTTAGGGTAATTCTTTTGAGCTCTATTAAGAGTTCTACTAGCATGATGTATAATATTAAATCTGCGACCAATGTGTTGTCTTGGAGTTACTCCTACAACATCATCACTAGCTTCACATATTAAGTCAAAGGTTGTATCCCAAATAGGTGGCTTAATAATGGGAGCACGAGATAAATCATTTTTGAGTTTATCAAAGGCTTCAAGACATTTTTCATCAAAATTAAATCTTACTCCCTTTTGTAGGAGGTTAGTCAAAGGTTTAGATATTCTAGAGAAATTTCTAATGAACCTTCTATAAAAACCCACATGACCAAGGAAACTTGTTATACCTTTAATATCCCTAGGTTGTGGCATTCTCTCTATTGCCTCAACCTTAGCTCTATCCACTTCAATTACCTTACCTCATACCTTGTGTACAAGGACTATAACTTCTTTGACCATAAAATGGCACTTCTCCTAGTTTAGAACAAGGTTATTTTCTTCACAATGCTGCAAAACTCATTTGAGATTATCCAAGCAACTAGTAAACGAAGTTCCATAGACCGAAAAGTCATCCATAAATACTTCTATTATAAGTTCTATAAAATCTGCAAAAATAGCAGTCATGCATCTTTGAAAAGTAGCTGGAGAATTACATAAACCAAAAGGCATATGTCAATAAGCATGTAAACCATAAGGAATAATGAAAGTTGTTTTAAGTTGGTCGTCTGGATGAACAGATATTTGAGAAAAACCAAGTATCCATCCAAGTAATAAAAATGAGTATGGTTTGCTAACCTTTCTAAAGTTTGATCTATGAACGGTAAAGGATAGTGATCTTTCCTAGTTTCTTTATTTAATTTCCTGAATTCTATGCACATCCTATGCCCAACAACAATTCTAGTAGGTATCAATTCATTATTATTATTAGGAACAACAGTAAAACCGCCCTTCTTAGGGACACAATGAACAGGACTTAGCCATTCAATTCTTTAATAGGATAGATTATACCTGCGTCTAGTAAGCGTACAATTTCTTTTCTTACCACTTCCTTCATTTCAGGCTCCAATCTTCAATAAAATTCTGCAACGGATTTAGCACCTTCTTCCATGAATATTCGATGGACGGCTATCATGGGACTGATGCCCTTCAAGTCATCCATTGAGTACCCAAAGGCCTTGCGATGCTCCTTAAATATCTTCGTGAGTTCTTCTTCTTCTCCTAAAAGTTTAGCACTAATAATAACAAGAAATTTATTTGTATTATCTAGAAACCTATATTTAAGATTATCTGGTAGAGTCTTCAACTCTAGGGGTGGTAGTTCCTGAGTCCCTCTTTTTTTCTGGCTCTTCAAAAGCCTCGTCGGTTGGAGGTCCCATAATGGGAAATGAATCAAATTCATCTTCTAGTTCTTCCAGGGACTTTTCCTCCATAACCATCTCTTCATAATTTGGATCTTCATTTATTTCTTCTTCTTGGTTACTAAAGAAAAGAGTCACCATTTCCTCAATAGTTCTCTCTTCCTCTTGTATTTGTGGAGGCCTGTCTTTAAATTTGGAAAAGTGGAATTCATTTTCCGCTCCCCCAAGCTTAAGAGACACAATCTCCTTCTTGAAATTAACATAGGAACCTATATCACACAAAAAGTTCCTTCCAAATATAATTGGGCAAAGAGTGTCAGGTGGCATATCAACAACTACAAAATCAATAGGAAAGTTTTTGTTGCCAATTGTGACAGTTGCATCTTCAACTACTCCGATTGGAATTCTAATATTTTTATTGGATAACATAATCGTCATATCAGTATTTTCAATTGTAGCCGGTTTTATTTCTTCTTTTATTTCTAAGTATAAATCATAAGATATAACATTAACTTCGGTGCCAAGATCGCATAAACCATAATGCGAAGTTTCTTTAAAATATGCAAGGAAGAATAGGCTTACCCACATCTTTTACCTTTATTTTACCTTCAACCAATATGGAAGTCTCTTCATCAAGTTCAACTATGTTACAATGTGCGTACATAGCCATAATTTCTTCCTTGGTTACCTCTTCATATTTGGTTTCTTCTAGATGTTTCACGACTTCTGGCATACTTTCATCTTTCTTCTTATTTTGTACTGCTTTGACCTGTTCATATTCAAGAATATGCTTTTGTGCAGTGTTAGGGAAAGCCATCTCATATATTGGTTATTCATTAGAGAGATTCTTCCAAGCCATTATAAGATTTTGATAATGGGTAATATTTTGCTAGAAATTCACATGCCAGATTATCCCAAGTAGTAGTGGCTTCAAGGGGTAGAGATCTAACCATGAGAGAGCTGAACTAGTCAAAGTCTGACTAAAAAGTTTAACCCTTACCTCATCAACGATATATCCTGTCAATAGAAAAGTGCCACATATATCTGTGAAACATGCAATATGCTCATATGGATTAGGATCTTCTTCATCTCCACTAAATTGCTTCTTATGTAGAATACTAAGTAGTATAGGATTTATTTCAAACCCCCTTGTCTTCTCATTGGAGTTATCTCTTTTATAAATATCATAGGGCTTCCCAAAGTAGTTGAGTGGGTTAGCACTAGTCATATGCTCAAACTCCATCATGTTGGTGGAAACCTGTAACTCAAAACAAAATTTAGCAAGACAAAAATAAATAAGCAAAAACTAAAATACCTACAGTGCTTAGCTCCTCGGCAGTGGCACCATAAAATAGCTTGATGACTGCAAGTGCACAGATCATTTGTAGCTAGTTTCAAAATAAAGATATCGATCCCACGGGGAGAAGGAGTCTGAAGTCTAATAACCCTTGAAATAAATATTACAATAGAAATGCTAGATAAAGTTCTAACTGACAAGATAAAATGTGAGTATTGTGTAAAAAGGTTTTTTTTGGGTTTTAGGTATGAGGGAAATAATAAGGTAAAGTAAAACAACTGAATACAGAAAGTAAGTATCGCGTATGTAAGAGAGATTGGAACTGCAATAGGGGAAACATGTTCTCAGGGAGTAGCAGATACACCACTAGCATTATAAGGAGCTAAGATAAAGATTATCATCATGAAAATTCTCAACTATGTATGTGTGGGAGGAACTCCGTATTTGGACAAATAGGCAGCAACCACTACTCACATCATCCTCATAACCGCACCAGTCAGCCAACGATATCAATCGATTTACTGCACTATTAAGGGACGTAATCCCGTAGGACGTATCCCATGGCATGGATAGCGTTCCGTGAGTTTCCTCGGTTTCCCAAGTTGATAAGTAAGGGGTGCCAACAGCTGTATAGTCACTATAAGTGCTAGCACACCTCCATCTACCAACAGTAGTTTCCTCCATCAAGTCCCCATGACAGGCAAATATTGAGAGGTCGACTTCTCTCAACAGCAAGATGTAGAAAATCTAACACATGGTCACAACGATGAATATCATAATAGAGTTTATCTTATTTCAATCTCATACTAGGGTTTCTCCATCTCCCCAACAACTAATGATCTACTCAGACATGGAGGCAATCAACATCATGGCAATAACAACGAAATCTATCATCGATTAATAGTACTTGTATAAATCCACAACTAGTACGGAAATTTCAACAACATCTACATAAGATGTAGATGGGATGGATGGAGATGGTGGTGATGCAGCAATGGATGATGAAGATTGATGCCTTAGCCTCCCGGATCTACGCAGGGCAAAGATGGATCCTCGGTGGATGAATTCCCCCTCTAGATGCCTCCCGGAGGTGAGGTTTCTACGATTTCTGGGTGTTCTGTTTGTCGTCCCCTCGAAACAGTTGCACGGGGTGAAACTATTTTAGGAGATAGAGGCGGCGTCAACTATACGGCCAGAGCTATACAACCGAAATTTTTTCTCCGGTCGTATAGTTGGTCGTTGAACCCTCTGCCTCATTTGTTCGCTTCTGATTTTCTTTTGCTATTATTAATATTTCCAAAATAAGTGATTTACGTTGTTTTCAACTCCTTTTATCCTCAGTACAACTGCTCCAAGAATTGTATCCATTGGATCCATCATCTATCCCGATCCTGGTGAAAATAGACATAAATTGTGCGCACGAGCATCGTAAAATACAAAGATCTTACATCTACAATGCAAAATAATAATGTAAAACATGATGCAAATATGCACTCATCAGATACCTAGGGATTAAGCCTAGGTTAGATATATTTATTTACTTCATCGTGAAGAGAGAGTCCGGAGATTCCATGGATGAACTTGGGAACTGCAGAACCATTAGCTTTAAGATCTTTCCTAGATGGTTATTCCCTGACATTGTCGGCCACGAGTCTTGCAAGAACTGGCAACATATATATTTATATGGCCCAGACATCCCTCTGGCCAACCGACAAGAATCGTACCCCGACTTCATCGACGATGCTGCCACCGAGGATAATACCTGGAGGCCTCCTCCATTCCTCCATCTGACGCCGAGGCCTCTCATGATGTTAGGCGGATAGACGGAGGATTGACTGGCCTGGACCTAGCCATGTGCTAGTTCAAAAGGCGGATCCAACCTCTATAGCGCCACACCAAACTTATGCATGAATATTCTAAGGAGAGGAAAGATCCCATGCGGATTTCTGAGGATAACTTCTCCAAATATTCTATCAAGTTTCGGCTTAAGGACATCATCAAGGTGAAGGACAAGAAGCGTAGCTTCATCATCACCTATGACATGTACGAGTGCGGTAAATGCCTAGAGGTAACTATGTTTCCTTCATTGTTGTTGTATATACTCTAAGTTCTCTGTCTTGAAAGTGTCAATCGTCTAACATGTTTCTACCTCATCAGCTGACGACCTTGGCTGAGGAAGACATGGCCGCTCTGGTCCATGATCCAAAGCTGAAGGATGTGCAGGTCTTGCCGACGAGGAGAACTCCAAGATCAGCCAACTCCGGCAATGCGAAAGCGGAAGAGCACCACCTCTGATGCTGCTGCTGAGGGTAAGAAGAAGAAGAAATCGAAGAGTGGAGTATCCAAGAAATCTACTACCATCTTAGAGGTAGAGAAGAAGAAGTCCACCGGCATCCCTTTAACCAAGGAACCTACTGTGGTGTAAGTACTTTTATTCTCCGACTTTATTTTGTATCTACTCAATTCCTGTACTAATACTTCATACATTTCACGAAGAGATCTGGTGTTAGTCTAAAGTGCACCTCCAAAGATGTTGGAGGTTCCAAGAACATTCGTGAGATCTTGACCAAGTCATCCCCCCGCTATTGCTCCCCAACTCCTTCCTCCAAGCCAACCTTAGGATCCACTGGACCCTCGTCCCACGTTGCACCTGAGACCTCCACCAAGGAGACGCACATCATTCCTACTCCAGATGTCTCTGATTCCACCGACATGAACATCATTCCCAGTGGTCAGGAGACACAATAGTGTACTTCCCCTCAAATAGTTGAAGCTCCGGCTAAGGATCCATCAAAGAAGGGAAGCAGCTGGCGGAGGCAGCAGACGCAATAGCAGCAATAGTAGCAAACGAGCCGGGAACTTCTACGCCATCAACTTCTATGCTAGCACAAAAAACATCTAGAGCTTCATCTGTACCATTGGCCGGCATGCCTATTATGGCTCTAACTCCTCCGACACTGAGTCTGGATGATCTTGTCCGGCAATCAAATGTTATTTATAACAATTCCAGGACCTTCCATGACGCATATGCCACTAGAACAAACAATCTCAAGATCATTTGCATCGTGAGTCTTCGGTCTTCTCATTTCACATCATAATATATTCCACTATAGCCCTCGAGATCTTAGGAGAAAACCCATTAGTTATTGGCTGAGTGCTCCAAAAGGAACTAAGTGTACTACTTGATACTATAGCCCCCGAGTTTCTAGGTGGATTGAATAATTTTGGCTAGATACCTTAAGAGAAAGCACACATAGGTTAAAATCTGATACGGTAGCCCCCGAGCTTCTAGGTGAAACTTAGAAAGTTCCGGCTAGATGAAGCTAAGCATGTTCCTTATGTAGAATGAGAATAATCGGAGGAAGGCCGCCAATGAGAGGTTTGCCAAGCTGCAAAAGGAGCTGGATCTTGAAAAGGATAAAATAGACTTTCTGAAGGTACAAATCAAGAACAAAAAAGCCTGTTCTCTTCCAATATCTCCTTGATCCATTATTTGTAGCTATTTCTTCCGAACACTCATAATGCTTTACTGTTCTAACTTGTAGAAGCTGTTGCCAAGGCCAAAAGCATCGTTGAACAATCCAAGCACATCCAAGAGCTGGATGATGAGAACAAGATCATGAAGAAAGACCTGTCTGTTGTTGTTGAAACGCATGAGGAGGCAAGGAAGGCTCTACAAGAATCTTCTAACATTGAGACGGAGCGACTGAAGAAGGATATTGAACAACTCAAAGAACAAAACGAAGATGCTGCACAATAGAACTCTTGGAGCCTTGAAGCATACAAGAAACTTTAGAAGGAGCATGACATCTTGGCGGAGACTTGCCAACAAGATGAAACCAGCATATTCGATAACTTTTCTCCGTCTTTATCAATTATGTAAGTCGGACATTTTTATACTATTGCAATACCCATGACCTTTTTATCTTACAAAAAGACAGACCCTCTTGGTTTAACCAATATGGGTGAAGATGCTCCAGATTCAAAGGAATGCATGGTTCTTGCCGACAACTTTATTAACAGTGGCACCACCCAGGCCGAGGAGATAGCTCAGTCTCTGGACATCAACATCAAGGTAGTAGATTCTGTCGCCATGTACTCGGAGATCCTCCTCTGAGCCCCCGAGAAGGTGAGTTTCTGGAAAGTATCATCCATTCGGGCTGGTGCTAGGATGGTATTGTCCTTGGTGAAAGAACACTATGAAAACACCGACATGGATTTGGTGACCTCTGGTATGTCGGAGATCGATGATGAAGGCAACAAGGTTGATAGCAGTGCTATCTGGAATTCCCTCGCCGGCTATGATACCAGGGTTGCCAAACTCGTCAAGGCTAATGTCTTTGTGCCTGTTGAGGAGATGGACGACAATCAATCGACATCAAGTTCCTCCTTCGAGACCGTCTCGAATCTGGACGATATGTCCAAGGCTGCTTCTCCTGTTGCTAATGATGCAACATCAAAGTCACTTGTAGTAGAGCCATAAGACACTAGAAGTAAGTAGGAAAACTTGGCTACAAGCCTCCTGCTACTTATCTATGTCCGACATGTAAATATTTTTAAAGCAAGTGTTGGCTTATCCATTATTCTGGTTCTTATGCTTGACCTTTCATGAGACAAAAGACTCAGGGCACAAAACTATGTCCTCAGGTGATGTTGCTCAATAGCACCATCAAGAACCTAAGAACAAACTCACTAGCTTTGACTATCGAAAAGTCACTACTCTGAAATCCACATAAAAATGGCAAAAAACGTGTAGACTAGAAAACTTAAGCTAACGCCCGTAGGCAGAATTTTCACAAGTACAAATGCAAACTTGCACATAAAGTGTTTTTATGATCCAAAAAATGAACACCAAAAGAGGTAAAAGACTCAGAAAATATGAGTGAACCAAATGCTTTATTCATTGATCATATAAGGTACTTATTACATAATATAAAATATGCTAATTGTAAAAAATATGTAGCTCTACTATGTTCCATGGCCGGCTAGTCTCCACATAATCATCACTAGGGTCACGTCGATGCTTGTGATATTTTCCTAGCATATCTTTCAACTCGCGAATATCGACAAGATAATAGGAACCATTGAGCAGTGCTTTGCTTATGACGAACGGTCCTTCCAAAGGCGGGAATAGTTTGTGTCACTTTTTCTGCTTGAGGCGAAGCACAATATCCCCCTCTTTAAAAGAGAGGCGCCTAATGAGGTGACTATGGTAGCTGCATAGTAGTGGTGGAGCTTGAAAAAAAATCTAGGGGGGGCAAAAGACTAAAGAAATTTTTAAAAACGGTAACAAACTAGAAATTGCATACTAGAAGACAAATATATATTAATATTGACCACATAGGTTTAAAAATACATGTATGATGAGATCTATATATATGCTGAACTACTTCATCCTAGGACGATATACCAAAATATACAACTTGATAATGCTAATTAGCCTTGAAAGAGTCATTGCCAAATGCCAAACCATGTAGGCATTATAGATCAGCTTTTCGATCCCCCTTGCCCTTAAATACAGTTAAAACAACTTCAAAGTCGTACTTCTCAACAACCTCATGCCCTATGTGAGCTACCAAATTATTGGAAAGATTTTCATGTGCCATCTTATTACGCAACCTTGTCTTGACGATCTTCAAACTTGAAAATGCACGTTCCGAAGTTGCAGTAGAAACTGGAAGTGTGACTAGAAGTTGTAGTAATCTAACAATCAGATTGTAGATAGTATCTCTTCCTGTCTTGATAAGGGAATGAGAAAGGTCAGTCAAGGTTGATATATTTTTCAACTCTTCATCATTAGAAGCATCAACAATAAAGGGTTTTAGCTGCTATTCTAATATGTAGGTGTCTTGTTGAGTAAAATCTTCTAGATAATACTTCTTCACTAACCCACACATAACCCACAAAGGGTGGGGCGACCACCGACCGGGCGACTGCGATAGGGGTCAGATCGCCAATCACATACGCGCTGTTGCGGCTATGCGACAGGATTTTTGTTTTTATTTTTGTTGGGAGGTTTTAGCATTTGTAATGGGCCATATGTAGCAACATGGGGGCCGGAAGCTCTAATTTTGTCTAATCATAGCTAACTAATATCTAGTAACGAAAATGTTGGTTTTGGGCTGGGGGTGGTGGCCCCCTGGCTTCAACATAGCTCTGCCAGTGTTGTGTAGCTTCTGTTGGTAGATTATGGATCTTTCACATGCAAAGACATGTTCTTCCTCGGGAAGGTCCACAGATAAGCATATGGATTCTTCAGGATCATATTCGTTGTAGGTTGGGACACTCGACGCATCGTGGAGGATGTCGGATGGTAGGACTGCTTTTGCTCCGTAGACCATAAAGAAAGGGGTCAAGCTAGTATATCTGTTGGTTGTTGTTCGTAAACTCCACAAGACATATGGTAACTCCTCTGCCCAAGCTCCAACTGCTCTATGTAGTGGTGCCTCTAAGCGTGTCTTGATTCCTTGCAGAATTATTCCATTGTCCCTTTCAACTTGACCGTTAGACTATGGGTGTGCCACAAATGCTAAGTCAAGGCGGATACCTTTATCGTGACAGTAAGTCTCTACTTCTCCTACTGATAAGTTGCTGCCATTGTCGGTGATGATGTTATGCGGGAGACCAAATCTCATCACTAGATCCCAAACAAACTTCAGGGATGTTGCCCCATCGAGCATTCTAATGGGTTAAGCTTCAATCCATTAAGTGAATTTATCCACTATAACTAGCAGATGTGTAAACCCACAAGGTGCCGTCTTCAAGGGACCAACCATGTCAAGCCCCTAGACTGCAAACAGCCAAGTAATTGGAATCGTTTGCAAGTCTTTAGCTGGAACATGTGGTTGCCTTACATAGAACTGACACCCATATAAGTCTGCACCAGCTTATCGGTATCCTCCTTGGTGGTTGTCCAGTAGAATCCTTGCCAGAAGGCTTTGGAGACCAACGATCAGGGAGCGGCATATGGCCGCAATCTCCGAGATGTATCTCTCTAAGGATTTGCATACCTTGTTGATGGGAGACACACCGTAGGAATACTCCTATGGTGCGTCGTTTGTACAAATGACCATCTATTATGGTACAGCCTTTTTCTCTGTGTACTATCTGCCAGCTTTTGACTTTGTCGGCGGGCAGTGTTCCGTCTTGAAGGTAGGCCATGAACGGTTTCGTCCAAGCTATATAAGTGATTGTAACTAAGTTAACAAATGAATCCACTCAATCCGGGTTGTCGGGGTCTTCTCCTTTCACAGATGGAGTCCATAAATGCTCTAGGAAAACGCAAGGTGGAATTGGTTTGCGGGCCAATCCAAGCTTAGACAACAAATCTACCACCTCATTGTTCTCCCTTTTGATATACATGACTTCGTAGCCGTCGAAGCACTTGGCTATTTCGTCTACTTCGTCTTGATATGCTGCCATCATAGGGTTCCGCATGTTCTAGGTGCCAGCTACCTGCTGGGCAAACAAGTCGGAATCTCCATAGCAAACTATGCGCTTGATGCCAATGTCATTGTATATCGAACTACAGTTCATGAGTAGGCTAGATAGAGGAGTGGGAGCAGACAGGAATGCTACGACGGCATCCATAGGCAGGATTGGATACAAGCAAGCGTAGCTGGATGCATGAAGTACCCAGGTTCAGGGACCTCGTGAGGAGGTAACACTCCTACTCATGCCGATCTAACTATGAGATGATCAATACAGGAACTACAAGCTACTCCTCGAGCTGTATGCGAGATATCAAACTTACTGAGTCCAACCCATCTAAGTGTGTATGCTTGAGTGTATGTGTGCTCGTGTGAGGGAGCTAGCTTCCTGAGAGTGAGCTAGCGATCGATCAACTGAAATCCTTGAGCGTGAGCCTCCCTAGTGCCTTATAAATGCAGCCTAACTACTACTGTTTGCTCCAGGGTTTGATAAAGTGTACAGTGTCTAGTATAGTGCCATGTACTATGTTCATGTACAATTTATAGTACTACACTAGTGGATGCATGGGCAACATGGCCTCAGTGCCTTCTGATCTGGTTCTTGTCTGGTTCTTTTCCTTCTTATCTTCTCGTACGTGGGAATCCGATGTAGGGAATATCTGGTCTTGACCGATCGAGCCAGGCGGTAGGTGGCCAATCCTGCCAGGAGGAGACAGCCGGCTGGGATCGATCGGGAGCAATAGTGCCCAACCGAACCAGCCACAACTGTTGCTGGCATGCCCGTCCGGGAGCGGGAGGAGGCCGAGTCAGGGTGAGAGTCGTGGCCCACCCGAGCACTGGGGAAGGGCTAGCCCAACCGGGGCGAGGTGGTGACCAGTCTAGGAGGAAGCTGAACCGGCCCAACCGAGGGGCAGTGCGGAGGGCCCTAGGTGGGCTACACAACTGGAGGAGAAGGGCCCATGTGGGGAGGTTGGGTGGAGCAGCAGTTGGTCGGCCGGCTGGGCCAGCCATCCCAAGAGGGAAGCAGCTATCCCAGGCGGAAGGAGAGGAGGGCCCAACCTGAGATGGCGCTGCAGGCCAGCTGGGGAGCTCCTAGTCGACCGAGGACGCCCAGGGCTGCTGTTTTATTTAATCTTATTGATGTTTTGCCTTTTTTGACTGTCTTAGAGTTCTTCTTTGGGGTACCTAGGGCTAATCCCCCGACACTAGCCCCCGAGCGCGAGCTTATTTCAACTGGAGGGAGAAATTTGCACGAGCTCCACAAAACTTGAACTTATCATTGTAGATGAAGTCTGTATGAATGGTGTTCGGCTGGACACCTATAGCCTGAAAAGCAATAGAACTCCAGTGGGGGCGCACCAGCGCACCCACTATGTGTAGCCCCCGAGATATGGAGTACCTGACAAGACAGGTGCTTCAAATCTTCATCTTTATTGGCCTTTTCAACGCCTTGAACTTGCTATCTGGCCGAAACCCTTTATCCAGACGGGAGCACTTGATTACACCGAGGGCGCGTGAGCGCACCTGGTAGGTGTAGCCCCTGAGATTCGAAGTAGCTGGCGGAGTCAGGTTCTTTGAATCATATCTTGTTCTCGACTCGGCGTAGCCTGTGCAAAACAAACACACAAAATTGATTAACATACAGAATACATGCTATCAGCTGGATAATGGTTTTACTTGCTGAAAAAGCTAGCTCGTGCTTTTCTTAACACTTTATCACTTTTCCGTGCGCTCTGCTGTTTACACTATGTCCTTCCCGGGCAGCCGGGTTGCGGTCTGGAGCCAGAACCGAAGGAGGAGCTGATAATACATTCCGCATGGTACTAGGGGCTTAGCCTCCGGAAAATACAAATTAGGCACTTGGCCGAAACGTACAATCTGTCACATCCTTTGCCGTTTTTCATGTGGGATGCCTCGGACTTTTGCTCTTGCTAGCTGCACAACCAGGTTTCAGTCTGTAGTTGAGAAGAAGAGTGGCACTTTGACACCATCGCACACTACTAAGCCGGTTTACAGAGTTAACAGGTTGGGCCAACCAGCGAGCCCCAGATAGGGGTTGCCAAAGCTGAAAAACTGGAAGCAAGAAACATGTCGACATCTGGCGAGGAGCCCCGAGGGTCGCTCGAGATCGGAAAAACACTCACGTTGCTGTAGCCGGTGCAGTAGAGTCGAAGACGTGATTCCGCAGGCTTTACGGGTGCTGAAATAGTCAAAAAGGCGTTCCAACTGGCCAGGCAACCAAACCCTGCATAGCCAGACTCGTTCCCCAGCCGACCAGACAACCAAACGCGCCAGGATGCCGGCCTGTCCCAGCTTGGCCGGGTCCTGCCGGCCAAACTGGCAACCAAACGGGGTGACACGGCGCCTGGCCGACACGGCCTAGCCAGAGCGGGAGCGAATCAGACGAATCAAACAGGCTAACGAGGCGCCAGCCGAAACGATAAACCAAACAGCTGGAATGGCACAGCCAGATCTAGATTTTCTCTCTTTCTTTTTCCTAACTGGACAGTCTTTCTTTTTCTCTGTTTCCTTTTCTAACCGGATTACTCTTTCCTTTTTCCTTTTCTTATTTTTTCTTGATGTCTCAATCGGCAGGTACTTTCTCTCTTCTTTCCTAGCCGGATCTTTTACCCCTGTTTTTTCTTTCCTATCCGGCCAGCTCCACCACTTCCTTTCTTTTTGCTTTTTCTCAGCCAGATACTGCGGGTGCACGCGTGCAGCTGGAGCGTTGAGGCCGCGCGCGGGAGCCATCTCGGTGGCAGCTCGGCATCGCCCTGGATAGCGGGAGGGTCGCAGGTTGGGCGCGGCGGAGGAGTGCGGGCGGAGCCGGCCGCGAGCGAGGGATCTGGCCGGGGCGTAGCCGGAGTTAGCAGAAGCCGGCCGGGCCGAAGGAGAACGCGGGCGCGCGTCCATAGCCGCACAAACCGGAGTCGGTGAGGGCAAGCGGGGCGTGCAAGGCATAGTCGGCCGTGCGGGCATGCGCGGGAAACCAGATGGAGTAGTGCATGCGGTACCTAGGTGTGTTGCATGGAATTTGCGTCCAGGTGCGCATGCATGTACGTACGCGTATACATATTTCTACAGGAACGCAACAGTCACGTGGTTTTCTTAGCTTATGCTTGGTAGGAATCGAACTAGCTGGTTGAAGCTAGCTTGCGGAGCTGACTCTGTGTGCGCTCTGCTTGTGCGCAAGCGCGAGCGCGGAGGCATGAGGAAGAACACAGCAGCGCGGGACCTTGGCGCAGGCGGCCGCGCAACGCACGTGCATGGGCAGGGTGGAACCGTTGCTGCGGGCTCGGAACCGGTGCGTGGTCCCGGGGCGGTGCGAGGAAGGACGAGGCTAACGGCGGAGCCGAGCGCGGAGATGACGAACCGCAGGCGCGACACGGTGGCGGGGATGTGCGCACAGACGGAGATAGGCGTGCGGAGACGGCGAGTCGAGGGCATGACACGGCGGCAGAGCCATGGAGATGGGCGCGCGGAGGTGGCGAGCTGTGGTGCCGTAGCCGCAACCCCCGGGCGTCTCGACATGGCAACGACGGCGACAAGCCCTCGAGAAACTTGACAGAGCGGAGTGAGTGACGATGGCGCGGGGCAGCGACAAGCCCCCGAGCGATTTTTCAAGCCGAGTCGGCAACGATAATGATGAAGAAAATCGGTCTGTGTGAAATGAAACTCCGGCCGAAGCCATATTTTACCCCACGGTGGGCGCCAAGTGTTGTCTTATGTAGATTGTGAGTGCCTAAGCAGGATATATAGAGACGTGGGAGATGACATGAATAATATGACAACGTCCGTAGGTGGGATTAGATACAAGCAAGCGTAGATGGACGTAGGAAGTACCCAGGTTCGGGGCCCTCGTGAGGAGGTAACACCCATACTCGCGTCGATCTGACTATGAGATGATCAATACAAAAACTACAAGCTACTCCTCGAGCTGTATGCGAGCTATCAAACTAATAGAGTCCAATTCATCTGAGTGTGTATTCCTGAGTGTATATGTGCTCGTGTGAGGGAGCTAGCTTCCTGGTGCTTTATAAATGAATCCTAGGGAACACAATTGGCCCACAAGCCTAACTATTATTGTTTGCTACATGGTCTGATAAAGTGTATAGTGTCTGGTATAGTCCCATGTATTGTGTTCAGGTACAGTGTATAATGCTACACTAGTGCATGCGTGGGCAGCAAGGCCTCAGTGTCTTTTGATCTGGTCCTTCTCTGGTACTTGTCCTTCTTATCATCTTGTACGTGGGAATCTGAGCCGATCCGTCCAGGAGGAGACAGTGGCTGGGTGTAGCATCCCAATTGTCTAACAATTGTAATGCTACTTGGTCTAGTAAGATATTGGCAACTTCATATATATAATTGTTGTATCATAATTATATCATGCTCATGTCATCATGCCACCTTGCATTTGAGCATCATATAAAACCCTTTTTCTTTTGGTTCTTCCCTCACATGCATTATTAATTGTATTTGTCTCTTGATATTGTATTTGGTTAGTGATATGTTATTTAAATGCCCAAGTTGAGTTGGGGGCATATCCTTTATTTCAATTCCACCACCTTTCTTTATCACCACTTTATAATTCCACCATCCTATTAGTCTATGAGCTTGTTTGTCTTTCTTTTGATTTTATCTAGCTCATGGGAAATAGGGTGGATCTAGTTCTTTAAATCCTCTTGCTTGGCCTTGGTTCCACTTCTTAGGAATGCATTAGAATAATGCCATATCATTACTTTTGTTCTCACAAAAACTAATCATGGCATTTATTATTTTGCATGGGCCATGCAATCACATCACCACCTTTAACCCATTTGATTTCTTTTGGTCTTAGTGGTTCTTCTTTGTGGGATCCTCCACATCATCTTCCTACCCTTCCTTTATTCTCATCAACATCTTCTCTTCTATTTATCTCCATGCATGAATCAAATGAGGCTCATTCTACATATCCCTTTTCTTTCTCTTTTCTTGGATTCTCCTTCACCTCATCTTGACTTAATCAAAGGCCTCACTATCTTCCCTCTTGGTATGATCTCATAAACATATTATAAACCTAAAACCCTAATAAAAACCTAATCTATCTTTCTCTCTCTCTAATTTTCCCCTAACCCTAGTTCCACTTAAAACCTAACCCCTACCACCTCTCTCTCTCTATCATGATCTCCCTGCCCTAGCCTCTCTCTCTCCCTGGCCCACACCTCAGATACCACCACCCCATCCCAAACAAAACCCTAACCCGAGCCCCTCTAAGCTAACCTAGCTACACCCGAGCTCCTCTCCTCTCCCTCTCTTCTCTAACTGCCGTGCCAGCCCCACCTCCCTCTCCTTCCTCCCTGGCCTACCTGGCAGCCCCACCACCCTACCCTGTCTTGCCCTACCTTCCCCAGCCCGAGCCAGCACGTGAGGAGGAAGGAAAAAGGTGACAACCGAGCCACCTTTATCTACCCCATACCACGGCTGCCCCTCCTCTCTCTCTCTCGTTTTCCCTCGTCCACACGGCTCTCCTGCCTCGCCCAGATCTGCCCCGAGCCTGCCCCCTTCTTCCCCTTCTTCCTCTCCGTGGCTAGCACCTGCCGCCGGTCGCCGCCAGCACCGCAGCGCCCCCTCGTTCCAGCCGGCCAGCGCGTCGTGGAGGTGGCCTGGAAGACCGAGGAGGCTCCTCTACATCGCCCTGCACGAGCCGACGAGGACGAGAAGCCCCAGCACCACCGGAACCAGCGCCGCCCGACGCGAAACCCTAATCCTCCGGCCGCCAGCCTCGTCCACGATCCACTGCACCCCTTCCCGTTCTGACACCACCGATCTCTCCGCGGTACGCACCTCTCCCTCCCTGACATCCTCCGCTTCGCTGTCGCCGTCTAGCGCCACCGCTCGTTTCGCCGAACGCCCTCGGTGCGCCAAAGGTTGCCGGTGTCTGCTAGTTTCCCGCGCCGCATCGAGACTTAGCTAGGCCCCAAACTCCCTCCTGTCAATTCCCCTAGCCCCGCCGCACTGGTTCCGTCCCTAAGCGCGCACGCCAGGTCCCGGGTTCGATTCACCGCTCTGCGCCGCACGCCGGTTTCCGTCAGGCGTCAGTCCGTCAGATCAGAGAAGATCCATAGTGCACGTTGACACTTTGCACTTACCCCCCACCTTTTTGACTCCTGCAACCCGCGCTCCTAGAGGCCCCACCTGTCAGCCGCTCTGGCATTTTTGCAGAAAAGCCCCTCGGTTCCTCAGGCCGTAACCCGCGCTCCAGCTCGGTCCCGCCTGGCAGTCACTGCGCGCTTGTTTGCTGGCACGTGGGCCTCCAGTTACTGGCCCACCCGTCAGTCGCAGAGGCTGGCTAAGCCGAGGTGAGAAAAGGATTTTCCTGAGCACGTGGCCTAGTCCGCTTGGTCCCACTCGTCAGCGACTGGGGCTAGCTCGGACTGAGTAATAAAAGTTCCCCTGTTATCTGTTTTTAATAAAACCTTTTTTCAAATTGATTTAAATTCAAATTCTAGTCAGATTTAAATAATTTTAAAAATACAAATCCAAATAATACAAATAACATATGTTTTGGAATTAGAAAAATGTGAGGAATTCAAATATGACATTCAAAATAATGTTTGGACACTTTAAAATCTCGAGATGATTAAAATTACAATAAAATGCCCTTTTCCTTAATTAATTAATAACTTTAATTCTATAACTCCAAATTGGGCAAAAAATATGTCTAAATCGATCAGCGCGACGAGCCCGTTCTATCTATGCAGTCCTTGTTCTGAATTGAAGCATGCATCATGTCATTATTAAAAATCTGAACTGTTTATGACAATAAAACTTGGTTAAATAAATAACAAAATGTTTTATTTCTTGAATCCACACCTCACCTTTGCCATGCTACTTTAATCCCATGTAAATTGTGCACCATTCATCATGGCATGCTTGTTTGCTTGTCGCATTTTAATTCATATGCTTGCGCACTTTATTTATGTTGACCCTTGTTTGTTTGGTTCTTCTTCGAATAGACGCCCAGCAGGAGAATTACCAGGAATCACAGGAGTACTACCCAGATCCATCTCTCGCTTCAACTGAGCTGCCAGGCAAGCACTACCACATGCTTGCATACATACAGTACCTATTGCCTCTATCTTATTCTTGCATCATTGAGTCGCGATTGCATTAAATTGAATCTCATGTACTGCATAGCCTTTACTTTTAAACCCCACCAAAGCTTGTTCCTCCATCCCATGAGCCATTACTACAGGAGTTGTATGAGCCATGCGAGTCATAGCAAAGCATGTGTAGGGTATGTGAGTGTCTGATGAATAACGAGGTACCTAAACAACTTAACCGGAGTAGTAATGGGATAACTAATGAAAGAGGCACCGGTGAGCAATATCTGCTATTTGGTTTTTCATGCTCACTTGTGTCCCGTAGGACCCCGAGTACTTGATTCCTGTTCCTTGACTATTCGCACTATCCACATCCGGGAGGCCTTATGGACCCCCCTGAGCCAGAGCTTGATTCATTCTTATTTCTTGGGGCCACAAAGTAGTTTGGGGCTTTATTACTATCCTGTACTTATGCCATGGTACTGTTCTTATTAAGATTGTGCGAGGAGGACCTGTACTTTTTAAGAAATGCGGAGTGTTTTCGCGGTATCGACAAGCCCAGTCACATTTTTGGGTTCCCAGTCGTTTACAGCCATTGGCGCAAACCTTGGGTCCGTCTCGGAGCCGGCCAACTTCGTTGCGGGTAGCTTAATGGGGTGGCCCCCTGAAATTTTTCTGAATCCTATGATTGCTTTGTCGTGAATGCCTCGTCGGGTTTTGATTTGGTTTTTCCGAGGTTGATCGAGTGTGTGTTGCTATTGGTGCACCCCTGCAGGGTAAATCTTTCTGAAAGCCGTGTTCGCGGTTATGGACGACCTGGAGCACAGTTTCTCGACCATAGACAAGTATAACTAAAGTACCGCTTTTAATTTGAATAAGTACTTGACTAGTAAATAGTGCAATACTCATGGAATGGTTAATAAAACTGCCAACGGATGATGGGGGTTGTTCGTCCGCTTCCTCGTTGGTAAGCGAAGAGGAGGATGGATCTGTTAATTATACTGTTATAACTGTTGTCCTTAATTCACGGACTTCCGTCTATCATTGGTTAGGCGGAAGGTTAGAGAGTATCTATAGAATTGCTAGACTTTATCTTTTGCTGCAATTGCGTCACCCCAGGTTGTGTCCCCTTTAGTGGCATAAAGACTTGCTGAGTACCCCTAGGGTCTCACACGATAAATTGTTTGATTCAGATGAACAGGTGTACCCGCAAGATGGATACTGGGTGGAAGAGATAGATGATGTTGGCCACGATCGTTCGGTGTAGAGATTCCGGGAACGGGGATCCGTGAGATCTGTGGGTGGGATGTGTTTATTTATAGGGCATCTTATGCCGATTTGCTTCTTATCCGTACTCGGATCTTGTTTTCCGCTTCCGCCTAATACTCTGATGTGTGATGTATGAGGAGCTATCCTAAATTATTATATCTATCTAGGACATTTGAATCTTGCCGTATGGCGTTGCAATATTTCTATTTCTTTTAGATGGAATGGCTCTGAGGACTGTTGTATGTGGCTTGCATACATACTCATTTGTGTATGTAGTTGATCCCTTCGCCTACCGATTACGTCGCTAGTTCTTATCCAGATGTCTGAAAGTGGTTAGGACGGCCGAAAGGTCTACCGTGAGTGGCCCTGGGCCCCACCGTACTATTTTAACCACTTTCGTTCATCCAGACATGTAAGTAAGAGCGTAATTCACCGAGGTAGTTACACTGGGATCGATCGGGAGCAATAGTTATCAACTGAACCATCCGCCACTACCGCTGGCGGCCCCGTCCGGGAGCGGGAGGAGGCCCAGCCAGGGTGAGCGTCATGGCCCACCCGGGCGCTGGGGAAGGGGTGGCCTCGTCGGGCGAAGGGGCACCAAGGCCTAGCCAGGGCGAGGATGTGACCTGCCAGGCGGGAGCCGAACCAGGCCAGCTAGGGGTAGCGCGGACGGGCCCAGTCGGGAGACACAACTGGAGGAGAAGGGCCCAGCCAGGGAGGCTAGGTGGAGTGGCAGTAGGTCGGCCGGCTGGGTCAGCCGGCCCAAGAGGGAAGCGGCCAGCCTAGACGGAAGGAGAGGAGGGCCAAGCCGAAGATGACGCTGCAGGCCAGTTGAGGAGCTCCTAGTCGGCCCAGGACGCCTAGGGCTGCTGTTTTATTTAATCTTATTGACGTTTTTCCTTTTTTGACTATCTTAGAGTGCTTCTTTGGGTTACCAGGGATAATCCCCCGACAACTAATATCCTTGGCCACACGAAGTCCGTGAATGATAGCTTCATATTCTGCCATGTTGTTAGTAGTGTTGAAGTGGATCTGCAGGATCTATTGCATATTCTCTCCTATTGGTGATTGCAGCAATACACCAGCCCCCAAGCCATTGAGTAACTTGGAACCATCAAAGTGCCTGACCCAAAACTCCGGCTCTGGCACATGAGAGTCTGGTAGTTCTGTCCAATATGCGATAAATTCGTCCAATGCTTGTGATTTGATAGCATCACGCCTCTTGTAGGTGATTTTGAAGGCGGCAAGATCAATGCCCAACTTCGCCACCCTTCCTATAGCATCAGTGTTGTTGATGTTGTCAGACAGTGGATCTTTGCTCACCACTATAATGGGGTGCTCCTGGAAATAATGCCTTAGCTTAAGTGAAGTAAGGAAAACTCCATAAGCTAGCTTCTGGCAGTGTGGGTAACACTGCTTGGATTCCATCAAGACCTCACTTACATAGTAAACTGGTTGCTGAACTCCGTGCTCGTGCGTTGGCTCCTTCCTCTCTACCACGGCAACAATGTTGTTAACCGGTTGGTTCCTTCCATGTGTTCTAACGTTTGCTCCATTGACTCCGGTGCTACAAGTATTGGTGCGGAGGAGAGTATTTTTTTCAACTCCTGTAGTGTAGCATCTGCCTCGTCCGTCCATACAAATTTGTCCACCTTCTTAAGCAACTTGTAGAGCACCAGTCCCTTCTATCCAAGTTGGCTGATGAACCGGCTTACTGCTACAGCCTGTGAGCCGTTGGATGTCCTTCAAGCATGTCGGGTGTTTGATGTCGAGTATGGCCTTGATCTTCTCTGGGTTGACCTCAATTCCACGATGCGAAACTATGAATCCCAACAATTTGTCGGTTGGGACCCGAAGACACTTCTTGGGGTTGAGCATCATGTTGTACTTTCGGAGGTTATCGAATGTTTCCTACAGGTCAGTGATGAGATCGTTTGATTTTTTTGACATCACCGTGATGTCGTCCACATAAGTGTGTATGTTGCGACCTATTTGGTCATGTAGGTAATGCTGCATCATCCACTGGTATGCAACACCGGCGTTTTCAGCCCAAAGGGCATCGTGATGTAGCAGTACATGTCGTAAGGTGTGATGAATGAAGTGGCCAATTGGTCCGACTTTCACATCTTGATTTGGTGGTATCCAGAGTATGCTTCTAGAAAACATAGAAGTTCTGAGCCAGTCGTCGAGTCAATTACTTGGTCAGTGCGAGGCAAAGAAAATGGATCCGTCGGGCATGATTTGCTCAAGCCGGTGTAATCAACGCACATTCTTAATTCTTTGGTTCCCTTTTTGGGGAATAGTACAAGATTGGCCACCCACTGGGTGTGAATAACTTCTCAGATAAAACCAGCCTTAAGTAACCTAGTTAGATCCTTGGCTATGGCTGGTAGTTTTTCATCATCGAAGCATCGTAGAGGTTGTTTCACTAGTTTTGCTTTAGGATCGATGTTTAAGCTGTGCTCGGCAAGTTCCCTAGGTACACCCTTCATGTTGACAGGTTGCCAGGCGAAGATGTCCCTATTCTGACGGAGGAACTCAACGAGCGCTTTTTCCTATTTGGGATCCATGTCCATGCCAATGGAGATGGTCTTGGAGGAATCTTCTTCCACAAGTTCCACCTTCTTGGTCTTGATGGCGGCCTTGAAGGCAGGTTCGGAGTTATAAATCTGTTTCTTCAAAGTTGGCATCTCCGATGCGTCGACCCGGCGCTGGATCTCCTTGAACTCTTCACCATAGAGGATTTCTTTGGCAAAGGTGGCTTCGCTTAGCTCGCACTCCCTTGCCTTGTTTAAGCTTCCGGCAACAATGATGATGTCGTTCGGTCCGGGTATCTTGATCTTGTTGTAGATGAAACATGGTCTTGCGAGGAAGGAGTGGAATATGTCGTGTCCAAATATGATGTGCTACACGCTCTTGAAGGGCACTTCAAAGATCATGCGCTCTTGGCGGTAATTGTTAACATCACCAAAAGCAACCAGAAGAGTGATGTAGCTAAGGGACTGAGTTTGCCGGCCAGGAACGGCGCCATGGAATACTCTGTTACTCCTCCTTAGTTGGGTCTCCGTCAAGTTCATCTTTTGCTGTTTATCAAGGTACAAAATGTTGATGCTGCTTCCACTGTCCATGAGGCACTCAGTGAACTCATTACCATCAATCAGGTTTTGATGACCATGACATATTGGCTCTCTGTTGGGATGAGGTCTGGGTGATCCTCTTTGTCCCAAGTAATAGAAATTTCCGACCACTTCACATACTTTGGTATTGCGGGGAGGGTGGCCATCATTATCCTTAGAGAGTTTTTCTAGGCCTAGATGGTGGGAGTGCCAAGAAAGGTGTGGTATACTAGAGCCTTCTTCTCAAAGGGATTTTTGCTATTCCATCGCCCTTGTCAGTGGGTTTGGGGTCCACGTATTCATCCATATCATCCGTATCCTTGGACTATTAATCCTTCTTCGTCCCCTTACCCTTTCCACGAGGTCTATTCATCCGACTTTGCTTGTAGATGGACTAGGGGTCTTCCTTGAGGTCATTGACAAACTTGCACTGGCGGTTGGTATGAGTGGCTTTACCGTTTGCGTCTAGATGGATGAAGCACGACATATCAATGTACTCTTCGTACGTCCGGGGAACGCGGGGTGTTGTGGGTGTAGAGTCAGTCCGCTGCTATCCACGACCAACCCCCCACCACGACCATGTTGCCCGCCTTAGCTTCTGCCAGCGAAAGTCATGGCGACCGTGTCGGCTACTTGTTTGTCTTCTGGCAAATTGTTCTGCTTGTTATTATTGTTCTTCTTGAACTGGTCGGGATAGCCACTGCAGGTAAGGACCCACGAGCATCATCATTGGTGGCAGAAAATTCGCTAGCCGTGGCGATCATTGCATTGAGGTTAACTTTCCCTTGTCTTGAGTGCGCTTCAGGGTATGCTAGAGCAGGGACCCCCTTTCCAGATAGACATGGGTATGACTATTCGGGTGCTTATGTTTGGTTACCCTGGCTACATGAAGGTCTATGGCCCATGCAGACCAAGAAGAAGGCCCAGAAAGCATCCGAGGAAAATCGTAGTTTTGCTAGATAAGGAAATAGAAACCGACGTTGTATTATTGCTGTAATCATAAATCTGTAACCTATCCGCATACGTCCTTGGGACCCAACCTATTATATATACACTAGGAGGAGCCAACGGAGAGGTACCGAAAAACACCCAAGCAATCTGTAACCTCGATAATCAGACGACTTCGACTCCCTTGTTTGTTTGATATCCGACGAAATCCCCAGTGTTCTCTTTTCCTCAAAACCCTAAGTCCATAACCATAGGCATTTCCAAGGTTACCCCTCGTCAATTGGTGATGTCTATGGGAAACCTGAACGTTGGAGTCATTGATTCGGCGGACCCCTTTTCATCAAGCAACAATTCATTGGAATTTGTACCACACCCTCCCCCCTCTCTCGGTTCCTGTCGACTTCAATGATGGATCTGATCTCATCATCGATGTTTCCACTTTTGCATAGAGGAACCCGAAGAACTACACCTATCAGCTCTGATTTCACCGGGACCATCGGTCAAAAATAGCGCCTACGTCGATACCTACATCTTCTGTTGGATCATCCGCAGAATCTGTGCCAGAACTGGCGAACGACAAAGAAAATTCTCGAGGATCAGCAGATCAGGGGGATCTTGACCATCTCTATGATGGTCTCTCCCTCGGATCAGATTCCAAGCTAACACCACAACATGGATCAAGCCCATCAAACATCAAACCCGAAGAAAGCAGCAAAACTATCGACTTTGGAATCAGGATGGCCAAAATCTACCTAGAATAGAAACTGCTGGACTTCACTGATCCTCCGAACAGTGTGTCCCTTGGATCCGACGACGACGTCACTAGTTCATATATAACGCACCACCAAGTGTGCGTGATCATTGGGGACACCTCAACTCAGCGCGACTCCAACGGTAACCCCATCCTTGATCCGAATGATATTTTGTGGGATGACAATGCAGGAGATCATGGAAACGAAGGAGATCGGACAAACAACTGCATAATCCAAGGAGGAGGAGAACCATGTGAAGGTGAGCGGAAAACCCTTTGGTTACCACCTGGAGCATGGAAAAAATCAAGGGATGCAATATCAGGTGCGGTCCCAATAATAGATGAAGCCACACGCGAAGAACTAATGGCCTACCAATACCTGCTCCATCACAAGAAAAGGGATCTACTAAGAATTCAGAGGCAACTCGACGAGAGAAAAGGGATCTACTAAGAATCGAGTCTTCGGTAGGCTCAGCTAAGTTCTACCCGAGGATCAGGCAGTGTAACTGGAGGAGCACAACCAAGAAGAGGAGCCTCACGACTGCAGACATCCCCGAAGCCGAAAGAAACGAATTGATCTGACACCTCGATCTATCGTTTATGTCAGTAGATCAAACATGACACGTCAAAGAAAAAACAGCTTAAGCCACAATTGTAGCTACGCAAACATATATGATCACAACTCAACCCGCACCAGATGATCCCCGTGCAGCTCTCCATCGCTCCGCTCTCATGAACCTCGTTATGGTGGGCGCATATCTTGCACAAGTGGAACCAGGAGTCATACGACCAGAAAACAGATCCCCTCGCTGTCACAGCAGCCCTCGACAGGTGGGACACACCCGACAATTGTGGTCGCCACATCGGGTACACTTTTCAAACTCTGAGCCACGAAACAATGCAAGAGATGACATCATATAGCGCATGATTGACATATCCATGGAAGAGAGCAGTAGTCGAAGATACTATGACGGTGAAAGCAAGGACGAGTATTAATTATGTGGAGCTAGTTGCTTTACCCGACGGGTTCGCGAGACTCCAGTACCCAAGGATTTCAAACTCCCTCACGACTTCTAGAAGTACGACGGCCTCCAGGAACCTGAAGCTTGGTTGGCAGATTACCTGGCTACCGTCAAAATTACAAGGTGGCTCCAAGGCCATAGCAATGTAGAACCTACTACTGCACCTAATGGGCGCCGCCCGATCCTGGCTAAGGTAGTTACCCGAAGAGTCCATCAGCAGTTGGAACGATCTTAACGAAAAATTCATTCGAAATTTCCACTCCAAGTTCAAGCGACCTGCATCCTTGGAGCAATTGCGAGCGTGCAAGCAGAAATCCAGAGAATCAATACGAGCCTTCATCCAGCGGTGGAACATCATAAAAAAATCGTTTGAGGCTAAATCCTATGAAAGGGCAATTGACGACTTCAATGACGGCCTTCGCCGATGATAATTCATAGAAGAGATGGGAAGCGTCAAGCCCAAAACAATTTCATAGCTCATGGACATGGCAAATCGTTGGGCTGACAGAGAAGACACAGTACACAACAAGCGAGCGCATTCACGCGAAGAAGACCAGGATAGGCACAACAATGATAGGAGACGACAAAGCAACGATGGAAACGGTGGACCAAGCTATGTTGTAGCTGGGTTCTCAAGAGAGGACAACCGAAGAAATGACGATCACAATAATGGATACCACGGCAACAGAGACGACGCTGGGGGAAGCCAAGCAACACAGTGATACTAGCCAAGAGCTTGGGACCCACCAATGTTCGCAATGCAAATGTTGGAAGGACCCTGCAATATACACTTCTACGTTGATTCAATAGGCAAAAGGCAATCAAACCAGCTAATGAAGGATTACTAATGACTGGGTTCCTGCACCAATAATAGGGTTATTGCAGTACTTGTAGCAGCAAATATTTAAAGAGTTTGTCCGGATGGGAGCTTGGCGAACACGACCCCGCAACCACATTGTCAATGCGTCCACATTTGCACCCAAATCGTGGTTTGGAAATAGCCTATTCTATAAGTTGCTAGGATAAATGAATTTAAGATGTTTTGTAATAACTACTACTAGGACTGGAAGAAAACTAGAACAAAAGTAAAACTAAAAAGAGGTGAATGCAATGAGATGAAATATTAATGCTATGATTCCTCAAGTAATGTTGTGTATACCTGTGTGCATGATAAGTTCTTATGGAATAGCCGTTAACTATAATTGTGGCGGTCCCTCATATACCGTTATCCCCCACCGTTGGTAAGTGGCAACTACACAACTCAATTGTCCATACCCTCTCCGGACATAGGTCATCTCGTAAGAGAATAGTGTATTAAGGTAACAAGACCAATCAAGGTAAACCAGAGCAAAGGCATTAAGTTCTATGGACAACCGTACTCCTATGCAAGTGTGCTAGTCACAAGATATCCCATCTATAACTTTGGGGTCAAGTAATTCGCAACACTATACCTATCTATATCATGACTGATCTTGAGGGAATTCTCGGCGGTGCATCCTAAGCTGCTATTGCCTCCGCAAATAACTTATAGCAAATTGCCTATTAGTTCTACAAATGGACTTGTCAGGTACCCATGGAAGAGTAGAGACTAATGATAATTTTTGGGACACTCCGTGAATCCCTAGTAAATTCCTCAACAATGGATTGGACGTCTCCAATCACCAGAATATTATCATGAATAGAACAATGCAAAGAGAACGCACAAACATATTAATTAACAAGAACACACCACACTTCAATTACTCAAATAATCATAACATTAATAAAAAGGGGTTCAAGCCATGTTACAACCCATCACGGAGATCATGATGGGGAAGGATGAAGGAGTAACGGTGATGGATAGTGATAACGGCGCGGTGATGGTGGCGTCGACATGGTGATGGCGGCGTCCTACTTCTCCTCCTCTTATTGTTTGGATGGCTTGATGGTGTTGATGGAGATCTGGATCTTGGTGGAGCTATAGAGTTTATGGAGGTGGCACAGCGGCAGGGCGCCACCGTGGAGGCGGTAGATGGGATCTAGATCCTGGATATGGTGTATGGTGGCTTCCTCCTGGGTCCTCCCTCCTTTATATAGGCCTTGGGGGTGCCCTAGGGTTCCCCCAATACCGTCATATGACTTAGGGAAAGGTTCTGGAGCTTCTCTGGGGTGAAATCCCGTCGTTTCCGACACTTTTTACAACTATACAGGCGCAACTATACGCCGGAATTATTGCTCCGGTCGTATAGTTGCTCGTTAAACTTTCAGATCCTTTTAGTATTTTGATCGCCATTTCTTCATACGAACTCCGTTTTGGGTGTTCTTGTGCTCGTTGAGTTCGTATAGTCGAGGCTACAACCCCATGGTCTTGGATATTTATTTTGAGAAGTTAGAAAAATTCACTTTTCCAACCTCTCAAATTGCAAAGTCTGGTCCCTGCAGCTCCTCCATACTATGCTCTCTTTGTTCCTTTTGCCTTTGTTTTATCCATAATAATCATCAACACCTACAGACATGTCAAAGATAAGGAAGAGGGACAAAATTATACCTAAACTACTAAATGTGCAAAGCTCATACTGAACTTAATAAAAACAAGTAATCATGCATATCAGGCATAGCAATAGTTAGATGGAGCATGATATGATAGGTAAATGACACAATTTATATTGCTAAGAAGTGTTGTATTATCACATCCATCAATTGCCAAACATTTTTAAAAATGTATATGGTGTGCAATGCAAAAGCAATCGAGGCAGCCAACCGAGGATACACCACCACACCCAGAGCTTTAACCATTGGCGCACCACTACCGCCGCCAGTACATCTGCTAGTGGGGCAACCACAAAACACAACAAATCAAGACGATGAATACCCAAGGTCTAAGGGCGCAATGTCGATGATTCAGAAAGGACGGCCGTCTAACAGGACCTAGAAGCTGATCACAAGACAAGTAAATATGGAAATAACAGCACCACTGCCTACATCCGAGTATCTCCACTGGTCATAGCAAGAAATCAAGTTCAGAAGAGTTGATCACTCGCTTCGGGTTCCACGACCGGGTCAGTCAGCTTTAATACCGGAGGCACAAATCAACAGGTTCAACATGAGTAAGGTTTTCTTGGATGCAGGAAGTAGCATCAATCCAATTTATGCCAAAACCCTGCAGGCAATGAATTGGTCCCTGACAAATCTAGCACCCATAGATACAACCTTCCACGGGATAGTTCTGGGCAAAGCCGAGAGTCCTCTAGGCAAAGTCTATCTTGACGTAATCTTCGGATCAAAGAACAACTTCAGGGGTGAAAAACTTGAATTTGAGGTCATGGACTAGCCATCACAATACCACGTGATCCTGGGATGACTAGCTTTTGCTAGGTTCATGGCGGTACCCACTATGCATACATGGTACTAAAAATGCAAGCCCCCAATGGGATCATAACCGTGACAGGAATCTTCACTCGTTCGAATAGTTGTGACCGAGAGTTCAACAAAATATCAGAATCTTTCTAGATGCAAGAAGAATTTGGCTAGCTAAAAATTGCAGACATGGAGGTATTACCCGAAGGACATGTCCCCATCGAACAAACTCTAGAAAATCAGATGTACCACCCAAATCCAAATACGACCTATCCAGCCTCCAACATTGGTCCCGCATAGGAAGGTGTGCTCGTCATTTCTCCCATGAGAATTGGGAAACTCTTCTGGACTTAATAAATATACAAGAAATCCCCAATGAATCTGACGAGCACCTAGTCAAACTACACACAACCACTGATGTACGGTCCACCCAACAAATCAGGGCCACTGGACAACAGGCCCCTCGCCTTACCAATTCGTGGCACATCACAGGGATAACAAAAGCAACACGGGTGGCTAACCCAATAATCGTCCTAAAGAAAATCAGAGGACTTCGCGTATGTATTGAATTTCCAATACAAAGTGATCCAGAAAAATACACGCCTTTCTCTCTGGTCCACCGTGTAGAAGTTGTGCCTCTAGTCGAAAGGTTAAACCCCCTGAACCCAGAAGGAACGCAACAAGACAGCAATGGAGCACCTCAAGATATAAGCTGCATATTTTAGGATGTTCTTTTTACTTTTATGTATTTTACATTCAATAAGGCCAATGTCTAGGTAAGCATGCCAAAATATGTACCCTCTACGATTCAACGATAAACAAAGATAATTTCCCAAAACTGGGTCTCAAGCTTTCTTCGGTTCTATTTTACTCATCAACCCGATATTCGGTGCTATATCAACCGATAATTGGTAATCAACCCACCCGATACTCGTGGGATTCACCAAGCATAACATATCATAATCTTCGGCTCCAATACAATGCGCTTCTGACCTGAATAGCTGACTCATCCCTATGGTGTCAGGCAAACGAAAGGGTCTCGTGCAACAAGCAATTCTTTCATATAAACTCCTTCATCATAGTAAAAAGAGTTGCATATTTACAAACTATGGGAATATAAATCTACATAACATACATGCTTTGTCCTGCAGGAGAAATTCAGATAGCAAAGTTCAGAAAGAAATCCTTGTCCTCCTCCAAGCATCTGCGGATAATCCTAATAGCAAGCCTATGGGCAACCTCATAATGAGGTCCCATGTTAATAATCCCACCACTGGGAGGAGGAGGTAGGCTCTATGACACCGTATCCAAGTCAAGCGTCGGATGGTGTATATGCACCCACGAGAGAGCAAGTTTGGCACCTACTACTAACTAGAGCTTCACGAAATGGTAAATCCTCCCGCTTTGCCGAAACTCTGCCATTAAATCAGCAAGGCTCTGAGGCTGAGGATCACGAGGTAACATGGTGTTATACACCATGGCTAGAGACTTGCAATAGTACTTGACAAATTGCTCCACCTTCGAAATGCAATCCTGAAGAAGAGCCAAAGTATACGCGCGACGATGGTCAATCCAAAAATCTCTGCCGGAACCCTAAGAAGCTTCAATTAACGCATTCATTCGGGTCCGTAGGCATTGATTTTCTTCTCGCTCGCACAATCAAATACTTGGGAAAGGTAAAATGACACCTTTTGGCGGTTAAACAAGGAGCAAGATTTAAGGACTTCGCAAAGGAAACTTACTAAGCATTTTTTTTCGCATGCCCTAGAAACTTCTTCTAAAAGATACATTTCATGATATAGGGACTTGCGCATCTTCAACTGCGACACGTCTACCATCTCTTGTACAACACGGAGATTGCCTTCCAGTGTCTTCACATGTTCAATCTTTTCCGCATACATCGGCAGATCGACAACATGAAAAATAGCACCCCCGGATGCTGCCACCCCAGAAGAAGATGGTTGCACATCTGGAGTTTGAGTGGAGCCATAAAGAGATGCTGAATCACAGAATATCTTGAAAAATACAGGAGTCGCGGTACACAAAGGGCAATGTGCATACACAGTAAACAAATACACCAGATCCTTCTCGACTAAAGGAGTCATTAACCAAAAGGATCCAAGTTCATTACAGAGTCAAATAAAATAGAGGTTCAAAATATTACAAACTAAACTATGAGGCGACCCTCTCCACATATAAGGTGGCACTAGCAGATGGAGATTCAGCCGTAGAAGGGATAATCGGGGTGGCACTCGCTGAAGAAGCGCCAGCCGAAGAATGAGCAGTGGATTTTTTTGGCCCTACACCTATGCCTAGGAGTAGCCAAGAATACTTCTTGGCCTTCTGAATAAAAGGTTTTAAGTCAATAGCATGGCCATCATTGGTGACTGGAACAGAGGAGCTAACCTTCTACCAGGACCTTTTCGCTGTGCGCCATTGCCAAGGCCATGGAAGTCTCGGTGCCACTCTTCGACTGTCTCATGCTACAGCCTACCAGCGGGTTTGGATCAGCGTTGAAAACAGCAACAAGATCATTCAAATCCACCGGCACTTACTTGGTTCGAAAAATCTCGGCATGAATACTCTTGAAGGTGCGGCGTGAATGAATCAGAAGATTGCACCCACAAATACTATTGGCTTCTAAAGTACCAACGTCATCCGATAAGGGGTCAACCCTCTTGTCCTCATACAACACTAGAGGATGACCAGTGAGCTCTACAACACAGAAACTTCTGATAAAAAACCAAAAGCTAAAGAAAAATATAAGAGACAAAGTACAAATTATCTTTTGAGGGCAAGAAACTCACGAGTCAAAGAAGTGTTCAGGGTTTCCAATCGCTTCCGAAGATTTTCATCTTGTTCAGCAAGAGCAATTGTTTGTTTCTCCCTCTCTTCGATGTCAACCTTGGACTTCTGCTTTGCCTCCTCTAGAGCTTTCTCAGTGACCAACAGTTTGGCCTGCAAATCATCGGCACGCTTTATTGCCTCGTCCCGGATAGCCCTGGACTCTTTGGCAGTGGCTAGACAATCTCAAGGGGACATAAAGTCAATAGAAGTAAAAGGTGCAAATACTTTAAGGGATGATAGAAACAAACCTTTTGATTCTTCAGCTTCGTTGTGGATCTTGATAAAGTGAGGGGCCATATTAACCATCTCGCGCATTAGAGGCTATCAATACAAAGAATAGGAAGTTAGTAAAAATAAGAACAAGGATAAGCCATGAAAAACAACATCCAAAAAAGTACTTACGTCCTATATGTCAACCCCGGCGGGATTTTCGGATATCACCACACCTTTATCCGCAGGTTTTCTTCCTTTTTGCGGCGACGGCTTTGATAAAGTGGCAACATCTTTTTGGATCATTTTCCCATAGGAGATGCATGCGTTTTCTTTAGATCCGCTAATGGCTCAGAAGACTTGACCGGAGGAGGAGCAACAGAAGTACCAAGGTGGGACACGGGAGGATCTTCTTCTTTGTCACCACTATAGAAGCAAAATAAAAATACTGTAAAATTACCATCCACAAGAATCAAGAAGGGACAAGCAGCACTTACGAGGAAACATCCTGCATAAAGCGGAATACATTCATCTATGGCAGAGCCGTTGGAACAGGAATAGCACGTAGCGGCTTCGAGCCAGTTGAATCATCCGAGTCTTCAATTGTTTCCATTGCAACAGCACGCATCCTTTTTTCACCAGTAGGCGCCACTCGAAAATCTTCAGGCCGAGCCAAAGCAATAGACTAGGTATGTGATGATGATTCAATGATAGGCGCCTCCATTTCTTCATCAGCAGTAGTCCTAGGCCCAGTAAAATCTTCGGATAGAGAGGGGTCGGCTGGAAGCTCACCACTTTCAGGAAGAGGAGGAAGTGCAGAGAGGTGATCATAATCCTACACCACCAAGGGGAGAAAATATGTAAACAATGAAGTACGGTGGCATGAAAAGCAAAGGCGAAATCAACGGAAACTTACGTTTGGGAGACGATTCTTCTTGTCAAAGGATTCCACCCTACAATCTGAAGGATCTGGGATTTTCTTGGTCAGTGTGGTGAAGGAACGAACTTTCTTCTCATACATCTTGAGAGTGAGGTCGTCTGGAGAAATCCTCATAGGATTCTTCTTGCCGGTGTACACCCACATACCAGATAACCTCGCCTGAAGAGGCTGAATACACACCCAAAGAAAGTATGCCAGGATCTGTAATCCTGACAGCTCCTTGTCAATCTTAGTACGCAACTTCTCTATCCATGTTAGCAATGGTTTGATATCCATTATTTCTTCGGGAGTTGGGCATTGGTCCCATGAATCAAGCCTTCATTAGTTCTTTTTATGGTTTCAAGGGGCCAACCCGATGAGCTGGCTCTTGTTTTTCTGGTCATTGATATAAAACCATTTGGTTTTCCACACTTGGATAGAATCGAAAATTTTGAACTCAAAATAATCAACTTCAGAGTGAACAGAGAAAATGGTGCCACCAACATCATGAACAAGAGTATCAGTGGTATTGTGGCGGACATAAAAGAAATACTTCCACATGCCCCCAATGGGAATGGATCCCGAGGAAGCACTCACAAAGAGTGATAAAACAAGCAACATAGAGAATGGAATTGGGCGTGAGCTGGTAAAGCTGCACGCTGTAGACAAAGAGAACACCACGGAGGAACTCATGAACAGGAAGGGAGAGGCCCCGATACAAGAAGGAAAGGAACATTACCCGCCTGCCAGATTCGGGGATCAGGGCAACATCATCCCCTGGGAGCTTGAAGGATCCCTCCTCAAGGAGACCGTAGTTGCGTGCATTGCATAGATCTCATGGAGTACACTTCGCGGGAGCCCATCCGAGAGCTCTCTTCTTTGTGGTCTTGGTGGCCAAAGTCAAAGTTCCAACCTTGCTTTTCCCCATGGTGGCTGGAGAGCGGCATAGGTATGCAAGGAGGAAGGAATAGGCGAAGGAAGCGAACGTAGGTAGGGTGCAAGGAAGAAGAAGTAGGCAGCAAGGGGAGGTAGTAAAACAGTAAAAGGTCTCTCCCCACATTTATAAAGAGAAGAAGCGTAATGCTCATCCATTTGATAAAAACAGCGAACCGTCAAAACACATAGGATGACGAGACGTGTCAAGGTTTCACTGAAGGATAAAAATCGTGGGTAGTTATTATGATGGTAAATATGGAGGAAATCTGCACGTTGCCTCGTTCTTCGCACGTAAAGGGGTGTGTGTTGTCAAAAATCTCCACTGACACGCCGCTCAAGTGTCATCATTACGGCAACATGGGCCACAATTGAAACATCCCACTGGGTCTTGTCTCTCTGAATCCACGGTGCAATAACTTCGTTAGCAATGACTTCATCAAACAGTGAATTTTTTGGCTCTATTTAAGAAAAGACTCCAGAAAGTAGTTACAAGACCTGAGTTGAAATAAACTCATCAGTGGAAATAATTTGAGCCTACAATCAAATACTCATGTTCGACTGTAGCCTCGGGGGCTACTATCATCGGGAGCACTAGCCTCATAGCCAACAAAATGTCATGACGGTTCTAGAAAAATGACTGAAATTAAATATTTCTGTGGATGACTAAAAATTATCCTCGTGTGTTGAAAACACACCCGATAAAAGATCTGATAAAGGGGAAGAAAAGAACTTATGATCATTACATTAGTGTATCCTCAAAAGTTTACTACCATCGGGAGTGTCTGCAAAACCACATCCGAGAAAATAAAAAACTGATGAACTTCTTAATTCCAGCAGCCAAACAAGGCAGTCGATAAAATCATACAAAAATCTCGGATTGCGCCTGACGTGATAAAAACTCCGAATGGTGTGTCCATGACATGATGGTAAGACCCCAGGGTTCGTCCTGTGTGGCCTGGTAATCGCATAATAATGCGCTCTGCCAGCAAAATATCTATATCAATGATACGATGAAAAATCCTGACGAACGCGTTGGGTACCCGAGATAATAGAACTAGAACTCAGTACTCGATAAGACCTCAATGGCTTGAACTGAATTATGCCAGCACATTTCCGAGTTCAAGCGTGGGGACTTGAATTTGATGTAGGTTTGTAGTGTTTTTTCGTAGGTGCAATTAACTGATTCCCGATCCGTCGGATGCATCAGGCCTGTTGTACCAAATCTCTACAGCTTATATATAAAACAAATATAAAATATCTATCAAGACTTCAAATCATAAATACTAAAGATATCTTTGAGACTCAATCCGAATCTACTATTCGGACAGAGTCTTGGGGGCTACTGACATGGGTATGACTACTCGGGTGCTTATGTTTGGTTACCCCAGCTACATGAAGGTTCACGGCCCATGAAGACCAACAAGAAGGCCTAGGAAGCATCCGACATAAATCATAGTTTTGCTAGATAAGCAAATAGAAACCAACATTGTATTAGTGTTGTAATCATACCGGAGCCCTTAGCTTAGTCCTTAGGAGAGACCGAGTCTATCCCAAGGTCATAGCCAGTGAATCAGTGAAGAGGTGGCCACCTACCTTTTTCTATCACAAGGATAATTCGGCTACCCGTAAGCACGAAAGATTGTCGGTTTTTGTTGGGTGTCGCCGCCCCTCAAGACTCTTGGGATGCGGAAGCACCGACTCTTTCTGAAGACTTAATCTGCGCTAAGATGCAGATTGATTTTTTTTCATGAAGCATAAGGGACTGAGCGGACCTGACTTAGTCCATTGCTGGCTGGCTCGTCGGATTCAACCTCTGCAACACCGTGGCGACCGGATGATGCATATGGTCACTCTAGAAATGTTCATGGAACACAAGTAATATTTTAGACTGACCCATCTTATACTTGTTTCATCTATATATGTTTATTTGCAATGTTGAGATACCCCGACTTTCAGCTCGCTGACCTCCCCGAGTTGGAACTGGCTCCTCTCGAGGGATATCCACCCAAGGATCCAGTTCCTCAGGAGCATGAAGAGCTTGAAGTGCTGCTATAAGCGCTCATCCGAAAGCGTAAAGTTCCTGTTATATCGGCTGGCCCACAAACAATGCCAGTCGTCAAGAATTAAGTTCTTCCATTATACTTTGTATATTGTTTTGATATTTTATCTAGGTAATAACGATCTTAAATTTATTACTGTCCAGAGCTAAACCAATTATTAAGGCAAAAGGAAAGGCAAAGCCAGGAAAAATTCTGCGCCAGCAGAAGTTAACCATAGTTTCACCCGCTGCTACGCCTCCAACTCCTACCCCAAACCCATCCTCGGTGCCAAAGGATATTCCTTCTTCGCACATTGAGGATGTTGTGGCTCACTCTAAAGAGCGAGTGAACCAAAGTTCACAAATCGACGTCACCATGGGTGACTCGGAAACTGATAAGGGTGAACCCTCTAATGGTAATGATCCCTCAGCCGAAGTCTTTGCCGAAAACCTTATGTAGTATCCGGGTGTAGCCAAACTTGTCCTTACTCGGAAGAGCGCAGAAGAGATCCAGAAATTGGCCATCCATTGCTGGGAGACCATAAATATTATGGATGACGAAGAAGCTCAAGAAGATGAAGATGTGAAGCTTGTTGATCTGCTTGATCAAGTTCATCTCCACGACGAGAAGCTAAAGGCTGGTGTAGTTCCGCCTCCACCTATCATCCCTTTAACCTTTGCCGAGAATGTTTTTGCTGAAATGAATAGCAGCCTCAACAAATTGCAACACAAGCATTTCGTAAGTCATTTTCGACTCCTTTTATTGTATTTATATCATATCCTCTATACCCCAAGCATGAAGTTGGATAGAACTAGAAATCCGAGTTTATGCTTTTATAGGATGGCAAAGAATGAAGTAGTGTAGCCCCCAAGGCTCGTGCTAAAATTTAGTTAAAAATAACATCCCGAGTCCTAGTAGGCCTCTGACTCTGGTCATCATTATAACTTACAAAAAAATTATGATTACAACTAGGAATTGTGGAAGAACATCTGTAACAAGCGGAGAGAGGTGAAGGCTCTCTGACTTGAAAATTCTCAGTTAAAGGTTGAGAAGAATGATGCCAAAAGTAAGTTTTTTGACAATCTCTTCTCGGATTTTTATGTTTTAACCGAATTATGGATTTGACTAACTTGTATGCCTCACTCCAGGTTTCCTGAATCAATGCTTCAAACTTGTGGAGGAAGCTGAAAACTTCAGAGCTTTAGAATCCGAGAATGCTAGCCTACGGGAGAAACTTAAGAAATTGCAGGACGACCATGAACGCATCGTCAATAATATACTTGAATCCAGCAACATGGCCACCGAAGAACGCGACCGGATCATTGCTCGCCAAGATAAAGAAATCTCGGATCTATAAGTAGAGATGGATCGGCAGAAGGATACCACCCATGCCCTTCAAGATGATCTTTGGAGACTAAGAGAGGAGAAGACCAAAGTGGACGAATCTATGTTCGGTATGTTCACTGCCATTCTGACTCATTTCTTGGTCTTTCCCACCTTTTCTGTCAGATTTTCCTAATATCTCCCTTTTTAGAGCCTCTCCACCTTGTGGATGCTTCTTTGTCTGAGCCACACACCAGCCGGCTTGTCGTAGTCGGAGATTTGCTTCATGATTTCTGCTAATCTCTTGAAGAGATTGGTGAGACCATTAATCTCTCTAACTTAAACAAGGTGTCTACCTTTGAACTGCGTGACAAAGCAAAGGATATCCCGTAGCTGGTCAAGGATTGGAAAATGTCCTACCCCCGTATAGCAGCGTAGAATGCCCTAACCATGATAATGAGCCACCTTGGAAACATGAAAATCTAGCAAGTTACCAAGGATTATTCGACTGTAGATGAAGAAGGAAAGATTCAGAATATTGGCAAAATCTAGGATTCTTGTGACTTATATGCTTGCTGCGTAGCCGATGCAACCAACTACAAGAAGCCATTTTTCAATCCCGTCGAAGTGCCTCCAAGCCCCCGACTGAAGATGATGAACTTCCCAACAACAATGAGAAAGAGATAGAGTCTGATGTCCCCGTCTCGGAAAAATATTAGGTTGACATGGGTGGTGGCACCAGCGAGCAGGGAAATCCTTCTCCTGCAACATGAAAATTTGCAAGAAAAACTTTGTATTATTTTGAAATAAGCCTTGATGTACTGGTTAAACTTATTTATTTTGGGGTGATGCAATGTAAGAACTAATGCTTTAATCTTAGCACGCATGTTTTTTGTGCTTGGAAAATACTTAAGCACTTTTTGTTCATCTTATTGTTTATCCAGCTTTCTGCCTCGTACCTTTCGTGAGCCGGCAAACCTTTAGAACAGAAATTTTTCCCAGCAAAGGAACTCAATTGCTAAACCAGTTTAAACCCGAAATCCAAGCCGACCTCCAGTACCAACACATCACTACTCGCAAAATATCTGCATCCAGCAATCATACAAAAACCAAAGTACAAACAGAAAATGAGATTTACACCTGAAGGTTGCTTTTGTTTAGAATCATAAATCTAACCAGAACAAACCTAAGCATAAAGTACATTCAAGTATCCTGGGATTTTCGACTATGGCATGATCATTCGGAAATAAGATGGTACTTAAAACTTCTCAGTAAAAAACATTGAGGGGACCAATACTTTATTTCACTTTGAACATGTACATTGGTATGATTACAAAGAAAGAAATTTTAAGAATAAAAGGGACGTCACTGATCAATATTCCATGGATGGTCTTTCTCATCCGGGTATGTGCTGCCTCCATCTCTCTTCCTCTTCTTAGTAGCAGGTCTTTCTTTTTCTGGCCTCATGTCTGTTAGGTAGTATGAACCATTGTGCAATACTCTACTAACCATAAAGGGCCCTTCCCAAATTGGGGAAGTTTGTGCTTTCTTTTTTCCACTAGTCGGAGAACTAGATCGTCTTTTTTGAAAGACCAAATTTTGAATCTCTAACTGTGATACTTGCATAACTTCTACTGACAGGATGTAGATCTCTACTCAGCAATGACTCGAACTTCCTCGAGTATATCGAGGTCATATTGTCGAGCAATTTTGGCATCTTCTTCGACATACGCAGTGGCTCGGGGAGAAAGATGGATAAGATCACTCGGAAAAACTGCCTCTGTGCCGTAGACCAAGAAAAAAGATGTATATCTGGTTGACCTGTTAGGAGTAGTTCGTAAACTCCATACAATAGACGGCAAATCATCCGCCCAAGCCATGCAGCACGATGAAGTGGTGCTTCGAGTCTGGGATAGAGGCCTTGAAGAATTAAACCATTTGCCCTTCGACTTCTCCATTGGCTTGTGGATGTGCGATCGATGCGATGTCGAGCTGGATCCCTTGATCCTCACAAAACTCGAAAATTTCTCCCATTTAAAAGTTACTCCCGTTGTCTATAATGATACTGTGTAGATAGACGAATTGGATTATGACGTCCTCGATAAATCTTTTGGCTGTTGCTCCATCACAACTTCTGACAGGTTTAGCCTCAATCCATTTCATAAATTTATCCACCATCACTAGTAGCTGAGTAACTCTACTTGGAGCCCATTTAAATAGTCCTACCATGTCAAGCCCCCAGACCGCAAAGTGTAATGTAGTTGGAATTATTCGTAGTTTTGTTTGGCATATTTTTGGTAGCCTTTGCACATCTTGACCAGCCGTTCGACATCTGACTTAGCTCTAAGCCAAAAACAATCCGTGTCGAGAAGCTTTTGCCATAAAATATTTGGCTAAGGCGTGATGTCTGCATTTGCCTTCGTGGATTTTCCTTAGGATTTCCACTCCTTCTTCTAGAGAAGCACATCGCTGAAAGACCCTAGATACACTCTGCCTATAGAGCTCACCACTGATTACTATGTAGGATTTCGCTCGTCGGACGATTTTTTCGCTCAGAACTTCGTCTTCGAGTAATTTGCCTTCTACCAAGAATTCGAGGTAGGGTTTTTTCTAGCTAGGACTTACAACTAGAACTGCTATGAGAGGTGAGTGGGATTTGGTCAGATAATCCTCATAAACTCCAGTGATGGAGGGAATTCTGAGGTGCTCCAGAAAAGCACCATCCGGGGACCTTTTTCCGTGCAAAGCCTATCCTTGATAGTGCATCTTCTTCCTTGTTTTCTGTTCGAGGAATGTGTTGAATTTCAAACCCTTTGAACGATTTTGCTAGTTCATCCACGACAGATCAATATGCTTCCATGTTCTTATTTCCCTAAAGATGCCGGATACTTGCTAAGCAACTAAATCTGAGTTTCCATAGTACATGACCCGGTGAATGCCGATGTCTTTTTCAATTCAAATTCCATGTAGCAGGGCTTCAAATTCAGAATGTTATTTGTTGCCGTGAAGGGAATCTGCAACACATAGAATAGTTTGTATCCTTGGGGTGATTTGAGTACCACTCCATCCCCCGATCCCCCGATCTCTTTTGACCCATCAAAGTGCAGGGTCCAATATTCTGATTCTGGGACATTTGTGTTCTCTACCGTCTCTGTCCAATCAGCGATAAAATCGGCAAGTATCTAGGACTTTATCATTGTACATGGTTTATAATCAATGTCAAAATCTTCTAGCTCAATTCCCCACTTAGCAACGCATCCTGTTACATCACTTTTGTTGATTATATCGCTCATGGGAGCTATGCTCACCACGATAATCTTGTGATCTTGAAAATAGTGTCGTAGATGGATGCGAAGAACACACCTAGGCTAACTTTTGGTAATGAGGATATCATTGTTTTGATTCAGTCAGGACCTCACTAGGGTAGTAAGTCGGACGCTACACCAACTATACCTGTTTTTCCTCTAGTCGTTCCGCCACTGTTACGATGCTGACGACTCTGTTTGTCGTAGCAATGTAGAGTAACATCGGTTCCTGATGTTCCGATGCTACAAGGATATGAGAGGATGAAAGCACGGCTTTCAGGTCCAAGAGTGTAGCCTTAGCTTCGTCGGTCCCAACGAATTTTTGATCTTCTTCAAGAGCTTGTATAATGATTCGGCTCTTTCACCGAGCCGGCTTACGAACCGACTAACTGTAGTGATGCGGCCAGTGAGCCATTGTACATCCTTCAGGCGATTTGTCCTGGTAATGTTGAGTATAGCCTTTATCTTGTCCTGGTTCACCTTTGTGCCTCTCTAAGACACGATCAAACCTAAAAAAATCGTCTGGAATTCCAAAGAAACACTTCTTCGGGTTAAGCATTATGTTGTATTTTCGTAGATTGGTCAACGTTTACTCCAAGTTGGAAATTAGTGTTTCCATATTTTTGGACATCACAACTGTGTCATCCACATATGCATGCACGTTGCGTCCGATTTGATCATGGAGGCAATGCTGCATAGTGCGTTGATATGTAGCTCGTGCGTTTTTGAGCCCTAAAGGCATCGCTATGTAGCTGAAGGTTTCTAAGGGGGTGATGAACGAAGTCTTGAACTTTTCTGACTCCTTCAAGCGTATTTGGTGATAACCAGAATATGCGTCGAGAAAGCATAGGAGTTCTGAGGCAGAGCAAACAGATCTTTGGGACAAGGCTTGTTCAAGGCACTATAATCGACACACATTCCTAAATCAGTAGTATCCTTTTTAGGTATCATTACAGGACTGGCCAACCACTCAGTGTGGATGACCTCTTTGATAAATCTAGCTAACTCTAGATGGGCTATGACCTTAGCTATTGCTTTGCGATTTTTATCGCTAAAACATCGTAAGCACTGTTTCATGGGTTTAGCATTAGGATACACGTTTAAAGAGTGCTCGGCAAGTTCCCTAGATACTCTGATCATGTCAGAAGGTTGCCATAGGAATATATGTTTATTAGCTTTGAGGAACTCGACGAGCATGCTTTCTTATGCGTGGCCTAAGACTACTCCTATATATGTCACCTTGGCAGGATCATCGTCCTTCAGCGGTGTTGTCTTTGTCACTTTTGATGCCTTGAACTCTGAAGTTGCCTTCAACACCTCCTTCTTCATTGTGGTCATATCGGACGAGTCGATGTTTTTCTTGATCACCTGGTACTCCTCGACGTGTAGTACGGTTTCAACAATGGCGGTAGCTCCGTCTTTGCATTCTCGTACTTTCTTCGGGTTCCCCCGATTGTGATGATGCCATTGGGACCTGGAATTTTTAGCATGTTGTAGATATAGCAAGGGAGAGCCATGAAGGCCCAGTATGTCGGACGCCCCAAGATAGCGTGGTATGCGCTCCTGAACGAGGCCACTTCAAAAGACAATGGTTTAGTCCAATAGTTATTGGGCGTTCCAAAAGTAACATCCAATGTAATTTCTCCTAGAGAGTTTGCTTATCTTTCGGGGACAACTCCATGGAAAATCATAGTGTTGTGGTTCAGCTGTGTTTCCGATAACTTCATAAAGTGCAATGTTTTGATGTAGAGGATGTTGATGCTACTACCACCATCCATGAGAGTGTTGGAGAACCCATAGCTGTTGATCAGTGGATTGATGACCATAGCGTACTTTCCTTTCCTATGTGGTTTAAGGGGATGGTCGCTTCGGTCAAACATAATTGTACTTCTGACTAGTCGAAAAACTGGGGGACAGCCAAAACAGTAGCGTTGAGTTCGTGCATCACTGCCTTTTTGACTTTAGCGGTTTGAGATCCGAGGAAGTAGACATAGGTGTATTTATTGGTTGGCTAAGTCTTCTTACCATCCAACATAGGATTTGAGGTATCAGCCTCCTCCATGTCAGAATCTTCCTTGGACTCTTTCTCTTTGTTAGAATTTTTCTTTCCTTTTTTTGCTTGGACCTATAGCCAACATATTCGTCTTTCTTGATTTCAACATTGAAACGACACTCAACATTTGTGTGGGACGAGCCATCGTTGCCATCCGGGTGATGCACGCACATACTATTGACAATATCATTCCAAGAGTAGGTGTTACCAGGTTGCTGGTCTCCTCTCTATCTTGGACTTGGGAAGTTCCACAGTCTCGTGCCTGGCCGCCTCCGCAGCCTCCTCGTCCTCCACACCCTAAAGTTGCATTATAGTCACAATTTCTGGATTGGGTTTCTCTTCTGATGTGTTCTTGCGTTTCTGGGTCTTCTACTGCTTTGGCTTCTTAGCCGACCGTGGTATGGCTAGGGCGTTCATCAATCCCTCTGAATAATCATCGACATCTACATATTTGCTTGTCATTTCTATCAACTCTCCCAGATTATTGACTTTGTCGTACTTTAGCTCGTGATGCATTAATCTGATTGGGAGCCCTGCGATGAAAGCTTCAATGGAAGTCTGGTCGTTTACTCCTTCACAGGAGTTCTTCGTGTTGATCCATCATCCGAAGTAATCCCGACAAGTTTGTCTGGCTTTCTAGGTGCAATGTTGCAGATCTCCGACCGTGTAGGGCCTCCTGTATGTTCCTTCGAAATTCCGAAAGAACGCAATTAGAATATCATACTAGTTGTGAATTGTGTTGTCTGGGAGTTCATTGAGCTATGTTTAGCCATCTTCCGCAACATAGTGGGAGATATGGAACTGCGACCAAGCTATTTCCTCCTTTGGCGATGCAGTAGTCCTGGAAGAAATCCTAGAGTTAGGTGTCTGGCCAAGCCACACATCGTAGGGTTGAATGTGCCTCGAGATAGCAAATCCTTCCAGAAAATTGGTTTGTCGAATTCGTGGACAAAAGCATTTTGGGCCCACGTATATTTTGGCTAACTCGTAGCTCCGTGCTTCTATGTTTGAGTTGATCCGGTGCATGGCAACACTTTGTGACAGGGAGCACCGTCTCAGATGTTTGCTATGGCTACATTGTCGTGGAGCCAGGTCTCTTCTTCCTCCATCACCACCTCCACCTCGGCGTCCTTACTGACCCCCATGGGAGCCGTTATGGGTGCTTCTTGGTGGAGGGGGTGGTGCTGGTGGCTTATTTCTGGCTGATCGCCATCCTCCGGGGCTTCATGATGACGACCATCATGTCGGCTTGATCTGGCATGGTATTCATCGTTCCTTCGTCCATCATTGCCATAATTATGGTGAGGCTCAGCCGGATGGCTTGTATGTCTACGAGGTGGCATTCTTTGCATGTCCTGCTCCCGACGTCGTGCTTGATCTTCTTCCTTGCGGTGATCCGACTGCCGTCAGGGAGGTTGTTGTGGAAACATTGTTGTTACAGCGTCTCGCTCTACGGCTGGGGAAACATTGCTCCAATCACATGCGGTTATGTGCCTCTTTCCATAAAGATTCGGTTCTTGTGTAGGTATCATCCTAAGGGCCAGAGCGGTGGCGTCGATTCGGTTCCTGGCGGGGCCTTATATCATGCTGCAAGCTGTGTCCATGCGGCATTGGTCGGATTTGGAGACCAGTTTTCCACTGAAGGATGTGGTGGCCTTTTGTTGCTCTAGGCCCTTGTTGAGTAGTGCTACACTCATCCGGACCTGCTCTAGAGTTGAATTATTCACCAGGATCTCTCGGGCCGCTCGATGTGTTATACACCTGATTTCCCTTGTTCTTGATCTGAGGTTGTACCACAACTATGTTTGTTTTGTTTCCCTCAAAGAGAGATTTGTGAAATTCTGGATTTTTATTGGCCAGCTCAGGGCCGTTTCGGGTCTTCTGATGCTGCATGGAGTTGTAATGTCATGCATCTGCAATATGCTGTTTCTCCTTAATGAGATGAGTGGCTTCATCTAAGAGTACCTAGCTATGTGCTTCTAAGGCTTGGGCCCTTTCCTCCAACTCGTCCGAGGTGATATCCGAGGCGGTTGGGATCGGCATTGTAAGTTCTTCTTCGATAATTTCACGGGAACCAGGGGTAACCACGCGTCCATCCACCGGAATCTTTTTTTGGTTCTTCGGGGATCAGAGCACCGCCTAAATCCTCCTTGTATTTTTCGGTGACATCCTCTTGAGTTGGAGGATCCTTAGACAGAGTCTTCTTCTTCTTCTTCTTTGCCTTGCTGGCCTTACCGACCCCTATGGCAAAGACGATTTGGTCTAATTCCTGGAGTCAATCTTCTATCAGTACTCTTAGACACCTGGATGTTGCGATTTTCTCTGAGATCCATATCATATTGTGGTTCGGGAGAGTTTTCATCATATCTCTCATCCATACTGTTATAGGGACTTAGATCGAGACCTTCTCCTTCTTCTACAGCCTTGGAGTTGATCTCCTCTTCAATTTCTGCTTCAAACGCTCGGAATTCTGGCGACTTCATGGAATCTCATGGGGAGCCTGGTGTGTCGGTGTTTGTTCTGATTGCCTCCAGCACCGATTCATTGTAATCTCCAGCATCGGTGAACCAGATCCAGAGCCAACGTATACAATGAAGTGCGATCCATACACTATGAGGTAATTGCAGATTTCTTCATTAGCTTCGTCAAACTTTTGATGGTCCTGAGTATAGTATCCATACTGGTGTTACTGTGCAGCATCATCTGCCACACTGTGTGCCTCAGAAGCGATTGTCCTGCTCTAGCATCGGTAGAGCTGGATCCGGAGTTGTTGCTGTTTAGATCTTCCTGAGATTCGAACTCTTTGGAGAGATCTTCTTCATATCCGATCTTCTCCATGTTCTCCGCTTCAGGTGCGGGATGGGTGATATTAGCAATTTCTAAGATCCGGAACTCTCCCGCCTCCGCGGACAAACAAGATCCAGAAGTTTGTTATGCCTCTATCATCACCGCTGGGGTGGGTTAGGCAGTTTCAGCGAAACCGAGGTAAACATTGATCTCACCAAAGGACATGATTTTGTAGGTGGTCATGGGCTCCCTTGCTATAATCCAAGTCTCATCGAGAAGGACAAGAGGGACATCGCTGGCATAGAGAACCCGATAGATGGTGATTGTCTTACCGATTCTGATTTGCGCAGATTCTCCCGGAACGCAGCTCCAAAAGTCACCTGCCACACGGTGGGTGCCAAGTGTCATTGGATAGAAGACAAGTACACCATGAGGGGTCCTCGGGGCGTCAGAAGATGTGGGGTTTGAAACGTATGGTCATCAGGATGGTGAGCACACAAACATACCTAGGTTCGAATCCACCTGCAGTTGACAGATCCAACTCCTTCTAGCAATCTAGTAATACGGCAGAGCCGGAAGTACAGATTACAAGAGAGGTTAGCCCATGTGAGTTGAGCTTATCGTGATTGGTTCCCTAAAGGACGATCCCTAGGACAACTTATATAGTCATCTGGTCCTAGGGTTACAGGAGAGTCCTATCGGGCTATGATCCAGAGTAGAATACATAGTACATCTTGGACTACAGTATTCCTATAGGTGTAAGTCGGTAAGTCTTATGGGCCTTCCCATATCCGAATGGGCTTCCAACTTCTCTCCCTGACTAGGCCGCCCATGAAGCAGAGATCTAACCCAAAGTGGGCCACCCTAGTCTACGAGTCACAGTGGGTATACCCGGAAAGTATATCCCCAACAGAGAGATCTGAGCCCTATCCTTCCGCGAATGTTTCCTGCTCGTAGGCGGTTCATGCGGGCCTTGACACTTTTCCCACTTCCTTGGAGCTTGGTCCGGGCCGATTTCTCTAGTGAAGATATGGATGTCCCCGATCGGAACAATGGAGCAGCGGGTGGGGTTCGACTTTGCTGGATCCACTTGTCCGGGGGGACGATCAGAACATTGCCAAAGAAGAGAACATGCCCAATGGCCACAGTGTCACCAGTTGAGCTAGAAGCGCCTCTTCCCCATGGTGGGTGCCAACTATCGTGGTATTGCCGATGAGTACGCCATGGAGGTGTCCTCACAGAGCGTGTTTAGAGGTGTGGGGGGAGGCAGTGAGTTGATAGGTACGAGGTAACACAGCTTACCTAGGTTCGAGTCCCACAACGCTGGTGGAACTCTTCTCCTGCTATAAATCACTATAATGGAAATATGCCAAGTTATAGAGATCACTCGCTGTGTGCGGTGTGACTTGTTCTATGAACTTTTATATGAGATTGTGCCCTAAAGATCCTACATGCCTGGCTTATAATTGCGCCAGAACCTAGGGTTACAGTGAAAGGACCTTGTCGGACAGGTTACAGAGTCATACACTAATACGAACTAGGCTTCGTGTGTTGTACTCCAAGGCTCCAGGTTGGTCAGTAACTGCACTGTGGCCTTCCTTCTTCCGGCATGGGCCTCCCTTCTCGATCCGTCTAACTGGGCTGCCCAGCAGGCCATAGGGCTTGCTACCAACTATGGGCCACCCGAGTAAGCTAGATTAGAGACATGCTATGGTCATACCATTAAGAATATCCCCAACAGTGACTCTGCCACACCTTCCCTTCTTTGCATTGGTTTTTTCAGAAGAATCATAATTTATGCATCCACATCTCGGGATTCCATCCAACCTTTGTCTGCCAGTTGGTAGCCAAGTAGTAAATGTGCGTTGGTGTCTTCTAATCCAATATACTCTTGTGGTCCGTCAAGACAAACTGTTTCGAGATGTCAGGAGAAACAAACTACGGTACCTTGTCATATCTAGGACCAGGTCAAAGTTTTCTAATCTGCAGATCAAGAGGCATTAATTAGTTTCTGTTTGCTCTTCCTTCGAGTATGACACCCATTTACACCAATAGGTCGTCTGAGTTTCATGACCCTCTTAATGAAGTGATGCTCTTACACATATTTTCCCACCCTTCTTCCAAGCTTTCATGCTCGTGAATGATGCGTGTGCGTAATGATGTGGCCATATGATATTCTTAGAAATTCTTATTGCTTTGAACTCTAAGGACATTTGTATCATTCTTAGTGTGACTGGCTAACCCTATCACTAAGCAAAGGTTGATTCTTCTACGAAGTCCGTTATTCTAGTGCACTCTCTTTGGTTAAAGAGTTAGGTTTGTGCCGAAGCTCTAAGACTATGTCTCCTTGCCTTACCAGGAAAGTTCCCTCTCAAACTATGTGACATATCGGTGGTTTGTGATATTCTAGATGTCTTCTAGAAGTATCTCCATGTTGCCTCATGACTGTTTGTCAAGTTCTTGAGTAAGACAGTTGCTTGAACTGCTCCATTCTCCAAGGATTTGTACTGGCTACTCTTAAACTAGTTGGTTGAGCTTAAACAACAACTTGGAGAGTTGTAAGACAAAAGTTCTGTCTGGACTTTGTTCCTTCACAAGGGATGCCTAGTTTTGTTCATGCTGAAGGAAGTTAGTGTTTCCTTCGTGGATATGTTATCTTCCCTTACGTTTGATTTGATTTGGGTTATCGTCAAATCAAACTCAGTTCCAAGGACTAGCTTGATGATGTTTCTACTTGTGATGTCTCGCTTGAGTACATCCTCATGTCCTTTGGTCTAACCAATACTTAGCCTTGTTCATACAACATATGAGTTCATCCAATTGGAGTATCTCGATAAGTTTGTTATTGAGCCCATCGATGACAATCTTATCTTCTCCATGCTAGAAAAGATTCATATGGAACATTTGGCATTAATGTTGGAAATTCTTGAGAACCATCTTTGAGTCATCTCGAAGTATGTGTTCTGGATGTTAGAAGTGACCTTCTTCAATTCGTGGGAAATTGTCAAAAGATGTCGTCATGGATTCGAGTAGGGTTACCTTTGTTTCCTTAAGGACACATGTGTACTTCGCTACAAGTACTTGATGTATGAGTAGTTGCCTTTTGACAAGTTGGTAATACTTGGTTCTAGCAATCCAGCTCAGTTTTGTAGAGATTGACACTGTAGTCCATGTCTTGAGAATCTAGTGACTTTACCTTTGTCGTAAATGTTGCAAACTTTCTATTCGGACATGATGAGTCTGAAGTATCATCTCACCGAACCAGATATGAATCTCGAACAGATATGACGGTTGGTGTTCTTCAAGGTATTGACATAGGTCTTTTTGTAAACCCGACAAGATTGATGTAATGGTTGACACAATTAGTCAGAAGGCCTATTGTCATATTCTCTTGATTCAGCAATAACAACCACTCATCATGAGGCTTCTTCTATATTTTATTATAGGAGTTGTTCCTATGGTTTTCGTTATCTCTGAAGTCTGACCTTTACTTGATGTCTGGTATCCTTAACATCAAGGAGAACATTTAAAGTAGTGTTGCTAAATGTATCCATTGATCCTCCAGACCCTTTTATGTTGGCAAGCTTTTTTGTTGTGCAAAGTATATGGAGTCTAAGAATGAATTTTCTTTCTTCTCGTGTTATCAGGAATATTGTTATTTAATCATACTGGTGGCGTAAATTGATATCGTGATCTTTGGAAAAGATTTTGATAAACCTAGATGAATAAAGAGTTCCTTCCGCTATATCTAAACATGTTGGAAGAGTGACTATGATTTCAGTAATCAATAGTTTCTCTTGTTACATGTTTCTTGTGACTCTTACGTGTCCTTACCACAAAACACCCTTTCTATTTTGACCTTCTGTTGAACGAAATGGTGACCCTTCTGTCTCAAAAGTAGTTCAACAGCTTGGTTATCCATATCTTTGTTTCCCTGGAAGCTCTACTTAAGCCGTCTAGTAGATTTTCATCTCTCGAAGTCCGTGATAATGTTATTCCTGTTGTAAGCTTTCCTCTTCAGAAGTTTAAACTCTTTCAATGCTTCATGGTCTCAATCCTTACGAAGACCAGTTCTCTGTCACATTGAAACTATCTCCTATTGTTCTTTGTTACCTTGATGTGTTTCATGTCGTCATCTCAGGGTTGTTCCTGAACACTCCTTCTATGAGTTGACCGTGAGATAAACTATGTGTTGTTTAGTGTCTATTCCCTCTTAACCCTAGATTGACTCTGTTTCTCTTCCTTCTTCCTACCTTAGGAATCTCAGGTCGAGATTATCGTAAGGGCGATAGAACTGTAACACCCCTAGTTTTAGTAAATAGCAATTACGGTGGATTGTGCATTCATTAGAATCATTATTTTTGCTCAGATAAAATGCAAGAAATAAAATAAAACCCTAACCCTAAATTCCTCTATTGTACTATATTCAAAAAGGTTTTCAATATTTTGAAGACACAAAAATAATGGAGCCCAAATCTACTACAGGGCCCCTGAGTATTTTATATATTTTATAAACTTTCTAGTATCCTTGGAATAAGTAAAAACATAAAAGAATTTGTAATACAAAGAGACAAGGAAGAATACAAACAGAAAAAAATAGAAACCCAGCTATCAGGCCGCACCCTATCTCCCCTTGCCCTCTAATTGCCACACCCTCTAACTGCCACGCAGGGCAGTGCCCAACAGCCTAGCAGAAGCCCACCAAGGCCCAACCCACATCTCCCGGTCATCTTCTACCTCAAGCACCTGCATATTTGGTTCCTTTTCATCCAACGACACGTCGCCGCCACCGCCCTAGACCAGGTGACCTGCGAGGAGACGCTGAGCTTCACATGCTTCCCCTCTCACTTCCCCCTCAATCTTCTCGGTTTCCTTGCTCTCTACCGTAATAACCGAATCCGAGTTCGAACCCTAGTCGATGACCCTTGCTCCGCTATACCGAACTAGGACACGCCGAGCTCTAGTGAATACCCCTAGAACTTCGTCTCCTCATCAACCTCCTCTCTGCCGAGCATCGCAAGTTAGGAGGCCACCAGTAGGGTGAATCATGTCGTCTTCTCCAACTCCGGCCGAGGTCCCCGCCACCGATTCTGGCTGCCCACGGCCTTTTTGAGCCCACAATAGGCACCACAGTGAGCCCCTGGTGCTCAAGAGGACCTCCTCACTCTCCCTCTCGCTCTCCATCTCTCCCTTGACGTGCTCCGCCGCCCGCCACCGCTCAGGCTTGTCAACGGCCTCCTCTAGAGACCATACTGAAGCGGCGCCGCCACTTATCTGTTCCCCTCGATACCCTGAGTCGAACGCAACTAGCCTCCGAGCCCCGCATGCCCTACCTACAGTGACCGGCCCATGCTCAACCTAGGATGGTAATCGTCGGGTGACGTCGTGTTGATGTCTTAATGACGCCAGCAATGAGGGTCAGTGCAGTCAACCGGTTGTGGGCCTCTCCCCTGCCAACGTGGCCACTGAGGTGGCATGCGGACCCTCTGTCAGCCTGTGTGGCTAGGTTTAGCCCGGTATAAAATGTTTTCTGTTCTTTTTGTAAATTCATAATTTGTATTAAATATTATAAAATCAATAATATATTATTTATAAGTCAGAAAAATATGTATAACTAGAACTTATGAAGTGTCGATCAAAGATATATGAGCAGCCAAAAGAGTATTTTGGACCTCTCAGTTCAAAAGATAAACATAGATGAAACAAATGACTCCCGAGAATTATCTATATTAGAAAACATAGCAGCACAAAGAGCATCTGCATACACCTCATAATCTACTCTATCCGTGATTCAGTTATAGTTCCGAACATGTCTTGTCAGCCAAGAATGAGAACTTTGTGAGATAATACTTGTGAGCTGTGAGTACATTTGGGAGATAGCACACATGAACCAACACACATAAACGACAATTCAGCAAGTTTTGATGTTGATATATAGACACTACCAAGTCTCTGAAAGTGATGAAAATTATGCCCGGTGAGAGCAAAAACTGTAAACTGGAGCACCACCTTACTTTGATATTTATTGATCCACTCGTATGCAAATACTTCAGACATGTTGGAAGAAAGTTGAAGTTCCGGACATGAACTGTCTTCACTCGACTGCAATGCACACACACAGTTTACTTCTTTTCCAAGTTGGTCTTTTTTTCATAATTGCAAGAGGAATCAACAAAAATCCATGTAGAAAGAGACTGAACCCAAAGTCCTAAACTATAAGAAGTCTCAAGTCTAACCCATCCACACTAAGATAAAAGGAAAGGAGATTATATATTAGGCTAACCCATCCAATTGTTTCTTGCAGCTGCTCACTGCCCACATGGCCACATGGGAGGGGGCAAGAAATACACGAACATGGTAGGATAGATGCTGCCGAGGCTTTACGCCATCGTTATGTAACATATTCTATTTACCATGAGCACATATTTTAGAATTAGCCATAGGGGGTAATCACTTGCAGTAAGTATGTTTGATAAGTTTATGTTTGTTCAGAGAAATCTGGGAATCATCAAAAATAAATAATAAATGCTTAATTTATGTCTGTACCGAAGTCCAAATAGGTGTAAATTCTGCAATGAAAAAATTGTGTTAGCACAGAGAGCAGTAGCCCAACTTGACGTTGGCATAACTCACATCCATGGAGGCAAATTGTACCCAAACAATATAAGCTGAAAAGAACTTGCCTGATCTGGTTGAGATGTCCATATTACTGTCCGATCCAAAGAAATGAACCTGTTTAGAGGTAAATCGACTGCAGGAAACATCAAACGCTTTAAGAAAATGTAGAGCCAGAGTGCAAAAAATGAGACTCTAAAGATACGAAAGTATGATGCAAAGCAGAATATCAAATACCAAAGGGCGATGGCAATACATCATACCTCGTCAATGTATCAGATCCTGAAATAAGAAAAATAATTCCAGAATAGTACGATGCAAATTTACTAATACCAACTGATAATCTGTACTCTGAAAAATCTCTCGTTAGCTTCCCAAAAAATATAAATAGTAAAGCTAGTCGCATACCTGCAAGGGTTCAGATTTCATGGGACATGAGATGGAGTATTTGTTCCTTACCCGTGTCCTAGCAAGGTACAGAGGAAACGGTGGAAGAAAAGGCTCCATAGGATTGGAATCCATTAGCGAATCCTCCACTCTTTGAACGAATGGCCAGGAGATGAATAGGTTTTTTTGGAAATTAGGCCAATCCAGCGGATCTGGAGAAGATGGACGCAGATGCCTCTTCGGTGCTTGCACTAGGGAGTGAAAGAGTATGAGTTTGGCGAAAGATGATATATATATTATTGAGTCTCGTGGACGAATATATAGGCGTACAGAGGATTATCTTGGAGTACGAGTCAAGTTAGGACTACACGTAAACATATCCTAACTCTATCTAAACTACCATAACAACCGTATATATCTAATACTCTAACACTCCCCTGCAGTCGTAGCGGTAGCGTCGTGAACAACTGAAACATCGCGGATGGTCAGACTGGAGATAAACCGAAGTAGTATCCAGTAGGCTGATATTCTCCTGCAGTCGTAGCGGGAACGTCGTGGACGGTGTCGTATCGCGGTTGCTTGGACTGTAGAGGAAGCTGGTGATGCTCAAGCGAGGTGGTACCCCTTGTGACGATGTCGAGGGAGCCGAGAGCGTTGGGTAGTGCCGTGGTCGAAGTAGCCGTGCGAGGGGTCGTCGTGGTCGATGTCGTGGTCGGGGATGCCGGTGTTGAGGTAGCCGCACGTGAAGCCGCATGCGCATGGTGCGCGAGGAGGATGACGGAGACGCGTCGAAGCAGTCATTGAGGGTGTCGATGCCAAAGCCGATGTAGTCCGAGCCGTCGAGGACAAGGTGCGGCCATAGTTTTGCCAGAACTAGGCGCATGTCGGGACGAACGCACACTCCGGTTTTGCCAGAACCGAGTATGCAAAGAAGAACTCGTCTGTGACGTGGTCAAGGCAGTCGTAGAGGGGTCGATGTCGAAGAAGACGTTGTCGAAGCCGATGAAGACAAGGCGCCAATCTGAGCTTGCCAGACTCGGAAAAGCATCGGGGACGAAGGCACTCCCGGTGTTGCCAGTACCAGGCGTGCGGGGGAAGGGACCGTCATGAACTTGCCGCCATGTCAGAAAGACTAGCAGAGGAAGCCTCCAGAGCGGTTGCGACACGCAGAGCGGCGAAGGGAGAGATGCCCGCGCTGTCCGAGGTTGTCGGAGTAGAGTAGCAGGTAGTGTAGTCGGGGATGAGGCGATGACGCTGGCGACGAAGTTGTAGTGGACAAAGACGTAGAAGGCGGCAAAACCAGCGACGACCTGGGTTAGTCATGCTTGATGCCTAGAGTGACGATGGCTAGTCGGCGGGACCTACGACGGCGAGATGGCGCCCTGCATGTTATCTTGTGAAGCGCGGCGGTGGTGCGCGAAGTAGGCGAGGAAGACCCGGTGACGTGACAAAGACCATGTGCAGACGGCAGCGATCCACGCCGTAGAATATGGCGCGGTGAAAGCCGAGGTCGTTGATGCACTAGGATGGCGAAGTAGACTGCGTGTAGCCACGCTACGACCCAAGGGGGCGGCATAGCTGCAGGGCGCAAGTCTGGGCAGCGGCTGGGAGACCACCAGCGACGTACATGCCAAGGAAGGCGCGTTGGAAGCCGGTAGAGTGGACCAAAGGCGGCGGCGCTATGGCCCAAGGGGGCGAGGCAGCGGCAGCCCGTAGGTCGATCGGTGGTAGGCGCGTGTTCCGGGACGTGCTTGGCTTAGATAGGCGCGAGATCGGTTGATCAGACCGACGGTGCGCCGTATGCACCAGGGCGTGGACGACGCGTAGATCGTAGTCAATGGCAGCATAGTCGGTGAAGTCCCGGACGATGACGGAAAAGACAATCCGCGGGGGGGGGGGGGGGGGGGGCGGCCGTAGCAGCCTTCCAAGGAAGGCATAGCAGCCATCCGCGGTGCGCGGCAGCCGGCCCTAAGGCCGCGACAGCCTGCCAAGGCAGGCACAACAGCGGTGGAGGCAGGCGCACGAGAGCGGTGTAGATCCTCTATGCCAATGGTTGGAGTAGAGGAGCAGCGATGGCGATGGCTGCGGGCGACTTAATCCGATCTAATATCGGTAAACCAAAAAAATAAAACCGATCAAGAGATCGGAAAAAAAGACTTATAGGGCAGCCGATCACGGATCGGCGGACGAACCCTACGTACGGATCGGGGGGGGGGGGGCCGACGGAGATCATGGAGATCGATCCCCCGAGGGCGGCGCGGCGGAAGCGAGCGGCTAGGGTTTGGACCGATTAGGCTGATACCATGAAAGAGTATGAGTTTGGCGGAATATGATGGATATATTATTGTGCCTCATGGGCGAGTATATATAGGCGTACAGAGGATTATCTTGAAGTACGAGTCAAGTTAGTACTGTACGTAAACAGATCCTAACTCTATCTAAACTACCATAACAACCATATATACCTAATACTCTAACAGGGAGAAGTCGCCTGAGATGAGGCGTGGTAAGCAGAGGTTTGGTCCGGCGGAGAGGGTCGGAGGTGGAGGTGAGGAGGGGAAACAAAGAGAGGATCTGACACCCGAATATTTACACGCTGAGAGAGCAGTTCGCGTTCAGGTGGGCTCCCCTTGGTTCAGCTTCCATGGAGAAGAGGAATAGACACTACAAATTAATTGCTGTAGCCGAAGAAGATGCACATTGGGCCTACGTGGGATGATGTGGAGACCTAAATTGCTTACATGGCTACTTTGATGAGGTGGGTAGCTTGCATGCTTAGAGAAATAGGTTAGTGGGGTTGATCTATTTATTTTTATAGCATATATCAAAATGTTTGGAAAAATGAGATCTATCGCTTAGCATTAAAATCATGCATTGTTCAATAACTACAATTACAAGTTTAATTAGAAAATGAAATGAACCTCTGCAGGTGGTTCCGAGGTTCTCCCCTGGGTTGCACCCCTCAGACGCCTCTTAAATTGTCAAGCATGTATTAGGGTTACATTTCAATACTATTTAACTTGTCATGTCATCACCCTTGCTTGAGCATTGCATCGATGCCATGTGTTGATTGTTTCCCTTTCTTTTCGATGTTGGTTCTTCCCGGTAATATACGATACCAACTCCGAGATTGAATACCAAGATCAACACCATCGAAGATCGAAGACCAATACTTGACCAACTATAATCATGGAAAGCATAAGGCTTTCGAAGAACTACTTTTTGGTTATAAACAGGAAAAGGCAAGAAAACCCCCACCGTTATACAATCCTATGGTTTCAAAAGCATTTCAATTCCTGCCTTGAGGCACATGATTCTACTGTGGCCTTTTATCGATAGATAGAGTATCCTATCTGTTGCAATACTCCCTTTGAGTTTATATTACTTGATCCACTGCTCCTAGCATAACTATATGTGGCTTGTCTGCATTGCTAGAGTATATCTGTTTCTTGCTTATCCATGCTTAGCAGTCAGTGCTCGTTCATCCAGATGATGTATCAGATGCAGAGAATCTAGTATGACAGGAGATCGAGATATACTAATGAGGTGAGATCAGTGGTAAAGGTTAAACATGCTAAGGCTTGTACGGGAGGCCAAGGTGGGATCCGGTATTCGTAGTCCCATACTCAGCACCCCTAGGACCCAAGTTCTTTCCTTTGGAACCAAGACCGAGAGTGCAACCACACGAGGGCGTGGAATCCCCACTCAACTCATTTACTTGCCTGGTTTGCATCCATGAGTCTGTAGTTTGGATTTAGAGTTAGCATCTGTATTTTGGATGGGTTGAAGATGGTGCATCATATAGGGTGTGCCCAAGGAGGAGGGCTCTATGGGGCTAGACTCTATATTCTTGGACATAGAGATTGGGACCAAGCTGAGAGTGCGTCCGACTATAGCATACGAAACCCCGTTCTTGGTGACTCATGGATCTAGGAAAAAGTAAGGTAAAGGTCGTGTTCAACCGTCCTCTGTCGGCGCACAAGGGAAGTGCGTTTTCCTAGGGGAATTAAGAGAAGGTTGTTCATGTGGGTAAAGTTGTACACCCCTACAGGGTTAAATCTTTCCGAAAAGCCGTGTCCGCGGTTATGGACGACTTGGTGACCAGATTCTAAGATCATAGAGAACTTTAATAATCGTAAAACTTGGAGCTTTCAACGTGTTCTTAAGGATGGTTCCTCATGGGTACGAGGGGGTGATCCTAGTTGAAATGATGATGGTGATTTGGTGGATATCAAAAGATGATCAATATTTTGGAAATGCGCTCTGTTATCCCCTTTTAAAATATTCTGATTAGACGAGCTTCTACTCCCTCTTGTTTTACAACCAAAGATGGATTTATGCAAAATAACCCCACCAGCCATAATTCTTGCGGAGTCCATCAGCGACCAGACATTCCAGTTCGGTCGAACACTCTGGGTGATGCACAACGGATAGTCTGGTCTGGTAGGGAACTTCAAAGCTTCTGACTGGTTTCTGGTTAGCTTCCGATTTGGCATACAGAATGGCTGCCACCTTGGCGCGTCTCGGGGAAGGCCGTATTGTCTGGGTGATATGCACTGGACACTCCGGTCTGCTCAGATTTCTTTGCTTCCTTTTTGATGATCTTCTTCTCATCCATTGTGCCTGCCTCCCGCTCCTCGCTCGCGCATCCTTGGATGATCATCATGTCGGGCTCCTCTTGCATCAGCCCTTCTACTCCTCGCGCCATGCTTGCTTCCTCAACGAACCTGGTCATACACAAGTGCTTAGACTTTGGTAGTATAAAATTCTCATCAATAAAAACACTAGATTGATTTTGGAGTGAATTCACCGGTTGTTCAAGTAGCTTGGCATGATATCTAGTAATAGGTTCAATCCTGATCTCATTGGACTTGGTCTTGGCAGCAACATCGGCAACTTCATTAGGAGTTGGAGATAACAAGTGAGTAGAGATGTCCACATTATCTCCCCCTTCAAAAGGTGTCCCCCTTCAAAAGGTGTCGACCTCGACGCTCTAAGGTCTTCTCCATCATATGGTGTCAAATTAGCAACATTGATACTTTCACTGACACCTCCAAACACATCTTTAGGAATATCTATCTTGTAGGCATTATCATTGATCTTATAAATAATTCATAAGGACAAACACCATGTGGAAGTAACTTGGATTTACGCAACTCTGGAAATCCGTCCTTGCGAAAGTGTACCCAAACTGTATCTCTAGGATGAAACAACACCTCCTTGCGCTTCTTGTTAGCTCTTTCAGCATTATTCTTGACCTTCTTTTCAATAGCCTCTTTTGTCTTCACATGTATCTTCCTCACAAAATCTGCTCTCTTTAATGCTTCCATATTGACTCTTTCTTGGATAGGAAGAGGCAGCAAATCTAGTGGTGTAATGGGTTTGAAACCATAGACCCCCTTAAAAGGACAAAGCTGTGTGGTAGAGTGAACCGCTCGGTTATATGCAAACTCCATGTGCAAAAAACACTCCTCCCATTCAGTAAGATTCTTCTTGATCATAGATCACATCACAGCAATGTGGACAGTGTTCAGTTCACCACCTCCATTGACCATCAGTTTGGGACGACAAGTAGTGCTGAATAGTAACTTCATCCCTAGCTTTCCAAAAAGTGTCTTACAGAAGTAGGGCTAATAGGTTTTGCGTGATTTGTGCTGCTTGAGGGGAGGTGCCCTCGGGAGCCACCTTGTAGGTCCCTCGTGGAGGGACCGTAGGGCTAATGCACATCTTGTAGGCTCCTTGAGGAGTAAACAGTAGGTTTATCACGGGTTATGCTTCTCGAGGGGAGGTGCCCTCGAGAGCCGCCCCATAGGTCGCTTATGGAGGAGACCATAAGAATAATACATGTCATGTAGGTTCCTTGAGGGGGAAACCATAGGCTTAGAAACAGTTATGCTTCTCGAGGGGAGGTGCCCCCGAGAGCCTCCCAGTAGGTCCCTCGTGGAGGAGACCGTAGGGATAATGCAGGTCCTATAGGCTCCTAGAGGAGGGAGTTGTAGGCTTATCATGGGTTATGCTCCTCGAGGAGAGGTGCCCTCGAGAGTCAACTCGTAGGTCCCTGATGGAGGAGACCGTATGGCTAATGCTCGTCCTATAGGCTCTTCTATGAGGAGGCCGTAGGCTTAGAATGCATTATGGTGCTCAAGGGGAGGTTCTCTCGAGAGCCACCCCGTAGGTCCCTCGTGGAGGATACTATAGGGCTAATGCACGTCTTGTAGGATCATCGAGTAGGAAGCCGTAGGCTTAGCATGGGTTATGATGCTCAAGGGGAGGTGCCCTCGAGAGCTGCCCCGTAGGTCCCTCGTGGAGGAGACCATAGGGCTAATGCATGTCCTATAGGCTCGTTGAGGATGAAGCCGTAGGCTTAGCATGGGTTATGCTATTCAAGGGAAGGTGCCCTCGAGAGCCTCCATGTAGGGCCCTCGTGGAGGAGACCATAGGAATAATGCACGTCTTGTAGGCTCCTCGAGGAGGAAGCCGTAGGCTTAGCATGGGTTATGCTGCTCAAGGGGAGGTGCCCTCGAGAGCTGCCCTGAAGGTCCCTCGTGGAGGAGACCGTAGGGCTAATGCATTTCATGTAGGATCCTCGAGGAGGAAGCCATAGGCTTAGCATGATCGCTTGTCATGCATTCGTTAGCTTCTATATATGTGTCATACGAGGATTTCAAGAAGAAAGAACCATAGGTGAGGTGACTTTATCATTGGGACAATCCAGTTGTCGACACTTTAGGCCTTGGTGTTGACAAGGAGTGGTTAGGCGATAGACACCGTGCCTAGCCCCTGCTTGTATGGTACATGTAGGAGAGCTTCATGAATGCACATAGAGAATGCAAACTCAAGGAAAAGAAACTAAAGTTGGCGTGCGACACACGATTCCAAAAAACAACCAGGAAGTTCATGTCGTATTGCAATGCCACCGTGAGTCAGCAGAGGGCCTCAGATGAGATAAGTGTGAGGATGATGAGGGTTAGGTGTCACCTTCAAAAAATTATGGTAGGCAGGCTCCACCCCTTAGAGAGGTTTTTCCACCTCACCGGCACCAAGAGCTGCCGCGCTCGAAGTCGAATGGACGTTAGGAGAAGCTCACGGGGCTGTCGAAAGCCCCTGAGTCTTCATCGTCCCTGCGAATGAGGCTCTGTGGAGGTAGCTTTGGCTTTCTTCCGGTGCCACGGGTGCCACCCATGACATGGTCCTTGTCGAGGGGCCATGATGCAGCCCCTTCTCTTTTTGCCTTGGCATTATCTTGGGACACCATCTACTTCTTCCTTGCAGTACCCCCGACGTAGTCAAGAGCGTCCGTGTCCTCTGGGTATGTAGTAGATGTGGCCTTGTAGGCTTACTAGAGGGAGCATTGAGACTCCTTCTCACTGCTGCGGATGGTGATGATTTCGCCGTTGTCGCTGGGCATCTTGATGATACTGTAGGCATGATGGGTGGCTGCCATGAACTTGCCCAGCACCGGGTAGCCTAGGATGACATTGTAGGGGAGGCCGATGTGTGACACATCGAAGTCGATGAGCTCGGTCCTGTAATTATTGTAGGTCCCTAACATGATGGTGATGCATACCTTCCAGCTGGGTATGGTGGTTCTGTCCATGACTCCAAAGAATGGCATGATGGGCATCATCCTGTCATATGGCACTTTTAGCTTGGCGAACATCTCGGTGGAGATCACGTTCTAGCCGACACCACCGTCGATGAGCGTCTTAGCCATGCCAATGTTGTTGATGGTGGGGGTGAAGATCATGGGGAGGGTTCCCACGGCTCTATGGGAGGTGGGTCATCTCTGGCGTCGAAGGTGATGGTGTACTGGGACCACTTGACCTTTGGGGAGGGAGTCCCTAGCCGGGCGACGACAACTTACGAGTGAGCTGCTTGAAGTGCTAGTTGGATGTGGGTTCTTGGTACCCACCGAGGATGCAGGCGATGGTGCCCTTTGGCTTCTGGTAGCCCCCAGTGTTTTCCTCGGCGAGGCCCCTTTCTATGGTGTTGTGATGCTGCTGGGAGCATTAGCTAAGTGGTTTTGTTGCTGGCCACCACGACCGTTGTTCCGCTTTCCACCTTGTTTCTTCTTCCTCTAGATGTTGCGTAGCTTTTTGAGCTTGTAGAAGTCATCTGTATCATGCCCATTCCTTTTGTGGAAGATGTAGTACGAGTGGTCATATTGCTCTTATTCGCCCTCACCTCCACGAGGGTTCTTGCGGTCAAGCTCCACTGCGAGAACAGCTGGAGACTTGTGTTTGGTCTCTTTTCCTTTGCTCTTCGCGGCACTTGTTGTTTCGGATCTAGTCTCGCCCTCCTCGAGGCTAAACACGTGTTCAGCCTCTGCTTGGCGCATTTTCTTCCATGTTGAAGAGTTCTGCCACCGTGGTGAGGTCATCCCTGTGGATGATGATTTTCTCTCACATAGTAACATCCTTGATAGCCTCGGAGAAGGCCGTGATGACATTGGAATCAGAGATCTTGGGTATTTTGTTGCGGACTTGGCTGAGCCGCTTCAAGAACTTGAAGAGAGTCTCGCCGGACTATTGGCATACTTGGCAGAGGTTGTAGTAGGCGAGAGGGCACTCGTAGGTATCCTTGAAGTTGGCAATGAAGAGCGCACAGAGCGGGCCATGTGTCGACAGATTCCTTCGGGAGGTTCATCAGCCAGGTGTGATACGTGTCCTTTAGGACCATGGGGAACCAGTTGGCCATGACGCGGTCATCGCTACCAATAGCCTCGATGGCTATGGTGTAGAGTTACAAGAACGCACAGGGGCTGGCGGAGCCATCGCAGCACAGTGGAATCTCTAGCCTGAATTTCTATGGCGGTGCAATGCGGCACAACTCCTTGGTGAACACGAGGAAGCCGTTGCTATGTACCTCCTTTCCATTGACGAGGGCATCCTGGTTCTACCAGCTAGCCAAAACAATCTCCTAAATGACGCGGTCCACTTGTCCCAAATGGGGCAGGATGTCCATGAGAGTGACTTCTGGTGCTGGGATGATCTGGTAGCTATTATGGGGGGGGGGGGGGTGGCGTGATGGCCTGGGGCTGGAGGGCATCCTCGAGCCCCTGGTCCTTTGTTGGAGGCGGATGTAGGGTAGTAGCTCTAGTGGATACCTCTTTGGCCTGATCCCTCGGTGCTTCCCAGGCAAAGAGGCAATGTCGACGAGCTCGGCTTCACGCGTACACCATTCCTCCTGCTTGGGCTCGGCAGGTGGGTACTATAGGAGCTCTTGCGCCATGAGCTTGGCGGCCTCCGGCGTGGTCAGGGCGCCTTTGTCACGTGAGAAGGATCCATTTGGGCCTTGCTCACTGCGTGGCAAAGGGCATGCTCGGCCCAAGTCTCGTTGCGGGCTGCCATGTTAACGAGGTTGAAGAAGACCTCCGAAGTACGCCTCCATCTCCTACCTGGCGCGCAAAATGTCAGAGAATGAATCTCCTGCGAAATAACATGGGCACCAACAAGCCCTAGAATCGTTAGGGGACTAAACACGCGCTTAGATCTTCAACACGACAATGGGGGAGACGAAGCTCGCACATGACAGAGAGGAGACACAAGGTCTTTTTACCCAGGTTTGGGACCCTCATAAGGAGGTAAAGCCCCTACTCCTGCTTGGTTGTATTGCTCGCATTGCTTCGCGAGGGTATGATGACAAGAGTATGTATAGGCTTTCTGATCCTAAAGATCGGACCCTTTCTAAGGATGTGGTGGCTCCCCTTTATAGGGGTGTTGGGCCTCTTCCCCTAATTCATTGGGCAGGAAGGGATACCACATTGCCACCCAGGGAGAGATGGTCTACAAGACTACTTTACATGGACTAGGTCTAGGATCATCGGGGCTTCCAGTCCATTGTAAAAGCCATGGTCGCTAATGACGTCTCCCTCGCAGCGTAGTGTTGTCCCCTTCCCACTTGCACAAAAGTGGCAAAGAGGGAGTGGGGCTGACGCAGGTGCCGCCAGCCCTTATTTATCACCGAAGAGGCTAGACAATGTCTCTTATTTCCGAGATGGACCACATAGTTTGTACGTCCGTGGAATGCCCATTAGGTTTGTCATCTTCCTTCCTTTGCGGCGGGATTACGAGCATGCCCCAGGAGGTGTTGGGATAGAATCCAAGGTGCTCGTGGAGGGGGGATGCCTCCTCACGAATCCTTCCTTTCGGAGGCGACCTGGACGAGGCACAGTCCTAGCGGAGCAGGCCTCACAAAGGGCTTCTTGTTTCTCCTTCGGCTCCCGAGTGGGCCTATCGAGGAGAGGTAGCCTCGCGAGGCTGTTGTTGCTTCGACGGTGGGCCTAGTGACTGATGGGTCAGGGTACAATAGTTGCTAGTGAACAGACAAGTCCAAATAGGCAGGTGGTTTGTAAGGTGTGCCACTCCCGCTTGATGGCCCCCCTCCACAAGTGTGAGGCAAGGCCTAGGGGAGGGCTCACTATAGGTAGTAGTTGTGCCTCCATCCCACCTTTGGTAGGGGAAACATGAGCTTGATCGTGAGGTATCCTTCGACAGAGAGTTCTTCGCTTGAAGTTGATGCTACTAGGTGAGTATTCGGGCGTCTCCTTGGCACCAGGGAGCCTATGAACCACTTCGGGGGTTTCCTTCGCCTTGTTTGGCATTGTTGCAAAAGACAACAATGACCACTCGATGAAGGTGCCCATGCGTGCGCCCCCTACCCGGCGCACCAGATGTCTTGTATTCATTTTTGACACCGGGGATGGGTAATCCCCTTTGTTAGTTCGGCCAGGGGCGCAATGTCCAGCGAGCTCAAACAACGATGTAGACGAACACGTATGAGGCAAGCACCTCTGTAGACTGGCACATGTATGATGCTCGACAACGACTCTGATTCTCCTATCTAGCCGAGATTGCGGAAGTAGATCTTTTGGATTGGGGTACCAGTAGTACGACGACGTGTAGTGGTGAAGTTGATTCCCACGAGTATGAGAGAGAAAGAGGGAGAGGGAGAGGAGGCGCATGGGGAGATGGGAGAGGGATTTTCTTCAGGGGTTCGGGATCCCTGCCCCATGTGTTCTCCTCCTTTATATAGGGGATGGGTTTGACCTAGGAGTTGGAGGCGGCGTCCCTGGGTGGGCCTACACCAAAACCCTAGACGCCCCCACCTTGTCCATATGGGGAGGCGAACCTTTCTTGGGATTCCTTCGGAAGGGGCTCATTAGGGTGGGCTACCCCTAAATATTAAATAAAAATTATTTTTTAATATTAATTACTTTAATAAATATTAAATACATATTATTTAATTCCCTTTGCTCCGAAACTCCATTCGAATCACTCCAAACAACTTTCAGATTCACATGAAACATTTCCGATTCTCTCTTCTCATTTCTCTAGTGATCCTGATGATTCCAAAACTATCTCTAATGCGTCATCAAACCCTTAAGTATGTTATCCTATGGTTCAGGAATACAACAACCATCATCGAGACGCTTCTTAGACGAATGCTCATTAGTGGGACCTAGATTCCCATAATGACCCCTGCGCATTCCATGAATATATATCGTTGAACCATAAACTTCGAGTCCTATTCTTTTTGTTACTTTGATACTTAACTTGTCCGAGATATGGTCGTCATTATCATCATACCTAGTTCAATCTCGTTACCAACAAATGATATTTAACTCGTTCCTATGATATTCCATCATCATGACCTAGTTATACTCTACATAGCTTTACAGATGTAATCTCACCGAGTTGACCAGACTATTTTCCTATCACACGGGAGAACAAATCACGATCTTGATACATACACCTCAACATATCCATTCAGAATACCTGAGAGACACCTTCATGATGACCATGTTACAGTTTAATGATTGATGTAGTCCAGACAGGCTCCGGTGATAGTGATCAGATATGAACTCACGGTCTAAGGAGTAGGTTACTATGAAATTTGTGACTTGATCATGTTGCAGTACTTATATTGGGTATGTACACCATATGATTCACCTAATGACATGACCACATTGTTAGTTGACATAAATATCCATGATCAGAAAACCGTGATCATTAGTTGACCAATGAGCTAATTTGTATAGAGGCTCACTAGGGACTCTGATTTATTTACATACCACATGTGTACCAATGTTTCCAATTAATATAATTATAGCATGGCATAAAACTTATTATTAACTAATAAGATATGATAATAATCATACTTTATTATTTCCTCTAGGGTATATCTCCAACAAATGTGGTATTGAATTATAGTCCTTGTAGTAAGAAAATTTTAACTTGACTTTGAACATTAAACAAAAGGCTTTGCAGCATAACCATGGTCTGAGATCAAACAAATGTGCATGCTTATAGTCCATTTATAAAGGCGTTTGGTAGAGTCAACTCAAAATATGCAAATATTATAGACATGTCACCGAATAGTGAAAAATACTCCGACTTAAGATTTAAATGGAAGGTACATGCACATAGTTAAGACCTAATTTCCGAAAAGGCTGGAAGCATAATGAGCGATGTTATGGGATATAATGCTCGAATGGTTAGTATGCATCACATCACCTAATAATATACATATGTAAAATTAGTGTCAGTAAGAAGCAAATCACACAAGTCAAATGAAACTTGTAGTGTACTCATATGTAGACTATAATGCAAGATGCAGGTATGTCTTGCAAACATGAACTCACAAATTTTAGAAATGCAACAAACATTGAAAACATGTATAAAACCATTGCATATGAACAATATACATCTGCCGGTTATCTAGAAACCCTCTCTAGATACCTCACTACTTTGTTTTACCATAACCCATTTTCCCTTGCAAACACCTATTCATGATGGGAAGCTAACTGTTAGACAAGATATGCCCTAAAGGAACTTCGTTAAAGATAGAAGGTACCAAATAAAGCACATCCATTTATGTGACAATAATAGCAATGCTTGACAAATAATACCTTATATGTAAGGTCAATAGAAAAACATAAGGAAGAAAACAACTGGACACATTTTTAAATAATAATGAAACAAAATTGGTCAAACTTGGCTCTAGTGTAGTCTAGCAATGGACAATAGAAGCCTCATTACATTATGGAGAGGTAAATGCTGAACCCATACACATTTTTTTACTATAGAGGAAAAGCTATAGCCAAGTCAACATAATTTTGTGTGGATGTATATATAAATAATCTTATTCAGGGTAGAGGAAACTGATGAAATAAAATTATCAGCATCTTATAGCTTTGAACCGGTAAACTTGAGGCTTCCATCATAATACACTTTTTAGGCTTATAAAGTTTAAACTGGTTTAAGAGTCTCTGACATAAAAAACTACTATGGAAGAAAAAGAATTTAAAAGTAAATGATGTTCTAGTTTACATTCAGGGCCGAACCAACTTCTGAACCGATGATAATACAATTTTGCAATAAACTTCGGACATCCAGATATACTTATATCAAACATGGAAACATAAGCGTAGCGATCAACCTGTTATTAAACAAAACATCTATCAAATGCCAACTCGATAAAATATTATAATGGTTATCTTGTATACTATAAACTACTAAGCAAGTCAAATTAAACAAGAGTAGACTTCACCAAGATATAGTACAATGGATTATGATGTACGCACATACCATATGAAAATAAAACCTTGTCATTCCTCCAATGAATCTCAAAGTAGTATCGAAGATGATGCAGGCAGCCACCCGAGACATGGATATCATGGAGATCCTCGTCATTCCTCAGGCTGCAATTTTATAACATCATCACACATGAGAAAATATGTAGCACTTATACTGCATAAGTTTAGTGGATAGCACTGTGCCAATGCCAATAGAACTCCACAAAAACTACGTATCTCTATACTAAAACATGGAAACTTAACTACATTGCATATCAATTCACCACCACACCCAAGTATCTGAGTTGAGTGAAATAGTACCTACAATAGAAACCAAGTAGCAACAATTAATTAATTTTTTCAAGGATAATCACTACAAACCTGCTAGGCTGCAACACATGCCTCCCAGCATCAGAATTACCCAACCATGCAACCTCAATCGACTCGTAGGCCATCAACTATACTAACAAAACATTAATTCAACACCAGCGTTATAGTCATACGAAACCAATTAAGTAAGAGGTTTATCTAGAGGCGCCTGCTTACACATGGAGCAATAGTACCTGAGGGTGTAGGGCACGAACTCGAGTGAGCAATCGAAGTGGGAGTGGACTTGTGATTGCCCTCGCCGCTCGGTACTGTAGTGTGAGATCGAAGAGGGTGTGGACATCAGTGACCTCGAAGGCAGGTGCGATGAAGATCTAGGCAGAGTTGTCCTCATGGTTCTTCTCGTCAACGGATAAGTCGATCACCCACTGGTATACCCATAGAGTGAAAATCTCGCTTGTGATGTGCTTCTCGATGCACAACCCCTTGGTAATGGAGTAGCCCTGGATCTCATAGTGGTGGGAGCTATTCACCATCTTTGTCATGGAGCAAGAGCTAGTCGGAGGCGTTGCCATGTCCCACGATGATGGGTGCCAATAACAATGGCAGGAGCAGGGTTAGGCAGTGACGAAGCCTTACTAGTGTCGTTGTCCAAAGGAATGGGATAGTCTAGGGTTACGGTTCGGGGTGGGAGGGGTTGGTGGATTTATTCTGATTGGATTAGCAGAGAGGAATATATCCTCATGCACTTTCCTTTCCCCACCGCCACCCACGTGCTGAACTGGACCCTCCTTCCTAGTGGTTCGTTGCTGCAAGTGACAAAGAAAGGGGGAGAGAGAAACAATGGAGATGAGAGACCAGAGGTGAGAGAGATGACTCCCTGGTCTTCCTCCATCGTTCCCAATAACCTACAGGCTACAGGTCGCTGCCTCCTACACCTGATGCTCTACCAAGACCACTGTCATCCACAGGAACAAGAGAGATGGGAGGAGAAGAGGATGGAGTTCGGGTCTTCAGGTAAATCAGAGAAAGATGCACGAGGCAACAAAACGAGACTAATGAGTAGAATTCCCTGGCCCACAGGGCAGCAACACACATCGACAAAGGATCTATCCCCCATGCACACCGAACAGCCTCAGCGGATACGGCAAAAGGCCTCAGAACACACGCTCATAACCATGCTTAATCTATTAGTATATGATATAAAAACATCAACATCTATATATAAAATAAATATAGTATGGAAATTAATTTTATGGTGAATCTATTGACATTCAATGATATTGTAATTGTTCATATTTTAATACAAAAATTGGTCGAAATAGAAGCGCTGACTTTTAACTAAATTCATTTAGTGTGACAGAAGGAGTAAAAGTTTTTGATTTAACGTGATGTCAACCTTATGCGATCCATCAATTGTACTCTTTTATGAACAAACTTTAGTATCATCAGTAAATAATAGTGCTAGATTATTTCAGCTTATACTACTATCCATGTCCTCCTGAATCTTTTCGGTTGTAGGATGGATGCCGGAAAGTACACACAGCGACGTCGCAATGGAGGCCTGCTATCCCTTCAGGTAGGTCCCTTTGCAGGTTAGGGTGAAAGATTTCACATACCCTGCCTCGCTGGACGATGCACCACTGGAACGCCATGGGTCCGCGGTCAGTGTGCGTGGGCAGAACCGCACTTTGTGAGAGACGTTTTCGCCTAGACAGGCCTCCACGCCCGCTGGGAGGCAGGGCCCGTCGAGAGCCGGCGTGGTGCTATGAGTCCATGCCTCCCACAGACTCTCACGGTCAAGGGGCCCGCCGAGAGGCCATGCTGGTCGTGGTTCCTCGCAGATGCAGGGTCCTTCCAGAGACAGCGTGGGCTTAGCCCATATAGGCCACGGTTTCGCACGTACGTGGGGCCCGTATAAAGGCAACGTGATACCATAGACTATTGCTGTCTGTGGTTCTCCATGGCGTGGGCACCATGGATGTACGATGCAGTGTTGTAGCCCCTAGACGAACGCGTTTCCTTGTGGTGGAGGGCCGAGCTGCCAGCGCAAACTATAGGATGGTTCGTCACAGCCGATACGCGTGTTCTCGCGGGCATTATTTGGTAGTCAGGTAGCCATATTATATCTTTTTGATGGGGCTATGTCTGCTCAGATATCTCATTATCCTTTCCTACTCTCTCTTCTTCCTCTCTCATTGGGTTGTTTTGCATTCGGTTTCCTCTCTTCATCCTCTTCGACACACGTCACCGTGGCCCTCCCATGCTTATTCCTCTTCTGCGGTGGAGCTCATGCATTGTTTGCCGCATTGTAAGCCATCCTCTTTCTTATATCCGGCTTCACTCTCTCTTCTGTTTTCTCAAAACATCTTTCTCACGCTATTTCTCTCTAGTCCTAATGCATATTTTTCCATGGCGCGATGTCTTCGACGAGGGAGTTCCGACGATTGTGCACGTGGCTTGGATGCAAGATGCGTGAGGTCATTTTGTGCAATAGGCACATCGTGTTTTACTGCAATTTCATATTTCATGTTTTTACTACTACACCATTCTTTTTGTCTAACATTTGTCCTCTACATTCATCTCTGAAATAGGCTTTTTCGGTTGCACTATGCATGAACAGAGTTAGGTGCGATCTCCTACACATATTTGCTAGCGTTAGCTGTCTCATGTTTCTTTCATTGTAAGTTCTCTTCACTTTCATCTATTCATAGTATCTTCCCAATTGCATAAACAGTTCTAACATTTCCTCTTTGCGTCTTAGGTTTCTTCCTAACAAATGCATGGACCTCACTCTTCTGGTGCGCATTCGTCCTTTTTTTGTCTTGTGGTCCGTTGTCCTCATCGATAGCTGTATTTTTTGTTTTCTTCATGAGGCTCCTTCGGGGTTATATGTTTGCCGCTTCTGCCTACTACGATTTTAGGAGGTGACAACTTGCTAGATTTCGTGTGCTTCATCATCTATTTTCGGACAAGGTATGTTTTTATATTTTATTCGTTAAAGTCTTATACTACTATGTTTTATGTCGCTATGATGTTCTTCTTTATTTTTATCCTTGGCATCCATCAGGATTTGGCTACCGGATCAGCATCTGCAGCGTGCACGTGTTAGATCTATTTTGCTTTCTAGGGTTGGTTATTATGTTCGAATGGTTTCGTTGTTTAATCCTTCTCTTTTTTTACAGTTCAGAGTTGGTCTTTGCCGAAGATACGGTAGTTTGTTCATTACGAAGGCTATGCATGTAAATATTGCTAAGGTGTTTTTAATAGTGTCGTATAGAAAGCAAGAAAACGACAGCAGGGGGCTCGATCCAAGGAGCAGCGATGCTAAGAAGCATAATAGAAATACGACGTAGGCTAGGATTAGTAGACTTTATTTTAAAGAAATTTTTGTGTTATCGTCCATGTGTAAATGAAATCATTTACGTATATGTGGAATAAACCATCATTCAAATTAGCATATTTTCATGTGAAATTTCTATGGTACCTACGTTTGTACTCTATTCTAAAGGCTGCGATGATCTCCACATGTTACTGCATTTTCTCCATACATGCATGCGATGATCTCTACATGTTACTTTATTCTCTTCATATGCGCGTAACCTGGTCTATTTAGTCAATAAAACATGTGTACATGTTATGTCATCTACGTGATGTCATCTATCTGCGAGTCATTTTGCCGCAAAGCAAAACTAGACGTACACGCGGCTTTTCGTGCATGCTCTCTTCACTCCTTATCCATTCACTTTTTACCTCGCTATCCTCAGACCGTAACCGTTCGAACTTCTCCTCTTCCCGCTCTTCCATTATTACCCTCACAATGGACCTATCATAAACATTGGCCCTCTTCCTCTGTGTAGCACCACAGGTAAAACCATACTAGAAAATCACGTGTTCTTTTTATTTTGTGTATCTTCATGACAACATGCTCATGTCATCATGCCATATTGCATTTGTGCATCATCATGTATGTATGTATTTGTTCGCTTAAAACTATTTTTTAAAAGCCTATTTTCTTTTCTAGATATTCCCCCCTTTGTTCAAATCGAAACCCTAGATCTGGCCGAATCTTTTATTTGACTAAAACCCAATTACAAATGGTTTGTTTTAAACGAAATAAAATAAATAAATAAATAAAAACATATTTCGTAAACCGAGGGAGGCTGCCACCAGCCAGGCCCAATGGCCCAGCTGGCAGCAGCCTACCACCTCGGCTAAACCCTATGTACCTAAAACCTAACCACACCAGCTGCCAGGCCTAACCCTAAACCACCACACGCCTCCCCACCACTTCAACTCACACTTGTCCTGGCCACCCACCTACTCCAGGTCTGACCCAAACCCAGCACCACCCACCATGACGTGGCGTGTAGCGCATGACACGCTCCTCCCCCGCGACACCCAAACCGCATCGCCCCACGTACTGTACCCGGCCCCACCATCTCGGCCCACTCCCTCGACACACACCATGGCTGCCCCGCACCTCACGCGCGTGACCCACCTCGCTCGCATCTCACCAAGCCCCACCGCCTGGCTTCCCCTCTGCGCGCCGCTCCGCCTGCAAGCCCGCGAGCCGTCGCCAAGAACTGAGCCATCACGACATAGCTCGTCCCTCCCCACGCGCATCTCCTCTCTCTGGCAGCCAACATCGCCAAGCCCCGCCTCTACGTCCGTGTGCCATCCGCCGTGGAACCTCGAGATCTAACTCTGTGTCATTCGTGTCCTCCGCTCGCCACTGCTGAGCCCGCCTGTGTCGTCGCTCCTCTTCCCGCGAGACGCTCCTCTGCCGGCCTCAACCACCCGTCGGCTCGCCTCTGCAGGGCGCCGCCCTAGCCTTCCTCCATTCCACTACAAGAAATCTGGCTATATATGACCCTCCATTTTCGTCACAGAATCGTCATAGTAGTCTGTTTATGACGATTCTATGACGATTTTGAGATCGTCAAAAGCTAGGCGTCGCAAATGAACTATAACGACGATTTTGGTGAAATCATCATAACTGTCTATGCCGATATTGGATCATCATAACCATTATGACGATCCAATATCTTCACGGGAAAATTGGCCTCGCCAGGTTAGATCCTACGTGGCAAGGAATCAGCCCAGTCCATTTTGAAGGTCTATATGGGTCAAGCCCAATAATTTTAGCCGTTTATTAACTGTGCCTTAAGCCCAGTTATTGGGTTTGGACATTTTCGGTCCTTTTAATTTTTGGGCTTCGGCCTGTTCACGGTCCATTTGATTTTCCTTTTTTAGCCTTTATATTCTGAAATTCTACACTGTTTGGAATCAGAATATTTATGGGCAAGGCCTGTTTAGAGCCCATATATGATCTATTTCACTAGTACATCGGACAAGCAAAACAAATAATCCACAAATAAATAAAAATGCAATCGCAATATTTAACCAAACACAAGTCTCATCTATTGATAATCAACACAGTTAAGATGCATTTCACCCACCAAGCACATACAGAAAGGAGAGAAGACACGCTCCGACTAAGAAGAAGGTACAAAGCGATCGGTTAGCGATAGAGCGGCCAACTGATGAGTTGCGGCATTGGCCTGCTGCTAGGCACAACAGAGAAGAGCTACCTAGCTTTTGTCACCTTTGGCCTTCGGAGCATCAAGCGAATCGATAAGATGAAGAACATGTTTAGTCCATCTCAATAATAATTCCAGTAAAATCTTAGCAGCACGATCATGCTCCAAATGATCAACAAGTGGGTTCAAGCTTTCACCAAGCATCTGCACAAATTATACAATTTATGTCCTGGCTCTTGAACACAATCATTGATGTCTACGTACTTCTATTCTTGTAGACAATTGTTAGGCCTCCAAGTGCAGAGGTTTGTAGAACCGCAGCAAGTTTTCCCTTAAGTGGATCACGCAAGGTTTATCGAACTCAGGAAGGAAGTGGTCAAAGGTATTCCCTCTCAAGCAACCCTGCAATCAAGATATAAGAAGTCTCTTGTGTCCCTAACACACCCAATACACTTGTTAGGTGTACAGGTGCACTAGTTCGGCGAAGAGATAGTGAAATACAAGTGGTATAGATAATTATAAGTGGTAACGGTGATAGAAAATATCTTGATGGTGTGGTAGCGGTGCTAGAAAACTGAAATAAAGATGGAAGCAAGCAAACATATAACACATCTAATTGCAAACGGTGTTTCAATGCTTAGAAACAAGGCCTAGGGATCATACTTTCACTAGTAAACACTCTCATATAAATATATTCTTCTTTATGATACTACACTAAACTACTCTCTGGTTGGACACTCGAATCCATGGTAGGGCTATAACAACACACCTCAAAGTAAGCCTTTCACATCTAGAAAACCCCACACTGTCACCTTGAGCACTAGATGGTTCCAACAAACACCACAATTTCAAAGAAACATCCAACTCCAAATATAACTCATAACAAGTATTTGTAATCTCTAGCCTAAGTGCCACCATGGTGTGCACGCTGTCACTTTCACACACATGGGGAGAGCAGAGATCTATTAAAGCAGTTGAGTAGCAAGGTGGATCTAATTGATTACAAAGCTCATGATCACAATATGATCATGCATAGAGAGAGAGATGAACACATAGCTGCCGGTAGAAACCTTAGCCTCGAGAGAGAACTACTCCCTCCCATCATGGGAATCAGCAATGGTGATGGAGATGGAGGTGGAGATCGATGGAGATGGCTCTGGGGGAACTTCCCCGTCCCTGTAGGGTGCCGGAACAGAGACTTTCTGTCCCCCGAATCTCCCCTTCGGTGGCGGCAGCGCTGTGGAACTTTTCGTGGCTGGAGGCTTGACGATTTAGGGTTTTCGCATCGGGAGGCTTCTTATAGGCGAAGAGGCAAGGTCGGTGGGCGGCCAGGAGACCCACACCACCTGGTGGCGCGGCCAGGGCTAGCCCGCACCACCACATTGTGTGGCTGCCCTGTGGCCCCTCTCCGTCTCGTCTTCTGGCTCCGTGAGTCTTACGGTAAAATATCGACTTTGGCTTTTGTCCGGTCCAATTTCGAGAATATTGATTTTCTGACTTTCCTAGAACCAAAAACAGCAGAAAACATGCAACTCGCACTGTGGCATCTTGTTAATAGGTTAGTCCAAGAAAGTGTATATAAATACTCCAGAGTGTGGACAAAACATAAGAAAGTAGATATAAAACAAGCATGGAACATCCAAAATTATAGATACATTTGCAACGTATCAACATCCCCAAGCTTAACTCTTGCTCGGCCTCAAGTAGGTAAGTGATAAAAAGAAAGAATAATTTTTGAGGTGACATGCACCATCATAAACTTGATCAAAGTATTTGTAAAACATTGAAAGCTGGGATCATAGTACTTCAATCATAACATGAAAGACAAAGTTCTAGCAATAAGACAAAGCAACTATGTTGCAACATGAAAAGGCACAAACAAAAGATTCATGAATAACAATGCTTTGCAAGACGTTTGTTTGTTTCACATAAAGAAAACATAGCATAGTGACATTCAGCTTGTCCCTCGTAGAGTAGCAAACATAAATGCATAGGACACCTTCAAAGTTCATAAGAGTGACTAGAGACAAATAGTTTAAAATAAGCAATATCAAAGTATGCATCAATCAACAAGTCTTGGGACAATGCACATAGAACTAAGAATGACCACTATGCTCTCAAAGTAGGTGCATAAAGATAGAAGGTGGAGACTCAATATAAAAGTGGAAGAAAGACCTTCATAGCAAGAAAGCAGAGATTCAAGTTTCATAAAGAGCTTCCAAAAATTATGGTACTAAATAACTTTCAGCTCTCATTGCCCCTATCATAGGCATCTTGAAGTGATTAAGGTTAAAGTGAACAAACTATGAAGTATATGCTTGACGAAGTATAAGTTGGAAATCTCATGTCCCTTGAATACGAGGGCCGCTCCTCATGCTACTCAAGTTTAGTCACCGGTAAGTTCTTTTCATCGTAAGTACATGTGTATCATAGAGAACTGCCAACGGGGTACCCCTTGCCCGATGATACAGAAGAATCCCCATATCAAAATGGCAAGGCAAGCAGACATAACAAAAGATTCATGAATAACAATGCTTTACAAGACGTTTTCTTGTTTCACATAAAGAAAACATAGCATAGTGGCATTCAGCTTGTCCCTCATGGAGTAGCAAAACATAAATGCATAGGACACCTTCAAAGTTCATGAGGGTGACTAGATATAAATAGTTTAAGAACAAGCAATATCAAAGCTATGCATCAATCAACAAGTCTTGGGACAATGCACATAGAACTAAGAATGGCCACTATGTTCTCAAAGTAGGTGCATAAAGATAGAAGGTGGAGACTCAATATAAGAGTGGAAGAAAGGCCTTCATAGAAGGAAGTAGGGATTCAAGTTTCATAAAGAGCTTCCAAAAATTATGGTACTTGTTAGCTTTCAGCTCTCATTGCCCCTATCATAAGCATCTTGAAGTGATTAAGGTTAAAGTGAACAAACTATGGAGTATATGCTTGACAAAGTATAAGTTGGAAATCTCATGTCCCTTGAATACGAGGCCGCTCCTCATGCTACTCAAGTTTAGTTACCGGTAAGTTCTTGTCATAGTAAGTACATGTGTATCATAGAGAACCGCCAACGGGGTACCCCTTTCCCGATGATACGGAAGAATCCCCATATCAAAATACAAGGCAAGCAGACAACGAGCATCTCAACAATCTTCTTATTTACCATGGGAATATGGTGCTTTTTTCTCTCTTTCCTCTTTTCACATATCTCTTTTTTTCTCTTTTCTTTTTCTCTTTTCTTTTTCTCTTTTTTTTCTCAATATCTGACTCTTTTTTTATAAGAAGAATGCTTCATAGACAGCTCATTATGGTTATGCTGCAGGTTTCCACCATGACAACATGGATTAGACCAGCGGCCCAGGCGTTTCTCTAACACACATACATAACTCCATGGACTTACAAGCTCCCCTTTCATTTTACACCGACGACATCCATAGACAAAAGAGCATGATATCAACTAGGTACAAAGTACAATTGCAATGTTGAAAGCGTTCCCCATGATAACATGGTTCTGCTAATCCCCAACAAATAATTGCAAGCATATACAACATAGACGACACAATGGTTCAAGTTTATTAAGGGCAAGAAAAGTAAAGTGTGTCATCAAGTTCGTGAGAGCTTTAATCACTAGTTTTCTCATAAAAAGTTTAATTCAGAAGGTAGATAAAAACATGAATATACTTAGAATAGCAAATGCTAGTAGGTAGGTATGGTGGACTCTTTGGAATAACTTGGTTTTTAGGAGTTGGATGGATGAGTGGAACTCATACTTGGTTATGGAGGCTAGCAAAAGACTGGGAGCGACCAACTAAGAGAGCAATAATGGCCATAATCATGTAGAGTGACAAAACATCATTAATTAAAGCATAAAGTGATATTACAAGTCGAAAACTAAAGGATCATAAAGGCTATGGTGACTTGAGATAGTCATAACATGGTGTGAGCATGCGCCAAGTCAACCCAAATAAAGCATCAAAGGAGAATACCACAATACTATAATTTTATATGCTAAAACAACGCATGATTCTTTCAAGGCACATTAAGCAATATCAATTGTTTATAACAAGTTATGCTACAGCAAAGAATACTAAGCATAAAGCCAAAACAATATCAAGCATGGCAAGACAAAGCATAGGCCACAGTCAAAAACAAGCTCTTTTTACCACTTAAGCATGAGCTTTCCTACTCTTTTCCAAACTAAACCAAACAATTTGAAAACCAACGTATGAAAGAGGGGGTCCAACCAATTTATTCAAAAAACTAAGAAAACCAAGCAAACAAAAACCAAAACCAAAACGGAAAAGAAGACGCTCCAAGAACAACACAACTGTGCATGAAACAATAAAAATGAAGCGTTTAGAAGAAACCTGAGATTTTTATTGATGAAGAAGGGGATGCCTTGAGAATCCCCAAGCTTTGACACTTGTACTTCTTGGATATTTCTTGGAGTGAAATGTGTGGCATACCCAAGCTTGAGCTTTAGTCCATCCTTCATCTCATTACTCATTCCTTCCATACACCTGAAATTTTTCCTTCATACAAAACTTCACACAATCTTTATTAGCAACATTAGTGCACTCAAGATAATAGGTATTAAGGTTCAGTTCCAACACCAATAAACTTCCATTAGAACACTAGCTACTGTAGCAATTCCCTCAAAAAGCTCAATTATACAAAAGAACTCAAAAAGGAACCAACAAGAAGCAAATGCAGAAAATGGTAGAAATATGTCAAAACAGACCAGCAGGTAAAGACATTTTTTTCGAAGACCTTCTGTTGCTCAAATAAAAAGGGTTGAACTATAGACAGTTAGATAACAACCTGGGGCAGAAGCACAAAAATTCAAGCCTCAAAAGGACGTACAGAGATTTTACACGAATTTTTACGGTGAAGCACAAAAATCTGTTTCGGGACAACAACTTTGTCAATCATTACTTCTCTCTCATTAGAGGTTAATCTTGGCACAAAAAGCAAATAAAAAGGATAAGGAGCGGTTATTACAGAGGTAATAACTACCAAGACTCATCTAAAACTTTTGGGTTATCTCCCAATAAGTACTTTTCTTTAGCGCCTTTAAGTTAGGCATGATAGTTTGAGAAGATGCTCACATAAGAAATATGAATTGAAGTAAAAGAGAGCATCAAGAAGCAAATTCAAAGCACATTTAAGTCTAACCCACTTCCTATGCATAGAAATCTTGTAAATAAACAAGTCAAGAAAGCACAAAGCAATAAGGATAGTAAAGCAAAACAAGTGCAATTTCAAGACTTTCAACATAAAGAGGGGAAACTTAATATTATTGAGATACATAGAACCATGTTTCCCTCTCTCATAATTACTTTCAGTAGCATCATGAATAAAATTAACAATATAACTATCACATAAAACATTCTTATCATGAGCCACATGTTCGAAAGAATTAATACTCTCCACATAAACATAGTCATTCTTATTAATTGTAGTGGGAGAAAATTCAACAAAATAGATATCATTATTATTCTCATCACCATAATCATCAAATATAGGAGGCATATTGTAGTCATAATTAATTTTCTCTTCAATAGTAGGTGGACTGAAAATATCATATTCATCATTGTAATCATCATATATTGGAGGTTTTGTATCGTCATAAGCAATAGAATAGCTATCTTCCAAAGCTGGGGAACTAAACAGATCATTTTCATAAAAACTAGCTTCCCCAAGCTTAGAATTTTCCATAGCATAAGCAATAATGGTCTCCAAAGATTCATACTAACAACATTGCTATTAGCATGCAAATAAAGTTCCATAGGTTTTTTAATTTTCTCTTCAAACACTTCATGTCCTAACTCAAGATAAATACTATAAAGCTCTCTAATTTTCTTGTTGTTTTCCATTAAGCCTAACTAGTGAAAACAAGAAACAAAAAGACAAAATTGCAGAATCTAAAGGAAATAACTTCGAGCACTCACACCGGAGGATGTGAGTACCTTTTTCCTTACCTCCCCGGCGACGGCGCCAGAAAAATAACTTGATGTCTATGCACTTCTATTCTTGTAGACAACTGTTGGGCCTCCAAGTGTAGAGGTTTGTAGAACAGCAGCAAGTTTTCCGTTAAGTGGATAACCCAAGCTTTATCGAACTCAGGGAGAAAGTGGTCAAAGGTATTCCCTCTCAAGCAACCCTGCAATCAAGATATAAGAAGTCTCTTGTGTCCCTAACACACCCAATACACTTGTTAGGTGTACAGGTGCACTAGTTCGGCGAAGAGATAGTGAAATACAAGTGGTATAGATAATTATAAGTGGTAACGGTGATAGAAAATAGCTTGATGGCGTGGAAAAGACTAAAGTAAAACTGAAATAAAGATGGAAGAAACCAAACATGTAACATATCTAATTGCAAACGGTGTTTCAATGCTTAGAAACAAGTCCTAGAGATCATACTTTCACTAGTGAACACTCTCATATAAATATATTATTATTTATGATACTACGCTGAACTACTCTCCGGCTGGACACTCAAATCCATGGTAGGGCTATAACAGCACACCTCAAAGTAAGCCTTTCCCATCAAGAAACCCCCACACTATCACCTTGAGCACTAGATGGTTCCAACAAAAACCACAATTTCATAGAAACATCCAACTCCAAATATAACTCATAACAAGTATTTGTAATCTATAGCCTAAGTGGCACCATGGTGTGCACGCTGTCACTTTCACACACATGGGGAGAGCAGAGATCTATTAAAGCAGTTGAGTAGCAAGGTAGATCTACTTGATTACAAAGCTTATGATCACAATATGATCATGCATAGAGAGAGAGATGAACACATAGCTACCGGTAGAAACCTTAGCCTCGAGAGAGAACTACTCCCTCCTCATCATGGGAATCAGCAATGGCGATGGAGATGGTGGTGGAGACCGATGGAGATGGCTCCGAGGGCACTTCCCCGTCCTGGCAAGGTGCCGGAACAGAGACTTTCTGTCCCCTGAATCTCCCCTTCGGTGGCGGAGGCGCTGCAGAACTTTTCGTGGCTAGAGGCTTGACGATTTAGGGTTTTCGCATCGGGAGGCTTCTTATAGGCGAAGAGGCAAGGTCGGTGGGCGGCCAGGGGGCCCACACCACCTGGTGGCAAGGCCAGGGCTAGCCCGCGCCACCACATGGTGTGGCCGCCCTGTGGCCCCTCTCTGTCTCGTCTTCTGGCTCCGTGAGTCTTCTGGTAAATTATCGACTTTGGCTTTTGTCCGGTCCAATTCCGAGAATATTGATTTTCTGACTTTCCTGGAACCAAAAACAGCAGAAAACAGACAACTGGCATTGTTGCATGTTGTTAATAGGTTAGTCCAGGAAAGTGTATAGAAATACTCCAGAGTGTGGACAAAACATAAGAAAGTAGATATAAAACAAGCATGGAACATCAAAAATTATAGATACGTTTGCAACGTATCAATCATCAGTAATGAATTAAACTCTACTATTAGCATGTATGAACCCAGTTTCCAAAGTAAAGTGAAGTTCTTTTAGCCTAAATGTTCATTGTCCAAGAAAAAAAGGCAATACCATGGATATACTTAGACATCACAATCACTTGATGGACCATAAATTGAGGGCATGGTGCACAAGTAAACAATATTTATAATTATCAGAATACAGAGCTAGAAGCAAATAGTGGTTCCTAATTTTATAATTATTAGGACATCTAACTCAAGTTAGATACATCCAGCATGAACCCACTATAAGTATGGAACTAACCAGGCATATTAAGTTTGGCACTACCATCGATTAAAATCAACATAGTATAGATAGTTCTCTAGTTTGGACATATTGCACTAACAACACTCTTGGTTTCCCAGTACAGAAGCATCCATAATCCAGAAATTAAACTTCCTACAAATCATAGCAGCAGCAACCCCATACCCGAACAAAGAGGAGCAGTAGCAATCAGATCAATATGGTGCTACCAGACTTGAATTTCACCCACCTGAAGAAGATGATGTCCATATAGTACAAGGAGAACATGCATGTACATTAGCTATCAAAATAATAAGTATAATACAAACAACCGAAAGCTATTCTATCAGGAGAGATCTATAGAGAGCAGACCTTGCAAGGACGACCCTTGCATACGGCCTGCTGCAGGTAGGTCCTCAAGGAGCCAAAGTCAGTTTTGGAAAGTGGCAACCACAGGTGTACATCATCACTAATGATCCTAGAGTCCCGCCACAACAAAGAGCCAAAACAAACAGGTCAAGGACAAGATGACTAATCAAAGTCCACTGTATTCATCCGGATCTGTATTAAGAGATGTGGAAAATAGATAGCATGGGGAGCATAGGCGGTTGTCACAATGCTCGGAACTCTAATCCATCCGTCTCAGCAACCATTTTGCCTCATCACACGTTATGTCTGCCGTCCGCGCCCAATTGTAATAATTTCCAAGAATAATGAATAATATTTAATTTCTATTTTTATATATTGTTTATTTCTTTCATCTAGCGTTTTACTTAGACTGTGCCTATATAGGAGTCGTCGCACAATATCCAGTTAGCTATTAAAACATGTACGGCCAAACCTTAAGCATTATGTTCACGATGCTCGATACTCTAATCCTCCGTCTCGGCAATCGTTTTGCCTCATCACACGTTATGTCTGCCGGCAGTGCCCCGGGGGCATAGAGAAAAGTCCATTGTAATAATTTCTAGGAATAATGAATAATATTTAATTTATATCTTTACATATTGCTTCTTTCTTTCATCTAGCGTTTTAGTTAGACTGTGTCTACATAGGAGTCATCGCACAATATCCTAATAGCTATTAAAACATGTACGACCAAATCTTAGACAATATTATCGTCTAAACGTTTGCTCTACGGATGCTACCCGTGAAAGATCAATGGATTCACCGAGTTGTGGACCAATTTTATTATCAGAAAAATGTTTTTCGCTGCCCTATAAGTCGTTCTGCATGCCGGTCGTGCCTGAGGGGTGCAAAGAGAAGTCTATTTAAAATAAAATGGCTATATGCATCAATCCATGTAGAGGTGACTCCCCCTTTCCAAAAAACAATAAGAAAAGTTGTGATGTTTGTGAACCTCCATGACCATGGTATTAAGAGCATGTCTAGTAGATACGCGATAAACTGAACCCGTAGGACACGAAAATAAACCGCTTCGTCATGCGCTCGCCCATCGTGGGAGATACAAGGCCGACCCTTGATTGCGCCTCATCCGGACCTCCTTCCTCCCCACCATCACCACCATTAGTAGGAGCCACTAGGCAAAGCCTGGCTGGTGCCCGTGGTGTCAACTTTCTTCTACCCGCACATGCTTCGGACTATGTCGGGGGCACCGGCTGGAGGCGGTTCGTTGCGGTGTTGCGATTAGAGCTCGAGCCACCAACGAAGGCAACAGCGACGAACGACAGCCGTAGCCTTGCAGGGCTGCTGCAGGAACGACTAATGCATGTACCTGGTGTGACAACACTGATAGCTGTGAGATTTGACATATTTTTGATGGCTTTTATTGATGGTTTTCTTCCGGATTTGATTGTTTTCTGACTTTACCTAACGCTAATACTTCGGTAGCAAAAAAACTTGGATTTTAATGTGCGTTTTAGGTTCTGAACATCAATAGAAGGATTTAACTAGAAAAATACAATATTCTGGAGAAAACAAGAAAGTTCCACTTTGGAAGCACGTGAGGGGAGCTCACAGATGGCGTAACGACCAACTATACAGCGGGAATGGCCGTATAGTTCCCGCCGTATAGTTGCCGCCACCTCTGTCTTGTCAAAAGGGACAACTTCCATGAAGGGACAGGGGACGAAAACAGAACACAGCAGCCGCCGCACCATCCAGAAGGGAGAAATAAGGGATCCAGAGTGGAAGAAGAAGATGTTCTTCATCTCGCTCCACGATCTTTGACCTCCTAGCCAATACACCCCATAGCCACTACTTGTACTTGAGAGAGAGGGATCTCCACCTTGCAAGACTAGGGTTTGAGATTGTTTCTTCCCATCTTGAATTGTGTTGGATATTTTTCTATTCTTATTGTGGATCTCCACGGTAATACCAAGATGAATTCCCTTTATTCAATTATATTGATGATATGTTCTTCTCTCATGCGTGAGTAATTCCCTTGGGCACAAGAGATGTAGGGGATTGGTGAGATGTGATGTGCCTTCATATATTCCATTGATTTGTGATTGATTCTAAATACTATAATATGTGTGCTTGACTATCTGTGGGATGTCTAATGCTTGTTGTCCAATTAAGGGCCCATACAACATGATACCTTATTCAACATAGATAAGATCTTGTACGCTAGTGGACCGGCGACCCCTGGGTGACACAGGGATATCAATGGAAAGCTAGTTGACTCGAGGATAACGAGTAACCACTATGCTTATTGCATTAATCCGATCCAAGGAGCTTAATCGCTAAGCAACCTGAAGGGTCTTAATCGTCTAGTGTCTGACCATGGTTTTGGTAGCAGGCTAGTAGGATTATTGAAGTTGGGTTGAAATCTACCAAGAGGAGTTCCGGATAATTATGGGTTACTCGCGTACACATATATATAAGATTATAATTGTTACATTCACCATTCATCCACCTGGCACATTCACTATCACCATGAAATGAATTTCCCCGTGCCTTCTTTCGTGATCTGCAGGAAACAACAAACAAGCAACGCCGTTCTGTACTTTCATGCTTTATATTTTTGAAGTTTACATTTGTTTAAGTTCTCTTTACATCTATCGCATTTAGTCAATATCCCATTCTTATTTCAACACTTGTAGTCAATTCAATTGAAGACCTGTGACAACTTCGGGTGTGATAGAGACTTCACCAATAAACACTTACCTTTGGGCTCCCTGTGGGATCGATATCTGAACTTCGAAACTAGCTACAAACGATCTATGCACTTGCAGTCATCAAGCTATTTTCTGGCGCCGTTGCCGGGGAAATAAAGCGCTAAGTGTTTGTCTTTTAATATTTCAGGTGTTGCTACTACAAAATGTTCTCTTCAGGAGACAAAGTTTCTAGACGCTCTGGCAGGACTTATCTGCCAGCTTATATTGAACGCGTGCCTGCTCAGAGGCGCAAAGAAATTATTGAAAAACTTTTAAGATCAAATAAAGTTGAAGTTGAAAACTTGAGTGATATTATAGAAATCATGTCTATTTACAGGACAACTCCTATGAAACCTGAGAAAACTCTCAGGGAATACAGTGCTCCAAGTTCTGAATTTCTTAAACAACCAATAGAGTTCCCTAACCCTAGAGTTAGAGAATATCGATTTGATGGTGGAATTATTAAAAATTTGTAGGAGAAAGTTTTAAGTGGAAGGGAAGATGAAGACCCAGGAAGACATATTAGAGAGTTTGATGATGTGATAACATCGCTTGGAATGAAAGGTTTGCCAAGAAACTTCTCTCGTCTTAAATTATTTCGATGGTCTCTTAAAGTAAAGCTCTAGACTAGTTATATTCTCTACCTTGCCATTACATTAAATGCTGGGAAAACTGCATTACTAAATTCATAGACAGGTTTCTTCCTTTTAAAAAGGTAACTGAACTAAGAAATAACATAAGGAACTTTAGTCAGAACGTGGGAGAAAACTACCCACAAGCCAGGGAAAGATTCTTTGGAATGATCAATAATATTCCTAATCATGGCTATTCTAAACTAACCATTTATTTTACCTTGGTCTCAATACTCAATGTAGAGAGTGGCTTGATTTCTCAGCAGGAGGATCGATAAACACTTTGACTATTAAAGAATGTTTGGAATTAATATCTACTAGGGCTAAGAATGATTCATTGTATAATCCTTATTTTGGTACTAAGCCGGAAAAAGGGATACTTCGGATAATTCCTGATCTTATGCCTGAGGTACACAAAACTATGAAAAAAAAGTATACCTTCTGAACTTGCTAAGGAAAACAAAGAAGATTTGTTCCAAGTTTTTACTGAAGAAGATGAAACTAGAAAAGTTTTTCAAGAATTAAAACATCGACAAGTAAAATCTCATAATAATTTGCATAAACATTTCCAAAAACACAAAAATATTTTGGCAGAACTCACTGAAAATTATGATGAAATTGGCCAAGAAATAAAACTGTTTCACAAGTACCTTAGTATGATTGAAACCCAATGTTAACAAATAGCATCTGGTTATCAAATCTTTCTTCGTGAAGACGAAGATATTTCTATTTCTGCTAATGTTGTCACAGAAGGGTGCAGTTGTTACAGGTCCTTTAGGACCACCGGAATAGGAAGCCAAAAAAGAGCGAAAGGAAAAAAGCCTTGCTAGAAGCAAGCCAAGAAGATGATACATTGGTGGATCCTCAAGATGAAGCTGAAACCCAAGAACAAAACAAGGAAGAACAGAATAATGCACATGATGATCATTATGACTCTAATGTAGAAATGGTTGATCCAAGAGAAGATAAAGAAACAAGTAGAGAATATGAAGTTGTTGTAGTAGAAAAGAATAAATGCAATAAGCAACAACAATAGAAAGCAGCGAAAGAGCCTGACCCCCCCAAAATGGTAAAAGACAAGAGTAAGTCAGGTGAGAAAAAACTACCTTATCCTGACTGAAAAAAGAAAGCACCGGATGAGGTAATTTATAATTATTTTACCAAGGAACTTAGTGACCTTTGTCTGGAAATCCCATTTGCGGATGCGATCAAAGTCCCAACTTATGGTAAATTCCTTCGTGATATTCTTAGTAGAAAGAAAGAAATAACTGAAACTGTTGCCATGCTAACTAGCTATCCTGCTAACGGGAAGCTGTTGTCTAAGTCTGGAGATCCCGGAATACCAACTATTTCATGCTCAATAGGTAAAACTGATATTCACAATGCCTTGTGTGATCTAGGAGGAGGAGTTAGTGTAATGCCATACTCCCACTATAAAAGGTTAGGATTGGGGGAGTATTCTCCTACAACTATCACTTTACAGATGTTCGACAAGTCCACTAAACAACCTGTTGGTATGATTGAGGATGTCTTACTTAGGATAGATAAACATGTTATTCCCACTGATTTTATTATTTTTGAAATGCCGAAAGATGAAAGATTATCTATAATACTTGGAAGACCTTTCCTTATTATTGTAGGTGCATCAGTAGATTGTGCAGAAGGGAAGATAATCTTTAATGTTTATGATGCTGAAATCATCCGGTATTTTTCAAAGAAGCTAGAAGCAGGAGAAAGGTATGTCCCACCGGCAAAATGAGTTCATGTGGTAAGTGCCATTGATAAGGGGCAACTAAAGGTAAGAATTCGTGAAGAGAGAAGAGGTTGAGTTATTCAACCATTCTTAATAAATGCTTGATGGGAGTCAACCCATTTTCGTCAATTTAGTAGAATAAAAAATAAAAAGTTCATCGCATTCCTATCACTTTTTCACAGACATTCTTGCGGAAGTGCGCCCGTGAAGATGCAGCTGTCAAAAAGTTGTAGAAATATTGATTGAATGAGTAGATAATAATAATAAGAATTAAAGTTTGAGTTTTTGACTTGTAGTAGCTAAAATTTTGCTGTTAATATGCTAATGTTGGTCGAAAATTTTTACTGGCATTTTTCTGTTAGAAACAAGGTATTTCGCTAAGTTATGGAATAAGAAGGTATCCTAGAATAAATAGTTTTTTTTTATGTTTACTGATGTTTTACCGACCAACTATACGGCGGGAATAATTTTTTTTGGCCGTATAGCTCTGGTCGTATAGTTATCTTTGCATCACCAATTTTTTTTTGAAGGCACAAAGAGTTTAATGACCAACTATAGGGCCGGAATAAAAATTCCGTCCGTATAGTTCCGGTCATATAGATATCGATGCTTTCGCAGATTTTCTATTCCAAAAGTACTGGGAGTTTAACGACCAACTATACGGCAGGAATAAAAATTCTGGCTGTATAGTTACGATCATATAAATATCGAAGCTAGTTTTAGAAATTTATCTCGGAAGGTAGAAGGTTTAACAATCAACTATACGGCAAGATCATTTTGATCCAGCCATATAGTTGTGCCCGTATATCTGATTTTTCTGATTAAAGAAACCCTAGTTGTCGGCCCTTCCGCAACTATACGGGCGGAGCAACATCATCCGCCCTTATAGGTCGGCACGACCACTTAATCGCACGGGGGTGGCGGGTTCTTCCTCCTCTCCTCATTACTTCTCTCATATTATCTCTCTAGACCACTCAAAATCCACCTAGAACTATCGATTCTTTGTGGATTTCGTTCGTTTGACTGGGGAAATCAACATATCGATATGTTTCTCTCCCTATCCGTGCTTTATTTTTAGATTTTCATGGTTGAAATTTTCGCATTGATCTAGTAGATGAACTCAAGCCTATTTAGTTTGTCCTATTAATTTCTCATGTTAGGATTGAATTTTTCCACGTAGAATTGTTCATATATCATACAGAAACTATATGCCTCAGGTTTTATGGTGAATTTTTTCAGTGCGTCACGATTAACAAAATTGGTAACCTCTTTCATTCGAGCAATCGCCAACGGGGAGAGGTATCAAGTTATGGGGCCCGAGCTCCGCACAACTCCAAGATGGACATTATTTAATCGAGGAGGGTGCTTCCCACGCGTTGGGCCGACCACAACTTTCTCACCGCAGCGGGGTTGAAGACGGACTTTGACCTCATGTGCAGCAGGTCAGGGTTGGCAGTGATCCGCTTCGCGAGCCACGACACCTATGATGAACTCACCCATGAGTTCCTGGCCTCCTTCTACAACGACCACAGGGAGAAAGGTAACACGTGCACTATCAGCTTCAATATGAACCAACATCACTATGATATAAGCTTCGAACAATTCTGTGATGCCTTTAGCCTTCCTCGTACTGGGGAGCCCAATATTACTAACCTCTACAGCACCACAAGTGGAGAAACTTGGAAGGCTATTTATGTCGATGGTGGCAGTCACTTCTAGCAGAAGAAGATGTCCACCATTCAGAACCCGACCATTCGCTACTTTGCTTTGTTCCTCGCCAACACAATGTTGGGAAGGGGTGATACTGGATCCATGGCCAATGCGGACATGGCGATGATCACCAAGACCCTCTTCCCCACTACAGTGCAAAGCCCCTATCCTGCAGCTCTACTTGTCCAACACTTCCACCACCAGAGCAACAAGACCAAAGGTGATATTCACATTGGTGGATTGGTAACCTACCTTGCCTATGCATTGAACGTTGTACTACCTGTCATGGAACCTGTTGATGGCTCCAAACTTATGGACGTCAAGTATTTGACTGCTTGTGGCTTCCTTCGTGTTTACCATGCTAACCGGAGGCTCCGAGCATATCAATTTAGTTATCTTGATGATTCATAGATTGAGCAGGTTCAGCTGCCATGCCCCGAGGCCTTCTCGATAGTGAAGAAGGACACTTGGATCCTCACCAAGGACCAAGTGACGGAGATCTTGGCCATGCACCAGGCCGAGGAGGAGGACGATGATGAAGGTCAGCATGATGATCAGGAGCAGGAGTAGGAGGGAGAGTAGGGACATAACCCTGCTTGGGAAGGACATCAGCAGCAGCAACCAGGAGGAGCCTGGGAACCGTGGCTCAACCAGCCACAGCAGGGGTACGGCTACGTCCCCTACCAGGAGTTCTAGCAGCTCAACAAGCGCATTGGGGAGATCGACCATACTCTTTAGGATGTGAATGAAGATGTGAACACTTTGCCTCACATTATTGTAATTTTATTTGCAAGTTTGTTTCTTTGTTTCTCTCGGAGATTGCTTGATTTCAGGTGATTTGGCAATATGGAAATATAGGAGAGGTTTGACTCGAATACAAGAACAAAGAAAGCAAGAGGAGGTATCACTTTCCTTTCATCACACTCCTTGCAACCTTAAATTGATCCTACAATTATTTACTTGCTTGCACTAGAGTCACTCCCCACTTAGGTTATTATCCTACAAATTATATTCCTTTACTAGTATCTCCTTTTTAGCTTTGAAACAATGAGCAATGAACTTGGTTAAAATACTTCCTACATTTTTACAACAAGAAAAAGCATCTGAAAGATGACTTGAGTCCATGCTTAACTCAAAGAATTTGATTTTAGAACTACTCCATGCCAATTGTGCTTAATATAAATAGACTCGATAATACCCTTGATTAAAATTGTTTGATTAAATGGATGCTTCAAAGTAGTACAAATTATGCCACTACTTTTTCTAATAATTACCGTAAGATATTTCTTTACGCGTGTCATTACAACTCTATCGTGCTCCATGGGGAACTATTAACTCCGCTGGCCAATGAATGATCTAAATGTGGGAAACCACTTGATTTCAGCTATTGAGTTATGTAAACATTTGTAGTAGCAATGCTATGACGTGTAAATTTTTTAGTCTCCTCATGGTTTCATGTTCCAAGTGAAGTTGTGGTACTCCTCTGGCCCATTATTTCTCAACATTATCTATTGGCATGGTCACGAGTGCACAACACATCCCCAATTAACATGTTAAAAATAGTGACATGATTTCTCTATGAAAGCGCTAAATTGTTTGAAAGACAAGAGAAAGAAAAAGGTGCTTATAGAGTCTTAAAATTTTGACATGGGAGTAGATGAGTTGTTTAAATATTTTGATGCCAATTTGAGTATTCTTAATTGGTTTAATAAGCAAGAACAAAAAGTTTTCATCTCTCAACAAAGAAGGGCACCAAAAGAATTTGTCTCACCTTCCTAGCTAAAACTTCTGACACTTGCTTGGGCATATGATTTATTTGCTAGCAAGATATACATGGTTAGGATGTGGACTCAGTTCAATCTTGTGAATACTTGTATGATCATATTAAAGATTGCAGGGATTGAGAAGAAAAGAATTTGACACCATCTCGAACTTGTAAGTTCCTTTACTTTCAGTCTCGAATCTCCGCTATTCTTTCTTATCTCCTTGTCACTCGAGGACGAGCAACATCTAAGCTTGGGGGAGTTGATAGCTGTGTGATTCGACATATTTTTGATGGCTTTTATTGATGGTTTTATCCTAGATTTGATCGTTTTCCGACTTTACCTAACGCTAATACTTCGGTAGCGAAGAAAACATGGATTTTAATGTGTGTTTCAGGTTCCCACCGTATAGTTTCCACCGCCTATTTCTTGTCAAAATGGACAACTTCCATGATGGGACGAGGGACGGAAACAGAACACAACAGTCGTCGCACCATCCAGAAGGGATAAAGAAGGGATCCGGAGAAGAAGGAGAAGACGTTCTTCATCTTGATCCACGATCTTCGACCTCCTATCCAATACACCCCATAGCCACTACTTGTACTTGAGAGAGAGAGAGAGGGATATCCACCTTGCAAGACTAGGGTTTGAGATTGTTTCTTCCCATCTTTAATTGTGTTAGATATTTTTCTATACTTATTGTGGATCGCCATGGTAATACCAAGACGAATTCCCTTTATTCAATTATATTGATGATCTGTTCTTCTCTCATGTGTGAGTAATTCCCTTGGGCGTGGGAGATGTAGGGAATTGGTGAGATGTGATGTGCCTTCATATATTCCATTGATTTGTGATTGATTCTAAATACTATAATATGTGTGCTTGACTATATGTGGGATGCCTAATGCTTGTTGTCCAATTAAGGGCCCAGACAAGATGATACCTTGTTCTACATAGATAAGATCTTGTACGCTAGTGTACCGGTGATCCCTGGGTGACATAGGGATATCAATGGAAAGCTAGTTGACTCGAGGATAACGAGTAACCACTGTGCTTATTGCATTAGTCGGATCCAAGGAGCTTAATCGCTAAGCAACCTGAAGGGTCTTAATCGTCTAGTGTCTGACCATGGTTTTGGTAGCAAGCTAGTAGGATTATTGAAGTTGGGATGAAATCTACCAAGAGGAGTTCCAGATAATTATGGCTTACTCACCTACACATATATCTATAAGATTTTAATTGTTACATTCACCATTCATCCACCTGGTACATTCACTATCACCATGAACTGAATTTCCCCACGCCTTCTTTCGTCATCTACAAGAAACAACAATCTAGCAAAGCCGTTCTTTACTTTCATGCTTAATATTTTTGAAGTTTACATTTGTTTAAGTTCTCTTTACATCTATCGCATTTAATCAAAATCCCATTCTTATTTCAACACTTGCAGTCAATTCACTCGAAGACGTGTGATAACTTCGGGTGTGATAGAGACTTCACCAATAAACACTTACCTTTGGGATCCCTGTGGGATCAATATATGAACTTCAAAACTAGCTAAAAATGATATGAGCACTTGCAGTCATCAAACACAGGTGGAGGAGCTCGAGGCAAGTTGGTGGCGGCATAGATCTGGTCTATCTTGGCTCGATATGGGTTCATTGGGACCTAGCAGTGCGACTGCAAGGTCTTAGGAAGCAATCTGAAGGATGGTGGCGGCGACCATTGTGTTGTAGAGCGGCAGCAGGACTAGTTGGGCATGATCTTCGCCTGACCTAGCTCGCGCTAATCTAGGCCTGACTAGCCATTCGTGTTGTGTCCGTTTGTGGTGGTGGAGGATGGAAGATATCATCCTATTCGTTATGAATACTAACCATCGGGTTTGGTTTTGTTGCCAACCTACTCCATCCAACACGATGGATTTATGATGTGATGTTTTTCACTCCCTGGACTAGAGTTCGTGGACACGGGGGCGGCAACCCTAGTAGGTGGACTGTGTGGGCGTCTCTAGGGAGAGCTAGCTATCGGTGGTGATGTCCCTCTCTTTGGCCATGTGGATGACAATAAGCATATGATGGGGGTTCCTAGCGCTGGCAACGCTTTAGTAAAGGAACCTCCTATATCATGTTCTGGGGACCTGGCTTGGAGGCAGCGAGTGTTCCAACATACCAGTTGTGGTGTAAGGTTTTTTCGGTTAAAAACCCAAGTGCTTCCGTGCCATGGCGGTGATACCTACGGGCATTGTAACCCTCTTGGGGAGCTATTGCTAGTACCTTCACCTCGCTAGGGTTCTAGGTGAAAACCCTTAACCATCGGTATCGATGGTGGCGACATGACACGTCGTTACCATCCTGGGGATGTTGTCATGGAGTCTCCGTATCTATTGTCATATTCGGCTGCCTTTGGTGGCAACTTTTTTTCTCCTTGTTGTTTCTTTTCCATCTTTGATATGTGTAACACCCTTGAATCATCCCTATGCAATTTTTTAGTGATTCCTGCCAAACCCGCATACAAATGATTCAAAGATGCCCACCAGGCACTTGCGTGCGGGTGGAAAACGAAGTAATATGATTACACAATAGTCCATGATGGAACCCACAAAACATATATATATATACAACAACGACTCCAAGAGTGAAGAATACAAATATACAATACAAAGATCCAAATCACCTTGAAAACGATACAACATCCGATTACGGATAAGATGCAAATTGAGCTAAGAGCCCTGAAGAATAAACAATGGCATCCATAACCCTGCCCAGGCCAATCCGGAAGGGTAATGTTGGTAACATCGTTAAACTTATACCTGTTAAAACACAAGGGGTGCTGACAAAGGGAGAAGGAAAAAGGGAGTGGTCAGTACCGAGGCTAGTACACGGACAATATAGCATTCGGCGACTCTCGCCTACATAGGTATGGTGGGCTAAAGCGGTAGGAAAGCATTCAGTACATAACCTATAGATACTCGATAGAACTATCGGCTATCAGACAGGGATACGAAAGACCTATTCGGAATCAACCTATTACAAACACTAAACATACCCATCCTGGTATTTCCCCCTCGATACCAAATGAGGAAGTCCTTCCGAGGAAACTCACATAGTTGTTAGTTTTATTCATTCATTACATGGTGGTTATCCAACTTTACTAGGCACATCAGATCCCAGTCAAATTATAACAGTAATTCTGTAGTTATAGTTGTCTATGATCGAGAAACTGTGCTCCAAGCCGTCCATAACCGCAGACACGACTTTTTGAAAAGATTTAACCCTGCAAGGGTGCATCAAAGTTTCCACATGCACTTCCATCCTTTTTACCAGATCAATTAACATACACCCATCGTTATGTCCGCGGGGCTTTGGACACGACGCTTTCCCAGACCCAAAGCAAGAACATGGGGGCCACCCAAAAGAGCTACCGTACGAGGTATAGCTAATCCTCATATGTACCAAGAGGTTGCATGCACTTGTCACGCGAGCAAAGGCCATAAACAATATATTCCCATGACAGAGTGCCGCACCTATGCAATGGTAATAAATGCTCATCGAGCAGTAGGTAATAAACATATCATACATGGCATAAGTATAGTAGGTAATGTATAAAGCCCGAACTAGTTTGTGGCCCCCAGTACAATACATTGAAATCAGGTAATAAGCCAATAGGGGTGCCCACACACCCCACATGTGGTTAGCGCGGTTGGTCTAGGAACAGGTGTCAAGAACTCGGGTCCTAGGTGGACACATGTGGGCGGGTAAAAACCAAATAACATCTATTACCCACCAGTGCCTTTGCATTATATCTATTTCCAACATTTTAATTGACAAGTTATATTGAAAGCCATGATCATCTCCACCATTAAGCATGTGTCAACCTTCCAACAATGGTGGAACATCTAAGACGCGAAGTGACACCTAAGCAAGAAACTACAACTCGCAAGGCCGACTACCTACCAAACAATAGGTAATAGGAGGTGTCCAAGGCAATATAGGATGTAGGGGATATCAGTGGTACGGAAACTAAAGATCACAACATAGCTAGCAATATATCAACACGAGGAAGTAAAGACTATAAATGCAAAATAGGCAGAAAGGGGGGAAGAATGCTCGCCTGGAAAACATTGCCAAAGGTTCATCCGAAGATTGGGTCGAAGCTCGCATCAACTCAATGGCCTAATCTGTGAAGGAGCAAAGCACTAAAAGAAACACCGGATGCACTATTTAATATTACGGTAGAAGATCGGGCATGATGCATGACATAACAAAGATGCGATGCGACTAGGCAATATTAAGCGGAACCGGGGTCCCAACAAATAATTAGAAGGTTTAAGTTATTTTGATACCCCACATATACACGGCCATTCTAGAGAAGTATGAATCAAATAACTAGGAAGGACTGCTTCTGCGCCATAGACCAAGAAGAAAGGTGTGTATCCTGTTGACCTGTTTGGAGTTGTTCGTAAACTCCAAATTACAGAGGGTAGTTCCTCTGCCCAAGCCCCCGCAGCACGTCGTAGTGGTGCTTTGAGTCTCGGTTTTAGTCCTTGTAGGATTAAACCATTTGCTCTTTCGACTTGTCCGTTAGCCTATGGATGTGCGACTAACGCAACGTCAAGCCGGATATTTTGCGCGTCACAGAATTCAGACAACTCTCCCATAGAGAAGTTACTCCCATTGTCCGTGATAATGCTATGCGGATAACCATACCGGATTATAACATCCTCGACAAATCTTTTGGTTGTTGCTCCATCACAACTAGTGACAGGTTTAGCCTCAATCCATTTGATGAATTTATCCACCATCACTAAGAGGTGAGTAAATCCACTTGGAGCTTGTTTAAAAGGTCCTACCATATCAAGCCCCCAGACCGCAAAGGGCCATGTAATAGGTATTGTTCGCAGCTGATCAGCAGGAACATGAGCTTGCTTGGCGTACTTTTGGCAGCCTTTGCACGTCTTGACTAATCGTTCGGCATCTGCCTGAGCTGTAAGCCAGAAAAAACCGTGTCTAAAAGCTTTTGCCACTAAAGATTTGGCTGCAGCGTGGTGACCACACTCACCTTCGTGGATTTCCCTTAGGATTTCCACTCCTTCTTCCGGAGATACACAGAGCTGAAAGACAATAGAAACACTCTGTTTATGGAGCTCACCTTTAACAATAGTATACGCTTTTGCTCGTCGGATAATCTGCCGGCTCAGCACCTCTTCTTCGGGTAATTTACCATCTACCAAATAATCGAGGTAGGGTTGAGTCCAGCTGAGGATTACAGCCAGAACTGCTATCAAAGGTAAGTCGAATTTGGTCGGATATTCCTCATTTACTCCCTTTATTGAGGGAACTTTGAGGAGCTCTAGAAAAGCGCCATCCGGGACCTCTTTCCGTGCAGAACCTATCCGAGATAGTGCATCTGCTTCCTCATTTTCTGCTCGAGGGATGTGTTGAACTTCAAACCCTTCGAACGATTTAGATAGATCATCCACGACAGCTTTATATGCTGCCATGTGTTTATTTGCATTACAAATATCCGACACTTGCTGAGCAACAAGATTCAAATCTCGGTAACACATCAAACGTCGGATGCCAATATCCTTAGCAATCCGGATTCCATGCAGCAGTGCTTCATACTCGGCAATATTGTTTGTCGCTGTGAAGTGGATCTGCAACACGTATAAAAGTTTTTCTCCTTGGGGTGATTTGAGTACCACGCCAGCCCCCGAGCCCCCTTGAGCCTTAGATCCATCAAAAAAGAGGGTCCAATATTCTTACTCAGGGAGGGTCATGTTCTCCTTTGTCTCTGTCCAATCAGCAACAAAGTCAGCAAGGATCTGGGATTTGATTGTTGTCCGAGGTTTATACTCAATATCGAAAGCTGAAAGCTCTATGCCCCATTTGGCGACGCGTCCTGTGGCGTCACTAATGTTAATTATATCCCTCATGGGTTGCTCACCACGGTAATTGGATGCTCCTGAAAATAATGTCGTAGCTTACGAGATGATAGAAAAACACCGTAAGCCAACTTTTGATAATGCGGATACCGCTGTTTTGACTCTGTCAGGACTTCGCTGACAAAGTACGTCGGACGCTGCACCAGGTGTTCCTGATTTTCCTCTGGTCTCTCCACCACCATGACGATACTGATGACCTTATTTTTCGTAGCAATGTAAAGCAACATCGGTTCCTGAGGTTCCGCCGCTGCAAGGATAGGAGTAGATGAGAGTACTCTCTTCAGATCTTGTAGTGCAGCTTCAGCTTTGTCAGTCCAGACAAAATCCTTGGTCTTTTTCAGGAGTTTATATAATGGTGCGGCTCTGTCACCAAGCCGGCTTACAAATCGACTGACCAAAGCGATGCAGCCAGTTAATCTTTGTACGTCTTTCAGGCGAGTTGGCATGGAAATATTGAGTATAGCCTTGATTTTGTCCCGGTTCACCTCTATGCCTCTCTGAGACACCATGAAACCTAACAATTTTCCGGCTGGTATTCCAAAGAAGCATTTCTTCGGGTTAAGCATGATGTTGTATTTTCGTAGATTGGCGAACGTATCCTCCAAGTCGGAAATCAGTGTCTCCTTCTTTTTGTACATCACCGCGATATCATCCACGTATGCATGTACATTGCGTCCGAGTTGGTCGTGGAGGCAACGCTGCATCGTGCGCTGGTACATAGCTCCTGTGTTCTTTAGCCCAAAGGGTATCGTAACAAAAAAGAAAGTTCCGAAGGGGGTTATGAATGAAGTTTTGACTTTGTCAGATTCCTTCATCCGGATTTGGTGATAACCGGAATATGCATCGAGAAAACAGAGGAGTTCCGAGCCTGCCGTAGAATCGATGACTTGATCAATTCTAGGCAGAGCGAACGGATCTTTTGGACAAGCCTTGTTCAAGACAGTATAATCAACACACATCCTTAAATTAGTGGTGTCCTTTTTAGGGACCATAACAGGATTGGCCGACCACTCAGTGTGGATGACCTCTTCTATGAATCCGGCTAACTTGAGCCGTGCTAGTTCCTTAGCTATTGCCTTACGCTTTTCGGCACCAAACCGTTGTAGGGACTGTTTGACAGGTTTAGCATTTGGGTTTACATTTAGGGAGTGCTTAGCAAGTTCCCTAGGTACTCCGGTCATGTCAGATGGCTGCCATGCGAAGATATCTTGATTTGCTTGGAGGAACTTGACGAGTGCGCTTTCCTATGCGCTACCTAGGCCTACGCCTATCTGGGTCACCTTGGAGGGGTCATCATCCTTCAACGATGCTTTCTTCGTCTCTTCTAATGCCTTGAACTCCAGATTTGGTTTTGTTACCTCCTTTTTCGTTGCGGGCATCTCGGACGGATCTATGCTCTTATTGATCTCCTGGTACTCCTAGGCGTGCAGCACGCCTTCAGCAAAGGTGGCATTTCCATCCTCGCACTCTCGTGCTTTCTTCGGGTCTCCCCTGATGGTGATCACGCCGTTGGGACCTGGAATTTTCATCATATTGTAAATGTAACACGAACGAGCCATAAAATCCTAGTAAGCCGGATGTCCGAATATAGCGTGGTATGCGACCTTGAACGGGACAACTTCGAAGGAAAGTGCCTCCGTACGATAATTCTTTGGAGTTCCAAAGGTAACATCCAAAGTAATCTCTCCCAGGGAATTAGCTTGTCTTCCTGGGAAAACTTCGTGAAAAATCACAGAGCTATGGTTCAGCTGGGTTTCCGAGATCTTCATCCGGCGTAGCGTTTCGACATAGAGAATATTGATGCTGCTACCACCGTCCATCAGGGTCTTGGAGAAACCATAACCGTCAATAAGTGGATTGACGATTAAGGCATATTTTCCTCACCTGTGCAACTTAGGCGGATGATCAGCGCGGTCAAATGTGATTGCCACTTCCGGCCAGTCTAGATATTGGGGACAGCCAGAACTGTTGCATTGAGTTCGTGGAGAGCTGCTTTCTTGAACTTTGCTGGTTGAGATCCGAGGAAAGTGACGTAAGTGTCTTTCTTGGTGGGAAAAGTTTTCTTCCCTTCCGACTTGGGATTTGAAGCATCAGCTTCCTCCATGTCAGAATCTTCCTTGGTCTCTTTGTCCTTTTCGGGATTTTTCTTTCCCTTCTTCCGCTTAGCTTTTTAGCCCGCGATATCATCTCTCTTATTGTCGTCATTAAAATGACATTCAGCATTGGTGTGGGATGAGCCTCCATTGGCGTCTAGGTGATGCACACATGGGTTATTGGCAATGTCGACAAAGTGTAGGTTTTGCCTTGTTGTTGTTCTCCTCTACCTTGGACCTTTGAAGTCCCACGGCCACGCCCGCGGCCTCCGCCACATCCTCCTCGTCCTCCAGACCCGGAAACAGTAGTAACCACCGCTGTTTCCGCGTTGGGTTTTTCTTCCGAGGTATTTTTGCGCTTCTGAGCTTGTTGCTTTGTCTTTGCTGACTGAGGTACAGCCAGGACGTTGAGTAATCCCTCTGCATCGTCGTCAGCATCTGCATACTTGCTCGCTGTCTCTATCATCTCTCCCAAATCAGTGACCTTGTCACACTTCAAGCGATAGACCAATTGGGAGCCCTGCGATGAAAGCTTCAATCGCGGTTTGATCGTTTACTCCTTTGCAGGAGTTCTTCGTGTCGATCCATCGTCCGAGATAATCCCGGCAGGTTTCTCTGGCTTTCTGGGTGCAACGCTGTAGGTCTCCGACCAAATAGGGCCTCCGATATGTGCCTTCGAAATTCCGAAAGAACGCACTTTGCATGTCATACCAGTTATGGATGGTGTTTTCCGGAAGTTCATTGAGCCATGATCGTGCCGTCTTCCGCAACATAAGTGGGAGATATCGGGTTGCGACCAGGCTGTTTCCGCCTTTGGCAATGCAGCAAGCTTGGAAAAAATCCTGAAGCCAGGTATTTGGCCGAGCAGTACCGTCGTAGGCTTGGATGTGCCTTGAGATAGCAAATCCTTCCGAGAATCGTGTAGCTCTGATGCGTGGTCCGAAGCACATTGGGCCCACGTACATATCATCGTTTTCATAGCGCCGTGCCTCTATGTTGGAATTGATCCTGTGCATTGTGTCGTTCGGGGATAGAGATCGTCCCGAATGCCGGCTATGGCTGCGGTGCCGTGGAGCGGGACTTCGGCTTCTGCCACCACCTCCTACGCCATGTCATCCTTCTTGCCATGATAACTGCTTGGTGGAGGGGCTGGGGCCGCTGAATTGTTTCCAGCTGATCGCCGGCCTCCGTCTGGAGCGTCATTATTCCGGTTCCGGGGAGGATATTGACTATGACGAGCCCCCTGCCGACTTGTCCCAGCATGGTTTCCGTCGTTCCTTCGTCCTTCATCCGTCGTTCCCACCATGGTGAGGCTCAGCCGGACGGCTTTCATGTCTAGGAGGTGGCATTCTTTGACGATCCTCCTCCCGACGTTTCTCTTTATCTTTTCCCCTTCGATCGTTAGATTCTCGTCGGGGAAGGTTCTTCGGATTCAGTGCAGCGATGGCATCTTTCTCGGCCGCTGGAGCGACGTTGCTCCAGCTACGCGCAATTCTATGATGCTGTCCTGATGATCCGGTTCTTCTATAATTGTCTTCCCCGCGTTCGGGGTGATGATACGGTGCCCGGACATAATGGGATCTTACGCCGGCCCATGCCAGATATGTCCGACATTGGTCAGAATCCGAGACTAGTTTTTGACTTCCGGACAGGGCGACCTTTTGCTGCTCCAGTCCCTTGTTGAGTAGCTTGATACCCAAACGGTTCTCCTCTGGTCCTGGATTAGCCGATAGAATATCTCGGGCTGCCACGGTATTCTGTACTAGGGTTGGGTATACCAAATCTCCGTTGCTATCTTTCCATGAATTCCCCATCTCATCTCCCAAAAGGACGGCACGGACACGTGGGAATTGGTCATCATTGGTGTGACGCTTCCGTGTCTTCTGATGCAACCGAGACATGTAGTCCTTAGTTGACATGCGTTTCTTCTCCACCTCGATGTTTTTGGCTTCATCGAGGAGTTGTTGACGATGTGCCTCTAGGGCTTGTGCCCTTTCGTCCAGCTCATCCGCAGTGAGTTCTGCAGCTGTAGGGATAGGTGTGGTTAATGCGGCATCGTTGAGTTTACGCGCACCTTCGGTGATCACGTGTCCATCCACCGATGCTTCTTTTTTGGCTTGTCTGGGATAAGTGCTCCATACGAGTCTTCTTCGTATTCCTCGGCAATCACCTCTTCTGTCAGAGGGTCTTTTGTCGGGGTCTTGTTCTTTTTGTTCTTCTTCTTTGCCTTCTTGGCAGCGCCTGTAGCAAAGACGGATTTGGGTCCGTTTCTCGGAGTCAAACTCTGATCGGTACTTTCGGACATCTGAACCTTGGGATTATCTCTAACGTCCATGTCATCCTGCGCTTTGGGAGAGTGTTCCCCGGATCCTTCATCCATGGCTTCTTCTTCTGCAGCTTTGGAGTTATACTCCTCTTCATATTCCACGGAGAACTTTCGGAAATCTGCTGATGTCATCAATTCATCCGAGGATGCGGGTACGTCGGCGTTTGTTCCAATTGCCTCCAGCACAGAGTCGGTGTTTTCTCCGGCATCGGCAGAGCCAGATCCGGATCCCACATATCCGACGAAGTGCGGCGCGTGCTTCCTGAGGTACCTGCGGCTTTCGCGATCAGCCATGTCGATACTTTTGATGGTCTCGAGGATTGCATCTGCGCTTTCGCCTTGCAGTATCATACATCTTAGTGTGTACCTTAGGAAAGGCCTGTCTATCCCGGCGTCGTCAGAGCCGGAATCTGTGTCATTCATATGCTCCTCCTGGATTTCGACTTCCACGATTGGGTTGATCTGGGATCCGGCTTCTCCAGGGAGACCCACTCCAGATTCGAGTTGGTCCGCTAGGTCTTCTTCAGGCTCGGATTTCTCCACTATCTCCGCAACTGGTGCAGGCTAGGTGGGATTAGGGATTTCTGAGATCCGGAACTCTGCCGCCTCCGCGGACAAAGGGGACCCAGAAAATTCTTCTGCCTCTATCATCACCGCTAGGGTGGGTTGGGCAGGTTCGGCGAAACCGATGTAAACATCGATCTCGCAAAAAGACATGATTGTGTAGGTAGTCACGGCCTCCCTAGCCGGAATCCAAGTCTCGTCAAGAACGATGAGAGGGACGTCACTGGCATAGAGGATGCGACTGACGGCGATGGTCTCGCCGATTCCGATTCTTGCAGATTCCGCTCGGAACGTAGATCCGAAGCTCACTTGCCCCACGGTGGGCGCCAACTGTCGTCGGATTGAGGACAAGTACGCCATGAGGGGGTCCTCGAGGCATGCGGAAGAGAGGGGTGTGAGATGTATGGTATTCCGGGACGGTAAGCACACAAGTTTACCCAGGTTTGAATCTGCCGGCTTTGGACGGATCCTACTCCTTCTAGCAATCTAGTAATACGGCAGAGCCGGAATATGGGTTACAAGGGTTTTGCCTGTGCGAGTTGAGGGTCTAAAGTATTGGGTGTGCCCTAAAGGCTCTCCCTAGGACGGCTTATATAGATATCTGGCCTAGGGTTTACAGGAGAGATCAATCCGGCTACGACTAAGAGTTGGTTATAGAGTACATCTTGAACTATAAGTAACATTATGGGCCTAAGTCGGTAAGTCTTCTGGGCCTTCCCGTAGCCGGATTGGACTCCGTCTTTCTCCCTGACTGGGCCGCCCGTGAAGCAAAGCTCTAACCCTCAGTGGGCCACCCTGGTCAGTGAGGAACTGTGAGGATACCCGGAAAGTATATCCCCAACAATATAGCCTCCATATTTAATTAATAGATGAACCGGCTAAAATCCCCCAAACCATATGAGATGTGTGAAAGCATGTACAATTATATGCAACAGGTATATATCATATATTATAAAAATAGGGGTCTCGGAAAAGGGGTCACACATAGGGGGACTCAACGATCTTGCTTTAGGGTTCAATGGAGTTCGGGCTCGATGGGGTCTGGTCTTCGGGGTATCGTCCATCGGATCCATGAAGAAGGTCATGATGTCTAGGAAGGCGAACTTGGTGATCTGTTCCCGCGAAGCAAATCTCAACATTTCGTGTAGGAGCGCTTGATGACCCATGAGGAAGTTCTTGTTAGTGATTCTTTGGCACCTCCGCTTTGGTACGGCCTTTGGTTCCATGTTCATCCTTCCCAGGTTCCGGGTCGACAAGGGGATCTTGTCGTATCTTGTCACCTCGCAAGCATGGCGATTCTATGTATATCTTGTCGAGGGGGCAATGATGAACTACAAGGCACGTGGGACCATTTGGATTTATAAAAACAAATCACATACATGCTACTCCTAGAGGATTACAAAATTAGCAGGCACACCCCACAGTAATGTATCCACATAGCAGGAGCACATGCAGCAACAAAACAAGCACAGAGGAGGCAACTGCACGAACGATAGCAACCTGGATGTTGCTATGAAGTAGAGGACACATGGAGCACGACTGCTGGTGGTAGTCGTGACAGAGGCGAGGAGGACCGGAGACCAGCGAGGCTGAGTCTTGGCATCGTCAGCGCGCCGCAGGGCCAGTTCGAGCAAAAGGGTGCGCCTAGGGAGGCCCGAACGGAGGAGGGAGGCGTGGGTACGACCATCAATGAGAGAAGGTGTCGGAGGGGTTGCGCCTGCCAGAGATGAGGAGGGAGGAAGGGGCAGGGCGTGTTGGTCTCGAGCTTGATGCGGGAGGAGGCCAGGTGGAAGGGTGCTCATGCTGCTGAAGCTCGAGGACGAGGGAGCTCGGGGTAGCACCATCGGAGGGACTCGAGCCAGGGCTTGCGGATAAGGCCGAGGGCGCGCGGCCATGCACGGGCCGTGGCAGCGCCATGGGCAGAGGAGGCATGGAGGAGGTGGCTGATGGCGGTCTCGGCGGAGGCGAGGGAGGTGCTAATGGGGCGAGCAGCGACACGGGCGGGCCTCCGCAGTGGCACTACACGAGCCTAAGAGGGTGCAGAAGGAGCGGGCACAACGCATGCGCCTAGCAGAGAGGATGGCAGTGGGGTGGTTGGGAGCGAGTGTTAGATTGTATATATTGTATTTACAGTAGGAATGCATTGTAATTGTGCCGGCCTCTGGCCTCCTATAAATATACATGGAACCCCATTGTTTATGTGTGTGGCTTCCCCCAAACCCTTCTACATGTTATCAGCCTCCCCTCGATCCTAAACCCTAGCCGCTGCCGCCTCCTCGGCAGCCGCCGCCCTAGGTCTGGCCGCCGCCTCCACCATCCCACCCCAACCTTCCACTACGATGTCGCTCCCAGCCCTCATGGGGAATCAGACCGCGCGTCAGCTATGGCTGGCGGCTCCCAACCTCTTCACCTGGAAAAGGCGAAGAAAGCCATCTACCTCGACAATGACTTTCGCCAGCTCCTGTAGGGGGTCTCTCCATCCACGGGTACTGTCACCATCAGAAGCACCTTGCCGACGCGCTCGCTGACAACGACTCCGCCGTGAACGACCGTGCCCTGATACGTTGCTAACGTATCCATAATTTTTCATGTTCTTGCTTGGTTTTTATCTACTTTCTTATGTTTTGTTCCAACTTTGGAGTACTTTTTATACACTTTCTTGGATACCTCCGATGGCACCCCCTGGGCCTCCCCTTTCTCCTATAAGATACCTCCGATACAGAAACCCTAAGTACCCTATCAAAATTCCACGAAAGAGTCTGTAGCCACCATCATCTCCATCCCTAGATCGGGAGGGATCTAACGCTCTTCTCGGCACCATGCCAAAGGGGAGAATTCACCTTGGAGGCTTTCTTCATCACCATGCAAGCCTCCGGTGTGATGCGTGAGTAGTTCATCATTGGACTACGGGTCCATGTAGTAGCTAGATGGCTGGTTCTTCTCCTTTGTGCTATCATGTTTAGATCCTGTGAGATCTGTTCATGATCAAGATCGTCTATTTGTAATCCTACATGCTGTGTTTGCGGGGATCCTATGGATATTGAGATGCTATTTCAGATTGATTATTGATTTTATCATGTTTTTGCTATTTGTGATCTTGCATCCTTTCCGTTGTTAGTAGCTATCTTGGCCAAGTAGATGCTAGCAACTCCAGGTTAGTATTTATGCGTGATAGTGGGTTCATGCCTCTAGTAATCTGGGGAAGTGACAGAAATCTCTAAGTTGCTAGATGTGTTGTTGCTACTAGGGAGAAAACATCAATCCTTTGTTCATAGAACAATCATATTGTTTACTTTACACGCAATGCGTAATGCAATTATTTGTTGCTTGCAACTTAATAATGGAGGGGGTTCAGATGATAACCTGAAGGTGGATTATTATTCATAGATGTAGTTGGATTACGGTTTATGTATAATGTTGTAATGCCCAATCGAATCTTAGAGGAGTCAAGATGATTAGTATATGCATGTATGTTTTCTCGATGTTTGTCAATTGCCTCGCTGTAATTTGTTCACCCAACATGTTATCTATCTTAAGGAGAACCACCACTGGTGAACTATGGACCCGGTCCTTTCTTTTGACATCAATCTACAACTGATTACTATTTTCTGTTTACTTTCTGCAAGCTTTTACTTACGCACAATACATTTAATCCTTTGTTTTCCGCAAAACCGGTGAGATTGGCAACCTTACTATATGTTGGGGGAAAAGTTCTGTGGTTGTATTGTGTAGGATTCCAAGTTGGCAACAACACCTTGGAGGTGTTTCCTTGCTCCTACTGGTTCGATAACCTTGGTTTCATAATTGAGGGAAAACTTGCTACTGTGCTCATCATACCTTCCTCTTGGGGTTCCCCAACAAGCTCGATATATTTTGGGCCATCAAACTATTTTTTTGGCGCCGTTGCCGTGGAGTCAAGGACATCTTCACAAGGGGAGTCAAGGACATCTTCACAAGGGGAGTGCTCAAGGTGATAGTGTGGGGTTATCTAGATGGGAAAGACTTACTTTGAGGTGTGTTGTTATAGCCCTACCAACGATTAGAGTGTCCAACCGAAGAGTAGTTCAGCGTAGTATCATGAAGATAATATATTTATATGAGAGTGTTCACTAGTGAAAGTATGATCCCTAGGCCTTGTTTCTAAGCATTGATACACCGTTTGCAATTAGATCTGTTACATGATTGCTTGCTTCCATATTTATTTCAGTTTGCCTTTAGTCTTTTCCCACGTCAAGCACATGCCATCAAGCTATCTTCTATCACCGTTACCACTTATAATTATCCATACCACTTGTATTTCACTATCTCTTCACTGAACTAGTGCACCTATACACCTGACAAGTGTATTGGGTGTGTTGGGGACACAAGAGACTTCTTGTATCTTGATTGCATGGTTGCTTGAGAGGGATAACTTTGACCACTTCCTCCCTGAGTTCGATAAACCTTGGGTAATCCACTTAACGGAAACTTGTTGCTGTTCTACAAACCTCTGCACGTGGAGGCCCAACAACTGTCTACAAGAATATAAGTACGTAGACATCACTTGGTTGCATGGATTTCAGGAAAAACAACTGACTAGAAATCACCATACAACTCTATATGATCCCTGATGCAACTTAGGGATACAATAAATACAACTAGATGAATCATGTAACCAAATTGGTTGCATGTATTTCAGGAAAAGCAACTAAACAGAAATCACCATACAACTCTGCATGGTCCCTGCTACAACTTAGGGGTACAACAAATACAACTAGACGAATCATATAACCAACTTAGTTGCATGGATTTCAGGAAAAACAACTAACTAGAAATTACCATACATGAGCTATGTGTTCATCCCTCTCTCTATGCATGATCTTATTGAGATCATGAGCTTGTAATCTATAGATCTACCTTGCTACTCAAGTGCTTTAATAGATCTCTGCTCTCCCCATGTGTGTGAAAGTAATAGCGTGCACACCATGGTGGCACTTAGGCTAGAGATTACAAATACTTGTTATGAGTTATATTTGGAGTTGGATGTCTTTATGAAATTGTGGTGTTTGTTTGAACCATCTAGTGCTCAAGGTGACAGTGTGGGGTTATCTAGATGTGGAAAGCAAACTTTGAGGTGTGTTGTTATAGCCCTACCATCGACTAGAGTCTCCAACCGGAGAGTAGTTCAAAGTAGTATCATGAAGATAATTTATTTATATGAGAGTGTTCACTAGTGAAAGTATGATCCCTAGGCCTTGTTTCTGAGCATTGAAACACCGTTTGCAACTAGATCTATAACATGTTTACTTGCTTCCATCTTTATTTCAGTTTGCCTAGTCTCTTCCATGCCAGCAAGCTATTTTCTGGCACTGTTACTACTTATAATTATCTATACCACTTGCATTTCACTATCTCTTCACCGAGCTAGTGCACCTATACACCTGAAAAGTGTATTGGGTGTGTTGGGGACACAAGAGACTTCTTGTATCTTGATTGCAGGATTGCTTGAGAGGGAATACCTTTGACCACTTCCTTCCTGAGTTCGATAAACCTTGGGTAACCCACTTAAGCGAAAACTTGCTGTTGTTCTACAAACCTCTGCACTTGGAGGCCCAACAACTGTCTACAAGAATAGAAGTGCGTAGACATCAATGGCATACTAAGAGAGCTCCACAAGGTAAGAAGGTAAATTTTGTTGAAGAAACCTTCTCCTTGAATGATAAAATTGATGTTATTATGTCTATGCTTGTTAATGGGAAAGCTCATATTGATCCAAATCATGTCCCCTTAGCCTCTTTGTTGCTCAAGAAGAGCAAGTTGATGTGAACTTTATAAGAAATAATAATTTTGGTAACAACGCTTATGGTAATAACAATTATAGGCCTTACCCTCCTAATAATACTTATGGTTATAATGGCAAACCTGGAATACCTAGTGAAGGAAGAATTTTAGAAGTTGAAAGAGCCACTAAAAACTTCATGCAAATGCAATATGAACAAAATAAATTATTTACTAAAACTATGGAGGAACAATCTACCATTTTGAAGAATATTAGTCATCAACTTGAGAGTTTGAATAGGGAAATTCCTAGTTTGCAATTGAAACTTTCTAATGCTGAAAGAAATATATCATCTTTGTCTGAAGCACAATCCATTTTGATTAATAAAATGGCTGCTAAACTTGAAACTATTGATAATCCATTTGCTGCTACTAATGCCATACAAGTTAGGATTGATGAAAATGTTAGATTACTAGCTGAATTGCATGCTAAGTGGGAGAGAGAAGATGAAATTGCTAGAAACATTAGTGTTTCTACTATCACTACCACTAGTGTTGAAGCTAGTAATAGCTCCACTACTCTAGATGATAACTATGATTTTGATCTTGATGGTTGCAACATCTCTGAAGTAATTAAGTTCCTACAAAAGCTTGCTAAAAGTCCTAATGCTAGTACTATGAATATGGCCTTTAGAAAACACATTACTGATGCTCTCAGAAAAATCAAAGAATAAAAGATGAAACATAAAGCTTCTATTCCAATGAAACAAGAAGATGGTTGGGAACCCATCATTAATATGAAAGTGAATGATTTTGATTTCAAAGCTTTATGTGATCTTGACAGTAGTGTTTCTATTATGCCTAGAAAGATTTATGATATGCTTGATTTGCCACCATTGGAAGATTGTTATTTAAATGTCCCACTTGATGATAATGCTAAAAATAAACTCATGGGGAGTATTAATGATGTTCTTATTATGGTTAACAATGCCTATGTTCCCGTTGATTTCTATGTTTTGGATGTTGAATGCAATGCTTCTTGTCCTGTTACTTTGGGAAGACCTTTTCTTAGAACTGTTGGTGCCATTATTGATATGAAAGAAGGCACCATTAAATATCAACTCCCACTTAATAAAGGTATAGAACACTTCCCTCAGAAGAGAGAGAAGATTCTTTTTGCCTCTCCTATGAAAACAAAATTTTCTCTTAATGCTTCTTCATTTGAGAACACTTGATTATTTTTCTTGCTTCTTACGCCTAACTTGAAGGCGTTAAAGAAAAGTACTGATTGGGAGATAACCCAAAAGTTTTAGATGAGTCTTGGAAGTTATTACTTCTATAATAACCGCACTTTATCCTTTTTATTTGCTTTTTGTGCCAAGAGTAACCTCTAATGAAAGAGAAGTAATGCTTGGATAAGTTGTTGTCCCGAAACAATTTTCTGTTCTTCACCGTAAAAACTCATGTGAAATCTCTGTATGTTGTTTTGAGGCGTGCTTTTTTGTTCTTCTGCCCCAGGTTGTTATCTAACTTTTGTTAGTTCAACACTTTTTGATTTGAGCAACATAAGGTCTTCGAAAAAATTTGTTTTTACCTGCTGGTCTGTTTTGACAGATTTCTGCCATTATTTGCACTTGCTTCTTGTTGGTTCCTTTTTGAGTTCTTTTGGGGAATTGAGCTTTTTGAGGGAAGTTCTAAAGTAGCTTGTGTTTTAATGGAAGTTTTATTGGCGTTGAAACTGAACCCAAAGACTTATTATCTTGGGTGCACTAATGTTGCTAATAAAGATTGTGTGAAGTTTTGTATGAAGGAAAAATTTTAGGTGTATGGAAGGAAGGATGTAATGAGGTGAAGAATGGACTAAAGCTCAAGCTTGGGGATGCCACGCGTGTCACCTCAAGAAATATCCAAGAAGTACAAGCGTCAAATCTTGGGGATGCCCAAGGCATCCCCTTCTTCATCAATAAAAATCCCAAGTTTCTTCCAAACACTTCATTTTTACTGTTTCATGCACAGTTGTGTTGTTCTTGGAGCGTCTTATTTTTTGTTTTCTTTTTGGTTTTTCGTTTGCTTGGTTTTCTTAGTTTGCTGAATAAATTGGTTGGACCCCCTCTTTCATACATTAGTTTTCAAATAAGTTTGGTTTGGATTGGAAAAGAGTAGGAAAGTTCATGCTTAAGTGGTAAAAGGAGTTTGTTTTTGACTGTGGCCTATGCTTTGTCATGCCATGCTTGATGTTGTTTTGGATTTATGCTTAGTGATCTTTGTTGTAGCATGAATTTTTATAAACAATTGATATTTCTTAATGTGCCTTGGAAGAATCATGCGTTGTTTTAGCATATTAAAGCATAGTATTATGGTATTCTCTTTAGATGCTTTCTTTGGGTTGACTTGGCGCATGCTCACACCATGTTATGACTATCCAAAGTCACCATAGCCTTTATGATCCTTTAGTTTTCGACTTGTAATATCACTTTATGCTTTGATTAATGATGTTTTGTCACTCTGCATGATTATGGCCATTATTGCTCTCTTAGTTGGTCGCTCCCAGTCTTTTGTTAGCCTCCGTAACCAAGTATGAGTTCCAGTCATGCATCCAACTCCTAAAACCAAGTTATTCCAAAGAGTCCACCATACCTACCTATTAGTATTTGCTATTCCAAGTATATTCATGTTTTTATTTACCTTCCGAATTAAACTTGTTATGTGAAAATTAGTGATTAAAGCTCTCACAAACTTGATGGCACACTTTACTTTTCTTGCCCTTAATAAACTTGAAGCATTGTGTCGTCTATGTTGTATATGCTTGCACTTATATGTTGGAGATTAGCAAAACCATGATGTCATGGGGAATGCTTTCAACATTGCACTTGTACTTTGTACCTAGTTCATATGATGCTCTTTTGTCTATGGATGTCATAATTGTGAAATGAAAGGGGAGCTTGTAAGGCCATGGAGTTATGTATATGTGTTAGAGAAACGCCTGGGCCGCCGGTCTAATCCATGCTACATGGTGGAAACCTGTAGCGTAACCATAATGAGCTTTCTATGAAGCATTCTTCTTATATAAAAAGAGTCGGATATTGAGAAAAAAAAGAAAAAAAGAAAAAAAGAAATATGAGAAAAGAGGAAAGAGATAAAAAAAGCACCGTTTTCCCATGGTAAATAAGAAGATTCCTTAGATGCTCGTTGTCTACTTGCCTTGTCATTTTGATATGTGGATTCTTCCGTATCATCGGGCAAGCGTTACCCTGTTGGCGGTTCTCTATGACACATATGTACTTACTATGACAAGAACTTACCATTAACTAAACTTTAGTAGCATGAGGAGCTGCCCTCGTATTCAAGGGACATGAGATTTCCAACTTATACTTTGTCAAGCATATAATCCATAGTTTGTTCACTTTAACCTTAATCACTTCAAGATGCTTATGATAGGGGCAATGAGAGTTGAAAGCTAATAAGTACCATAATTTTTGGAAGCTCTTTATGAAACTTGAATCTCTGCTTTCTTCTATGAAGGGCTTTCTTTTACTTTTATGTTGAGTCTCCACCTTCTATCTTTATGCACCTATTGAGAGAGCATAGTGGCCATTCTTAGTTCTATGTGCATTGTCCCAAGACTAGTTGATTGATGCATAACTTTGATATTGCGTGTTCTTAAACTATTTGTATCTAGTCACCCTTATAAACTTTGAAGGTGTCCTATGCATGTATGTTTGCTACTCTATGAGGGACATGCTGAATGCCACTATGCTTTGTTTTCTTTATGTGAAACAAACAAAAGTTTTGCAAAGCATTGTTATTCATGAATCTTTTGTTTGTGCCTTTTCATGTTACAACATAGTTGCTATGTCTTATTGTTAGAACTTTGTCTTTCACGCTATGTTGAAGCACTACGATCCCAGCTATCAATGTTTTACAAATACTTTGATCAAGTTTATGATGGTGCATGTCACCTCAAAAATTATTCTTTCTTTTTATCACTTACCTACTTGAGGACGAGAAGGAGTTAAGCTTGGGGATGTTGATAAGTTGCTAACGTATCCATAATTTTTGATGTTCCATGCTTGGTTTTTTCTACTTTCTTATGTTTTGTTCCAACTTTGGAATACTTTTTATACACTTTCTTGGACTAACCTATTAACAAGATACCACAGTGCCAGCTGCCTGTTTTCTGCTGTTTTTGGTTCCAGGAAAGTCAGAAAATGAATATTCTCGGAATTGGACGGGACAAAATCCAAAGTAAGTTTTTAACCGAGGGGGACACGGAGCCAGAATACGAGACGGGGAGGGGCCAGAGAGTGGCCACACCACCTGGCCACGCGGCCAGGCCTAGCCCGCGCCAGGGGGTGGTGCGGCCACCCAGGGAACCCCCTCGGCATCCCCTTTTCGCCTATAATTTGCCTCCTATATAGAAACCCTAAGTACCCGATCAAAATTTCACGAAAGAGTCTGTAGCCGCCGTCATCTCCATCCCTAGATCAGGAGGGATCTGAAGCTCTTCCTGGCACCCTGCCAGAGGGGAGAATTCACCCTGGAGGCTTTCTTCATCACCATGCAACCTCTGGTGTGATGCGTGAGTAGTTCATCCTTGGACTACGAGTCCATGTAGTAGCTAGATGGCTAGTTCTTCTCCTTTGTGCTATCATGTTTAGATCTTGTGAGCTCCGTTCATGATCAAGATCATCTATTTGTAATCATACATGTTGTGTTCGCGGGGATTCGATGGATATTGAGATGCTATTTCAGATTGATTATTGATTCTATCATGTCTTTGTTATTTGTGATCTTGCATGCTTTCCTTTGTTAGTAGCTATCTTGGCCAAGTAGATGCTAACAACTCCAAGAGTTAGTATTTATGCTCGATAGTGGGTTCATGCCTCTAGTAATCTGGGGAAGTGACAGAGATCTCTAAGGTACTAGATGTGCTATTGCTACTAGGGAGAAAACATCAATCCTTTGTTCATAGAACAATCATATTGTTTACTTTACACGCAATGCGCAACGCAATTATCTGTTGCTTTCAACTTAATACTAGAGGGGTTTCGGATGATAACCTGAAGGTGGATTATTAGTCATAGATGTAGTTGGATTACGGTCTATGTATAATGTTTTAATGCCCAATCGAATCTCAAAGGAGTCAAAATGCTTAGTATATGCATGTATGCTTTCTCGATGTTTGTCAATTTCCTCGCTATAATTTGTTCACCCAACATGTTATCTATCTTAAGGAGAACCACCACTAGTGAAATATGGACCCTGATCCTTTCTTTTACCATCAATCTACAACTATTTACTGTTTTCTATTTACTTTCTGCAAGCTTTTACTTTCTTGCACACAATACGTTTTGTTGGGAATATTCCCTAGAGGCAATCATTGTTTATGATATTTCCCAATGTATTCATAAATTTATGGTCCATGTATGAACTATTTATATGTATCATCGAATATGTGATTCGATTGTGGAACTATATATTCATGTTGTTCATACTAATTGTCCTTGGTCATTGAGGTTGTGTTGGACACACAACTAGGACCAATGTGAAAGTTGGTAGATGACTAGATTCCACTTTTCGTGGGCATGGGTATGCTATTCCCACTTACACGGATTTGGCTAAAGAGTTTAGCGAGTCGTACTGACCCATATTGAGATGCAATGAACAAGTCGTCATTTGCATGTCTCAATCAATTTAATCCTTAGACCTGAGGTTATTGCATAGTCCGAGTTGAGGATCACCGAGTTAGGTTCTGTCAAACGCTATTCCGCCACTAGGCAGTTATAAAGGCGGAGTTCAGTTCGACTTTAAATCAAGCTGCGTGATGTGAATGACCAAGATGGGATTTTTCCCCTCCATCTGGAGAGATATTCTCTGGGCCCTCTCAGAAGATAAGATTCGGAAAGCATGGCCATGCGCGTCTCGGTTAAGTGTTAACTGAGGCAACCGACTAAGAGTTAGTCGGATGAATCACTTATCTCAGATCGAGAAAGAGAGTCGTACTATTTAAGGGATGACGATCATTCGTCTATAGTCCAACAAGGTATATCGTGAGGCAAAAGGGACTTAGACGAAAGTCACATTGGAAGGTATGTCGTCATGACTTATTGGTACTTGGGAGTCGGCACGTTCTGCTAGGGGCCACTACCGACTAATCGATCACGAGTGAGACTCGGAATCGTGTCCGGGTTACCATGAGCCTGTCGGGTTACACACTTAAGAGCGGGAGCAAGTTTGGGTTAGACCCAAACAGGAAAGCTATTTGGGTTGGACACAAATAAATACATGGCCTTAGTCAGCAAGTTGGACTTGTAGGGACTAATATAGGCCTTTTAGTGAATGGGCCACAAGTGTGTGGAACCCACTTTCACTTCCTATATAAGATGGGGCGCAGGTGCTAAGAGCACAAGGTTAGGTCACTCCATGTGTTGGAAACCCTGGCCCCAGTCTGTCCTATCGCTGTCGTACCGGACCTAGAAGTCCATCGTCAGCGCTCTTCCTCGTACGTGTGGATACTGGCGGAGGTGCTATATGTTCATCACTTCGATGATCGTGGAACCGGAATGGATCGTGGATAGTGGAACCGGAACTGCACTGCATCAAGCGACGTGCTTCATCGATTCCGCAACTGCACGTCTAGTTAATCCCCGTGGCCTTCTACCTGAGTTGGATCTTGGGTTCACCGCGTAGGGAAAAAGTTTTGTTTATCTCTGGGTGGCTCAACACATTTAATCCTTTGTTTTCCACAAAACGGGTGAGATTGACAACCTCACTGTAAGTTGGGGGAAAAGTTTTTTGGTTGTGTCCTGCAAGATTCCAAGTAGGCAAAAACACCTTGGAGGTGTTTCCTTGCTCCTACTGGTTCGATAACCTTGGTTTCATAACAGAGGGAAAACTTGCTGCTATGCTCATCATACCTTCCTCTTGGGGGTCCCCAAAAAGCTCGATATATTTTGGGCCATCACGCCTGTAACACCCTCGAATCGGCCCTATGCAAGTTTTAGCGATTCCCGCCAAACCCGCATAGAAATGATTCAAAGATGCCCACCAGGCTCTTGCGTGCAGGTGGAAAATGAAGTAATAACATTACACAATAGTCCACGATGGAACCCACAGAAACATATATATACAACAACGACTCCATGAGTCAAAAATACAGACATACAATACAAAGATCCAAATCACCTTTAAAACGATACAACATCCGAGTACGGATAAGAGACAAATGGGGCTAAGAGCCCTGAAGAATAACCAATTGCGTCCATAACCCTGCCCAGGCCAAGCCGGAAGGGTAACTCTGCTAACGACGTCGATCTCAAACCTGCTAAAACAAAAGGGGTGCCGACAAAGGGCAAAGGAAAAGGAGGACCGTCAGTACCGAGGCCAATACACTGGAAGGCACAAGAAGGAACAATGAGAAGTCCAATAGATGAAGGATTCGTTAGATAGCATGAAGACCGGATGTAGAAGCACCGTTACCAAAGGAGGAAGCGAAACCCTAAAGGTACGACAGAAACCCAACCACGAGAATTCCTGGACTTGAAGAAAAGATAAGAGAGCAGATTCAAAACATGCAGAGGTAAGAGGAGAATAGCATAGGGGTAGGGAGTAAAAGCAGACCTAATCAGATCTATCCAACCGATTTTGTAAAATAGTTTTGACACTCTACATTGGTCGTTAGCTAGGTTATCCTACAGGCTGGACCAGTGGGGTATCGCAACTACTGGGCTCTGATACCACTTTGTAACACCCTCGAATCGGCCCTATGCAAGTTTTAGCGATTCCCGCCAAACCCGCATAGAAACGATTCAAAGATGCCCACTGGGCACTTGTGTGTGGGTGGCAAACGAAGTAATAACATTACACAATAGTCCACGATGGAACCCACAGAAACATATATATACAACAACGACTCCATGAGTCAAAAATACAGACATACAATACAAAGATCCAAATCACCTTTAAAACGATACAACATCCGAGTACGGATAAGATGCAAATGGGGATAAGAGCCCTAAAGAATAACCAATGGCGTCCATAACCCTGCCCAGGCCAAGCCGGAAGGGTAACTCTACTAACAACGTCGATCTCAAACCTGCTAAAAAAAGGAATGCCAACAAAGGGCAAAGGAAAAGGAGGAGCATCAGTACTGAGGCCAGTACACGGCGAAGCTAGAATTCGGCGGCTCTCGACTACATAGGTATGGTGGACTGAAGCGGCAGCGCAGCATCCACTAAACAACCTATAGAGAGTTGATGCATCTGTCGACTATTATAGAGGGATAAGAGAGTCCTATTCGGGACCAACCTGGTACTAACACCAATCATACCCATCCTGGTATTTCCCCCTCAAGACCAAACGAGGAAGTCAAACCGAGGAACTCACACAGTTGGCAATTTTATTCATTCCATTATAGTTGAAGCACTTAATAGTCAGATATAGATAGCATGAGTCATCCTGATAGCACTAGTAGTGGGCAGTTTTAGTTAACCATTCAATTGTAGTTGTAGTACATACTAGTCAGATACAATTAGCATGTGACATCCCAAACCCAGCAATTGTTGGCACTTTTATTTCATTCCATTGGAGTTGCGATACTTACTAGGCAGGTATAACATGACATGATACACCCCAGTTCCACCAGTTGTTGGCACTTTTATTATCCATTCCATTGTAGTTAAGTTGATTACTAGTCACATATTAAGTCAAATTTATAGCACTACTTTAGTTATGCTTTTCTATGATCGAGATACTGTGCTCCATGTCGTCCATAACCGCGGACATGGCTTTTAGAATGATTTACCCTGCAGGGGTGCACAAATAGCAACACACACACGATCAACCTCGGAAAAACCAAATCAAAACCCAACAAGGCTTTCACGACAAAGCAATCATTGGATTCATAAAATATTTCAGGGGGCCACCCCACTAAGCTACCCACAACAAAGTTGGCCAGCTCCGAGACGGACCCAGGGTTTGTGTCAATGGCTGTAAACGACTGGGAACCCGAAAGTGTGACAGGGCATGTCGATACCACGAAAACATTACACGTTCCAAAACAGTACAAGTGCTCCACGAGCAATCGTAAATAAAGAAGTAAAGCATGGCATAAGTACATGATAGTAAAAAAGCCCCAAACTACTTTGTGGCCCCAAGAAATAAGAAATGAATCAAGCTCTAGCTAAGGGGATTCATGGTCCCACATGCGGATAGTGCGATAGTCAAGGAACAGGTATCAAGTACTCGGAAGTGAGCGGTTAAAAACCAAATATTTGCTATTACCCACCGATGCCTCTGCATTAGTTATAACTATTCCCAGCATTTTAATCAAGTTGTATTTAAGGTCATGATCATCTCCACCATTAAACATGTGCCAACCTTCCAAGAATGGTGGAGTGACAACCACACGAAGTAGCACCTGAGCAAGCAAATCCGACTCGCAAGGCCGACTATCTATCAAACAACAGGCAATAGGATGTGTCCAAGGCAATATAGAGGCTGCAAGGAATATAAAGGGTGCACGGAAACTAAAGCATCGCAATATGGATAGCAATAGATCAACAGGAGGAAGTAAAGACTATAAACGCAAAATAGGTAGAAAGGGGGAGAATGCTCGCCTGGAAAACACTGCCAGAGATACATTATCCGAAGAACTTGTCGATACTCACATCAACTCAACGGCCTAATCCGCGAAGAACCAAAGCACTAAAAGAAACACCGGATACACTATTTAATACTATGGCAGAAGATCGGGCATGATACATGTATGATGCATGACATGGAAAATATGCGATGCGACTAGGCAATATTAAGCGGTACCAGGGTCCCGACATTTAATTATATGGTTCAAGTTATTTAGGTACCCCGCAATTTAAATGTTGTTTTCCAAGGCAAAACATCGCATTGGTTCGCTACACAAATTTAAATAGAGCAAATATAAGACTAGAATATCCCGCATATGGTCTCCATATTTAATTATGAGATGACTCGACAAAGAACCCCCAAACAAATAAAAATGTATGCGATATGATCAATTTTATATGCAACAGGATATATGTCATATATTATAAAAATAGGGATCTCAGAAAGGGAATCACATTAGGGTTTGACACCGATGGTCTTGGTCTCCGAGGGTTCAACGGGGTTCGGTCTTCGCCTCCGAGAGCGGGGTCTCCCAGGTCTCGGTCATCGGATCCAGGAAGAAGAACTTGGCGTTCCGAGGGGTTCATGTTCCGTCTTCGGGTCCTCTCTTCGGTTCCGAGGTCGAGGATCTTGTCGTACCGTGATGGAGGTCTTCGGAAGGTCTAGCTCGGAGAACTCGCAGGCTTCGGTATTCTCCGGGTGGCTTCACCATCTTCATACTTCGCCACCATATTATCCCATCCATCACCACTCACATCCAAAGCTCCATGACTGTACACCATCTGGTACCTCAACTAGCAACACCATCTCGGTAGGAGAAAAAGGACCTGGGCACACGCAGGGTGCTACAAGGCGGTAGAGGTCGACACGATGCGGTGGAGCCTCACGGCGAAGAGGAAGATCGGCGCGGAGATAGGGAGAGCGCTAGAGACGGGGTTGTGACAGAGGAGGTGGGCAGAGGGGCACCGGTTGCGGGCTTGGCGATGCGGACCTCGAGGCGGCACACTGTAGGAGGGGACCGCGTCCCTAGCAGCGGGGTAGAGAGAGGCGGGAGCACCTGGGCAGCGCCTGGCGATGGGAGAAGGCCGGAGAGGGGGGTCCTGGCAATGAGGCGCTCGCAAGGCGCCGGGTCCGGGGAAGATGAGGAGGCGGGGGCGTAGGACGGCATGACGAGGCCCAGCAGAGGTCAAGGGAGGCCGGGCGATCGGAGGCGGGCGACCTCGGCCTGGTGGCGCACTGAGGTGGGGTAGCAAGGAAGAACTGTGGCGGCAGGGGAGCTCTCAGGTGAGCGAGCTAGGGTAAGGAGAGGGCCTCGACAGCAGGCTTCGCGGGTGGCGGAGCTGGGAACGCGTGACCACGTGCGGCCGGTGGCGGTGCCAAGCGGGGCGAGAGAGGGTAACAGGGAAAAAATGGAGGCGGCGGCGGGACTTTCACATCGAGAGCGGGGTAGTTGGAGAAGGCATCGAGGGGTTGGGGACGGGCCACGGGATGATCCCGTACGTGGCGTGAGCGTGTGGGCTAGGGTGTGGCAGCGTGCATGAACGAGGCGATGACGTGACCAGGTCGGAGCTCGCGCGTGCTGGCGACGCGGTGGGATGGTGGGCCAGGGTGAGCGCGACGTGGGTGGATGGGTTACGGTGCAATGCATGAAGGAAGGTTTGCGACCGGGGTGGGTCGCACCGAATGTGCAACGCGCCATGGGGTGGTGGCCAGGCGGGGAGCGGGGCGAATTGGCGCGACACGGGCTGGGGAACGCACTATGTGAGGTTGGCGGCTAGGGTAGGTTAGGATCTAGGGTTTGGGGTTTGTCTTGGGTTTAACCAGGTAGTAGGCGGTCTCGCCGGTTGGACCTCCGGTGTGACCGGCTGGACTGTCTCCCCGGTACAAACATTATTTATTTATTTTTGAAAGATTTTTGTAAATAGTTTTTAGGTAAATAAAATATCCAGGTTGATCCAGGGTTTTGATTTGAAATAAAAGGGAGGAGATTAATGTAGAAAAGAAAATAGAGCTTTTAGCAAAATAGTTTTAGGTAAACATATGCATAATGATGATGATACTCAAATTCAATGTCGCATGATGACATGAGCATGCGGTCATGATGATGCACAAAACAAAAATAACAAGCGATTTTCTAGTAGTGGTTTTATCGGGGTGCTACAATTCGACACCACTAACAATGGATCTCGCCCTCGAGATCCGCCTCATGGTACGGGGAAGAAGGCCGATGGTCTGAATCTTCTCGCTTCATGTAGATCTTCATGACACCACTAACAAGGATACTTTCGTCATGTTGAAATCGATGACACCACCAACAAGAGGTCGTTGTCCACGCTCGTCGAGAACACTCCGGAGAAACAAAGACAAACATAGAGGTATCAAAAGATATGGTCACCCCTAACTTCAATGGAAGGAGTAAAGATTGCATCGATCCATCCATTCAATGTACAAAAGCGAATGATAAGAGTAGTGGTATGGTCGCGACTCCATCCCGCACTCAAAGCATTACTCTATACATGAATAAAAGAATTATGCAACTAACTCTCAGAATTAAGACTAAAGATCTTGACAAGCGAGGTTCGGAAACAAAGGAGTGATGTAGAGTTTCATCGGATCTGATGTAGATGAGGTCGTCGTGTTGGAAAAACACTGGAAGGCACAAGAAGGAACAATGAGAAGTCCAATAGATGAAGGATTCGTTAGATAGCATGAAGACCGGATGTAGAAGCACCGTTACCAAAGGAGGAAGCGAAACCCTAAAGGTACGACGGAAACCCAACCACGAGAATTCCTGGACTTGAAGAAAAGATAAGAGAGCAGATTCAAAACATGCAGAGGTAAGAGGAGAATAGCATAGGGGTAGGGAGTAAAAGCAGACCTAATCAGATCTATCCAACCGATTTTGTAAAATAGTTTTGACACTCTACATTGGTCGTTAGCTAGGTTATCCTACAGGCTGGACCAGTGGGGTATCGCAACTACTGGGCTCTGATACCACTTTGTAACACCCTCGAATCGGCCCTATGCAAGTTTTAGCGATTCCCGCCAAACCCGCATAGAAACGATTCAAAGATGCCCACTAGGCACTTGTGTGTGGGTGGAAAACGAAGTAATAACACTACACAATAGTCCACGATGGAACCCACAGAAACATATATATACAACAACGACTCCATGAGTCAAAAATACAGACATACAATACAAAGATCCAAATTACCTTTAAAACGATACAATATCCGAGTACGGATAAGAGACAAATGGGGCTAAGAGCCCTGAAGAATAACCAATTGCGTCCATAACCCTGCCCAGGCCAAGCCGGAAGGGTAACTCTGCTAACGACGTCGATCTCAAACCTGCTAAAACAAAAGGGGTGCCGACAAAGGGCAAAGGAAAAGGAGGACCGTCAGTACCGAGGCTAGTACACGGCGAGGCTAGAATTCAGTGGCTCTCGCCTACATAGGTATGGTGGACTGAAGCGGTAGCAGCATGCACTAAACAACCTATAGAGACTCGATTCATCTGTCGGCTATTAGAGAGGGATAAGAGAGACCTATTCGGGACCAACCTGATACTAACACCAATCATACCCATCCTGGTATTTCCCCCTCAAGACCAAACGAGGAAGTTAAACTGAGGAACTGACATAGTTGGCAATTTTATTCATTCCGTTATATTTGAAGAACTTACTAGTCAGATATAGATAGCACTAGTAGTGGGCAGTTTTACACAACCATTCAATTGTAGTTGTACTACTTACTAGTCAGATACAATTAGCATGTGACATCCCAAACCCATTAGTTGTTGGCACTTTTATTTCATTCCATTGGAGTTGCGATACTTACTACGCAGGTATAACATGACATGATACACCCCAGTTCCACCAGTTGTTGGCACTTTTATTATCCATTCCATTCTAGTGAAGCTGATTACTAGTCGCATATTAAGTAAAATTTATAGCACTACTTTAGTTATGCTTGTCTATGATCGAGATACTGTCCTCCAAGTCGTCCATAACCGCGGACACGGCTTTCAGAAAGATTTACCCTGCAGGGGTGCACAAATAGCAGCACACACACGATCAACCTCGAAAAACCAAATCAAAACCCAACGAGGCTTTCATGACAAAGCAATCACAGGATTCATAAAATATTTCAAGGGGCCACCCCACTAAGCTACCCGCAACGAAGTTGGCCGGCTCCGAGACGGACCCAGGGTTTGTGTCAATGGCTATAAACGACTGGGAACCCGAAACTGTGACTGGGCTTTTCGATACCGCGAAAACATTCCACGTTCCAAAACAGTACATGTGCTCCACGCACAATCATAAATAATGCAGTAAAGCATGGCATAAGTACAGGATAGTAATAAAGTCCCAAACTACTTTGTGGCGCCAAGAAATAAGAAATGAATCAAGCTCTGGCTAAGGGGATTCATGGTCCCACATGCGGATAGTGCGATAGTCAAGGAACAAGTATCAAGTACTCGGGGCCTACAGGACACAAGTGAGCGGTTAAAAACCAAATATTTGCTATTGCCCACCGATGCCTCTACATTAGTTATAACTATTCCCATCATTTTAATCAAGTTGTATTTAAGGTCATGATCATCTCCACCATTAAACATGTGCCAACCTTCCAACAACGGTGGAGTGACAACCACGCGAAGCAGCACGTGAGCAAGCAACTACGACTCGCAAGGCCGACTATCTATCAAACAACAGGCAATAGGATGTGTCCAAGGCAATATAGAGGCTGCAAGGAATATAAAGGATGCACGGAAACTAAAGCATCGCAACATGGATAACAATAGATCAACAGGAGGAAGTAAAGACTATAAACGCAAAATAGGTAGAAAGGGGGAGAATGCTTGCCTGGAAAACACTGCCAAAGATACATTATCCGAAGAACTTGTCGATACTCACATCAACTCAACGGCCTAATCCGCGAAGAACCAAAGCACTAAAAGAAACACCGGATACACTATTTAATACTATGGCAGAAGATCGGGCATGATACATGTATGATGCATGACATGGAAAATATGCGATGCGACTAGGTAATATTAAGAGGTACCAGGGTCCTGACATTTAATTATATGGTTCAAGTTATTTAGGTACCCCGCAATTTAAATGTTGTTTACCAAGGCAAAACATGGCATTGGTTCGCTACACAAATTTAATAGAGCCAATATAAGACTAGAATAGCCTGCATATGGTCTCCATATTTAAGTATGAGATGACTCGACAAAGAACCCCCAAACAAATAAAAATGTATGCGATATGATCAATTTAATATGCAACAGGATATACGTCATATATTATAAAAATAGGGATCTTAGAAAGGGAATCACATTAGGGTTCGGCACCAATGGTCTTGGTCTCCGAGGGTTCGACGGGGTTCGGTCTTCGCCTCCGAGAGCGGGCTCTCCGAGGTCTCGGTCACCGATCTAGGAAGAAGAACTTGGCGTTCCGAGGGGTTCATGTTCCGTCTTCGGGTCCTCTCTTTGGTTCCGAGGTCGAGTATCTTGTCATACCATGATGGAGGTCTTCGGAAGGTCTAGCTCGGAGAACTCGTAGGCTTCAGTATTCTCCGGGTGGCTTCACCATCTTCATACTTCACCACCATATTATCCCATCCATCACTGCTCACATCCAAAGCTCCATGACTATACACCATATGGTACCTCAACTAGCAACACCGTCTCGGTAGGAGAAAAAGGACCTGGGCACACGCAGGGTGCTACAAGGCGGTAGAGGCCGACACGATGCGGTGGAGCCTCATGGCGAAGAGGAAGCTTGGCGTGGCGACAGGGAGACCGCTGGAGACGGGGTTGTGACAGAGGAGGCGGGCAGAGGGGCACCGGGCGCGGGCTTGGCGACACGGACCTCGAGGCGGCACGCTGTAGGAGGGCACCGCGTCCCTAGCGGCGGGGCAGAGAGAGGCGGGAGCACCTGGGCGGCGCCTGGCAATGGGAGACAGCTGGAGAGGGGTGTCCTAGCGACGAGGCGCTCGCAAGGCGCTAGGTCCGGGGAAGATGAGGAGGCGGGGCCATAGGACGGCATGACGAGGCCCAGCAGAGGTCGAGGGAGGCTGGGCGGTCGGAGGCGGGCGACCTTGGCCTGGTGGCGGACTGAGGCAGGGTAGCGAGGAAGATCTGTGGCGGCGGGGGAGCTCTCAAGTGAGCGAGCTAGGGTGAGGAGAGGGCCTCGGCAGCAGGCTTCGCGGGCGGCGGAGCTGGGAATGCGCGACCACGCGCGGCCGGTGGCGGCGCCAAGCTGGACGAGAGAGGGTAACGGGGAAAAAATGGAGGCGGCGGCAGGACTTTCGCATCGAGAGCAGGGTAGGTGGGAGAAGGCATCGAGGTGTTGGGGACGGGCCACAGGATGATCCCGTATGCGGCGTGAGCGTGTGGGCCAGGGTGTGGCAGCATGCTGGAACGGGGCGACGACGTGACCGGGTCGGGGCTCGCGCGCGCTAGCGACGCGGTGGGATGGTGGGCCAGGGTAAGCGCGACGTGGGCGGATGGGTTACGTTGCAACGCATGAAGGCAGGTTTGCGACCGGGGTGGGTTGCACGGACCGTGCAGCGCGCCATGGGGTGGTGGCCAGGCGGGGAGCGGGGCGAATTGGCGCGACACGGGATGGGGCACGCGCTATGTGAGGTTGGCTGCTAGGGTAGGTTAGGATCTAGGATTTGGGGTTTGTCTTGGGTTTAACCGGGTAGTAGGCGGTCTGGTCGGTTGGACCTCCGGTGTGACCGGCTGGACTGTCTCCCCGGTACAAACATTATTTATTTATTTTTAAAAGATTTTTGTAAATAGTTTTTAGGTAAATAAAATATCCAGGTTAATCCGGGGTTTTGATTTGAAATAAAAGGGAGGAGATTAATGTAGAAAATAAAATAGAGTTTTTAGCAAAATAGTTTTAGGCAAACATATGCAAGATGATGATGATGCTCAAATACAATGTGGCATGATGACATAAGAATGCGGTCATGATGATGCACAAACCAAAAATAACAAGCGATTTTCTAGTAGTGGTTTTATCGGGGTGCTACAACGCCCTCATCCTGAACACCCTGCGTGGTCTCGGTCCTCGCTTCACCTCCGCCGCCATGGTCATCTCCATGACCGACACACTACCCACCTTCCTCCGCACTCGGGCGATGCTCCTGATGAAGGAGATGCAGCAGGCCAACGCAGCGGCCAACTCCGCATCCACCACCCTCATCGCTTAGGCCCGCACTCCAGCCCCTCATTGCCCTGGCCTTGGCAGCCGTGGCGACGGCCCCACCCAGACCGCTCGCGTGCCTGCCCCCGCTGGCCCGTGGGTTTGTTTCTCCCCGAGGGCTGGCCAGTGGCACGCCCCCTCCTCCGGACAAGGCATCCTCGGCCCCTGGCCCCAGGCGTACACCGCCACCGCGTCGTCGTCCTCGACACCAACCTGGGCCAACTTGGCCATCATTGCCGCCCTCAACAACCTCGCGCTTCAGCAAGGTGGCTAGGTCATGTACTCTGGCGCCTCCTCGCACATGACCAACAACGACGGTAACTTGACTCGTTCATCCCCTCTTCGCACTCCACACTTCATTACCGTTGGCGACGACACCACCATCCCTATTTCCTCTACTGGTTTCATCTCCTGTTGCACACCCTCTAGCCACGTTTTTATACTCAGCCATGTACTTCGAGTACCACACATTATTCACAATTTGCTTTCTGTTCACAACTTTAGACGCGATAATATGTATTCTATTAAGTTTCACACCTTTGGTTTCTCTGTGAAGGACCTAAAGACCCACCGCATGATCCTTCGTTGCAGTAGTGATGGAGATCTCTACACATTTCCTAGGAGGAGCACCTTTCGCCGTTCTTCCTCCACTGCCTTGGTCGTCACCGCCATCGTCGATCTATGGCACCAGCATCTTGGTCACCCTGGTCACGATGCCATATCGGATCTTCAGCGTCTAGATTTTATCAAGTGTAATAAAATTAGTCGTGCTTGGGTGTGTCATGCCTGTCAACTTGGAAAGCACGTCCATTTACTGTATAGTCAGTCTACTACAGCGTCTAGTGCCATCTTCAATTTGATACATTGTGATTTGTGGACATATCCAATTATTAGTACATATGGTTTTCGATATTATCTTGTTATTATCGACGACTTCTCGCACTTTTATTGGTCTTTTTCATTACGTCAAAAGTCTTGTGCTGCACGTACTCTCGCAAATTTCTTCTCTTACGCGTGCACGCAGTTTGGTGTCACTATCGCTCTCTCCAAACAGACAACGGTACCGAGTTCCTCAACGCTAATGTTAATACTCTCCTTAACACCTATGGCACCACATTGCGGTTGTCATGCCCATACACTTCCCAGCAAAACGGCAAGGCTGAGCGTGCCATACGTACCATGAATGACACTATGTGCACCCTTATGTTCCATGCTCACATCCCAGATCATCTATGGGCAGAGGCGCTAGCAACTGCCACCTATCTTCTCAACCGCCGTCCTAGTATAGCCATACAATCCCAAGTTTCCTACATATGTCTCCATGGTCGTCGTCCCTCTTACACTGATCTTCGTGTGTTATGTTGTCTTTGTTATCCTAACATCGCGTCCACCTCTCCCCACAAGCCAAGTGCACGATCCATGTCATGTGTATTTGGGTACCCCTCCAACCATCGTGGTTATCATTCCTATAATCCTGTCACTGGAAAAATTCTCGTCTCGCGCCATGTTGTCTTCGATGAGACTGTTTTTTCCTTTCAGTATGTAGCATCGTCGTCCGCGCCTGAGCCACCTGCGCCACGCCGTCTGGACAACCTCTTCGGCACACCTATCATGCCACCACCGAGTCCCCTTGTACTGCCCCAGAGTGCAGGTGCACCGGCCCCAAGCGCCCCTGCATCGCCCGCTTCGTCGCTGACTCGCTCTGCCGGGTCCGCTGTCGCGGCAGAAAATGCGGCGTTTTCTCTACCGTGGTAGGCTGCCACGACAGGAATTCTAGCCGTTTCTCTGCCATGGCAGGAAATCCTGCCACTTCTCTGCCACGCCACGTGCGCGATCACGCCTAGCTAGTATTGATCCTTCCTGGACGCCCTCCTCTAGTGGGGCACCCAACCTTCCGCAGACTCGCTCCGGACGCCAAGTGCGTCCCGTGGACAGGCTGAATCTCTCAGGCGTGGACTCCGTCATCGACACAGTCCCGACCATCTTCCGCTAGGCGATGCAGGATCCTTAGTGGCAGGCTGCCATGGATGCTGAGTACCAGGCTCTCGTCGATAACAACACTTGGTCTCTCGTTCCTCGTCCTCCGCGCGCCAATGTGGTTACCGGCAAGTGGATCTATCGTCAGAAGTTCCACTCCGATGGTACTCTCGCCCACAACAAGGTGCGATGGGTTGTTCATGGGTACTCTCAGTGCCCTGGCATTGACTATGAGGAGAATTTCAGCCCTGTTGTCAAGCCTTCTACGATCCGACTCGTTCTTCACATTACTATCTCTAGTTCTTGGCCCATCCGTCAGCTTGATGTCAAGAATGCGTTCCTCAATGGCTCACTGGATGAAGTGGTCTACTGTCAGCAACCTCCTGGATTAGTTGATGAGTCCCGCCCGGATCATGTTTGTCGCCTCCACAAGTCCTTGTACGGTCTGAAGCAGGCTCCTCGTGCGTGGTACCACTGGTTTGCCTCATACATTGCCACACTAGGATTTGTTGCTTCAGCCACGAACACCTCCCTATTTGTCCTCCGTTCTGGGGCCGACACAGCATACTTGCTCCTCTACATGGACGACATCATCGTCACCGCTTCGTCGACAAGATTTCTTCAGGGGCTTCTCACACAACTGCACAACGAGTTTGCTATGACTGATCTCGGGGATCTCAACTACTTCCTCGGCATTGCGGTCCGTCGCTCCTCTGCTGGTTTGTTTCTGTCACAGCGATAGTATGCCTTGGATGTTCTTTAGCGGGCTGGCCCGACCGACTGTCACCCCTCACCCACACCGGTTGACACATCCTCGAAGCTCTCCGCCTCCGACGGCGAGCTCCTCTCTGATGCCACCGACTATCAGAGTCTCGCTGGTGCCCTTCAGTATCTCACACTAACACGCCCGGACATCTCCTATGCGGTTTAGGAGATCTGCCTCCACATGCATGCTCCGTGAACGTCTCACCTGGCTTTCGTGAAACATGTTCTTCGGTACATTCGTGGTACACTAGAGTTTGGTCTACAACTCCGTGCATCATCGTCGATTCCCCTGGTGGCCTACTCCGATGTGGACTGGGCCGGCTGCCCAGACTCGCGCCGCTCCACCTCCGGTTACTGTGTCTACTGCGGTGATAGTCACATCTCTTGGTCCTCCAAGCACTAGACCACTATGTCCCATTCCTCTACAGAAGCTGAGTACCGCGCCGTCCCCCACACCGTTGCCGAGTGCTGTTGGCTCCGCCAGCTGCTCCAGGGACTACATCATCCCATGAGTTCCACCACTGTTGTTTACTGCGACAATGTATCCACCATCTACATGTCCTAGAATCTGGTGCAACACAAACGTACCAAGCACATCGAGATCGACATACACTTCATCCGCGAGAAGGTGTCCTTGGGAGAGGTTCGTGTTTTACATGTTCCTTCATCCTACCAGTTCGCGATGTCATGATGAAGGGATTGTCGAGTCAGCTCTTCCTCGACTTTTGGTCCAGTCTCAATGTCCGAGAACCTGCCGCTAGGACTATGGGGGGTGTTAGATTGTATATATTGTTTTTATAGTAGGATTGTATTGTAATTGTACCGACCTCTGGCCTCCTATAAATATACATGGAACCCCTTCCATAGCGAGGAAGAAGGCGAGAGGGGATCGCGAAGGGGATGGGGCTCGCGGTTGGGACGCGTCGAGCGAGTGAGGTAGACGGGTGGGGCTAGGTCAACGGGGTGATAGGGGCATGCGCGCTGGCGTTGCGAGTGCCGCGTGCTGTGCGGCAGTGGCAGTTAGGTATGGGATGTGGGGATTAGGTTTAGGACTAGGGTACAAATAGAGGCAAGGAGGGAATGAATAAGAATAGAGGAAAATAGGATGCCCTTATAATGTCCATTTGGGAATTTATACATAAAGTTTAGGGTTTATGATTGAATAAAGCATTTTAGAAATAGTAGAACCCTAGCAAGGGATCCCAAACTTGTAGAAACAAAATAGAGGGTTTCAAAGAGGGAGATAGGTTGTTGTGATAACAACAACACAAGCAACACAAAACAATGCAAGATTTAATATGATGATCAAATGCAATGTGGCATGATGACATGAGCATGATATCATGATGATGCAGAAAAAAACAAACAATTTTCTAGTAGTGGTTTTCTCGGGGTGCTACAATATGCTTTGTAAGAAATTCCCCTCGTCACTTTGTATTGGCTCGACTGGTTCGTTTTATTTATAAATCAGGGTGGAAGCATGTTTTGAGGAAACCGAACCTGCAAAATGCAAATCGATGGAGCTAAAAAACTATTTCCGATTCTGACTGACCCGCTGCAAAAGAAATACTAGAATTGATACTACATGTTAAAAATGCATTCATGCGAGTTTTTCACTTTGATCATACGAGTTATTCGTCGGTCCTGTGGAGAACGGCTATCACCCCATGACCACCAACTCGCGATCCCGCACGTGCCTGAAGAAGTCGTCACGTACAAGGTACTGGTCTGGATATGTCACCACCCGGGAAGGGTCCTGGATGGTGCCATATGTCCTTCGTCCTCCGTCAGATGCCTCGCGCCATGCGGCAGTACCGACACCGTAGTGTAGAGCTGGTATGGAGGGAGTCAGCCATAGCAGGGCCCCACGTCTCGCCCTGACTCGACTCAGCCCATGCTCGTGCCACATACCCCATGCAATAGGAACTGATGACCATGTTGCCTCCATTCCACTAGCGCAGTTTAGTGTGTCCACTATGGTAACCCAACATACCAATGCATGGTTTAGTACGCAAGTCATTGATATGACACTCATGGATCATTGTTCCATAAACAATACATCCCTCAGAGTGGTACAATAGACACAAAGCAGGTCCACAAAACAAACATTTATTATTACAACCGGAAATTACACGAGGACTTCGAGATCCTCCTAGATCCATTGAGGTTATCCCGACGACTCAACATTAAGCTATCACAACTTAAGAAAAACTTAAAGAAGAAAACTAAACCTTAATATAATATGAGCTTAGCAGCCTAGTTGATAGAGATCTATAATACTTGATTCAACTAGTTATTCTGAACCATCTATGCTTTAGATTATTCGGCCTCAACTCCATTGATGCATTCATAGTTTATTCCTTCAACATTTCTGAATATCTCTAGCTCCTCATAGTGGAATTATGTTTGGTCTTCAATTGAGTAGAGTGTTGTATCTTCTTGGTCTTCAAAGTTTTTAGAATCTAGCAAGGGTTAAGAAGGTTTGGTTGTGTACGAGCATACTCATCAAGTTCATTACAATGGACTATTTGATGCAGTAACTACAGCCATAGACCATAGGTTGTACACTATGTAGGTTTTTGTAAACCTTTCTTCGAAGGTTTCTTTAATTCTGAAGTTCTATGTCTGTCGGCCTTCACATGTTGATTAGAACTTCATGGAGTTCCTTTGTTCCCCCTTCACAGTTCCTTCCTAGAACAAGGAGTGACCACCCACAATTCAAATAATCTGCAGATGTGCGTAACTCTACCCATGAGTGATCCTTATCCATGTTGCACAACATGGATGCTTACCCTTTCACACTCCCTTTGGTATGAGGCCCAGTATAAGGACCCAAGCCAACCACTTCCCTTCTACGGTACCCCGTATTCCCAACCTTTTGTTTGCTCAGTACAAATGCTACACCGGTCTACACTCATGAAGGGAACAATCCATCACAGACAACAAGTGTTGGGGGACTTAAGGGATCCCACCCATGTGTATGTGCCTAATATAGGAACAAGGCTCCGGAAAGTTGTCCATTGACATACAAAAGGAAGAAGATCCAGCAGACTTCCCTGAGGCCATATAGATCTCATGGATAATGCGTAATATATGATGCAAGAATCACTAACGACATTTGTTATTAATCCTACATGATACTTTCCCGTGCAAATGGAACCCCCACCAATCACATGCCGTACCACCATGGTTCCATTAACAGGCATAATAGATTATCACCACTCAGGCCGATAATCAATAAGTCATATTATTATGAATATAGTAGTTTATTTCATTCTTTTCAAAGTGCAGGTGATAACATTAATATATTGCGAAATACTTGATAGAAAATAATGAAAGGATATGAACAAGTATGAACTTGCCTTGATATTGTGAAGTAATGTTGTCGAGTGTTTAGACTTGACCCTGGACCTCAGGTTCTACAAAATACTATCATTGCCCCGTAAGGACAATGTTTAAAGAAGCAATATGTTGTTACGCATAAGTAATGAGATGCATTTTTGTAAATACTTGAAGTAAACCCCCATATTTGAGTATTAATTAGATTCAAGTGATTTATTTGGAAAGGGGAGTTTTATCCAGGAATGTTTTATCAGTTAAAATACAGTTAGGCTTCTACCATATAGTACACAAATAAGAAAATGTTTTAATGTATACCTTGGGCTTGGTGAGTACCGTATTTAGTTTTCATCAGGTCATCTTATAGATACTTGTAGAACAAGTACTTTGGTTATAAGAGAAATATATGTTGAAGGTTAATTATAGATAGGTAATATCAACACATAATGTACTAAGGTGTTTCAAGGTTTTAGGTGTTACTAGTTATGGTAACAAATATATACACCTTAACTTCCAAGATAAGTGAAGGATGTTATGTGACTTTTAAGTCAATATTCTACCTTTATAAGATATTGGAAAGAATACTAGTTAAGTAAGGATCTTTACTATAAAGGAATCAACTTGGTAGAGTTTTCTATTCGATTTAATTTTTTAAAGAAATAATTGATGTAATTGGATATATAATACATTGTCATTTATGACTTAATTTAAATATCCTTCTTTGTATGTTTTACCCAAATTATTAAGGTAAAATATTTTTCTACTATTCATCAAAACAAAACTATTTTATAATGTAACAAACACTTTCTTTAGTTAAAGAAAAGAATTAATTTTAATAAAGCAATAACCATAAATGGTTTTAATAAAACTAATATAATTTATGTTGATAATGATAAAATAAAATACCTTCTCTTTCGTTTAATGAAAGAAATAAATCTTATAATCCATTTTATAACTCTTAACTTTTGTAAAATAAAATGACTAAGAATTTTGTAAATAGCATTTTCTAGGTTAGTAGATTATTTTTAATACACAAAGGTGATTTTCATTAATTTGTAGGATTTTCCTTATTTTTCTATATTCGAATTTGTTAAAATTATTGAAAGAAATCAATTTAAGTAGAGTATATCACTTAAAAAATCTATTACACCTTAAATTTATCTCTAAAGTTATTTTCTATATTTTTGGAAAATAATATGATGCTTACTTCATAGGGATTTCTATTTTCGTGCCCTCGGTTCATTAGTTGTACTCAGTTTCCCCAGCCGCTTAGTTTGTCCTCACTTTTCCCCTCTCTCTATTCTGAAACTCACCGATGGTCGGACGGGGGGATGCCTTCAGGTCAAAGGCTTGGCCGTTACATGCTGACCGGTGGGACCGTGTTGGGGCGGGTCATGCGTTCACCGTTACGTTATGTTGCCTCGACCGTTACATGCTGATAGGTGGGGCCACGTTGGGACGGGTCTTGCATATGTGGTGAACGGTGGGGCTGCATGGAGACATGTCGGACCGGCCATTCTTGCTCACCCAAAACATTCGCTTCCCTCGAGCCTAGAATAACTCCTACACAGCCCCTCCGCTCCCCCACCATCGTTCCCTCCTACCTTATGTCATCCTCGGCCACCAAGCCGCCCCTCCCCCTAGCCATGGATCCCACTCCATCTCTAGCTCCTCTCTCGCCCCCGCTAGATCTACCCCTTTCGCGAAATAGTATGCAACACCGCTTGGTGTACCGGTCCTCCCTGCCAAGCGCGGAGAAGATTGGGTGGAATCGGAGGGATCTAACACATGGATTGCATCTGGGAAGCATCGTTTCCCTTTGTGGATTGATTATGGGAAGCAATTGTGCAAGAATTGCTGGTGCTCAGCTAACTGCCTTGATTTTTGAATAGGATTGATCCAACGCTGACATTTCGGCTGGCGGTTAGGCTGGATATTAGCGTAATTTGTGGTTGTGAACAATATCTCTGGAGTTTAGTTCCCAATGGTGGTTGCAACCTCCATAACTCTCAGAGATTTGAAAGATAAAATCTATTCTAAATTCCCCTGGAGTAATGGCGATTTAGTTGATTTGCAATATTTCAACATTAGCGAGAAAAGATTGCTCCCACTAACTAGCGAAGCTGATATGGTAATGCTTTTCTCTTTGAATGCTGTCGAACGTTTTGGTCGAATTCGTCTCCATGTGCAGCCTAAAGTTGAACATATAGGAAAGAGGGTTAAATCATCATATGGTGGTCGGGCATCATCTATTGGTCGGGCATCATGTGTCTCTGTTGTCTCTGCTAATAGTGTGCTCCCCCGCGCTCCTTGTAGGTCCACATCAGTACCATCTGTTCGAACTGTGAGTGTGAGCCAAATCGCCCGTGTGACCGATGTGGAGGATGAAGCAGAGCCTGACGAGGGAGCTCCTCCACTAGATGATGAGGATGAGTTGATGTTTCCTGAATTGGTAGATAGATTTAGTAAACATGCACTAGAGGATTAGTACATGTAGGAAATGGCCCACGATGCTAGATTTGATGACACTGACGACGAAGAGAACGAGGAGAACGATGACAGTCTCGTTTTAGCTGAGTACGATGGTGAGGACTTGCTAGTAATTGAGTGGGACAGGAACGATCCTAAGATTTCAGAAGGCACCATATCTGAAACGATTCGGGACCATCATAATGTCATCACTACATATTGCGTTCACACCAATAATGATTATGATGTTATTAAGAGTGAGCCAGCAAGGTTCATAGTGAAGTGCCCATACAAGAGGTGTAGGTGGAGGATGCATGCATCCACTATGCGCAGGAGCACTTTGGTTCAGTTATTACAACCAGTTGTGTATTTTAGATCATTGTGTAGAGTTTGTTAACTGTACCTGACATTTTCATTATGTTTCAGATAAAAAGTAACCGATTCGAACATTCTTGTCCACCTCATGGGGGACAACCAAAGGAAAAAACAAAACTAGCAAATACTAGGTGTTTGGTAGATGCAATCATGGATTGGATGAGAGCGAACCCATAACTTGGTGCAACAGCGCTCATAAAAGAAGTTTCTCAAAAGTTTAATATTGCAGTACCTTACATGAGGATGTTCTATGCAAAGGAAATGGCTCTTGATAGGATCAATGGTCCATGGAATGAAAGTTTTCAGTTGCTTTACAGCTTCAAAGTTAAAGTGGAGATGGCTAGTCTAGGTAGTGTTGTATAGATTGATAGGCATAAAGTTTAGTACAAAATAAGAGGGGAGACGAAGGAGAAGGAGTGCTTTAGAAGGGATTTTGTTTGTTTCAAAGCTTGTTGGCAAGGGTTTCTAGATGGTTGCGGGCCTTATTTGGCCGTGGATGCAACAACTCTTCATGGAAGATTTAAAGGACAACTAGTAGCTGCTACTCCAGTTGATGGCCACCATTGGATGTTCCCTATTGCTTTTGGATTTTTGGAGAGTGAGTTAGAGGAAAGTTGGACTTGGTTTCTGGAGAATTTGCATGACCTTATAGGTCATCCACCAGGACTTACTATACACACGGACACTTGCAAAGGTTTGGAGAAAGCTGTAGAAGTAGTATTCCCCAGAGTGGAGCATAAGGAATGTATCCGACACTTAGTGCATAATTTTACAAAGAAATTCAAGGGTAAAGTTTATACTGACAACCTATGGTTAGCTTCATACACATGCAGTTTGAGGAAGCATCTATATCATTTGGAAGTGTTGTATAAACAAAAACCTGCGGTGAAGGAGTACTTGGATGCACATCATGGAATGGTGTGGTCAAGAAGCCAATGCAATGAGATTTGCAAGGTAGACTATGTAACAAGTAACCTTGTAGAGATTTTCAATGCAAAGTTCAAATCAGTGAAAGGGCTTATGTTGTGGCACATAATTGATAAGATTAGGCAGATGATAATGATAAAGATCGATTTGCGTCAAAGAATAGCATCAACAGTATATGCTGGCCATCTCATCCTCCCATCTTTGATTAAGGATTTGCATGCCATGGCAAAACAATTGAAGATGAAATGCATTAGAAGAGGAATGGAGGTTGATGTAACATACACTGACAGTTAAGATAGGAAATGGAGGTATCTAGTGAGTTTGGTTGATAGGACATGCTATTGCAGGCAATGGCAGCTCCGTGGGAAACCCTGCATACATGCATTGTTTTTCATGGGTGTTCTAGGAGGTGATGTCACATCGCAAAATTCTCCTAATTTTGGAATGTAAAGTTAATAAAATAACTTGGTTGAATTTTTTGACTTTGTTGAAATTTCTCAAAGAAAAGAAACTTTCTGTTATGATTTTCCTTCCTTGAATTCAGAAACTTGTATGAGATTGGATTAACATGACTATCCAACTTGTTTTCATTTTCTTTTCAACTATTTGATTCTTTAAATATCCAACCATGCTTAGATGATTAAAGAGAGGGAATAAAATGACTTTCCCAATTATGGTGGAGTGATATTCTAATTTCCCTATTTGGCCCTTAAAGTCTCTACTTCGATTTATGAAACCATTCTAGATGCTTTTCACCACTTGCTTGAAAAGAGAGAAGATAACATGACATCTTCATTTTCATTGGATGTTAAGAATGTGTTCCTTCATGTTACATGATTGAACTTGTTGTTTTGGGCATTTGTGGCATTGTGTGTTTTGGTTGAGTGGTTAAAATAAAACCCTAAGAAGCTATTTAGAAATATTGCATAGTAGCCATATAAGGCCAAATGCATAAAACCATATATCCTTTTGATAATACCTAAGTAGCCATATAGGCAAAAAGTCGTTAATTGATTTTTAGTTTTAGGATTTGTGTGAATGTTTGCAAAAATGAAAATCATGAAGCATTCATAAGCATTTCTTTGCATCCATGCAAAGTTCCCAAAAATTGAATCCAAATCCTAATATCTAGATCCGATAGTTGATTTGCCCAAATGTTCCTATAAGGAATATATGGAAATTTGTAAATAAATCATCTCCAAACTAGTAAAAATGTTACAAATATGATCTTATAATAATCTACCGAATTTTAGAAAAAATTAGAAACAAGAATCATGTCATTTGGAGTTCGTATGCAAAAGATATAAAAAAAATACCAAAATAGAAAAAGAAAAAAAAAAGAAAAGAAAAAAAACGAATGGGCCACCCGGCCGGCACACTTCAGCCGACCGAGCCAGCCAGGCGCACGGCATCGATCCCACTTTCGCTTTAAAAAGCGTGCGTAAATCTGATTTCTAAACCTATCTCTATTCAAACACTTATAACTTTTTATCTACAACTTCGAATTGACTTCCGTTTGTTTCTACTTGTTTCCTACTCTAAGATCTATCTTCCCATCATCATAAAAGCCTAAATAATCCATCGGAGCCACAGCTATAACACTTCTTCTTCCCGAAATCCCGAATCTACACCGTACCGAATTGTATTTCACTTCTAAACCCATCTAAACTTCGTCGGCTTCCTTCGGCTTCAACACGAAAGTTGTAGATCTCGTCGAAATCTTTCAATTCCGAGAAACCTCACCTCTTTTCATCCACCAAAGCCGGATAATTTCGCAACGCAATATTTCAGATCTGATGGCGTAATTCCAAGATATACTCGCGCTCGTTTCTTGAAATCCAAATTCCTTTGGTGAAAAGGTAGATCTAATCATCCTCCACAAATTTCATGTTCAAAGTTTTTCGATTTGACCTACGGATTTATCTCTCTAACACAGATCTACTTCTAGTCCTTTTTAGGCAAAATCGGGTCTATTTTGAACCAACTTCTCTTCTAGCCACCGGATCTCATCCCGACGGTCGAGATTCAATCGTCCCAATCAGTTGCCTCGTCACCGCCACGTCGTCTTCAGATCAGCATCTAGTCCCAGTCAGCCTGCACAGTCAACCTGTCCAGTCAGCGGAATATTCTCTGGAATATTCCGTTCGAATTTAAAATTGCAGATTATAGATCTAACTTGTAAAATCCATAGAAAATTCATGCTATGTCCAAACATCGCAAATGATATACCGTTGGAATCACAAAATCGTGTAGAGTATTAATATATAATTGTATCAGACATTTACTGTAAGTATTTGTCGTGATTATTTAAATGGTTTAATATACTTTTTGGAGCAATTAATTCACAGAAAATAAAATACAACTCAGAAAAATACAAATAATATACCCCTGGTTTCACAAAATTGTATAGAACATGATTCTGGAATAATTACAAGTTTATGGTATAGATTACTGGCGAATAATTAATTAGTATTATTAGCCTTTTAAATCATTAAATTCATAGTAAATAATCTACATATCCGAAAAATATGAGTAATATGTCCCTGAGTTCATAATCTTGCGTAGTTTTCAGATCAGTACTTAGTTTTGTTTGTTGTCAGTACGATCTGTTCAGATTTATTAAACTCCATTAAACACTAAATAAATCCTAGAAAAAGATCTATAACTCCGATTAAGATGAATCCAATTCCTCCTGGTCCGTATTAATGTCCTCTATCCAGTAAAACTAATAACCAAATTTAATTAGACAATTACGACAGAAGTTGCAACAGAACTACTAAAGCTTTTTTTTGGTCATCAAGATTTAATAACAAATACCCTATTGCATTAAATGATCTCCTACATGCATCATATGATCTAATACCATTCAAAGAACTAATATTAAATCATCATGCATGCTTGTGTTCATCATTGTTGTGGTTGTTATGTTTGTAATTGTGTTGATTGGAATTGTTTTGTCCTCACGTTAGATTGTTCGGAGAGTGCGATTGCTGCAGAAGAATTCAATCATCATCCATAACACAAACATAAGGCAAGTTACACCACTTGTTCATATTAATGTCCCAGTTTTGACTATGCATGTTTTACACTTCAAAATTCTGTAGTATGCATGCGTAGGTTTTTAGTAGAATTTCTTAGTACTATTTTGCAAGTGCGGTTTTGTAGTATGCCATGAGTAGTTCCATACTTAGGATTTTCTATCCCAATAGGTTATCCTGTTTTTCTAAGTTATGCATGCTATGCTATATACTTATATATATCAAATACCGTTTGGAGGGTTTGAAAGACTCAAAATTTTCTAAGTACGAGAGCTCTCTCGAGGGAACTTTTCTTCTCCAAAACCCCTTCAAAATAAAAGTAAGTTTTCTTCTGGGCGGAATGGTTGTCGGGACAACGAGTGAGATTTTGGTGGAGGACGGCCGCCCAGGAATCAAAGAAGTCTACCATGTTTTAGAATTCAGAAGCTTCCCGTGCAACCACAATACATATGGGCTCTGTCTTGGCTTAGTACTTAGTGGGAAACCTCACCAGGGTACCAACATTTGGAGGTTCTTGGCACGGTTGGATCCAGCTGGTAGAGGAGCTACTAAGGGAAGGCTTCGCCATGGTCTTGTCTGTAAAAGGACTTGATCGTGGATTGTGGGGAAAGTGCACAACCTCTCGAGAGTATTGCAATCTGATCGATCAGCCGTGTTCACGGAAACAGAACAACATTGAGCATCTGAAGGATGGAGCCTCTGAAAGATCTTCCTCTCTCTTTTTAAACAAAAGTTTTTCAAACCCTATGGCGTGCGTAATATCTCTAATAGGTGGGAATTTGGGAACTTGGTGTGTCATATCCAAGTAACTTGGTGCGTAATATCCAAGTGCCACCTGGTGTGTAATATCCAAGGGTTAGGTTGATTGGGCACTTGGTGAGTAATATCCTCGTGTTCCATTTGACCTATACTATTTATCAAAGTTTACAAAGTAGGGAAAACTTTCTTCCTCTTTTCTTATTACATTGATAAAATTGGCTTTACGCAAATAAACCCCAAAGCCTACTCTAGCCTTGCATGTAGAGTTAGTCTTGTTCTTTCCTTGGTGTAATTTGCCAATACATTCAAAGTATTGACCAACTCGTTTGGCTGCAAGTTTTATGTGCAGAATTTGGAGATCGTTGAAAGGTGCGCTAGGATCACGAGTCTTCACTCAACCTGCCTGTGGCATTGATGGGACTCCAAGTTGTATATATTTTGCTTCTGTTGTAATAATGTAAACTCTGGATTATTCGATTCATGTAATAAAGACTTGTGTTTTACATGATATTTCATTGACCGTGAGTGCTAGCTAATGATCCAGGGACTAGCATGTTAATCAAAGGGACTTAGGATCTTTATCGATCCGAGGTCACTACAGGTGAAGAGGGTGAAGTTGATCAGTACGTGTCGGAGTATTTCTCCGTTACCAAATTTTGGGTAGCATATGCTTAGAATGTTCTAGCCTTGTTGGGAAAAGACCAATGCATGGCTAGAAGTGGATCTAGGCTTCAAGCTATACCCTCCAGTTTTTACTAGACCAGCAGGTATACCAATGAAGAATAGGATGAGAGCTAGTGCAGAGGGTGGTGCACCACCTTGACGACGTAAGTACAATCATTGTGGGATCTAGGGAAAATTTCTAGGCTTTGTAAAAATGTAGTGGACCCAGCTTATGTAATGGATGATCAGGCAGGAGCAGCAAATGCAAATGGGAATGAAGTATTTGAACGAGAGGAGAATGAAGCAATGGATACATTACATATTGAACCAACAGATCGAGAGGAGATTGAACCAAATGCAGATGTGATGGAACCAAATACAGGAGAGATTGGACCAATGGATCTAGAGGAGATTGAACCAAATGCAGGGGAGATTGAACCAATGGATCGAGAGGAGTTTGAATTAATGGATCGAGAGGAGAATAAAGCAATTTATTCATTGGAAGTAGAGTTCAAAAGTAAAGGAATTACACAAGAGGATATTGAAAAAATGATGCCAATACATTTTGAACCGTATGAACCAATGGATCGAAATGTGATTGAACCAATTGTACGACAGACTAAAGCACTTGATTCATTGGATACAAAGAAAAAGAACAAAGGGAACAAAGGGAATAAACTGATGGTGGAGTCCATGAATACTCCAGCTAGGATCACCTGGAGCAAGCTGGTGAACCCAGCGAAAAACACTAGGAGCAGGAAAAAAATGAATTTGAATTATTAATTTGAATTTGTATGATGAATTCGAACTACTATCAATGTTTGTATTGAATTCGAACTAGTGTGACGCTCCCAAGTTTGTATGTTGGATAATCCCATAATGTATGTGTAATTGCAAGTTTCTATGGTCATCCACCTAGTTGCTTAGCACTACTCAGTTTTTCCCTCGACCTGTGGTCAACACATGGGGTTTAGCTAGTCCATGGCTTAAACCATAGCAAACATTGACCAATTGATCCAAAATTTGGCACACTTGTGTATCTTGGATTGATTTACCATATGAAATTGGAAATTTTGGATTTACTTGTAATTAGCCACATTTTTCTTTTTCTAAGTGATTAAATTTAAAAAATGGTTTTTGGGTTTGTTTAATTCAAAAATAGTCAAAACATAGTGCAACCTTCGCATGGAGTATTGTTATGTTACCTACAACCTAGCATGAATAATAAAGGAAAAGGAAATAAAGACAAATGGACTTATCCCCTAAACCACTTCTTAAACCCTTCTTGGAATAAGCTACTAGCTATGAAGATGCATGGCTTTCTACTCAATCAACCTCCAAAATAACCCATCCCAAAATATACTTTGTCTAAATGAGGCCAAATTTTGAACACTTGTGTATCTTTGAGTTGCAAACAATATAATGTCGGCCAAGGTGGATTAGTTTGTTCAAATAACATATTTTCCAGTTATTATGCCAAAAGCTTGAATTTCCTAGTCATTTTTTATCTGAGTGCCCTTTTTTCCTTAGCTCTACTCAGTTTTCCCCTCCCGCTAAAGTCTTCCTTAGTTTTCCCCTCCCACTAAATTTTTTCTCACTTTTCCCCTCCCGCTAAACTTTTCCTCACTTTTCCCCTCTCTCACGTCTCAGTTTGGTTGCACTCTGATTGGTCCAGATGTACGTCACACGGATCTTGGCCAACCACCGTTGGATACATCATGATCCGATGGGCTGGGAGGTCTCTCACTCCCATTGGGCACACATAACCTTGTATGGCGAGGTGAACCCGATAGGCTGGATGTCTCTCCCTCCCTTTCCTTATCGCTGAGTTTGGCTGTGATCTGATTGGTCGAATTGTATGTCACACAGATCTTGGCCAACCACTATTGGATACATCATGATCCGACGGGCTGGAGGTCTCGCTCTCCCGTTGGGCTATAGAGAGGAGAGCGCGACGGGCTGGATGTCTCTCCCTCTCGCTCCCTTCCACTGCCTATCGCAAGTATACCAGCTGCATCTTACTCCCCTCCTATCGACGTACGGTGTCACGGTAGTCCGAACGGCGTGCGGCGACCCGGATCTAAGCGTGGCGGTTCGAACGGCTTGCGGCAGCGCGAATCTAAGCGTGGCGGTCCGAATGGCGTGCGGTAGTGTGGACCTAAGCGTCGGGGTCAGAACAGTTGCGGTGACACGGATCTAAGCGTAGCGTTGGAATGGTGTGCAGCGGTGAGGATCTAACCGTCTGAAATTTCTGTCTTTGTCTGTCTCACTTCCATTCACATCCCTAGATCCGTTGCTGATGAAAGACACTGATGGAAGCCATCATCCGCAACATCAATGCGACATCGGTGGTGCCGCACAGTGGTCATCGAAGCGAAGACGATCGAATCTATCATCTACAACATCACTGCGACGGTGCAGATCAATCCCTCATGAAGCAAAGTTGTGGAAGGCAGGCCGCGGCTGGCACGTCGAGGTGCACTTCGACGGTGAAGGCCGGATGTACCTCGTGGCCGGGTGTGAGCACTTTTCCCATACTTCTTGGAGTACACATATAGCAGGGAGGGCGGCTAGCTCACCGTCCATTTAAATTTTGGACAAATTTGAGCTCAATTTGAACCACAATTCCGTGACTTAAAATATATGTATGATTTGAATAAATTTGATATGTATTTGAGAAATGAGATTGGTGGATATGCTCTAAAGCCGATTCATAAGTAGTAGTACTTGCTTTGACAATCTCCTGTGGGCTTGTATAAATTTGATCGAAATATGTATGATTTGAATGAAAATTGATCTTATTTGAGCTGTTAGGATGGTGGATATGCTCTAAAGCTGATTCATAAGTAGTACTCCCTCCGACCCAAATGAGTTGATTTATATTTTTCTAGATTCGATTGTATCTTGACGAATTTGAGTCAACTAACTTGGATTGACAATCTCAACCACTAATTTGGAACAGGGAATGGATGCTGGTGACACTGCAAGTCTACATGGCAGCCACGATGGCAGCGATAGAACAGTCAAAACTAATAGGTCCCCAACTTCATCCTCTAGGCATTTGGCACACCAACTATGGGCAGATAGATCCAATGGCAAGCAACTCGGGTCCCGCAATGCATTCTCTCGACCACTTTAGGACCACTAGATCCAATGGCAAGAAACTCAGACCCTGCAATGCATTCTCTCGATAACTTTGGACCGCAAAGTGACTAAATTAGCAGGAACTCACAACCATCCATTGAATAACAATTCAACTAATCATTACACTTGCCACCCTTCACCACAACCGCATACTGTAACTGATAGGACGCGGATGACAACAACTAAATCTGCCCACATGATTCTACTATTCTCCTCCCCCTTCACTTGAAGTTCATGTTTTAGATTTTGTACCACTTGATCAGATACAGCAAGATCAGCCTCAAGTGTCAACTTCTATTTGCGAATAAGCTCTGAATTCTTCCTCGACTGTACACTTCAGCTCGAATATCAATAGGTTTTTACAGGCCAATTCATCACCTAACTTGGCAACCATCTCCTCCAAATCCATCGCCTGGCTAGACCACTGGGTTGATTCATCTTGATATGCAATGTACCATGGATCATCGGCCTACATAGCACACTGTAACAATCCCAAAACAAACCCAATTGAAATTAGTCCGACAGGCCATGGAAGCACTTCCAATTTAACGGTAGTACAAAGAGAAGGAGATACATGCACTTCTGACGTGGTAGAAGGAGAATGTGGACACGCCATGATCGATTCCCCACCCTCGCCGGTGTACCCTCTACGACCTGACATTGAGGACTAATTTGCACCTGCAATATCGAGGAAATTATGGGAACCGAATCGATTAGGGTGGGAGAATCAGGAGCGAAGGTCTTACCAAGCACTACTAGCAATTGCTGCGACAGTTCGTCGAGCTATGGCGGCGGAACCAAGTCCCAGTCGCCATGGGCGGCGGACCTACCTACGGTCTGTACTGCCTCAACGTACAATGTGTGCGGACAAAATAGGTGTTGGAGCCGTGGTTGAGGTGTAGTGCGGCAGTTCGCCCGATACGGCCGTAGGACGGATCTGGCGATGTGCCGACACGTCGATGATGGCTGCTATGTCCTTCAGTGGGATAGGAGCTGCTCGGGGTTGGGGGTTAGGGGCGGATGAGAGAGAGAGCCGACGTGTCATACACGACCCCACCTGTCAATGTTTGGGGGAGTAGCTGCTCTAGGATTTTTGCATATTTGCCAATTTTGCATGTCTGTGAAACTTTTTCTTAGAAATTTGCATATTTTCCACTTGACTACTACATGTCAGTGACACACAAAATGGAAAATATGAAAGTTGCAAAGTAAAACGTGGCAAATATGCAAGTCCCCCTCCAAACGACCCCACCGATGATTGGCTTCGACGGCTGATGTCTACCCCCTTCTATTCTTATATACAGTTGTTGGGCCTCCAAGTGCAGAGGTTTGTAGAATAGTAGCAAGTTTCCCTTAAGTGGATCACCCAAGGTTTATCGAACTCAGGGAGGAAGTGGTCAAAGGAATTCCCTCTCAAGCAATCCTGCAATCAAGATACAAGAAGTCTCTTGTGTCCCCAACACACCCAATACACTTGTCAGGTGTATAGGTGCACTAGTTTGAACTACTTTGAACTACTCTCCGGTTGGAGACTCTAGTCGATGGTAGGGCTATAACAGCACACCTCAAAGTTTGCATTCCACATCTAGATAACCCAACACTGTCACCTTGATCACTAGATGGTTCCAACGAACACCACAATTTCATAAAGACATCCAACTCCAAATATAACTCATAACAAGTATTTGTAATCTCTAGCACATGTCACTAGATGGTTCAAATTGAATGGTGTGCACGCTGTCACTTTCACACACATGGGGATAACAGAGATTAATTAAAGCACTTGAGTAGCAAGGTAGATCTACTTGATTACAAAGCTCATGATCACAATATGATCATGCATAGAGAGAGAGAGATGAACACATAGCTACCCGTAGAACCCTTAGCCTCGAGGAAGAACTACTCCCTCATCATCATGGGAATCAACAACTGTGATGGAGATGGTGGTGGAGATCGATGGAGATGGCTCCGGGGGAAATTCCTCGTCCCGGCAGGGTGCCAGAACAGAGAATTTCTGTCCCCCGAATCTCTCCTTCGGTGGCGGCGGCGCTGCAGAACTTTTCGTGGCTGGAGGCTGGACGACTTAGGGTTTATGCATCGGAAGGCTTCTTATAGGCGAAGAGGCGAGGTCGGTGGCCGGCAAGGGGGCCCACACCATGCCCTGGCGCGGCAAGGGGGACCTGCGCCTATGGGTGGTTTGGCCACCGTGTGGCCCCTCTCCGTCTCGTCTGCTGGCTCTGTGAGTCTTCCGGTAAAATATCAACTTCGGCTTTTGTCCCGTCCAATTCTGAGAATATTCATTTTCTGACTTCCTGGAACCAAAAACAGTAGAAAATAGGCACCTGGCACTGTGGCATCTTGTTAATAGGTTCGTCCAAGGTAGTGTATAAAAAGTACTCCAAAGTGTGGACAGAACATAAGAAAGTACATAAAACCAAGCGTGGAACATCAAAAATTATAGATACATTTGCAATGTATCAACATCCCCAAGCTTAACTCCTACTCGTCCTCGAGTAGGTAAGTGATAAAAAGAAAGAATAATTTTTGAGGTGACATGCACCATCATAAACTTGATCAAAGTATTTGTAAAACATTGATAGCTAGGATCATACTACTTCAACATACCATGAAAGATAAAGTTCTAACAATAAGACAAAGCAACTATGTTGCAACATGAAAAAGGCACAAACAAAAGATTCATGAATAACAATGCTTTGCAAGACGTTTGTTTGTTTCACATAAAGAAAACATAGCATAGTGACATTCAGCTTGTCCCTCGTAGAGTAGCAAACATAAATGCATAGGACACCTTCAAAGTTCATAAGAGTGACTAGATACAAATAGTTTAAAATAAGCAATATCAAAGTATGCATCAATCAACAAGTCTTGGGACAATGCACATAGAACTAAGAATGACCACTATGCTCTCAAAGTAGGTGCATAAAGATAGAAGGTGGAGACTCAATATAAAAGTGGAAGAAAGACCTTCATAGCAAGAAAGCAGAGATTCAAGTTTCATAAAGAGCTTCCAAAAATTATGGTACTAAATAACTTTCAGCTCTCATTGCCCCTATCATAGGCATCTTGAAGTGATTAAGGTTAAAGTGAACAAACTATGAAGTATATGCTTGATGAAGTATAAGTTGGAAATCTCATGTCCCTTGAATACGAGGGCCGCTCCTCATGCTACTCAAGTTTAGTCACCGGTAAGTTCTTTTCATCGTAAGTACATGTGTATCATAGAGAACTGCCAACGGGGTACCCCTTGCCCGATGATACAGAAGAATCCCCATATCAAAATGGCAAGGCAAGCAGACAACGAGCATCTCAGCAATCTTCTTATTTACCATGGGAAAATGGTGCTTTTTTCTCTCTTTCCTGTTTTTCTCATATCTCTTTTCTTTTATTTTTCTCTTTTTTCTCAATATCTAACTTTTTTATAAGAAGAATGCTTCATAGACAGCTCATTATGGTTACGCTGCAGGTTTCCACCATGTCAGCATGGATTAGAGCATCGTCTAAGGCGTTTCTCTAACACATATACATAAATCCATGGACTTAGAAGCTCCCCTTTCATTTCACACCAACGACATCCATAGACAAAAGAGCATGATATCAACTAGGTACAAAGTACCAGTGCAATGTTGAAAGCGTTCCCCATGACAGCATGGTTCTGCTAATCCCCGGCATATAAGTGCAAGCATATACAACATAGACGACACAATGGTTCAAGTTTATTAAGGGTAAGAAAAGTAAAGTGTGCCATCAAGTTCGTGAGAGCTTTAATCACTAGTTTTCTCAAAACAAGTTTAATTTGGAAGGTAGATAAAAGCATAAATATACTTGGAATAGCATAAGCTAGTAGGTAGGTATGGTGGACTCTTTGGAATAACTTGGTTTTAGGAGTTGGATGCATGATGAACTCATACTTGGTTGTGGAGGCTAGCAAAAGATTGGGAGCAACAAACTAAGAGAGCAATAATGGCCATAATTATGCAGTGCAACAAAACATCATTAATTAAAGCATAAAGTGATATTACAAGCTGAAAACTAAAGGATCATAAAGGCTATGATGACTTGGGATAGTCATAACATGGTGTGAGCATGCGCCAAGTCAACCCAAATAAACCATCAAAGGAGAATACCATAATACGATGCTTTAATATGCTAAAACAATGCATGATTCTTCCAAGGCACATTAAGAAATATCAATTGTTTATTACAAGTCATGCTACAACAAAGAATACTAAGCATAAAGCCAAAACAATATCAAGCATGGCATGACAGAGCATAGGCCACCGTCAAAAACAAGCTCTCTTTACCACTTAAGCATGAACTTTCCTACTCTTTTCCAATCCAAACCAAACTATTTGAAAACCAACGTATGAAAGAGGGGGTCCAACCAATTTATTCAGAAAACTAAGCAAACCAAGCAAACGAAAAACAAAACAAAAACGAAAAAGAAGACGCTCCAAGAACAACACAACTGTGCATGAAACAATAAAAATTAAGCGTTTGGAAGAAACCTGGGATTTTTACTGATGAAGCAGGGGATGCCTTGGGCATCCCCAAGCTTTGACACTTGTACTTCTTGGATATTTCTTGGTGTGACACGCGTGGCATCCCCAAGCTTGAGCTTTAGCCTATTCTTCATCTCATTACTCATTCCTTCCATACACCTGGAATTTTTCCTTCATACAAAACTTCACACAATCTTTATTAGCAACATTAGCGCACTCAAGATAATAAGTCTTTGGGTTCAATTTAAACACCAATAAAACTTCCAATAAAACACAAGCTACTGTATTACTTCCCTCAAAAAGCTCAATTCCCCAAAAAAACTAAAAAAGGAACCGACAAGAAGCAAATGCAAATAATGGCAGAAATCTGTCAAAACAGACCAGCAGGTAAAAACCAATTTTTTAGAAGACCTTTTGTTGCTAAAATAGAAAAGTGTTGAACTAATGAAAGTTAGATAACAACCTGGGGCAGAAGCACAACAAATCACAGCTCAAATTGACGTACAGAGATTTTACACCAATTTTTACAGTGAAGAACAAAAATATGTTTCGGGACAACAACTTTCCCAAGCATTACTTCTCTCTCATTAGAGGTTACTCTTGGCACAAAAAGCAACTAAAAAGGATAAGGATCGGTTGCTACAGAGGTAATAACTTCCAAGACTCATCTAAAACTTTTAGGTTATCTCTCAATAAGTACTTTTCTTTAACGCCTTTAAGTTAGGCTTGATAGTTTGAGAAGATGCTCACACAAGAAGTAGGAATTGAAGTAAAAGAGAGCATCAAGAAGCAAATTCATAGCACATTTAAGTCTAACCCACTTCCTATGCATAGAAATGTTGTAAAGAAACAAGTCATGAAAGCACAAAGCAACAAGCATAGTAAAGCAAAACAAGTGCAACTTCAAGACTTTCAACATAAAGAGGGGAAACTTAATATTATTAAGATGCATAAAACCATGTTTCCCGCTCTCATAATAACTTTCAGTAGCATCATGAATAAAATTAACAATATAACTATCACATGAAACATTCTTATAATGAGCCACATGCATAAAATAATTAATACTCCCCACATAAACATAGTTAGTCTTATTAATTGAAGTGGGAGCAAATTCAACAAAATAGCTATCATTATTATTCTCATCACCATAATCATCAAATATAGGAGGCATATTGTAATCATTATTAATTTTCTCCTCAGTAGTAGGTGGACTGAAAATATGATATTCATCATTGTAATCATCATATATTGGAGGCATAGTATCATCATAAGCAATAGAATAGCTATCTTCCAAAGATGGGGAATTAAAAAGATCATTTTCATAAAAACTAGCTTCCCCAAGCTTAGACTTTTCCATAGCATTAGCAATAATGGTGTCCAAAGAATTCATACGAATAACATTGCCATTAGCATGCAAATAAAGTTCCATAGGTTTTTCAATTTTCTCTTCAAACACTTCATGTCCTAACTCAACATAAATACTATAAATATCTCTAATTTTGTTGTTGTTTTCCATTAAGCCTAACTAGTGAAAACAAGAAACAAAAAGACAAAATTGCAGAATCTAAATGAAATAATTTTGAGCACTCACACCAGAGGATGTGAGTACCTTTTACCTTACCTCCCTGGCAACGGCTCCATGCACTTCTATTCTTGTAGACAGTTGTTGGGCCTCCAAGTGTAGAGGTTTGTAGAACAGCAGCAAGTTTCCCTTAAGTGGATCACCCAAGGTTTATCGAACTCAGGGAGGAAGTGGTCAAAGGTATTCCCTCTCAAGCAACCTTGCAATCAAGATACAAGAAGTCTCTTGTGTCCCCAACACACCGAATACACTTGTCAGGTGTATAGGTGCACTAGTTCGGCGAAGAGATAGTGAAATGCAAGTGGTATAGATAATTATAAGTAGTAACGGTGCCAGAAAATAGCTTGCTGGCGTGGAAGATACTAAAGGCAAACTGAAATAAAGATGGAAGAAAGCAAACATGTAACAGATCTAGTTGCAAACGGTGTTTCAATGCTTAGAAACAAGGCCTAGGGATCATACTTTCACTAGTGAACACTCTCATATAAATATATTATCTTCATCATACTACTTTGAACTACTCTCCGGTTGGAGACTCTAATCTATGGTAGGGCTATAACAGCACACCTCAAAGTTTGCTTTCCACATCTAGATAACCCCACACTGTCACCTTGAGAACTAGATGGTTCAAGCAAACACCACAATTTCATAAAGACATCCAACTCCAACTATAATTCATAATAAGTATTTGTAATCTCTAGCCTAAGTGCCACCATGGTGTGCACGCTGTCACTTTCACACACATGGGGATAGAAGAGATTAATTAAAGCACTTGAGTAGCAAGGTAGATCTACTTGATTACAAAGCTCATGATGAAAATATGATCATACATATAGAGAGAGATGAACACATAGATATTGGTAGAACCCTTAGCCTTGAGGAAGAACTACTCCCTCATCATCATGGGAATCAGCAACGATGATGGAGATGGTGGTGGAGATCGATGGAGATGGCTCCGGGGGCAATTCCCCGTCCTGGCAGGGTGCCGGAACAGAGACTTTCTGTCCCCCGAATCTCCCCTTCGGTGGCGGTGGCGTTGTGGAACTTTTTGTGGCTAGAGGCTTGACGACTTAGGGTTTATGCATCGGGAGGCTTCTTATAGGCGAAGAGGCGAGGTCGGTGTCTGGCCAGGGGGCCCACACCATGCCCTGGAACGACCAGGGGGACCCGCGCCTAGGGGTGGTTTGGCCACCCTGTGGCCCCTCTCCGTCTCGTCTTCTGGCTCCGTGAGTCTTCTGATAAAATATCAACTTTGGCTTTTGTCCGTCCAATTCCTAGAATATTCATTTTCCGGCTTCCTGGAACGAAAAACAGCAGAAAACAGGCAGCTGGCACTGTGGCATCTTGTAAATAGGTTAGTCCAAGAAAGTGTATAAAAAGTACTCCAAAATGTGGACAAAACATAAGAAAGTAGATAAAACCAAGCATGGAACATAAAATATTATAGATACATTTGCAATGTATTAACGGCCCCACAGATCGGCCCCACATGGTGGTCCCATCGTTCATTGGCTTTGACGTCCCCACAGAACAACCCCATTTGTCATTGGATGCACCGACCACATAATCAGGAAAAATGGGGCCCACAAGTGAGCGAGAGATGGATGGATGGTCCTGGACTCACCTATCAGCATGTAACGGTCGAGGCGACATAACATAACGTAACGTAACATAACGCTCAACGTACGATCCGCCCTCACGCGGTCCCACCGGTCAGGATGTAGCGGTCAAGCTTTTGACCTGATATCATCCCCCGTCCGAGCGCCTATGAGGGTTTTAGAATAGAGGGAGGAGAAAAGTGAGGAAAAACTAAGTTGCTGGGGAAAACTAAGTACAACTAACGAATCAGGGGCATGAAAATAGAAATGCCTAGTTCATATTAATATGAATTTTATTTACTTTTATGTATTTTTTTTATTTACTAAAATTGTGTAAATTAATAGCTATTTTCTAATATATATTATTTAGAATTTTCTTTTGAATTTATATTAATAAAATTAAAAATAAAAATACTGGACATGCCAACCGGCCCACCCGAACCCAACTAACCTAGCCCACTAACCGGCCCACCTAGGCTCGCAGTCAATCCTGACCCTAGCCCAACCCCCCTCTCTCTCTCTCGCCATACAAGCACACACATGACACTGGCCTAGTCTCTCGTCTTGTCTCGTGCTCCCTCTCGCGACCCCAGTCGCCACTGCTTCAATGTCTGCCTCCGGCCTCGATTCCAATGATGTTGGTCCCTATGGCCCTTGCCGTTGGTAGCAAACTCTCCGCCATGCTTTTCTACAACTTCCCCTCCAATTCGATTTAACTTTCTCACACTCGCGCGCTCTTCCCTGACCCGGTAAACCTAGGTTTCCCCTCTAGCTCCGGACGCCACTAACTAGCTTCAGGGCCTCTTTCTACTAGCTCAGTTCCTCCTCCTCCCTATGCTCTACCATACCCCTCTACTTTTGCCACTCATATCCGATGGGGCGGCGGTGCTCGACTGTAATCCTGATGCCCTAACTCGCCGTGGTTCCTCCTTGGTGTGGGTGATGGTTTTGGGACATGCTAATGATGGTGCTGCAAGAGGAGGCTCAGCATGGTGCACTATAGTGGTTTGGTGTGTGAGGAGTGTTGTGGCGCTTCTCATACTATTGTGTCATGGCTTCCGTTGCCAGCATGGCACTAGTGCTTCCACACCATAGATTTCTTCTAGACGGTGACCACCCTTCCACTCTGGCAAGCTTAGACTTGCCAAAGGTAAGTACCACCTTCCCCTTCTTCCTTGATACTTATTCTTCTCTCTATTGTAACTTTAGCCTCACCATTCTACATGTGGATACTCTTATTTGCATAACTGCTGTAGCAGTTGGTAGCTTGATATTTTTGGTAAAAATTTAAATTGGGGTATCTACTTGTTCATATGGGCACTGCTAGATTGATACTACTAATTACGGCATGGTTTAGATCAAGTAAATAAATCTATTGACTTGCCTTTTCGGTCATGCCCTTTCTTGGGCCAATTTTAGTATTGTTCAGAACTCTATTAATGGATAGAACCTCTTAATACTAACAAGTAAAGGGACAAGTGTTATATGATATGATGACCTGGTGATTTGCTATCAAAGCTTGTTCTTGGCACTGCAAGTTTTAAGCAAACTATTTATCTGTCAATGGATGTACTTATCTAAGGTGATATACTTAACTGAATATGGTACTACCCATACTGAATTTAGATATCCTCTACTAAACCTTTGACTCAGTGACTTGCTTAGCTGAAGTGTGTGGTTGTTCATTAGAATACTGTTCTTATTATTTTTCTACAGTTAGTATCTTGGATGGGTTAAAAATAGTCTAAATCTAAATTCATTGAAACTCTACCACTATTGTGGTTATGATGTTGTTGACATGATTTCTGTCAATATTTATAATGGCTATCATATTTACTTGATTGCTAGAGTGGCTATTATTCAGTTTATATGATTCCTAGGCTTATACACTTGGAAGATGATTTGGGATTATTGATTACTTGTAATTGAATCAAAGTGACCAAGAACATGCACTGTTAGCATCACAATAACCTTCAAATTATTTCTAGAATTTATTATCTAAGAAAATGATTTGGAAATCACATTTGTTTAGACGTGATGTTGGCTATAATCTAGATAGTGGCTTACTGATTCTTGTTCAATAAGGCTTAGGATTTACTTGATAATTTTTCCTAGTTAGTTTATGTTAGGAAAATGATTTAAATGTATTCTTTTCTTTCTTGCAAAGAAAGTGATGTTCATTAAGATCAATCCTAGCTAGTGATGTATCTGCCAAGTGACTTATTCCTTTGTTATAGGTGGCATCTTCTGCCCTGGCTACTGTTGTGGTGCCTCCACACCTAGAGTGTGCACAATAGTAGCTAGGTAGCATGACTTGCTGCTTTTTGAGAAATTGCCCTAGGCCAATGATGCAAAAGGCGAGGCCTTTAATTTATTGATAAGAACATATAGTTGATTTTCCTAGGCAAAGCTCCAAGATGAAGTTTCCATAGCAACCCAATGCAAACCTGAGATCTCTCCTTCTCTGACAAACCTTTTCTTAGATAGATAAGCTATTGAGAACAGATACTTATGGTGGATCTGGTTGTAGTAACCTACTGCTATGTAGAAGTTGCTGGTGATTGTAGTTTCTTGAGATGTTCATTATTAACTCCTCCTTGTCCTCTTGGTCTTGTTCTCTTCCTCTTGATGTTGCTGACCTGCTCTTCCTTGAGATGTTGTTGGTTTTCTCCTCCTTGATTTGCTGGCCTGCTTCTTGATTAGGTAACCATGGTGGCTTTGGTTTGTGTGGCTACGACTGAAATCTGTGGGATAACTAGTAGTGTTCTTAGTGTGTGTGTGTGTGTGGAAATGAGTAACAGTTCTGCTATGCCTTGTTCTCTCCATCTATATATTGATGCCCTCTTTCTATGATAACAACACACATCTCATGTCTGTGTGAGCTGCTTACTTGTGGGTCCCTCTCAGGTCCAAGTTTCAATGCCATGCTTGTGGATGAGCTCAAATAAAACTACGATCTTTTCCTCAAACTTGACAGTTGGCCTTTTACAACATAATGGTGAAACTTACCCCTTCATATGCCAAGGATGCACTATACTGAGTCAACTCTAATGATAAGAACAAATACACCATTTGCCCCATTTTATTTTCAAAATCGATGATGATATTGGTATAGCATCTTTATGCTATTCTAAGAGTAAAACTAAACACTAACCTTTTTATTGTTTTGGGTTTGCCCTTTTATTTTTCATGAACAATGAACAAGCAAAAATATAAAAGACTAACTAGAGTTTAGTGTAGGGTTTTCCTTTTATCATTTTGTAATTTTTTGCTTTATTAATTTATTTTAAGGAAACACTGTAATATGTGTTTTGAGTTAATAAAGTTAATCTTTTTTATTGTATTACCATTTGTAATACTTGTATTTGTTTTAGTGTAATTGACTACTTAATCCAATTTGTATATGAATTATACTAAAGAATACTACTTTACTTTTTGCATTATTGTATTAACCTTACTTTATTTTTGGTTACTTAATTGTAATACAAAGTATTCTAAATTCAATTACCATGTCCTTTTTATTTTCTTAACTTCATTTAACTGATATATAGATTACTTAAAAATATTATGATTCAAAATTTAAACCCACAAAAAACAAAGAAACAATAGAGGTCATGTTAAAATTCATTACACACACCTCAGATGACCTAAATCTTAAATATTCTATGTGAGAGAACTCTGGTCCCTCTAGTATTTTAGTTTGGAAAAATTACCCTAAATCTTAGATGCATGCATGCATATGCACAAAATCCTAAATCTACCCTTTGTTTAGTCCTAAATGCTGGAGTGTTAGATCCACCCATCCCCGTGTGGTGTCCCGCTGTCTTATAAAAGGAGGCCCAAGCTAGGAATGGGGGGGGGGTAGAAGGTAACTAGTGAGTATATCCTTAGGAGAAATCTCTATTACAAGTTCATCATCCACTAGAAAGATCACCATTGCATGATGTAGGGTTTTGCACAATGCGACCCAAACTTGGGTAAAACATGTGTCTCTTCGTGATTGTGAGTTTTTATCGTCTACTGATTGACCTTGTTGTGCTTTGCGTGCCTAGATGAACTAAAAAGGGGACCTCACAGCCCTGGTGCCAAAACCTTGGAAACAAGATCTGGCATGCCAGGTAGGGTTGCACTCGTGGCATGCTCCATCCACACCTCTTACCATGCCTACGGACTCTAGAGGAGCTACCCAGGGCGTGGTGGCAAGCACTACCCCTTTTAGAATTGCCCAACGGATGATAATGTGCCGGTGAGCGATGCTTCCCTACAACACTCTTCCACGGATGATAAACAGTCCGAAGGACACGCACACACCTTGGGACCATAGGAACGAGAGAGCATCAAGCCTTCAAGGCAACGCTCGTCCCCTATTGAACGACCACGCTTGCACAATCATGAGGAGGACAGAGGTCCCAGGGTGTTCTAGATGGTGCTGGAAGTCAGTTCCCCACCCAAACTCGCACATGGACCCATGGGGCCATCGCCACCTTGTACTGTGGAGACCATGCTAGAGTTTCCACCAAAAGTAGGGAAGACAGCTCGGGAGACAACACTTGGATGGCGAGGGTTGGCATGTCTCGTAAACATCATCCATCTCCAAGGAGGACCATCCATCTCACACTCAATGACATGGAACCCTCCGAACTCTAGAACCACTTGCTCAAAGGACCTTTGTCATGTCCTAGAAGAACGACAAGTAGAAGATTCCCAAATGTGCATCGAGTGCCACTAGGAGCGCCACCATCGCGAAGAAGTCGAGATAACGAGAGCTGGGCGGAGGGCTCATGCTTTCACAGCTGGCTATGCTTCCTTCACCCTAGAACTACAACGAGTCACGTGGACCCCCAAGTTCTGACCAAATGTACCAAACAAGTACAATAGGAAGACCAACTAGAAGGACTTCCTATAGATATACTACACCGTCATCCATGAAGCATGAGGAGACGAGAGGATCATGACCAATTGGTTCCCTCTCACCCTAAAGAGCGAAGAACAGGCATGGATCATTAACATGACTGCTGGATCCATCAAATCCTGGGACGACCTATGCAACAAGTTTGTAGGTGCCTTCTAGGGAGGATTCAAGCGCCCATGGACCATCAGCGACCTCCACAAGCTTCCACAGAATCCTGAAGAGAACTTGCACAAGTTTACGCAATGGTTCTACCATGTGCCACACACCATACCCAAGATCTCCCCCGAGGCCACTCTCACAGCCTACCACGTGGGCGTTCGGGACCCTCACATGAGGGAGAATATGAGCATGGAGGACCTCGACTACACTCAGAGTTATTTGCACTTGCTTGACAAGTGGGCCTGAGCCGAGGAGGGAAGATTCCTACCTGGAGAGGACGTTTACAAAGAAGACGACCTCACCAAACTGTATACCCGCAAGCGCATGCCTGTGAAGCAGGCCGTGGCAGTGGGACTAGAACAAAAAAAACCAATACCTCAAGTATCATCGTCACCACCGACCACGAGGGTGGCCCTTGGTGCCCCATCCACACCTCACCTTCTCACACCCTCAGGGACTGCAAGCAAGTGGAATATGTAGTGGATATGCGATCCCACAATGACTATTCATCTGCATCAAGACTAGTCATTACATGAAGTACTTCTTGGATTACCGAGACCGAGAAGATAAAAGGGATTACAAGGGTGGCCAAGGTGGATATGGGGACAAGCATGCATGGACGGATTACATACCGGGGTGCGGGGACCACAACAAAGCCACCTACAACCACGTCAGATATGGCAACAATGAAGGCATGCCCTTCTAGGAGTCTCGCACCGAAGCTTGAAGCTAGGGGCTCCGCTAGAGGAAGACCTGGCTCTGGCACCTAGCCACACTCAAGAAAAACACTAAAAAAACATGGTGTGACATTCCCTCCTTGCTGATGCAAGATAAGGTCCTAACCCACGAACTAAGAGCATTGTCCATAGGGCTTTGCCCCTACTCAAGCGCGTGGTGGGATTCGTCCCACTGAGAGCTCAGTGCTCTATCTGGGCCGGGAGCACACTAAACAAGCTAATATTTCTCGAGGGTCTTGTGTGGTCTTGTATCGCCCAACAAGAATAATTGAAAATGTACCAACCTCGGATCTTTATAGTGAATGCAACTATTGTATAAAAAGGTCTTGGGGTTGGTATTTCCTTGCTTTTTCCCTCTGGGAATCAAGGGTAATCCAGAAATGGAGCCTAGTCGGGGGTCGGGTGCTTTCTGACGAGAAAGTTTTGACGAGGGTGTCCCCGGGTATATTCCCACGACCCCTTTTACGTGACCTTTTCTAAAACCACTAGAGGTGCCGAGTGCTTTAGAAGGAGAAGGTTCCCATGAGGGTGTCCCCGAGTATATTCCCGCGACCCTATGGATGGGGCCGTTTTCCATCCAATAGTGGAGAAAAAAGTTGTCGACCCGCATCCTCCAACGTACGATGGATCAGTCGGATACCATGCTCGGTGTTGTCTAGTGTGCTTGTAGGGGGGGGCAGTACTATAGGAACGTTGTGGTGCTGAGTAAGTGCACAGATCTGAAGCGTCGGATGTTGCAAGACTTTGTAGGACCTGCGTGGTTCTGAACAAGTGCCTGGGTTTGAGGCGAAGAAAGCTGTAGAAAATTATAGGACCCGCATGTTGCTAAAGAAGGGCTCGATTCTGAGGCGCCGAAAGCCACAGAACACTGTAGGATCCACGTGGTGCTGAGTAAATGCCAGGGTTTGAGGTGACAAAAGCTATAGAATATCATACAAAAGATAAAGTCCATCGATGCTTACAAAGGTGAAGGGGCTGAACATATGCCCTTAAAATCGGGAAGCAAGCAAAATAAGTTAAATAGGAACAATTACATGTTATTCCCTACTAATTGTGGTGCCTCGCGGATGTAACCACCATCTCAACTACAGTGGTTACCACGACCTCGACTTGCGGTCTTCCCATCTCGGGGATAGGCCGGAGTTCTTTGACCAAGTCTAGCTAGGGGTGGCGATGGTGCGGGAAGTGATTCGACAATGTCCCTACCACCCGTCTAGGTGCCCCACCAAGTCGTCAAGGAACCTAACTATGTCACCGACCTCGTCTTCAATAGGAAGGGCTACGGGCACCTTGTGCACCGATCACATGGCCTCTCCGATCCACCAGACAGTGTGGTCGAGGTCCCCAAGTCTTGATGACAACGACATTGAAGATTCACCATCTCATACTTGTTCTTCCCGGAGACACGGTCTAGTCGCACAACTTTCTCTATCAGGTCTCACACCAGCAAATCACTCAATCGAAGATCCTAGGCCATGGCCACCTTTGCGTGAAGGGAAGACTCTTGTGCCTCTCGAGTGTCCTCGCGGGAGGACATCACGGCCATCTATGTATCAAGGTCTTGGACGAGCGGGAAGAGGTTGGATATCATTCATCGAGTATCGGCTAGGTCTTGATGCATAGAGTTGACCTTCTATTCATGATGTTGCATGGCCCGAAGGTGGTTCTGCTCCAGCACCTCCATGGCATGGTAATTCTCTCGTTCCTTGGCGTGGGCTTGGGAAGCTAGTTGCTCAGCATGATGGGCCTCCACTTCCTTCATATTCCTGCCTTGTTCCTAGTGTTTCTTCATAATTAGGAGGAGGGTTTCCTAAATCTTGGCCTTTGCCTGATTGGCGATGTTCTTGCAAAACTCCAGGAGGGAGGTTTCGTTATAACAAATGGCCTTATCCTCCACGAAGTGTTCGTAGATGCCCTCTAGTCTATGCAAATGTTGCTAGTGGCGGATAAGGTCTCGCTCGGGCTCTTCCAGGGCCTAGGAATTGGATTGTTCGTGGGCCTCGAGCTAGGAAGGCCGTGAAGAGCCTTCTAGCAAGGGTCCTAAGACTGTATCCAATCCCCACGTTCCATAGGGTGATCCTTCAATGCCCGACAAAGCGAACATCGACAGCAAGACAACCCCTGATACAGGATTCATCGACACCCATTTCGCACCTGCATAAGAGAACGCATGTGAAAGACTGAACCAAGGAAAACAAAGAAGATCTGGGGGCTTACCTGACATGAGTGTGGGACTCAGTGAAAGCACCATGATCCAAAGCTTCCTTGTTACCTAGGGAGGCCTGCGACCTCGCCTCGGCCACCGTCCTTGTGTCAAGCGGCCCTAGCGAGGCAGTTAGCGGTTGTGGCAGATAACCATAAATGAAGAAGAAAAGCATCTCAGAACCCGTCCCAGGAGCTAGCCAAAGAGATGGGGAGGCAGAAGCGGCTCACCTTGTGAAGCTCCCCACCAGGGACCACCTAAATTTCTTGAAACAGGGACTTGTCCCCAACCGTGAAGGTTCCTTGATGTCCCGCTTATGGGCGGGGGCCATCTATGGGGGTTCTAGGGAGGGAGCAACAATGTATCGGGCTCGACGCCTCCGCACAGCTCATGTGAAAAAACACTCTATGACACAACAAATTGACCATCCTTTGCGAGGTCCTCTCAAGAAAATATGACACCTTGGCTGGTGTGAGGAACTGGTGCTCGGAGCCTGCTTAGGTAAACATCAAAGGCTCCTTCCCCTAGACTAAGGCTGGTCATAGTGGGGAGTAACTTAGACTAGTAACATGCACATGTTACTAATCTAAGTTACTACCTCCATAGTGGAAAATAACATAGGTGTGGTATCATTCAAAGTCTCATTTATTGCAATGTAGACTCATTTTGTCTTGAAATGTGTGATGTTATGGTAAGACAGCTAGTTACCACAAACCTCTCTCTCGTCATTTAATTGCATGACCTGTCATCTAAATGCTTAGCTGACAATACATGTAGTACTGTGTTACTACCAAGTTACTCCCATTATGAATAGCCTAAATCCCAACAATGGAGCCCCATCGGGGGTGCCAAAGGGAGCCACAAATACGACCCCCCATTCATTACAGCCGGGGAGAGAGGAAATCAAGGAATCCTAGTCATCATCCGCCCAAAGCGGGTGCACTCGAGGAGGGAGCGCAAATGCCGATCCTCCCCCACACACGAGATTCACAAGCCAGTTTAGAATGGCCAGCTCTAATGGCCCGTCGGGGCGCAAGTAGGTTGCATCACTGGGGCCCTTACACCCACATCGCATGCAGACCCAGATGTAGTGGTGCCACATACTCATGTAAGAAGTTCTTCGAGAGCTGGCGGACTGTCAGCCTTCACAGGTGGAGAAGCCAGATCCTAGCCAAGATCAGTAATAGCTCGTCTTCACGAGGTCCGAGTAGCTCCCATGCCACGCTTGCTTCCGCTAGGGAAGTAGGGTCCTCGAGCTGATCGAGCAACCCGAGAAGCGAACAAGGCACAAACTATGATGGGACTCACCCCAATCTTCCTAGAGATCCTCAACCAGGTGCTCACCCACGAGCCCATCCTAGAGGAAGAAGTCTACTCCATCGGTAAGGGTTGTCGCATCAATACGCATAGACAAAGTAATGCGAGAAAAGAGATAGCGACGACATGACTCTGACGGTGCGGTGGTGAAGCTGAGCCATGAAGACCTTGTACAACACCATCACTTTGTGTAAAAACAGGGACATTGGAGGGACGGCGCCGATCAAGATGAACTTAATGTACATCAGGACGTCGAGCGTGTCCCTATCTAGGTAGCTTGCCGAATTCATGACCATCGCTCCGCCAGCATGGGCCTCATTGGCAACAAGCCAGCGTACAAGGCCAATGTCACGATCACTACAGAGCCCCGTAGAGAGTATCACACCATTCTCCTACGATATCCTCCTCCTTCTGAAGGACAACCTTCCAGTGATAGCCGTAGATGTGCACCCTAATCTAGGTGTGACCATCGAAGGAGTGTGAAAAGAAGTGGGGAAAGGGGCAAGTTACTACCTACCTCTCCTTTAAAAAGGAGTTGGGCGTATGCTGCGGACCCAGACGATCCCATGACCGGCGTTGCCTCGACTTTCGTTGTGGAAATGACTAGATACCTCCTAGTAAGGAGATTAATATGTGCCTCGACTGCTATGCGAATAGAAGGTGATCATTTCTAAGTGCGACTTAGACACAGTCCCGCGTTGAACTTGGGATGACCCTGGCTTCCCATTGATAGGAGTCGGGACAGTGCCTTGGGGTTACTATCGGTCCCATGGAGAATGGGGTCACCCTAGGACCACCTACCTGTAATCCGACCCTCTTTCCCGAAGATTTATCCGCATACAAGGGACTGACCCAAATACGTCATCGCTTGTGAAGGGTCCTAGATGGCGCCATCTGTCCTCCGTTAGATGCCTAGCGCCACGCGGCACTACCAACACTATAGTGCAGAGCTGGTATGGAGGGAGTCAGCCACAATAGGGCCCCACATTTTTCCATGACTCAAATCAGGCCAGGATCGCTCCACACATCCCAGGACATAGGAATCGATGGACACGCTACCTCCATACCACTGACACGGATCAATGTGTCCACCCATCCTTATGTGGTGTCCCCTTAATGGGGATATGCCAATCACGGTATGGCAGGAGGTGGATTCGACTGGCAGGCCCATGATGAGTGGGATTGCTGGTGTGGCGACTAGAAGCGTTGTGACCCAAGAGCATGGTGATTAGATGCATAAGGCCTAGAAGCATAGAAAAGCCTAGTAGGATTAGGTCAAGATCACTAAAACCATAATTGATTTGGTATTATCCATGTAAACCAAAGAGAGGTATCACTATATAAGCCTCCTTAGGTACCCTCTATAGGGACACGCTTTGATACACCCCATAGAGGCAACTTGCTTCCCTCATGGCAATGCTCGTCATACCTTGTAATCCCATAGAGGCGACTAGCTTCCCTCATGGCAGAGCCTGAACCTGGGTAAAACCCTGAGTCTCCTCAATCTTGATCTACACATGGCTCACTCTCCCTAGACCTCATTGAGTCAATCGCCACCCCTGGTAGCGACTGCCATGGCCATTCCCATGAAACCCCTTGTCTTATAACAGGAGGCAAAGGCTAGGAACGTAGGGGGCTAGAAGGGAAATAGTGAGTATACCCCTAGGAATAATCTCTATAACTAATTCCTCGTCCACCAGAAAGATACGGCATGAACCTAGGTAAAAAAACTGTGTATCAATTGAGTATACCCCTGGAGAGAGATCCAGACCACGGTGTGTTGCACGCCCATGACTGCATCTTACAGGATGCAGTTGTCGTCATCAAGACAAGAAGAACTCAGAATCATACATATGCACAGCTATTTTACCTAGGTTCAGGCTGCATTGTGTGTAACCCTAAGTCCTGGGCAATTTATGGGGTATGTTCAAGGCACAAAATGAGCCCAAAGAGGAAAATGGTTAGAGTTTTTTATTTTGGGCCATTATCTACTAGATATGATCTAAGCTCTCAAAACTTATAAACCAGTTGTTATAGGTTCATGCCCCATATCAGAACCAGCGCCTATCCAGGCAAACCTTGCCATCATTCAGTGAAACATCATGATAAATCGAATGGCCAAGTGCATCGCTAAATTCGAAGGACACATAATACAATGGTAGAGAATACAACAAAATTAAGTGTACAAGCATCATCACTTATCACTATTCCTAGCGATTAATGTAAATTGATTAATTTTAGTAAGAAATTGTGTTAACTAGACTCGTCCCTGCATCCCTTGGTGTGCGGCTATAAGAGAGAATGGTTATTATTGCAGGAGCTAAGAAGATCTATTGGCAAGGTGGAAGTGTACGTATTATCATGGACATGTCTGTAGGACAAGCATATGTATATATTATCAGCCAGGTCACACGTACGTAATGTTAGACCTAGTTTGATCAATATACGCAAATAACTGGATGATGAAAAAAATAAAAGCTTGTATCCATATTCCCCTGCGAGATGTGGAAGGAGGATCCTTATTCATCCTCCGTCCACGGGGTTTGCTCAGAGGTGGCACGTCGGGGAGCAAGATCTGTTTGGGACTTGCTCGTTGTGCGGTAGAGGGTGCACTCGGCCCGAGTCTTGTTGCGAGCTGCCATGCAAGTGAGGTTGAAGAATACCTTGAAAGCCCACCCCAGCCCCATACCTGGTGCGCCAAATGTCGGAGATTGAAGTCCCGTGAAGGAACATGGGTACCAACAAGCCTAAGATTTGTGAGGGGACTCAACACCCACTTAGACCTCCTCGTAGTCGATGGCAACAATGGAACTCGCACATGATAGAGAGATGACATGGTGGTTTTTAACCCAAGTTCTGGACCCTCATGAGGAGGTAAAGCCCCTACTCCTACTTGGTTGTATTGCTCGAAGGTGCTTCATGAGGGTATAATGGCAAGTGAAATCCTAGGATTTTATATCGTAAAGATCGACCCCCTCTAAGGTTGGGGGTATCTCCCCTTTTATAGTAGCGTCACACCTCTTCCCCCAATCCTTTGGGCAGGAAGGAATACCACATTGCCGCCAAAGGCAAACCGGTCTACAAGACTACTTTATATGGACTATGTCTAGGATCTTTGGAGGCACCTAGCCATCATAAAGGTGTGGTTGTCACTAACATCTCTCCTTCAGCATGGTGCCATCCACTGCCTCCTTGCACTAAAGTGGAAAAGTAGGAGAGGGGCTGATGATGATGTCATTAGCCCTTCCAGACCAGACATCGTCTCCTCTTTATTGAGGCAGAACACACAGTCCATGCAGCAAGGTAGATGAACATTATTGTGATCTTTCCCTTTGTGATGGGATTACGAGTGTACCCCTAGGGTACATTGGGAGAGAATCCAAGGTCCTCGTGGTTTTGGGCCTCTTCCCATGGAGTCTTTCTCCTATAGGTACCCTGGGCATGGTTCCCCCTCGCGGAAAGAGCCTCGCGAAGGGTTGTTCGTTCCCTATCTGGTACCCCTCCATGCATGTCGAGGTGATACGGCCTCGCGAGCTCACCGCTATTTCGGTAGTGGGCCTAGGAATTAGTGGTTCTAGCTACCCCAGGTGCTAGACCTGACACCTGTTTTTAGTTTTCAAACTGGTTTCTTCTCAAAGTTTTATTTTAATATAGAAAGAATATGTCCATCTATTTTCACGGGTTGTTAGATCTTTCTTAAGTTCCTTTCCATGCTGCATTCGCAATCCGTTCCTCGGATAAGGAGTATCATTACACGTTTTATACACTCTCGAGAAGTGTGCTACTATTCTCACAAACGTCCCTAGCATTTGCCGTAACAAACTTCCTTAGGTGTGTGGCCTATTACTACGTTTCTCCAAGTCATGTCGATCCCTACAATATTTCGTATTCCTTCCTTGGCACTGAGCCCGGTCAACGACCGCTGCTCAAATGCTATCCTTTCAAAGATGCTAAAGTTATCATCTTGCATAACAAGATGGGTACATTATGGGCTCCCACCCACTGCAATTCCCTATCTGAGAATATAGCCCAACTTATTCATCTGAAGTTACACGGAACAAAGCAAAAATTCTAACTTGCCCGGCCCCTTCCAAGATTTGTAGTTAACGCGGTTTGTACGAAGCCTTGGAATACCTGAATATAGTTGTTACTTACACCTAAGTTTTATCTTGGTACAATGGAATCTGTTCCCACAATATCTCGAATTATGGTTTCCATTTACCTACAAGTCATTCATTTTATTCATACAACAATATTTGCTTTTGTAGGAACATTTGTGATACTTCAGAAAAGTATTTGCTAATATAACTTGCAAGAGATGTGCAAGTTTTATTTTCTAATTCTATGCAAGGTTTAACTTGCCTGCTAACTGCGAGAGACTACTGTTCAAAGGTTCGAGTTGACCCTTAACCTCGTGTTCTATAAAAAGCAATCATTGTCAGGTAAAGACAATCTTTCAAAAGCAATATGTTTTTAATGCAACGATATGTTATGAAATGATTTAATTTTATTGCTTCTAAATACTTTCTGACTTAATTTATAGTGATTTGTTAATGAATTTCCCTATTTTTAGGGTTTTATTTGGATTTCACTTTAGAATTTTTATATACATGTATTAGATAAATTCTATTAAAATTCACTTTTGTGAATTCTTGGATTTAAAATAATACCCCCCTATTTCTAAAGAATATTATTTAGGCTTATTATCATTTTTTAGTATTTTTACTCATTTTTAAAGTATTTTATTAAGTGAATTTATTCCTTTGGAATTTTCTTCCTATTAAAACTAAATTTAATAATTCTAGAAAAATAGGATGTAGAATCCTCACATTTTTATATATTTGGAAGTAATCTTATTTTATTTTTAGAAAATACCTAGGGCTATTTCTGTTAATTGGCCTTTTAAATAAAAAGTGAAAATACCAAAATACCCCTAGGCACACTAGTCAGACCCAACTAGTCAAAACTAGGTTACATAGTTTGGTGGGACTGAATCGGTCCATGCACTCACTTGCCTCTCTCCTCACTCTCTCTCTCTCGCGTGTGATTCCTCTAGTGACTGTTGATACGTTGAAAACGTATCTATAATTTTTGATGTTCCATGCTTGTTTTATATCTACTTTCTTATGTTTTGTCCACACTTTGGAGTATTTTTACACATTTTCTAGAACTAACCTATTGACAAGATGCCATTGTGTCAGTTGCCTGTTTTCTGCTGTTTTTGGTTTCATAAAAGCTAGTAAGGAAATATTCTCGAAATTGGACCAGACAAAAGCCAAAGTCGATATTTTACCCGAAGCAACGTGGAGTCCGGAGGGGAGCCGAAGAGGGGCACCAGGGCGGCCACACCCTAGGTTGGCGCGGCCAGCCCTAGGCGCGCCGCCACCTGGTGTGGTCCCCCTGGCGCTCCACCGACCTTGCCCCTTCGCCTATAAAGACCCCTCGGGATGAAAACCCTAAGTACCCGATCAAAATTCCATGAAAGAGTCTGTAGCTGCCGTCATCTCCATCCCTAGATCGAGAGGGATCTGATGCTCTTTGCTGCAACCTGCCAGAGGGGAGAGATCACCTTGGAGGCCTTCTTCATCACCATGCCTGCCTCCGGTGTGATGCGTGAGTAGTTTATCCATGGACTACGGGTCCATGTAGTAGCTAGATGGTTGGTTCTCCTCCTTTGTGCCACCATGTTGATATCATACGAGCTCCGTTCATGATCAAGATCATCTATTTGTAATCTTACATGTTGTGTTTGTGGGGATCCGATGGATATTGAGATGCTATTTCAGATTGATTATTGATTCTGTGGGCTCCCAAGATTATTCATCCGAGAATCCCTGTTATGCATACATCCACGTTCCCATGATTAGCGAGTCGTGGAACATAATCGATAGGTACCATTACAACATCCGAAACATAACGAATTACAAGACTTACATAGACGCCATTATGGCTACATCATCATTAGCAGCGGAAAGATCGCGAAGCGTAGAGCCCAATCGTGCCTCAACCTACAGGCAGCTGACTGGGAAGTCGGCCTAGCTCGATGGACGTCACCTTAATCTCCTGAAAGTCTGACCAAGTAAATAGCCAGGGACACAGCCGTGAGAACTTTGAATGTACTCGCAAACCACCGAGATAACTGAAACAAGGAAATGCAATTCTGGGTGTGGCGAGATAGCTCTATCTAGGGTTGCTTTTGAAAAAGCCTAAACTACTTTGAAGTTATGGCATCTTCATGTCTTTGTTCAAAAAGAGTTTTAAAAACATGCTTCTATTTTGTAAATCCATACATCTCCATATCTTTGTTCAAAAAGAGTTTTGAAAACATTTTTGTAGTTGAAATCCCTTTTTGAATATTTTAGACCCCTCGGGTCAAAACAAAGTTCTCGAACTCGGGTTCCCCCGGAACCTTCGTCCTCAAAGTACTTGTTTCCCAAGCAAGCACAGTTTAGGTACTCCTAGCCAACACCTTTGCAACCATCCTTGACCGTGGACACGGGTATTCGAATAGGTTATACTCTGCAGAGTTTGCACACTTTACCCACGAGAATCAATACATCCGCCGGGATACAACCACGGCCCACTACCGAAGTAGATGGGGGTCCGGATAATCAAACCTAAGCTTTCGCTTGTCTACACTAGCAAAGGCATGCTTTTCCTGTCGGGTTGATCTCCCCGGCAACGCGTATGTGGCTCCCATCCATAGTCCTTTCTTCCGTACACGTGCATACCCAAGCCGCAACTTGGCGTATACCTTAAATTTGGTGACTCCTCTTCCTTCCGTACTACGTAAGTCAAACCGTCCGCGGGAGACCCAATTGTGGCACCGGACTCCTGATTGTTCAGGTTCACTCTTGCCGAAGCAAGCGACAGGCGTCAGATCCTTGATCTGGGGGCGCCCGCCCAGAATTCTAGGGATTTCTCCCTATAAGCATGGTAGAAGTTGCCTCGGCTAAATCGGACAAACTACGAGTTAAGCCCCAGCAACCTGGGGTAATGTGGTTGCGCGGATAAAAGTTGTGCCAGTAAAGGTGTAGAACATCCCATCACATTTCCTCTTCTTCTCAACACCATTTCTTTTGTTAAAACTTCCACTGGGAATGAGGCCTCTTCCCAGGGTTTTATAAAGCCATTTTGAAACATTTGTTGTGGGGAAAATCCCGAAATAGTTTTTTTTCTCAAAAACCAGGGTTTCCAAGGAGGTAGGATGCTAACCATCGTACTCTCGGTCTAAAGGGGATAAATGATGGGTTCATCGGGGTGGTGCCTCGAAGGACAAGAAATCATAACTTGGAGGAGCCAAGTTACTATCACAGTATATATAGAACAAAACATGCAGGTAGATAAAGCAATTTATAAACAAGGATATAAAACAGGTAAAGGAGAGTAGGACATATATCAGAGTTCAAGAATGGTGGCTTGCCTGTGATCAGCAATAAGTCCATGGACATCTTCAGATGACTAAGAATATACCCAACAATATAATAATAAGAAGTCCCTTTCTTCTTGTCGTTAGACACTCACACTATCGTCGTCATCGGGTATACATGCAAGCAGACAATACCACAATCAATACAAGGCATACAACATCAAACCATACAGCAAACAAACATAAGAAAAACTACTGGACTTGGGAGGGTTTTGGAGCAGTGGGATTCAAAGGGTGGAATTTAAAAGATTGCCACTAGAGGTTTTTTTCTATTGGAAGATAGCTGTCAAGGCTAGATACAAAGAGCTTGGATTAGGGATCTGTGGTCAGTAGGATTCCAATGTGCAAAGAGGATATCCTCGGCTAGGTCTTGTCAAGACAAAACCAACACAAGTGGTTTCACCTGATAATCAATTCCTAGAATTAGTTATGCCTTTTAAAGTGGAATAAACTCTAGTTTAAGGAAATAATTTACCAGAAGAGTTCTGGAGCTCCAAAAATTATTTCCTTGGACGGTTAGGTAGTAATTGATGTACTGAACCACCTAGAGTTGGAATTGGGTCAAAATAATTACCAGAATGCCCTTATAAAATTCCCAAAGACAGTTCTGTAAGATTCTTCTTCTTTTTACCAGATTAAAACTACAGGGGATATTGAGTTGGTTTCAAGGGAAGGTGTTTAAAATAACTTTCTGTAGGAATTGGATTCACTCTTTTTGGAGTTGCCAAACTCCAGGAGTGATTTATTTAGTGAAAATATCCTTTACAGAGCTATTTAATTCACTAAAGTTCAACCTGAGCTCAATTAATTCTGAGCTGCTGGGGTTTGGTACATATGGATAATATGAGGTACTGGGAGGTGGAATCAGGTCCATACCACATTTTGGGTAGACATGGGGAATTTATCTAAGGCAGACATGTGTTGGTTTGGTTATTTTTGTTGAAGGTAGTAAACTGTTTCACTAGGCCTGGGACCTGTGCTAGGTGATAGGTATTTCCAATACCTTCTAGTAGGTCTTTGGTTCTACTCAAATGGAGATGGCTAGCTCAGAGAGGAATTTATTTAGTGCAAAGTATACTCTACAGTAGAATAAATACCAGGAAATAAAGAAAATTATTCTGGACATGGGGTTGCCTCTACATGTTTGAGAAAACATCAGAGAACCACCGGAAATTTAGATCTAGGAGTTTGGATTTGATTTACCATTTTAATTGGATTTAATCCTTAGCAGAAACTTTTCTGGAATATATGGATCTTCTAAAAGAAAAGGAAAAAAAGGGTGCAATGAGCCGGATCTGGGCACCTACTGGGCTGCTGGGAAGGATTTGGCCCACGGCGGGGCAGCACGACGCGCGGGAGCTGGCGCTTGAAATGGCAAGCGGGGCCCGACGGTCAGCGAGGAAAAACGCCGAAACGGTACCGGCGGATCTCAGCCGTCCGTTCAAGTGGCGATGGACGGACCAGGGTCGTCATCTACGCGAACAGAACGCCGACGACGAAACCATAGGCAGCGGCGCCGACGAGGGCAAGGTGCTCACCAGAGGGCTCGGGGACGGTCGGGGATGGTGCAGGGCGACACGGTCGACGGCGACGAGTAGATCGGTGGGCGGCACGACGGCGATGGCCCACAGGAAGCAGCTCGCGTGACGGCGGCCGAGAGCAACCTCATTGGAGCTCAACGCCGACGACGGAGGAGTGGTCCCTAGGCGAAAAGAAGAGCACCGTTAGATGCAGGAGAGCAAGGGGAACTAAGGGGCTGACATGCAGAGAGAATGGAGCTGAGTGGAGCGAGCCTTGCTCGATTTTTGAGAGGAGGCCGAGAGCTCCTCTTCTTCTTCCTTCGGACATCACAGAGCAGGGGAGAGGGTGTGGTGCTCGGGGGAGGTATATGGGGTGGAGAGGGAGCAAATAAGGGTAGGGGATGGCTAGGGGAGGCTGATGACCATATATACCCAGAGGGAGGAGTGGATGGAGTAATTTACCAAATTGGACAAGGGGGAGGGCAATGCTGGCCAGGGATTGGTCCAGGGGGAGGTGGAGAGGGGTATTTTTGGTACTTGGTAGTGCTGGACCAGATAGTGGAGCTGTGGTGATTAATGGACAAGATCCTTGTAAGATTTGTGTTTATCTCTCTCTCTTACACTAGTACAAGGGAAAAATGGTCAAGGCTGAGGTGGAGCTATAGTGGTGGTCGACCAAGGATGTGTCAGGGTGTTAAGGAGAAGTATTGATCAAGATTTGCTAGAAATTGGAAGTGCTTAGAGTGGTGATTTGCTTAATTGGCAAATATTGATCTAATTTATGGTTGTGAAGGAAGTCCAAATGTTTGTATTGGACTAGAGAGGAAATTGGTATTGGTAGATAGAGGTGGTAAAGGTAGGCTTCTAGAATTTATTTGATATTTTTATGTGGAGTTTAAATCCACTTAAATCCAATTACTCAAAAAGGACAGAAGTGATTTCTTGGTGATCAATTGATAAATTTCCATTGGACAGGGATGGATTTTGATGTGGAAGGGTCCCAAATGTGAATTCACACAACTAGGAGAATTTTCCCACAATTTATTGAGGATTAAAAGTGATTAAAATAATTATTATTCCAATTCAGCCATTTTAGAAAATGGGCAAAAAGAAATAATAAAGCTTCTTAAAAATAATTATTTTTGAGATGGAAATATAGGATATGATTTGTGGGACTCACATGAGCCAAAAGTTGGGGAAGTGGTTTGGTAAAAACCAAACTTTCCTTTATGGAGGGAGTTTTGGAGATTTTGACTATTTAAGAAATTAAATAGTTTTGGGGCCACAATAATTATGGATAATTATTGATAAATATTGAGGGTCAAAGTATATGAGATGCGCAAGGTGTAGCAAGAAATTTCAACTTTGTGGAATGGAAATCCAACTAGAAAAGGATGGAAAACCAAGAGTTGATGATCTAGGGTGGTGTTATTTTTATACCACCAAAATATGCTTGCATCTTGGAGCTTAGAGCTCACCTTCGTGCAAGGGATAGGTGCATAGGTACGCCATGTCATATAGATGACCATGGCAAGAGGAGATTGAATTAATTGTATTTGAGGTGATCTAGAAGTGATGGGAAACTTTGTTGAAATTAAGGCTGCCATGTAGAAAGTGTCATGAAGCCTTCTAAACCTGGTGGGTTTAAGAGGCTCAGAGGTCTAGTTGGAACAAGTGAAGTAGGTTTTGATAGACCTCAAAGATTAGAACACAACCCTGCATAGAGTTGGTCCATAGAGGTTTGGAGGGTGGTGTGAGCTTCTAGCTAAGTGCGTATGATGACTAGTTTTGCAGGAAATGTAATTTTCTTGTCTGCAAAACCATCATGGACCAGTGGGTTGGAGGAGGATCTAACCAAGGACAGAAGTGGGCCTTGGTAGTCCTAAGGATGGTTAACAATATGGCTCAAGTGCATTTCCTAAAATGCACATGGTTTGAGGAAAATAGGTATTCCAAAATAAGTGATGCTGAAACTGTTTCCAAAATGGGCAGTTTTGAGGATTTTGACTAAAGTAGGAGAGGGAATGTTCTTGGAGGAGTTGCAAGGTCTCAGAGCTTTAACAAGTGGTTGATAGGGAAGTGTAGAGTGAGTAGAGGAGATCCTTTCTTGATATTGGTCTTTAGGGACTTGGAAACATCTTGGATGGAGATCCTTAGAAAGGATCTGATTGAGGGTTTTAGATGATCACCTAGTGGCTAGGGATCACAACAAGGTTTGCTTTCTTTCTTAGGGATTGATGATTGGGAAACATCTAGATCCTAGTGATGAGCTTCTAGAGTAGCTCATTCTACTTCCTAAGCAAACAACTCAAACAGCAGATCAAAGCAACTCATCAGGCAACAGATCAATGCAACTCATCTTATACACTAAGCATAACCACTACTGGGGTTACCATCAAGCTTAGCTTGGGTAAGGTTGGGCCATTTGGAAGAGTTTGAGTTTTGAATTAAGATGAGGGTGCTTGGTATCTCTACCAAGAGTAGAATTCAAAGGCTTTGAAGAAGAGTTTTTGGAATACTAGAGGTAAGATTAGTTGAGTGTTCTATCTTGAAAACATAAGGAGATTGTATTATATAGCTCTCCATAGTTTTGTCCATAGAAGCTACTCAAATAGTTTTGGTTGCATAGGCATCTTTGCTCCTGTTTGAAATGCTAGAACGTTTGAGAATATGTAAAATAAGCCAAGATAGTTTTGGTAGATAGCTTTTGCCAACTCAGGTTGAGGTAAGGAGTATCCTAAGATACACTTCATAATCATAAGTGCAAGCAATCAACAAGAAAGCACCGCACCAAAGCACAAGAAAAAGTTTTTGTTCCCCCTGATTTTTGCATTCTGGACAACTAATCAGGGTTGCCGAAATTGGGATGTTACAGACCTTTCCCCCTTAAAAGAATCTCGTCCCGAGATTCCGGAGAGGAAGGTTAGGGGATTTGTCTTAGTTTGTACCATGTGTTTCTTGTGGGCTAACTTGTCGACCTTGTCTTCGAACAGAAACAACTTGATAGTAAGGTTGAACTTCAATCTTCTTGAAACTTGAGGGTCGAGCTGGCTTCAATCTTGCTCGTGGGGAGGCATTTTCCTGCTGTAAGGGTCTAAGGTACTTCCCTTAAGTGGGTTGTTGTATCCAACTCTGTAAAGTCTGTGCTCTGAGATCTGTGTCGTCGGGTCACACGGTTGGGCAGAGAGGTTATCTATTTGGCGAGAAAGATTCAGTCTGTCCCCCTTAGGATTGGACTTGGGTAGAGTGGAGGGTTACAAGTAGGTGACTTTCCTGGGAGGGTGACAAGAAGTAGATCTCAAGGTGGCATATGACAGCATAGGGAGGGGCATCCTAGCTGTCTTTCCAGGGGGACATGGACTAGTTTACTACAGACTGCACTCGTCGACTATCGAGAAGTCCGGGAGTGGGTGAGAAGGGCTTATCTCTTGGTCTTTACTTCCACGGGGCGCTTTCATCTAGGAAGGCGAGGGACATCTTCAGTCTTGAGCGGCGTGGCAGTGAGCGGTAGGGTGACCATCTTTTATGAGGGAGGGGACCTTGGATGTCTTTGAGCTTCTCTGCTGGGAAAGTCTTGGCGGATTTTCTCTCAGGGCATTCTCTCTTGAGGTGACCGAATAGTCCACACGTGAAGCAGGGGTTCATCTTACGTGGTGGCTATGTTGACGACTTTTGTAGGCTGACATCGGGAGGTTGACGGGCCATGCCAATGAGGGGATATATTGGGCATTTGATAGGGACATGGTCTTGGCCATCACAGAGGAAGCAAGCGATAAGTCGGGCAAGTTTTGGGTGAATGGGGTTCTCCGTAGTTGGGGCAGTGGACGGAGCATCTGTTGGCTTGGTGCCCTGCGTCTCTGCAGCGGCTACATGCCTTCTTCGAGCTTCCGTTCTTCATGGCCATCCTGGGGAGGTCTTGTGGGTGGCACACGATTCGGGTTGGGTCTGATGCAACGACTTGGGTAAAACACGCAAAAAGGAAACAATTCAAGCAAGCATAGCAATTAAGGAAGTCATTTCATACCAACAAATCTGCACCCGAGGGTGCTAATAGTACTAAAGCATTACAAAACGCGTTCAGGGTCGATACATGACTCTACCCTATTGCTAGCGGGGCGAGTACCGCGACGTGGGTGATTACTCGGAGGGTGCATCTGGAGAGTCATGGCTAGCTTCTGGCAGCTCAGTGGAGGTTTCCTGCGCCTTCTTGAGGGGCTTGAACCTACGGAGGTACTGACTGGCGGTGGTGCACTTCCTGCCTTTCTTGGGGGCGGCTTTATTCGAGGTTCCTTCAGTTGCAGCTGCTTTTGCTTGATTCCTTTGCAGGGCTTCCAGAGATTCCTTACGGTTGAGAATGGCCTGCAGGCGAAGGAGCTCCATCTGGGAGTGGCGGTATTCGTCAATGACTGCTGTTAATGCCTCATTGCTAGAGTATCTATAACGGGTCTAAAAGGAGAGGGCAGGATACACCAGGCTAGGGTCTTGAGTTCCTCTGGTGCAGTCGACATTTCCCTTCACGGGGAGGTAGAAGGTTGTGGGTTGTCTCATCTCTGGGAGGGAACTACAGATGCGCATGAAAGCTTCTCTGGCTACCAAGTCAATAGCCATTATGGGACTAGGCATCCGGGGTCCTGTGGAGTAGATAGGGCTTCCATTAGTTCCTGGCTTGGCTAGTATGACAATCTGTCCTACATAATCTCCTGATTCTAGTCCCTTGTGGAGGGTGTAGATAGGTTTCTGCTGGTAACCACACAGTTGCATCGAGTCCCATAGGATTTGGGGAAATCCAATCTTTAGCTACTCTTCATCAATAGGCCCCATCTACAGAAGGGTTTAGGTTCCGGTTGAGGTTAGTGATAGTGTACATGATTTTAAGCTTATGAAATCTTATTAATGCAAGTAGTTTTTTTGAAATAGAGGAGGAGAAGACATAAGCACTTTTGCAAATAGTCATCTTTTCTCCCTTGCCTTTTTGGAAAATAGGTTTGTCGTTTCATGTCTAACGTCCATGCTAACTAAGGTCTCCTACAGTCAGGATGGCTCTGATACCAAGCCTTTGGGCTCCCCGGATTATTCATCCGAGAATCCCTGTTATGCATACATCCACGTTCCCATGATAAGTGAGTCGTGGAACATAACCGACAGGTACCATTAGAACATCTGAAACATAACGAATTACAAGACTTACATAGAAGCCATTCTGGCTACATCATAATTAGCAGCGGAAACATCGCGAAGCGCAGAGCCCAATCGTGCCTCAACCTACAGGCAGCTGACTGGGAAGTCAGCCTAGCTCTTTGGACGTCACCTTACTCCTGAAAGTCTAGCCAAGTAAATAGCCAGGGACACAGCCGTGAGTACTTTGAATGTACTCGCAAACCACCGAGATAAGTGAAACAAGGAAATGCAATTCTGGCTATGGCGAGATAGCTCTATATGGGGTTGCTTTTTAAAAAGCCTAAACTACTTTGGAGTTATGGCATCTCCATATCTTTGTTGAAAAAGAGTTTTGAAAACATGCTTCTGTTTTGTAAATCCAGACATCTCCATATCTTTGTTGAAAAAGAGTTTTGAAAACAGTTTTGTAGTGAAAACCCTTTTTTGAATATTTTAGACCCCTCAGGCCAAAACAAAGTTCTCGAACTCAGGTTCCCCTAGAACCTTCATCCTCAAAGTACTTGTTTCCAAGCAAGCACAGTTTGGGTACTGCTAGCCAACACCTTTACAACCGTCCTTTACCGTGGACACGGCTATTCGAATAGGTTATACTCTACAGAGTTTGCACACTTTACCCACAAGAATCAATATATCCGCTGGGATACAACCACAGCCCACTACCGCAGTAGATGGGGGTCCGGATAATCTAACCTAACCTTTCACTTGTCTACACTAGCAAAGGCATGCTTTTCCTGTTGGGTTGATCTCCCCGGCAACGCGTATGTGGCTCCTAGCCATAGTCCTTCCTTCCGTACATGCGCACCCAAGCCGCAACTTAGCGTATACCTTAAATTTGGCGACTCCTCTTCCTTTCGTACTACCTAAGTCATACCGTCCGCGGGAGACCCAATTGTTGCACCGGACTCCTGATTGTTTAGGTTCACTCTTGCCGAAGCAAGCGACAGGCGTCAGATCCTTGATCTAGGGGCGCCCGCCCAGAATTCCAGGGATTTCTCCCTATAAGCATGGTAGAAGTTGCCTCGGCTAAAGCGGACAAACTACGAGTTAAGCCCCAGCAACCTGGGGTAATGTGGTTGCGCAGATAAAAGTTGTTCCAGTAAAGGCGTAGAACATCCCATCACATTTCCTCTTCTTCTCAACACCATTTCTTTTGTTAAAACGTCCACTCGGAACGATGCCTCTTCCCAGGGTTTTACAAAGCCGTTTTGAAACATTTGTAGTGGGGAAAATCCCAAAACAGTTTGTTTTCTCAAAAACCAGGGTTTCCAAAGAGGTAGCATGCTAACCATCGTACTCTCGGTCTAAAGGGCATAAATGATGGGTTCATCGGGGTGGTGCCTCGAAGGACACGAAATCATAACTTGGAGGAGCCAAGTTACTATCACAGTATCTATAGAACAAAACATGCAGGTAGATAATGCAATTTATAAACAAGGATATAAAACAGGTAAAGGAGAGTAGGACATATATTAGAGTTCAAGAATAGTGGCTTGCCTGTGATCAGCAATAAGTCCCATGACTTCTTCAGATGACCAAGAAAATACCCAATAATATAATAATATGAAGTCCCTTTCTTCTTGTCGTCAGACACTCACACTATCGTCGTCATCGGGTATACATGCAAGCAGACAATACCATAATCAATAGAAGGCATACAACATCAAACCATACAGCAAACAAACATAAGAAAAACTACTGGACTTGGGAGGGTTTTGGAGGAGTGGGATTCAAAGGGTGGAATTTACAAGATTGCCACTAGGGGGGTTTTCCTATTGGAAGATAGCTGTCAAGGCTAGATACAAAGAGCAAGGATTAGGGATCAGTGGTCAGTAGGATTCCAATGTGCAAAGAGGATATCCTCGGCTAGGTCTTGTCAAGACAAAACCAACACAAGTGGTTTCACCTGATAATCAATTCCTAGAATTAGTTATGCCTTTTAAAGTGGAATAAACTCTAGTTTAAGGAAATAATTTACCAGAAGAGTTCTAGAGCTCCAAAAATTATTTCCTTGGACGGTTAGGTAGTAATTGATGTACTGAACCACCTAGAGTTGGAATTGGGTCAAAATAATTACCAGAATGCCCTTAGAAAATTCCCAAAGACAGTTCTGTAAGATTCTTCTTCTTTTTACCAGATTAAAACTACAGGGGATATTGAGTTGGTTTCAAGGGAAGGTGTTTAAAATAACTTTCTGTAGGAATTGGATTCACTCTTTTTGGAGTTGCCAAACTCCAGGAGTGATTTATTTAGTGAAAATACCCTTTACAGAGCTATTTAATTCACTAAAGTTCAACCTGAGCTCAATTAATTCTGAGCTGCTGGGGTTTGGTACATATGGATAATATGAGGTACTAGGAGGTGGAATCAGGTCCATACCACATTTTGGGTAGACATGGGGAATTTATCTAAGGCAGACAGGTGTTGGTTTGGTTATTTTTGTTGAAGGCAGTAAACTGTTTCACTAGGCCTGGGACCTGTGCTAGGTGATAGGTATTTCCAATACCTTCTAGTAGGTCTTTGGTTCTACTCAAATGGAGATGGCTAGCTCAGAGAGGAATTTATTTAGTGCAAAGTATACTCTGCAGCAGAATAAATACCAGGAAATAAAGAAAATTATTCTGGACATGGGGTTGCCTCTACATGTTTGAGAAAACATCAAAGAACCACCAGAAATTTAGATCTAGGAGTTTGGATTTGATTTACCATTTTAATTGGATTTAATCCTTAGCAGAAACTTTTCTGGAATATATGGATCTGCTAAAGGAAAAGGAAAAAAAGGTACAATGAGCCGGATTTGGGGAGCTACTGGGCTACGGGGGAGGATTTGGCCCACGGCGGGCGGGAGCCGACGCCTGAAATGGCAAGCGGGGCCCGACGGTCAGCGAGGAAAAACGCCGAAGCGGTACCAGTGGATGTCAGCCGTCCGTTCAAGTGGCGATGGACGGACCAAGGTCATCGTCTACGCGAACAGAACACGGGCGATGAAACCCTAGGCAGCGGCGCCAGCAAGGGCAGTGTGCTCACCAGAGGGCTCGGGGACGGTCGGGGATGGTGCAGGGCGACACGGTCAACGACGGCGAGTAGATCGGTGGGGATCACGACGGTGGACGCCCACAGGAAGCAGCTCACGTGACGGCGGCCGAGAGCAACCTCATCGGAGCTCAACGCCGACGACGGGGGAGTGGTTCCTAGGTGAAAAGAAGAGCACCGTTAGATGCAGGAGAGCAAGGGGAACTCAGGGGCTGACATGCAGAGAGAATGGAGCTGAGTGGAGAGAGCCTTGCTCGATTTTTGAGAGGAGGCCGAGAGCTCCTCTTCTTCTTCCTTCGGACATCACAGAGCAGGGGAGAGGGTGTGGTGCTCGGGGGAGGTATGTGGGGTGGAGAGGGAGCAAATGAGGGTAGGGGATGGCTGGGGGAGGCTGATGGCCATATATACCCAGAGGGAGGAGTGGATGGAGTAATTTACCAAATTGGACAAGGGGGAGGGCAATGCTGGCCAGGGATTGGTCCAGGGGGAGGTGGACAGGGGTATTTTTGGTACTTGGTAGTGCTGGACCAGATAGTGGAGCTGTGGTGATTAATGGACAAGATCCTTGTAAGATTTGTGTTTATCTCTCTCTTACACTAGTACAAGGGCAAAATGGTCAAGGCTGAGGTGGAGCTATAGTGGTGGTTGGCCAAGGATGTGTCATGGTGTTAAGGAGAAGTATTGATCAAGATTTGCTGGAAATTGGAAGTGCTTAGATTGGTGATTTGCTTAATTGGCAAATATTGATCTAATGGATGGTTGTGAAGGTAGTACAAATGTTTGCATTGGACTAGAGAGGAAATTGGTACTGGTAGATAGAGGGGGTAAAGGTAGGCTTCTAGAATTTATTTGACATTTTTATGTGGAGTTTAAATCCATTTAAATCCAATTACTCAAAAAGGACATAAGTGATTTCTTGGTGATCAATTGATAAATTTCCATATGACGGGGATGGATTTTGAT